>JAYESD010000010.1:100270112-101004854 GCA_036927565.1 Tuctoria greenei
CAGGTCCGGATCCATATCTGCAGGGGGAGAGCATTTTTGATGAAAATGAGGAAGAGGTGGAGCTGCTGCCCAAAAATTCAGTAGCTAATCACATTGTTCATGCTCCTGATTTTGATTCACAGCCAGCACCGACGACCACCATTGTTGGTCCAGATCCTCCTCAAGTCACAAGCTCATCGATTTGTGATGAACATGAAGAAGATGAAGCTTGTGAAGTGTCCACTCCCCTCCAGGTTCTCAAAAGTCATCCTCCACAACAAATTATTGGAAGCTTGCACGAACGAGTCACATGGTCCAGCTATGATGAGTTCAAAATTTGAGATGAGTATGATGGATGAACTCACTTACTTTTTGGGCTGCAAATCAAGCAATCCAAGGAGGGTACCTTTGTGCATCAAATGATGTATATAAATGACCTCCTAAGGCGCTTCAACATGGACAACAGAAAGCCTCTTCGTACACCAATGGGAATAGCAACAACACTTGAACTAGATGGTGAACCCGTGGATCAAAAAGAATATAGAAGCATGATCAGATTGCTTTCGTACCTCACAGCATCAAGACCGAACATACAATTCAGCGTATTTCTATGTGCACGGTTTCAAGCCTTCCCACGTGCTTCACATCGTGAAGCCCTAAAAGGGATTCTCAGGTACTTACATGGAACTCAAGAATTTGTCATTTTTTTCTTCCTTCTTCCCCAATTGTTACTTTGAAAGCCTTTTCCGATGCTGATTTTGGAGGTTGTAGGATTGATAGGAAAAGTACTTCGGGTGCTTGTTATTTTCTTAGTAACTCACTTGTTGCTTTGTCCTCTAGAAAACAAAGTTTAGTTGCACAATCTACAGCCGAATCTGAATATGTAGCTGCTGCTAGCGCTTGTTCACAAATTCTTTGGATTGTTCAAACACTTAAGGACTATGGGGTTGATCTAGATAGTGTTCCATTATTTTGTGATAACACTAGTGCCATTTGGATTTCTAAAAACCCTGTGCAACATTCTAGAACTAAGCACATTGACATTAGGTATCACTTTCTCCTTGATAATGTTGAAAAAGGAAATAATGTGCTTCACCATGTAGATACCGAACAACAATTGACTGACATTTTTACAAAACCTTTGGATTTCACTCGTTTTTGTATATTTGTAGTGAAGTAGGGTTATGCATCCTCATGGCTTACATTGAGGGGGAGTTTCGAAACTTGGGAAGTCTATGTGTGAATCTGAAATTAAATAATATAAGCATAGTATTTCATACATATATGAATTTGTGATTCTTTTACGTGCTAAAAGTTCTTACTACATTACTCGTGTTATACATTTTTTAGTTTTTGCCATGTCTAGTAATTGGAATAATTACTTACACTAAATCTGGTCATGGTCGAACTTTCTTGCTGTTTTGAACTTGTTGCATGCTCACAAGTGCTTTTAATCATAAAGAATTAATCAAGTAATCAACTCGCATGTTGAGTTTTTATGAACAAATATAAATTGAGAAAAGATCAAGAGAATATGCATGCATCGCACTTCTTCTTTTGAGATGGCTCATCATTGCACTAAGATATGAACTTGGAAGAAGTTGTGTATGACTAAAACCCTGTCCTTAAGCTTCTGATTGTCAAATGACATAAGCTTGGCTTAGTTGGTTAGAATCAGGCAGATGCACATATTATATCTTGCAAATATCATATGATCTAAATTTGTGCTTTGAAAAATAATAAAATGCAGCAACAAGTGTCATGCTTTCAGGTTTTGAAATAGTTAAGTTTGTGAGATCATGACTTGCTTAAATTAAAAATTACATTTGATCTCTAGCATGGCTTACACTACTTTATGTATCTCGTTGTTGTGATAGTGTAAGCTACTTGATAGTATGACTTGGATGAGCTTTGTTTTATATGTATATGTTATAATATGCTCATAACATTTAAAATTTCTCTATTGAACCTTGTTGAATACATTGTCAAAGGGGAAGAGAAAATATGTGAATTTTTTTAAGAGAAGTATGCAAGGGGGAGAAATTGATTATACATTGCACATATTCACAAGAGTTTTTTGGCACGATTTTTCTCAAAAGAAAAAATTGTTTATGTGATGTTGCCAGAGGGGGAGAAATTGTTTTAAAAAATTTTAATGTGAATAAGCCAATGTTCGGATTTTAAGTGGTGCTGACAATGCATTCATCAAGGGGGAGATTGTGAGACCTATGAGTGTTGAATACATTGGCTTGTACGGAATACATTGGCTTTGATGATATAAGTTCTAAAATTCTGTCGAAACACCTTTTTAGCAAGGTCTGACTCTAGATCCGAGCTTCTGCAAGGTCAGACAATAGGTCCGACTTGCTTTGTCAAGGTCCAACATGTTTTTGGGTAGCTCCATTGAGCTTTGTCTTTAGCTCCGATATGTCTTTGATAGCTTTGGCATGTCTTTGTTAAGCTCCGATATGTTTTGCTAGGTCCGACTTATGTTGGTTAGCTCAATATGTTTTTCTAGCTCCGGCTTTTGCGTTGACTAGTTCCGACCAGCATCGATAAGCTCCGGCGCTAGGTTGTACTAGCTTTGGTAAGCTCTGGATCAAGCTCCGGTTAGCTTTGGCAAGATTCAGAGCATGCTCGTAATGTTCCTGCTTTTATTATGAAATGTTTTGAACTTGCTTTACATTGTTGGAAAGATTTCTTAGTATTCATTTGCTAAGTTTTTGGTGCATTTTGTTTGATATAGCTGATATCGTTTTACTGTGGTTTTGCAACATGCTTATGTGAGGTGCTCACGTAAGGTGTTGTGTTCAGAACTAATATGAGTCAAGTCGCAGACTTGGGCTCGTACGTATTGGTTGTTTATTCATGTGCAGGTGTTGCTTGAGTTCAAGACATGGCTGGTGACGGGATCCATTGAACTAGTCCTAGGGAGAAGATGAAGTTCAACAACCAAGTTCGGGAGGAATTGTGGTTGAGCTGATCGGGAGGTCGCGCAGCATGTATGAATCAAGAACAATGCATATGAAGGTATCGTGGACGTCGTTGGAAGATGTTTGCACGTATGCAAGGAGTGCATAAATGTGGCTACATGGTTCCGAGGCGTGATGTGGACGTAAAAAATTGGTCGGAAAGGTCCAACCGACTAGGTTATGGACTCAGGTTGCGGCTTAGTCGTATTTGACTCAAATATGGAATGTCATGAGTTGGTTATGATAGGATTTCTTGTGGGTCACGAATTTGAGTTGTTTTAGGAACATGGTATACATTCCTAAGATGTTTGGAAGTCTTAAGATTGCTTTTATCTACTTATAGAAGAGTCTTGAGCAGTTATGAAAAGTTTTGATTCGTGAATTGAGTAGGATTAGAGTCCTAGTTTGAGTTGAATTGGCCTTCGGGCTGGTTATATAAGCAAGGGAGGCCAGATCTCGTGGTAGACGACTTTGGGGCTGTTCCTCTTATGTTCTATTGAATAAAATTTGTTGTTGAAAGGAACATTTGTGTCTTGTTTGTCTGACTTGTTTTCTTCAAGTCTTTCTCGTTGAGTTTCTGCACAGTACTACCTTGGTTTGGTGGTTTTATCATAACTCGAGTTTTACAGATCCAATTGACTTGATTTTTTTGAGTTGTCTACACAAGTTGATTATCTACCATGTTACAAAATTTCACTGTCATTGGATTTGAGGTTTTTGATATACACGAGTTTCTTTGCAGTATTGCAGATCTGTTTTTTACGCGGTAGAACAGATTGACCTTTGTTTGATCTTTCGATCGTAACATGAGTTTCTATCGACGGATTTGAGAGATTTTTGTTTCGTCGTCTTCGTGACTTGATTCTCTCAGATATCTATCAATTTTGTCACGGTGAAACTCGTTTAGATTAGTCTCACACACGATTTCTTTAACAGATCGTTTTTCTGCTGAGGGGTTTTCATTGCTTCCGCTGAAAAAGTTTTAAATCTACTATTCACACCCCCCCCTCTGGTAGCTTTTCACGTGCTCTTCGATCCTACATCCATATTTAGACCGTCAATTCACCTCATAATGTGCACAAAAGAGAAACACAACGTAGTGGTAGGGTTAAAAACTAACTAATTCCACAAGTGTTGGTGTTTATTTGTATGTAAGTGAATTTAGACCCAAAATACCAAGACATGCAGGAAATAATCCATAAAATTGGGTTTTGGTGTATCAAGTGACGCCCACCACATGGATCATATGACCGACAAACAGAAGTATCCAAGGTCATCCAACAACGTAGCACACCTTTATAAGGGGATGGGACCTACCTGGCAGGGACCCAGAGGAAGCACAACCCTAACGGGGCTGAGACCTGGTCGGCCGACCTCCCTAATCGACCGACTAGGTTGTGGTGCCAATTGCGGTCAAACGCCACGTATTGGCTCCTCCCAGCTTGAAGAGATCATAGGTGATTGATTCGCGCGCATTTTGTGGCGAGAACCGACCCTTCTCCCCCCCTATAAATAGAACTTCACACTTCACTTCACACACAAACCAATAGTTGAGAATAGAATACCACTCCAAAGGTTTAAAGTAGTCCTATAGGCTGCCAAGTAAAAGGAGAGTGTGGTGAGAGTTTAGGAGAAGGAAGCTTGGGCTTGTCAAGTCCCTCTTCTACACTTGTATCCCTACAAAGGTGTACTTAAATCAAGTAAGCACTTTGTGAATTAATTTCAAGTTTGATTCTCAATTCATAGTAGTTTGCACAAGTAGTGACTTCTGGGTTGATTGCTTTAATTTATTAGAAGCTCTAGTTATAGCTTTGTATTCAAAACGACAAGAGTTGTGATTTAGAACTTAAGCGTGGTGCTTAGGTTAGAAATCACCTGTGAATATCTCGTAGACCCACGGATTAAAGAGGTAGGCAGTAGGTGGTGACAGCCATATATGTCATTTGTAATGCTTCGCGTTCGGTTATGCCATAGACTCCTGGTGGCAGTCGCCTAGTGTTGCTAGGGGTAAACCCGTGCTCCAAGCAAACAGCTACTGAAATTCCTTCGAATTAGAATCAATACTTTGAATTTCTCTCTCTTTCTTACCTACCAAAAAACTTTGTTTGCTTGGTTGGGTTAGTTCGTAAGATTACACACACATTCCTTGGATTCAATACTCTTAAAATACTCTCTTAAGAGAAAGTGTTACACAACAGTTTTCGTGCGCTCGCGGATTTTTATTTGTGATGTAAGAATGTCAACACGCGCTGCCTGGTGAGGATGACTTGTGTGCCATCTGCTTCATGCAAGCCATCGGACTCGAGGACGACGGACGACGAGCAAGAGATGAGAACCGCGATCGCGAGACGAGGAGGCGACTGTAGGTTCGAGAGAAATGAAAAGAGTAGTTGCGGCTCTGGAATGGACGCTCAAGTCCAAGGAGATAGGCGCACACGTATTTGTAGAGGCTTTCAATGTTCTTGGACTATGGATGCATGCACCTAGCAGGGACCTGATCCACGGTAACTGAATACATGTTTCTTATTGGCTGAAGCAAGTGAAGGAGATTGGAAGCCCCACCGCACCTCCGCAGGAAATGAAAAGTGAAGAGGTGGAGATGTTGGTGATAATAAATGTGGTGCCAGGCTGATGGTTTCAATTTGTCTTGACGGTGAAAATAAAAAAGCGGACGCGAGAAAAGATAAAAGGATGCGGGAACAGGTAATAGGACGCAGGTCTGACGGAAGGAGTTGTGAAAATGGAAACTTTTGGTGTTTGCGCGCTGAATTTTTTTTCACAAGCGATCGGTGTTCAAAACCGCTTATGATAATGGTCAATGTCACTAGTGATTTTTTACGTTGATTGCCTAGGGAAATTCATATATTTTCACAGACAGATGTTTTACGGACCGCTTGTGATATTCTATTATCATAGACGGCTATTAATTCATTCGACATCGCAGACGTTTTATTTTAATAGACTGCCTGTAAAAAATAGGAGGTGCCTGAGAAAATTCTTTTTTAGTAGTGTATGTTTATTCCCTGAGTCTGCCACTGCCCTCAAGTGATGATCTCTCCGGAAGCCCACCAAGCCCGTGTCACGATTCCATTTCTTAATATCATTGTAAAGGATCTGGCACGGATCTCGTTGCTGGAGCTGTGCTTACTGTATGAACCATAGAAGCGACCAGTAGGCATGCAGCTCCATTAGGACATCCATCTCCAATTTGCATTTTCTTTCTAAAAGTTGCATCAATTAGTTTGTACTCCTTTCATTCCAAATAACTTATCATTCTCTAATTTAAATATAAACTAAAGAGTGACAAGTAATTTGAGATAGAAGGAGTAGGTATTTATGAACTTTAACCGCATCTTTCTCTCCCCAGTGCTGGAAACAGAGATTTGATCGCGTGCGTGCAAAGTAGTATTAACATGAGATTTGTGTTGAAACCTTTTCTTTTTAGGGCAGTTGTATTGTAAGGTTAACTACCTGCTTAACTATTCCTATATACAGGACCACTAGGATGGAAACAATTTTTCGTGGAATTCTGCAAAAAGGTCATCTAAACCACACGGTCTTTATCCTACGATCATATTTTTTTTTGGATATGTTAAGATTTCGGGTGCCATGAAATTTTAGAATATTTCAGACGATGGTTATTTAATTATTAATTACTATCACTAACAATTAATCCTTATAATTAACCGTTCATCCTAATAATTAACTAAACTAACATTTTTTTGTATGATCTCTACAATAACAAAATTATTTTGATTGAGCATTTTATAACTAAAATAATTCTTATAAATTAACACTAAAAAATTATCAAAACTCACCTTCTTCCACCGTCGCTGTCACCCCTCTGTGCGCCCCCACCTCCACCGCTGCGACTGCTCAGCTCACACCGCCGCCCGTCAATCCGGGAGAGGAATAAAGGATCGCGAGAAGAAGAGGAAGGAGGATGAAGAAGATAAGGTTGTTGGCACGAATCTCAGAGCAAGTCGAATAGTGGCTTGAAAAATTCTAAGATTTCAGACATCTAATGAATAATATTTTTTTCCATTTAAACCCTCCCACCTAGTACATCCATATATATATTTTTTTCCAATTTGTGTTGCTAAATGGAGGAACTTAAGTAAAAAATATAGTGACCCGAGAGGATTTAAATCATATGGCGTAGAAGAGTTTTTTCACGACAGCACTAAAGAGTTGTTTAAGTTATACTCCCCCCTACTTTGATGCGTCCATTGAGTTGACTTGCTTCAATATGCACTTGAAAATCTATACGCAGATAGGACATTAGATTGCCCCAGGGTTAAATTATTTTAGTACTATGTTAATCTCGATCTCGTTTCGATTCCTCCGATATTGAAAAGACTGTAGTATTAGCTCATCTTAAATAAATGAATCATCTGTAGGAGAACCATAAGGCAATCCTGCAATGTCGTGTGGGGGTCCTATTTCAGCATCACACAGGATCTCGGTGCTATGTTACCGTGATAAGAAACTAAGACTCTCTACATTAGCATACTGTAAAGCATACTTAGATACGTGTAAATTTAGAGTAGATATTGTAAAAATAGTATAAGAATAGTGTATAAAGTATGGTTGAGAGGAAATGAGTGCGGATAGCCTAAACAAATCATGTCTATTTTTAACTCGTGAAAAGGTGATCATGTTTATTGTACCAAACTAACATGTTTAAAATTGTGTGCAACCATTTTAGAAGCAAGAGAAGTCTGAAGCTACAGTGCCGGATGGCGTCTGACTTTTTTGAGGATAGGCAGATACCTTTTGTAAATCCATTATTTGTTTTCTTTTATTTTATCGTTTTGTACATTAACTGATTGGTGCCAAATTGTACTGACATATGGGAGTCTGATCTGTAGTTGTTCTTTTGTTACGATGACATTGAATCAATAATGTCTGAAGCAGTTGATGATGAACAACAATCGAAGGCTGATAATGAAGCTGTTTCTCAAGCGTTCGGGCTTGTACTATAATTGAAGTTGTGGGCATAAAGTCACTCTTGAAGAACACCTCTAAAGGTGAGGTTTCTTTGCTGGTACAAGCGCTTCAGGAAGAACTCCGACAACAAATCATTAAGCAGTAGCAAGAGTTTGATTCCTTTAAGAAGGCGACACATGAATCAGTTGCAACAATAAAACTCAGTCAGAAGACCTTTACTGTTTGAAGAAGCACTCAAAAGAAGATAACACCGTCCTTCTTACACTGATGCGTGACGATTAGGTTCATAGCTCTAGCTTCACCTCAGCTCAAGAAGTAAAATGAGGAAAAAAAAAAGAAAATACTGTTCATGCATGTGAGGGTATTTATACGAAACCTTAAAAGAGAGGTTCAAATTCAAATCCAACTGTCATACTCAAATTAGTCAAACTCCCAATCTGAGTTCATTAATGTGTTCCCCATTTCTCAAGTTGTAGCCCTGCCAAATATTATTATTTTTAGACCTCATTTGATATTTAATTGAATAAAGCCATAAGAGAGAATTCAAATTCCATATTAAACTTTGTCAAAACTCAAATCTGAGTTCACCGAATTCCTCGTGATTGAATTAGTTTACCTGCCATGTTTTAGCATTTTAGAATCCTGTTTACTATTTTAATTGAATCAGAAAAAAAGTAATAAGAGGGGGCTGTGGGCCCCACCTGTACCCGAACCTACTCTGTGTCTCCTCTCTCCCGCGTTTCACACCGATCAGCGCGCTCCAGCTCACCGACGGTAAGGAGCTGTGTGGCAAGCTTCTTTCGATGCCTTCTTATCCTCCCGTGTTCATCTCTTCATATGAAGCCGAAGCCGAACGCCTTCATTTTTTCTTCCTGTCCGTTTCCTCACCTTAAGAACAGAGCTCATGCCACCTCCCTGTCTCAGTGTCGCTCTGGCGATTCGCGCCGAATTTCGCCCTAGTGCCAACAGCAAAAAGTGGTGGCATACTCCTGTCAACATTGTCCCTAAATTCGTTCGTCGTTTCCTTGCTTATCTTCACTGTATTTTGAAGTTTCGTCACCGCCACTTGGAGGTGACATCGTCGACCTTTCTGCCCCCCTATTGCATCGGTGCTGCAAGCCTTCTTTCGAGCAAGTCCATACTTCAAAAGGTGCGCTGGCACCTCTCCTTGCTTCTCATCAAAGTATCACACCCTGCCATGCCTTGTAGCGGTGGTATTTCGTAGTTTCGATCCAATTCGGTTTTACAATTGATCAGAGCTTTTGGTCATTATAAGATAGATTCTAGAAGCCTTTGCGAGTAACCCTGAGAAGGAAGCATCGAAAAGCTTCGGAGGTTTACAAATAAACATGCTTTCCTCACCGTCAAGCATAACATTCCTAGGATCCCGTCGAAATTGAGCTTACCACCAGTTTCATGTCGGTCCTGATCTATTTTAGTGTTCCTCATGGCACGACGGAGCTTCTCGACCATGGTGATTGACACTCCAAATGCATGACACACTAATCTCATGAAGTGTATGGGTAGGTCTATAACTTGACGTGTTGAAACTTCCATGCTAATATTGTAGGGAAATTAGTAGAAGTCAAGTAATTTGAATACTGAATCGGGTACACACGGGTTCGGATTGAGGGAATGTTTTCACTAAGTTTGATCTTGAGACCGGGCAGAGGGTTAGGCTGTAGAGGGATATGGTCTCGTATGCGTAGCTCTGCCTAAGTCAATTGGAGACCAAACCGTGTGTGGTCCTGTTGGACAAGTTTGAACGTATCGGGTGCATATTTGATATATGAGACTCAATAAATAGATGTAACTTGTTGACCTTGGTGTTGAGGCATACCTCACCACCTTATAAGAGTGGGTTAAGGGTAGTAAGGTGTAAATCAGCTGGCAGAGAATGTCGATGATGTGTACTCCGCGCAGGGACCTCCTACCCGTCACGGTAGGACTTGATGTTCTGTGAAAGGTTGTCATATACAAAGTGGAGTAAAATTGACGTAGGTAATTTTCGAGTGAGTGTATGTGACGTGCAATTTGGATATCCCGGAAGGTGTATATCAATTCGAGTCACCATCCCTCACAATTATGGAGTACCGTTCTGATTTGTGAAGTAGTAAATATTAAGAATCGTATGAAGATGTCTTTATGAATAATCTTGTATTGCAACTTGTCTGATGCAGACATAGAGCTGACTAAATTTATGTTTCATGAACATTTAAACTGATGATTAAATCTGAAAATTAAGCTCTCACTTGTAAGCGTGTCCATTTATGCAATTTCCTCCTATGCTTTGTTTACCGGTATGTAGAGTTTCATGTTCTTAGGTGAGACAGTTAAGTCTTGTTGAGTCACGTGCTCATGTTTGTATATTAAATGATTCTCTAGTAACAAGTTCCTTACGGTGGCACGTGTGATGACAGGCTCGACAATGAGGTGTTACCCCCATCGGGGTACACGATCGAGTGGAAGCCCTACACACCGCTGTGAAAGCTTGCGTGCTGCTAGTGGGAAGCATCCATGGGCTGGACGGCTTTGCTTTTTCATAGCTTAGGCTCAAAGCATGAGCTATGAGAAACATTACATATTGTTAACTTATGTTTCACAAGACAGTTTGTAAAATATAGACTTATAGGTTGTATTTTAAGTATTTTTCATGTATGCCGTTGGGTGTCCCATCATATGATACGACCCAATGCGATTCCTTAATTATCAGGTCCATGATCCTCATAGACTAGTATCATAGCCACATTGAGAATAACACTTATAAAAAAGCCTATTTTTGAAAACTTAAACGTATATGAGTGAGTATTCAATAGTATCCACACATAAGAAATTAATAATAGCATAGTTACTTAAGGAGACAAACTAACTTATATGTCTATATTTCTTTAACAACGTATTGGCGACAAGGTAAGTAGCTAAGGTACGCCTCCGACAGCGGATCAGTGTTCGGAAGCTCACCCATACGAGAAGGGGCATGAGAATATCTGTGACACCCGGTTCTGAAAATGAACCAAGTGCAGTGTATGTGTGCCCAGGATGTTCATCACACATACACATCAACATCACAAATAATATTCAGAATTTAACCATGTCATTAATAATATAAATACCTTGATTCTATTGCAGCAGTAAATAATCTAGTGTAGGCGACTCTAACTCCACAGGCAATCAACGGTAGTACGCACGCCTAGTACTTCATGTTCACTTCCAAAATATCTCTTGCGGCTGAATTAATTGTGGGAATAGCAAGAGTGAGTACATATCGTACTCAGCAAGTGTGGGAAAATATGATATGTAGCTAACAACAAGGATGATAGTAAATGGCTAATTGCATAAAAGTACATTTGATAACTTGTAAAAGAACACTAAAATGTCTATGTAAGTTGAAATCCCATCATAATCATAACCCATATCCAACATTCTCATTCTTCATCATAATTCATTTATAACCAGCCAACAATTAATGTCATAATGATATATCAATTCCTAACCATGCATACTCATATGACGTAACACAAATCCCATACCGAACCATCCCAAAAACCAAGTCCAATTCTAATCATGTAGGTCATTCAGACGCTCTTAAGCGGGAGAATAGCTATCATGATAGTTTTACACTCTGCAGAGGTTGTACCACTTTACTCGCATGTTCGTGATTTCATCACCTTTTGGTGACTAAGAAACCTCTATTATGCAGTGTCGGTGGTTTTGATCCGGCAGATCTCCCGACACTACTAAAGTGTTAGAGGAGTTTGAGGTTCGGTGTGGGCGCGCGGAGATTCAAGAAGGTGAAGTGTTAAGTGACACAAGAGACACGAAGGTTTACGTGGTTCGGGCCGCCTGAGCGTAATACCCTACTCCACGGGGTGTGTTGATGTTGTATTGGATTTATAAGCTCAACGTGAGTTGAGAATGTAGAGTGAGCGTGTCTCCAGTCCTTGTGTCCTCTATGTATTGTCGGCCTGTCCTTTTATAGTACAAGGGCAGGCCGTTACAAGTTAGCCTGGCCCGACATGTGGCCCTGGCGGTTACTGATATTGATACATATTCAACACGTTTAATTGCCCTTAATGACCGAGTTATGGGCTTTGACAGCACCGTTACTGGTGATTAAGGTCGTCCGATCGTGTGTCATTAATATAGTATTAATGACACTTAATCGGGTCTTGAAGTCCTTGATTCCCCTTTGAAGATCCGGAGCTGTTGTGGAGTCTTCCGGAGGTTAGAGGCTGAAGATCCGACGATTGGACACGTGGCAGCGCTGGAGCACACTGTGGAGAACAGTTAGGTCCGGTGTCACCTGACACGTGTCAGTTCCAGAGCTTCCCTCGGTCTGGGGTTAGGTCCGGGGGTGCCGCTATGGTACATAGCCTGAAGCTTCCCCCTTGTGGGCGGTAGCTCTGGTTTGATAGTACACATGGTGACCCTGGGTCTAACCATGTTGGGGAAGCAGGTCCGGTTATATCTGACATGTGGGCCTCTGAAGGTCTTTAAATCAAGTAGGTGACATTCCCTTGAGATCTTTGCAATCCCAAGGGGTATATGGTACCCCAGGGTACCGACAGTGGCCCCCTGGGCCCACCTCAAGGGAAGACCCCTTGGGTGAAGTCATTCCGCCGGAGGTGGGTCCATCCTTCGACTTTTGAACTGAGTCTCCAAAGGTCTTCGGATGTGCCGTTGGCGATGGTTTGGAGTTAAATCCTTGCCGCGTGGCATATCCCGTGTGCGGCAAATGAGATCTTTGGTGTGCGGATCTCACGCAATTGAAGATCGCCGGTTCCCGATACTAAAATCGTATCGGTTCTGCGCGCCTTGTCAGGCCGCCGCCTTCAGGCTTCCCGCCTCATGATGACAACCGTTCGCCTGGGTAAGAACCTCGACTTGATCGTCCGGGTGGTCCCGGGCCCTCTTGTCATCGGCTGGGTGGAATTTTTGAGTAGTATCTTCGACTTCCTTGCGGTTTCCATCCAAGCGTTGCGAGGGCTTACTTGAGAAGGAAAGCGCACACCATCTGGGGTTCTTTACGCCTCTCATCTGATCTTGCGCTCAAACTCCCAACTTGTGCTCGCTTTTCTTCTCTTGCCTTGATGTGCTGCGATGGAGTTGGGTCTCTGCGAGAGCCGTTTGAAGACCGAAGGTGACCTGAAGAAGGTCCGGGCCCTCATGGGATGGCCCCCGGACTTCTTCAACCGCCTGGTCCGTGCCGGGGGAGAGCTCCAGTTCGAGAAGGAGCACGCCGGCGAAATGGTGTACTTCTCTTTGTACGCCATGGTGGGGTTGATCCCACCTTTTACCTCCTTTTTCTTGATGCTGCTAGACTTTTATGGTCTGCAGTTGTACAACTTTGGCCCCCACTCCATTCTTCTTGTGTCTATCTTTGTCCACTTCTGTGAAATGTGGGTGGGCATCCCCCCCTGCATTGAACTTTTCCGGACCTTCTTCACCGTCCATACCACCGGTAGGAGTAATGAGTACCTTGGCTTCTACTACTTCGTGAAGCGCAAGAAGTGCCCATTCAAGTACCTCCTGTCGTTTCCCTTTGGAAAGTGGGATGGCTGGAAGAAGGACTGGATAGTCATCCGGGTGGAGGAGCACGAGAAGCTGGAGCTGCCCGAAGGCCTCCCCAACATCGACACTGCAGTCTGGAGTGAAGCTCCGGTGCTGTCGGATGCCTTCAACCCTGCTCTGACCAGGATCCGCCATTGTGTGGAGGGAGGATTAACTCCTCAGGCGGTATTTTGCAATTTCCTAGTCAACAGGTGGGCACCGCTGAAGAGGAGAGAAAAACTCGCTTGGGCCCTCAACAGCGTGATGGACGATGATCGGGTCGAGACCGGGCTGAAGTCCAACATGGCGGGGGCAACCTTGGAGTTACATCTCAAGAAGTTCCAGCACGACATCGACGTCACAGGAGATGACCTGACCCCGCCATCAGCCTTTCTCCCTCTGAACGTGGAAGTAGGGTTCAGCAGGGAGCTCCGACGGATGATGCCGGTGCTTGACGACCATGGTGTCGTCGAGAGAAGATCGACCTCTAGGGTGGTGATCCCTGGGGCTTCCGAAGGTGGCTCGGACCCTGCCTTGAAGCCAAGGGTCGAGGTCGTCGGCAAGGGCAAGGAGCCGGTGGATGAAACCTTGAGCCGAAAAAGGAAACTGCAGCATGTCGATGGAAGGTCTGTCGGGCCTGCAACATCTGCATCAGCTCCTTCTCCCCGGAGGGGGAGGTCTTCTACAACTGCGGCGACTGTACCCGCAGCGGTGTCTTCCCGGGGTGCTAGCTCCGGGCATGCGACTCCATCACCAGGGCCGGTTGAGGCCTCTAGGTCTGGAGGTCCTTCCCGGTCGAGGAGGGCCTCGACTAAGGAAATGCCCGTGGATGCAACGAGTTTCGGGGGGCCTTCCGGAGCTTCCACGCCGACGGCGGCTGTGGTTAGCCCAGAACGCCCGGGAAAGAGGTTCCGCGCAAGATGGTGCGGAAGCCTCCCGAGGTAATTTTTAATCTTTACCTCAGACAGTTGTTTTATTGTAGTAACTGTTTTTAAGTTTCTTCATCCATCATCTGCAGCGTTCCCAAGAAGAGGAGTGAGTCTCCACCCTCAGCCACAGCAGCTGAAGCTGTGAGGGCAGAAGCTCCTGCTCCTGTCCCGGTGCCGCCCCAAGTGGTGGATGAAGCTGCGACAGCTCCAGCGCCAGCTGTCGTGGTCATGGACCTCGACTCATCCCCCGAGACTCCCATGGTAGTGCCAGACCGCGAAAGAGAAGATGCGCCAGCGGCATCTGCCCCAGAGGTTGAAGCTCCGGGTCTTGATGCTGAGATGATGGAAGCTCTGGTCGTTGAGCCGGATGAAGCAGTAATTCCGGCCCCAGAGCTGGAAATTGTCGAAGCCCGACGGTTGAGCTGGAGGTAATTGAAGTCCCGGCGTGCGCGCCGGATGTTGAGGAAGTCCCGGCGATTGGGCCAGCTACCTCTGAAGCACCGGCCGCAGAGCCGGTCGTTGCTGGAGCTCCGGCCGCAGGGTCAGTTGATGTTGAAGACCTTCCGACTCCCGAGCCGGTTTCCGTTGAAGCTCTGGCCGCAGGGCCGGCTGTTGTTGAAGATCTTCCGGCGCCTGAGCCGGTCGTTGCAAAGGCATCAGCGCTCGAGCCCCCAGTAGAGGAGGTGCCCAGGCCGGAGCCAGAAGCAGCTCCTGCTCCCGTGAAAGCATCTAGGCCCCCATGAGGTATGGTTTCGGTGATTAATGACAACCATTGGATTTTACTAATAAATTTGTGGATGCAAGGTCTCCCATATCACTCAATCAATCGAAATTTATATGAACATCAATATCAACTACTAATCATTGGAGACCCATATACAATCACTTTATGAGATCAAATCAATGATATGAAGATAAGAAGTAAAAGCTCTTAAGTCAAAGTCATTCAACCATAATTGATGACACTTAATGCTTGACAACCATGAGAAGTACATTTCCAACAAATGTCTAAGAGGTCAATCGAGCAAAGTTCAAAAGAATCACTTAGAAACAACTCGAAGCAAACAAAATCAACTCACCGAATCAACCGATGTTTCTAGAGAACAACACATCAGTCGAGTTGGTTCAGGTGAAGAAGAAGACCTCAGAACAAAGCACTCGCCGGATCATCCGATGTTAAGGGCTAAGCTACGTCGGTCCATCAGTACAGTATGCAATATCCTTGGACCAAGTGTAGCACCGGATCATCCAATGTACAGAAATATACACATCGGTCAATCACTCCAGTAAGCATCAAGTTTGAGCCAATTCTGGAGGAAGAGCCACCGGATCATCCGATGAGAAGACAAGTGCAACATCAGTCTAACAACGATCATATCTGACACAATGACGTCAGCTAAAGTAAACTTGACCGATGATAACTAAAGGGGAGACATCGGATCATCCGGTATTCGCAGAAAAGTTCTGTCAGCCTACTTTTTCCAACGGCTATTTCGTGGAGGCTGGCTATATATACCCCTTAAACCTGTCAAATCGACAAGTCTTGATCATTAGACATAATCTACACATCCACAAGCATTCAAGACAAAGATCCATCACTTCTACATCATTTAGATCACTTACACACCAAGAGATAGGCTAGAACTAGCTAGAGAGAGAGCTTGTGTGCCTCCATTCTTGGTGAGTGGAATCTCTAGGGTAGTGAGAGCCTTAAGGGAGTGTCCCTTGGTGTTTGTAACTGAGAGAGACTTCTAGAGCTTGCCAAGAGGATTGTGGAAGCCCGGAGGATCGAAGTTGTACAAGGCTTGAGCTCCACCTTGCCAGGGTTGCAAACGGAGAAGAATAGTGAAGATCCCTAGTCTCGGTGACTTGGGTGTGGCTATACCCTTTGGTGGGTGCCACAACGTGGATGTAGGAAGATCTTGATGATCTTGCCGAACCACGGGATAAATCCTCGTGTCTCCTCGGGAGTTTGCATCCCCTTCCTCTCCCTTACATTTATGCATTTTATATACCGCGAAGTTGCTATTTACTTCAATGCATAGATCGTTTGCGTAGGGAATTGGGCTTTTAGGAATTAAGTTTTATTGCTTAGATTTTTGAAAAGAAGCCCAATTCACCCCTCTCTTGGGCATTCGATCCTTACAATTGGTATCAGAGCAAGGTTGCTCATAGGATCATTCTAGCTTCACCGCTAGAGAGCTAAAATGGCCAAGGTTGGGGGTTCGGTTCCTATCTTCAAGGGCAAGAACTTTGCCTATTGGAAAGCACGCATGCACACTTATCTAGAGGCTATTGCTCCCGAAGTATGGGAAGCGACCCACGGGGGGTTTGGAGAACACAACTATGTTGGTGATCAAATTAAATGGGATGCTAAAGCTAGGAATGCAATCTATGAATGTATTAGTCAAGATGTGTTTGCTAGGATTGCTAGCAAAGAAAAAGCTTGTGAAATTTGGGCTTGCTTAATAGAGATTGATGAGGGTTCTTCTCGAGTCAAGGAACTTAAATATCACATGCTTAAAGCAAAATATGATGAATTTAAGATGCTACCTCATGAAAATGTCAATGAGATGTTCTCTCGCTTGAATGTACTTATTGAAGAAATTAATGCTCTTGACATTGCTTCTCTTGGCAAGGGACTCATCAACCGCAAGATCCTCATGCTCCTTCCCAAGCCAAAGTACAACATCATCAACTCCATGCTTCAAAAGGAGTCTCTTGACCACATTGAAGTTTCGGAGCTCATTGGAGAAATTCACGCTCATGAGATGAGTGTACTTGGAATGATGGAGCAATCATCTTCAAAAACAATTGCTCTAAAGGCATCCACCAAGAAAACAAGCCTCAATAAGAAGAAGGTGGTTGAACCTAGCTCAAGTGAAGAAGAGCAAGCATCAAGTGAAGATGATGATGATGAGCTTGCATTGATGATGAGAAAGTTCTCACGCTTGAACTCCAAGATTACTAAGAAGGGATACACATTTGATCCCAAGAAGAAAGCGTTTCTACCAAGAAGAGATGATCACAAGACTTGCTACAATTGTGGTGATCAAGGCCACATCTCCTATGATTGTCGAAAACCGGACAAAAGAAGAGAGAACCACAAGAGCAAGCATCGCAAGCTTGAAGAAAGTGATGATGATGAAGAAGAGGCCAAACCCAAACCAAGATCCTTTGGGAAGAGGAAACATGACAAGGGAAAGAAGGCAAGACTCTTCCCAAAGAAGAGAAATGGCCCACAAAGGTGTTCATGTGTGAGGCAAATGAATGGGTCACCGACGAAGAAACAAGTGATGAAGAGAGTGAAGCGGAAGAAGAAAGTTTGGTCGGCCTCGCCATTGCCAACAATGATGACTCACCTCTTCATCCACCGCCCATGTGCCTCATGGCAAAAGGTAACACCAAGGTATGTGACGACTCTAGCGATGATGAGCTTTCCCCCGATGATTTAACTTCTTTAATAAATGAATATCATGCTATCATTAAGAGGGAAAAGAGCAAGGCTAAAGCTCTTGTAGAAACTCGTGCTAGACTTGAGAGTGCTAACCTCAATTTGCTTGACAAGTATGAAAACATACTCAAAGAGCATGACACACTCAAATCCCATGTCAAGCAAATTGAGGAAGAAAAGTCTAAAATCAAGTTAGATAATCATGAGCTTAACTTAGCACACCAAACACTCTTGGGAGAGCACAACAAGTTAATACAAGAACATCAAACACTTAACCTTGCTTATGATGTGCTTGATCAAGAGTTGAAAAATATAAAGAAACCAACTCTTAATGATAGGATATCCATTACTTCTCATGTCACTAATGCCTTGAACAAGTCTTTGCCTTTGAAAGCAAATGCTAGGGAGAAGGACTTGTTGGAAGAAATTGAGAGTCTCCGCACTAGTGTGGCTAGACTTTCAAAAGGGGAAGTCAAACACAAGGAAATCCTCTTCCAACAAGCAAAGGCTTTCAACAAGAGAGGACTTGGATCCTTCCTGGTGCCCAACAAAGGAAAGGTGCCCTCACCGGAGCTTAGAACAAGCTTCATCAAGGAAGTTGGTTCTTATTGCCAACATTGTGAGGTCACCGGTCACCACACAAGGGAGTGTCCTCTTCCTAACCGACCTTCTCCAAAGTTGCCTATTAATTACAAATCTACTTTCAATGATCATTATTATCTCTTAAGTAAAGTAGATGGCAAGGTGAAGGCTAGGTTCATCGGCAAAGACATGAAGGACATGAAGGGGAAGCTCCCCAAGCAACTTTGGGTCCCAAAGACACTTGTATCACACATACAAGGACCTAAGTTGGCTTGGGTGCCTAAAGTTAAAAATTGAATTCATGTGTGTAGGTGAACTACAAAGCCAGAGGAAAGCATTGGGTACTCGATAGCGGGTGCACCCAACATATGACCGGCAATGATGGTATGTTCACCACCATAGAAAACCCCGACAATCATGAACAAGTCACCTTTGGTGATAACTCTAAGGGAAAGGTAATTGGGTTAGGTAAAATTGCTATTTCAAATGACTTATCTATTTCTAATGTTTTGTACGTTAAGTCACTTAGTTTTAATTTACTTTCTATTGCACAACTATGTGATCTTGGACTAACATGCACATTTAGCAAAAATGATGTTGTTGTGAGTAGTGAAACAAGCCAAGACATAGTCTTCAAAGGATTTCGGCATGGACACCTCTACCTAGTAGATTTCTCCAACAAGAATGCTAGCTTGACCACTTGTCTTTTCACTAAGACAAGCTTGGGTTGGCTATGGCACCGACACATAGTGCACATAGGGATGAGCAAACTCAAGAAGTCATTCAAGCTTGGGATGGTGACCGGCATGAAGGATGTTACATTTGAGAAGAACAAGCTTTGTAGCGCTTGTCAAGCTGGGAAGCAAGTTGCTTCACACCACCCGATGAAGACAATGGTGTCAACCTCCAAGCCACTTGAACTACTCCACATGGACCTCTTCGGACCGTCCACATGTCAAAGCCTTGGCGGTAACCTCTATTGTCTTGTTATAGTTGATGACTACTCTCGCTATGCATGGACTTTATTTCTAGGTGACAAGAGTGAAACTCCAGAAGTGTTCAAGACCTTCGCCAACCGCGCTCAAAGGGAATTTCAACTTCCCATCATCAAGGTCCGGAGTGACAACGGCACCGAATTCAATAACTACAACATTGGGGAGTGGTGTGACCGTGAAGGCATGAAGCATGAGTTTTCGGCCACATACACCCCTCAACAAAATGGTGTCGTTGAGAGGAAGAACAAGACTCTCATCACTCTTGCACGAGCAATGCTTGATGACTACGGCACGTTGGAGAAGTTTTGGGCCGAAGCAATCAACATGGCGCGCCATGCTGCAAATAGGGTCTACCTACATCGACTACTTCAAAAGACCCCGTACGAGCTTCTCATTTGGAGAAAGCCCAACATCTCCTACTTTCGAGTCTTTGGATGCAAGTGCTACATCTACCGCAATAAAAGGCTCGGTAAGTTTGAAAGAAGATGTGATGTTGGTATATTCCTTGGTTATGCATCAAACTCAAAAGCATATCGAGTATTCAACCAAACCTCCGATTTAGTTGAGGAAAGTTTTGATGTTGAGTTTGATGAAACTAATGGCTCCCAAGAGGAGAGTTTTGGTCATGATGAAATAGATGATGAGCCTCTGCGAGAAGCCATGAAGAACATGACCATTGGAGACGTCAAGCCTAAAGTTGAGGAGAGCCATGATCAAGGGGGAGCTTCAAGTTCCAACATCAACACCTCTATGGCGCCCCAAGTTGACGAAGAAGAGAAGGATGATCCATTGCCGACTCAAGACTCACAAGCCCAACAACATCAAGAAGAAGAAGTCCATGATCAAGTCCAACCACAAGAGGAGCAACACGCATCACCATCACCAAGTGCTTCACAACCACTTATGAGGCATGGACGCATCTCCAAGACGCATCCGATGGACCAAATGATCAGAAGTCCGTCAAGGGGTGTAAGTACACGTTCTCGCCATTTTGCTTCATTTTGTGAGCACTACTCGTTTGTTTCATGTGTAGAACCCACTCACATTGAGGAGGCACTCCAAGAACCAAATTGGGTGATGGCTATGCAAGAAGAACTCAACAACTTCATCTGCAATGAAGTTTGGGTGTTGGAGGAGCGACCCAAGGACAAGAACGTCATCGGAACAAAGTGGGTGTACCGCAACAAACAAGACGAGAACGGCATTGTGGTCCGCAACAAGGCAAGACTTGTGGCCAAAGGGTTCTCGCAAGTTGAAGGACTAGACTTTGGGGAGACATTTGCTCCGGTCGCCTGGCTAGAAGCCATCCATAAACTTCTTGCCTTTGCATCACATCATAATATTAGACCTTATCAAATGGATGTGAAAAGTGCCTTTCTTAATGGTTACATTAACGAGATTGTTTATGTTGAAAAACCTCCCGGGTTTGAAGATCCGAGGAATCCTAATCATGTGTATAGGTTGCACAAGGCGCTCTATGGGCTCAAGCAAGCACCTAGGGCGTGGTATGAACGACTACGGGATTTCCTTATCATGCAAGGATTCAAGATCGGGAGGGTGGACACTACACTCTTCACCAAAGACATCAACGGAGATTTGTTTATTTGTCAAATTTATGTTTATGATATTATTTTTGGTTCAACTAACGAAGCTCTTAGCCATGAGTTTGGCAAAATGATGTCTAGGGAATTCGAGATGTAAATGATTGGAGAGCTCAACTTCTTCCTTGGATTTCAAATCAAGCAACTTCAAGAGGGGACCTTCATCTATCAAGAGAAGTACACCAAGGACCTCTTGAAGAAATTTGAGATGGGAGATTGTAGCTCAAGAAGCACTCTAATGGAAACAAATTTTCATCTCGACGCGGATAAGGACGGTAAACCTATTGACCAATCTAACTACCGTTATATGATTGGTTCATTGCTTTATCTTACCGCATCTAGGCCTGATATCATGTTTATTGTATGCTTATGTGCTAGCTTTCAAGCGGCACCTAAAGAATCACATAGGAAGGCGGTCTTTAGGATACTTAGGTATCTTAAGCATACCCCTAGTGTGGGCTTGTGGTACCCTAAAGGTGCAAAATTCCATCTCTTGGGATACTCGGATTCGGACTTTGCCGGATGCCGTGTGGATCGCAAGAGTACCTCCGGTGGGTGCCACTTGCTTGGGCGTTCCCTAGTATCTTGGTCTAGCAAGAAGCAAAATTCCGTCGCCTTGTCCACGGCGGAAGCAGAATATATTGCGGCCGGTGCATGTTGTGCCAAAATTCTTTATACGAAGCAAACCCTTTTGGACTTTGGTGTTAAATTGGTTGTGTGCTCTCCTTTGTGACAATGAAAGTGCGGTTAAGATAGCTAAAAACCCCGTTCAACACTCCCGCACTAAGCACATTGATATTCGCCATCACTTCTTGAGGGACCATGAAGCTAAGGGAGACATCTCTTTGCGAGGTGTTAGGTCTGAAGAACAATTGGCGGATATCTTCACTAAACCACTAGATGAGAAAACTTTTTCTAGGCTAAGAAGTGAGTTAAATGTGCTAGATGCAACAAACGTCATGTAAGAATGCATCTCATATAGGTCTTGCCTAACTCTCAAAGGATAGGGGTGAGCAAGGGTTAGCTTGGGATGGAGGTTCTTTTGGGTTTTCCCAAGGCTTGGAGAGTGGCTCTCCCTGAAGAAGCCTTTGAAAGCTTCAAATTTGGTAAGATAGATTTATTTTATGCCTCGCATGATGCCTGCCATATAGACTTGTAATTTCTTGCATTATAAAATGTTTGGCATTGCATACGGTAGATTGTCACAAAGGAGAACCGACCTCATGAGAAAGAGACTTGTTTGAAATGTAATATCTCAACTCATATGTGGTGGAAAGAACAAAATGTTAGGTGCGTTAATGCCTAGAGGAACAAGCTCTAAAGAGATAGAAGTCTTCATACTCTAGCTCACAAAGCATGGGCCTTACATTTTATTTGGATGATTTCCTTCCTATTTTCTTTGGTGTTCTATTCGCTTTAAGGCTTAGCCAAGTTATTGGCATATCAGTATTTCTGAGGGGTAAGGGGTTGCCCAAAAAGTCCTAAGACATGTGTTTCTCATTGTTTGTTTGTTTGGTCAAAGGACATATATGGGATGTTGCTGTTTTTTAGTCATCAGATTATCCGATGCTTAGGCCAGACCATCATCGGATCAGTTGGTGTTCAAAGACCAAGAGCCAGTTCAGTCAGTAACACAAATCAACCGACGAGTTCATTCTGAAAAACATCGATCGATCCGATGTTCACACTTCTGGAACTGTGCTGAGTTCCACCGATGCTAATCCCTTCCACGTCGGACCATCCGGTGTCAACGGCACATTTTTGAAATACCCTTACTGTGCCATTCGACCGATGCTTCTAACGTTTAACGTTGGTCCATCCGGTGTTAAATTTTTGGCTAGGGTTTGTGACCCACTATTTAAACGGCCCTTCGCCTCGCTCCCTTCTCTCTCCCCGATCCCGACTCACCCACGCCTATCACTGCCGCCGCCGCCTTCTGGCCGCCGCCGCACCACAGCAGCAGCCGCCGCCGCACCACCGCAGCCGCCGCCGCCACTCTCCTCCATCGCCGCAGCCAAACGCCGCCGATCGCCGCCCGTGCACCACCACCGCCGACGCCCCCAGCAACCACGCCACCACCCTCTGCACCATCGTCGTGGTGCCTCCCTCAACGGTCGTCGTCCCGTCGCCGTTAGGGTTTCCGGCCACGTCGATCGTCGTGTCGTGCGCTTGACGTTGTTGCGCCTCATCGCAATGGCTCGTGACAAGAAGAACAAGGGCAAGGCCATTGAGGAGCCGGCCGCAAAGAAGCAGAAGCTCTTGAAGGAGGAGAAGAAGACGTTGATGGCCGCTCGCGCCGCCGAGGAGCGAGAGCGTGGCCGAGGAGGATCATTGAGGTTTCGCGAGGCTCGTCCGAGGCAGCCTCCCGTGATAGATGAGTCCGAGGCAGAAGAAGAGCCGGAAGTGCCACGCCGGCGATCAGCCAGGACCCGTGGGGGTCATCCCACGGCAGCACCACGTCTGAAACCGACTGCTGCCGATCGTCGTGAGGACAGGGAGGCCCAGAGAGCCATCTACGAGATGGACACCAACGTCCATGTTGGTGAAGGTGTCCGGTTGACTGATTACCGGAAGATGAAGGACAAGTAGCTAAGAAGACTCAGATGGAGTGTTCTGCTTGAGGAGTGGTACCCACAACCCAGAGAGGCTCTTATGGACAGTTGTTTCTGGACCGTGACACAGGCGTCCGTATACGAGACCTATAGACGCCGAGACCACAAGCTCTTCCAACACAACTTCTTGGACTGGGATCAGCTTGCCTTGGTAGCAGAGACAGAGATTCGCCCCTTCTTTGCGAGGTACAGAGGGCTTGTGGAGCTGGTGTCCTACGAGAGGAGTGCCTACGTGGAGGACTGGGTCCGCGTATTCTACGCCACCCTCTACGTCTCTGAGGTCCGCATGTCTATAGACTTCATGTTCATGGGCCATCACTATCACTTGACGAGGCAGACGTTGGCACAGCTGCTAGGAGTGGACCTGCACGACACTTGCTTGCATGAGAGGGTATATGGACAGGCAGACCCGCCGAGGAGGCTGCTCACTGGAGGAGTGGCACCACCACTGGAGGAGATCTGCTCTTTGTTCGGACCGTCCTTCTCTCCAGACCAGCCGAGGGTACCGGCACTATTGACTCCAGCTGCGCGCACAGTGCACCTTGCCTTGCGCCGCACTCTCCTACCGAGGTCCGGATACCTAGAGGGGTTCACCAGCCTGCAGCAGACCCTCCTATTCTACATCATGAACGGAATGGAGTTTGATATTGTGGACGTCCTCATATGCGAGATGGATAATGTCATCACCGATGGAGTGGGCATGATGAGGCAGCTTGTGTTTGGACACTGGATCAGCTACCTGCTCTCCATGATGGTTCCTGAGGAGTCCGCCGTGCATGACCGTCTCACTGACGAGAGTGTCACACGGTTCAGCCACTACCGAGCTCCAGCTCCTGGAGATCACTGCCTTGGCCGTCCAGTCGAGCGTCAGGTGAGGGCTCGTCTATGCGAGGAGGATTGGTCAGATCTGGAGAAGGAAGATGAGAGGCTGGCAGAGGCAGAAGCTTAGGGTGAGGACCTTCAGCATATATGGTCCGAGAGCGACACAGATGACAGTGTTGAGGAGTACTTCCCACCTCCTCCCTCACCCAGGCAGCACGACGCGGAGGCTGGAGGCTCTACTGTGCCACCCCCTACTCCACCTCCCGTCTCAGAGGAACAGGTCTCTCAGCCGTCAGAACTCACCTCACTCCTGCAGCAGATGGTTGAGCAGCAGCGCCTGGACCAGCTTGCAGCTGAGCAGGCCCGAGCTGAGCAGGCAGCACGACTTCTGGAGCTCCAGCAGCAGCAGCAGCAGCAGGAGATGCAGCGCCAGATCGCCCGTGAGAGGCGTGAGTACACTGACCGACTGACTGGGTTGATAGATCAGATGCATCAGCACTCCCTCGACTAGCAACAGCAGACGCAACAAGCGATGATGGGCATCCTGGGGTTGATCACCAACCTCTACACCCAGACCGGGATTGCCCTGCCGTCGCAGCTACCAGGCGTTGCTCCACCACCACCTGTCCTTGCTCCAGCTGCAGCTCCGGTGTCGACCACGCCGATTCGTCGATCAGCATGTCTCCACTGCTGGCTCCAGGTGCACCGATCCACTCTCCACTGCCGGCTACGACGCTGTTCTAGCAGACGCCGGCATCCGTTGTCAGTGCCCCCTTGCCAGCAGCTACTACTCAGCAGGCACCGACGGCGGCTCCTACAGCTCCGACAGCTCCTTCCACCTCTACTCCAGGCAGCAGCTCCGACGACAGCACTCCCGACGGTGACCAGTTCATCATCACTCCTAGCACTCAGGACTCATAGGTACTCGGATCCCTTTTTGGTGTCTTGATGCCAAAGGGGAGAAGAGTTAGAGGAGAGTCAGGGGGGATAGCTTAGTCTCAGGGGGAGTATCCTAGCTGTAGGGGGAGTTTATCCATATGAGTCTATCTATATAATCTTTTGTAATTTGATGTTTTTGCTACTCATTGAGCATTAATGAACTTGCCACTTAATCGATTGAGCTTTTCGAGTTATTGATTGATTTTGAGCCTTCAAATTTTAAGTGTGATAATCTTGTATTCATTGCATATCCTCTTAAGTTTCGTACTATCAAATTCATTACTATTGTGCTTCAATTGTTGTGTTGTCATCAATCACCAAAAAGGGGGAGATTGAAAGCATCTAGGCCCCCATGAGGTATGGTTTCGGTGATTAATGACAACCATTGGATTTTACTAATAAATTTGTGGATGCAAGGTCTCCCATATCACTCAATCAAACGAAATTTATATGAACATCAATATCAACTACTAATCATTGGAGACCCATATACAATCACTTTATGAGATCAAATCAATGATATGAAGATAAGTAAAAGCTCTTATGTCAAAGTCATTCAACCATAATTGATGACACTTAATGCTTGAAAACCATGAGAAGTACATTTCCAACAAATGTCTAAGAGGTCAATCGAGAAAAGTTCAAAAGAATCACTTAGAAACAACTCGAAGCAAACAAAATCAACTCACCGGATCAACCGATGTTTCTAGAGAACAACATATCGATCGAGTTGGTTCAGCTGAAGAAGAAGACCTCAGAACAAAGCACTCACCAGATCATCCGATGTTAAGGGCTCTGCTACGTCGGTCCATCAGTACAGTATGCAATATCCTTGGACCAAGTGTAGCACCGGATCATCCGATGTACAAAAATATATACATCGGTCAATCACTCCAGTAAGCATCAAGTTTGAGCCAATTCTGGAGGAAGAGCCACCGGATCATCCGATGAGAAGACAAGTGCAACATCGGTCTAACAACGGTCATATCTGACACAATGACGTCAGCTAAAGTAAACTTGACCGATGATAACTAAATGGGAGACATCGTATCATCCGGTGTTCGCAGAAAAGTTCTGTCAGCCTACTTTTTCCAACGGCTATTTCGTGGAGGCTGGCTATATATACCCCTTAAACCTGTCAAATCGACAAGTCTTGATCACTATACATAATCTACACATCCACAAGCATTCAAGACAAAGAGCCATCACTTCTACATCATTTAGATCACTTACACACCAAGAGATAGGCAAGAACTAGCTAGAGAGAGAGCTTGTGTGCCTCCATTCTTGATGAGTGGAATCTCTAGGGTAGTGAGAGCCTTAAGGGAGTGTCCCTTGGTGTTTGTAACTGAGAGAGACTTCCGGAGCTTGCCAAGAGGATTATGGAAGCCCGGAGGATCGAAGTTGTACAAGGCTTGAGCTCCACCTTGCCAAGGTTGGCAAACGGAGAAGAATAGTGAAGATCCCTAGTCTCGGTGACTTGGGTGTGGCTATACCCTTTGGTGGGTGCCACAACGTGGATGTAGGAAGATCTTGACGATCTTGTCGAACCACGGGATAAATCCTTGTGTCTCCTCGGGAGTTTGCATCCTCTTCCTCTCCCTTACATTTATGCATTTTATATACCGCGAAGTTGCTATTTACTTCAATGCATAGATCGTTTGCGTAGGGAATTGGGCTTTTAGGAATTAAGTTTTATTGCTTAGATTTTTGAAAAGAAGCCCAATTCACCCCCCCTCTTGGGCATTCGATCCTTACATCCGGGAGTGACGACGCCGGAGGTACCCGCGGCTGAGCTGGAGTGCCCTGATGAAGTCGCTGGCCCCCTGCCCGAGGGGGCGAATGAAGATCTGGCGGCTGGTCCTTCGGAACCACTTCCGGAGGTCAGAACTTCATCAGCGGGGCCCTCCTTGATGGCGACTGAGGCCATCCCGGAGGACGGCCCTAGTGCCGTGGAGGCTCAGGGGACCACTCTTGTGGAGTGGGGCCCAATTTTTGTAACTGAAAACCCGCTGGAACCAGCGGAGGAGACCCCAGCAGGTCCAGATCCTATCCTGTTGTCATTGTCTATTGACAACGCGTGCTCCAGTCTGCGTCAAGTTCAGCTGGCATTCTTCCACGAAAGCAAGGCTCTTGAAGAGGAGCGCCAAACCCTTAGGAGGTGGCGTAATCGGCTCTACTTCGAGACCAAGATGGCGCAGTCGAGGCTGGCAGATGACAAAGAATGAATCAAGCAGGAGAAGGTCAGCCTGGAATACTGGGACAAATTATTGGATGACAGGGAGAGCTTGACTCGCGCCCTCGACGCTCAATCCCGAGCCATTTATGAGCAGACCAAGGCGGCTAATAGTGCGGTTGATGAACGCCAAGAAAGGCTGGAAGCCATTAACACTACTCTCATCAAGCGCCGGGAGGCACTTGAGGAGAGGGAGAAGAGGCTCGAAGATGAAGAGCAAAAACTCCCAGAGTTGCGGGATGACGTCTTGAAGAGGGAGGAGGAGCTCACCGAAAAGGTGGCTCTAGCTGACAAGGGTCTCGAGGAACGCACCAAAAAGTTGGAGGAGCATTGCCTTGAGGAGGAGGAGAAGGCCTGGGTGCGAGGGCAGGAACTCTACGAGCAAGAGTGTGCCGTCGCTGCCAGGGAGAAGAAAGTAAGGGGCAGGGAGAATGACCTCGTTGACCGCTGGAACAAGATCTACCTCCGGGAGGGGGAGCTCGGAAAACTCGAGCAGCGGGTTGCTGAAAAGATTTAGCAAAATGCCAAAGAAGTTGAGCGCCTCGCTCGCGAGAATTCTAAACTGGTGGCGGCCAAAGGATCCTTGGAAGAAACGAAGGGCTTGAGGGCTGCGGACTCTCTACAGGTTTGGGAGTTCCTGGGCAAGGCCAACGACGCGCTGACACCGATGGGCTTCAGTCCCGTGCGTCCGGATGCTCCGGAGCCGGAGCCGGACCTGGCGTTACAAGCGTTGAGCTCGACGGGTAGCAAACTCTCCAAGGTGGGCGACGTCATCGCGGGCCAGTTGGAGGTTGAGGGGCAATCCCTGGCGAAGAACATCGCAGAGTATGTGCTGACGTGCTA
This sequence comes from Tuctoria greenei, assembly GCA_036927565.1. NCBI lineage: Eukaryota > Viridiplantae > Streptophyta > Magnoliopsida > Poales > Poaceae > Tuctoria > Tuctoria greenei. The sequence continues at coordinate 100,298,577 of JAYESD010000010.1, forward strand.
CACCAGCCGGAATCCCCAATTCCCTCTGGACCCGATGCTTGATGGTCCCGTCGAAGGAGAAGGTGAAGCCGACCGAGCCAACATGTCATAGGTTGCTCAGAAGGTCGCCCAGTTCTTCCATAGGGTCTAGGACCATCTCCGTAGCTCCCACTTGTATTCTTTCTTTTTCTTCCTCAATTTTGTAATCCCTTGTCTCCAGATGAATGAAATCCCCAAATTCTTGTGAATTTCACTTTTTGTCTTCAGCACTTTTGTCTTCACTTGGCCCCCTGGTAGATGTAGACAATTTGATTGTGAACATGTACCAAGAGAATATTGTGTTTTGTTGAAGACTCATTTGCTTCAAACTTGTAGAGTGTGGGTCCGAAGTCTTGAAGGCCCCCTGAGGTTGTCGGAGCTTAGAAGCTCCGGCATTGTCTATCATCGGAGCTTAGTAGCTCCGGCAATAGTCCCTATCAACACGTAGAGAATCGATAGTTAGCCCTCTGGGGTGTCGGAGCTAGTAGCTCCGGCAGTGACCTTTGCCAACACGTAGTTTGTCAGCAGCAGACTCCGTTTGTTGAGTCTTCTCACCATCTTTTATTTAGCGTCGACAGCTGGCCCCCCTAGCTTTACCGAAGCTTGGTTGCTCCGGTGATGCTCGTTTTTAATGTTTAACATCGATTACAAGCCACCTAGGGGGAGTCGGAGATTAATTAGCTCCGGCTTTTCTCCATTAACGTGGAGTTTTTATTTTTCCTGCACACTGAAGCCAAGAAAAATAGTAAAATTCGTTCCCTGCCTATAACTTCGTCGCGGCTTACGATTCCCAAGAGAGTTTTAGGTCAAACGCGATTCTGAATACAACTGAATGCGTTGTCTTTTCTTCCAGATCCAATTGTACTTGGACCCGCCTTACTTCGGCCTGCCGGGGTGTAGGTAGAGTGGCGTACTTAGGGTGCTTGACCAGGCTAAGTCGATAGCACACTCTGGCCCTAGGTTGGCTTGGCAGCATTCAGGCGAGTGGGCCATGAACAATATTTGAATCCAGAAGAATCGACAATACAGCTCAAATCATATATGAACCAATCGAACTAAAATTTCTTAAGAATTGCACGTCTTTGATATAGACAAGAAAGAGAAAAATAAAAAATGTTGAGCCTGTACAAAATAAATGCACGTGGAGTCTGTTTCACATGAAGATGTCTTTCATTATAGGTCCGGGGTATAGGGGAAACAAGTACACTCTTAGGGTACGGAACCAGGCTAAGCGTGTTTAATTTCTCATTTGACCCAGGGTAGCTAGCCACACTTTTAGTCCTGAGACTGTGACAAGTGTTGCATGAACTTTGTGGACCTTCCGGGAAAGGTCCGGCTGTTCTCCCGGAGGAACTACCCAACTCTGTACAATGACTTTAAAACATACACCTCAAGTTACTACAGACTCACCTCCATGATATTAAGTGTAGAACTTACGGAGGTGCTCAATGTTCCAAGGATTTGGGAGAGGTGTCCCATCCTCGGTAGCCAAGTGAACGCTTCTGGGACGGGATACTTTAATCACTCGGAAAGGTCCCTCCCAGCTGGGGGAGAGTTTGTTTAACCCTTCTCTGGATTGTATTCTCCGTAGCACTAGATCGCCTTCCTCGAGCTGTCGGTTGTGTACATGCCGCTGATGATAGCGCCAAAGGGCTTGGTGGTATCGGGCATTCCGAACAGCTGCTTGGCACCTTTCCTCCTCAAGGAGGTCTAGGTCTTCACGCCGGAGCTGGTCCTGCGTGGCTTCGTCGAAGGTCCGGACCCGGAGTGACCCCAAGGTGATTTCCAGAGGAAGGATTGCTTCAGCTCCGTACACCAAGAAGAAGGGTGTCTCTCTAGTTGACTGGTTTGGAGTTGTCCTGTTGGCCCATAGAGTGGGCGGAAGCTCTTCAATCCAGTTGGCTCCATGTTTTTTCAAGCACTCATAGGTGCGCGTTTTGAGTCCTTTAAGGATTTCAGCATTTGCTCTCTCGGCTTGGCCATTGCTTGCCAGGTGAGCTACGGAGGCATAGCAAACTTGAATGCTGAGGTCTCCGCAATATCCTTGAAATGCAGAGCTTGTGAATTGGGTCCCATTATCAGTGATGATTTTGTTTGGGACTCCAAATCTGCATACAATGGACTGCAAAAAGTTGATAGCAGACTGCTTGTTGATTGTCACAACTGGAGTTGCTTCCGGCCACTTGGTGAACTTGTCAATGGCGACGTACAGGAACCTGTAACCTCCGACGGCTGTTGGGAAAGGTCCCAAGATGTCCATCCCCCACACAGTGAAGGGCCATGTAGGAGGTATCATTTGTAGGGGCTGAGCCGGTGTGTGAATTTTCTTTGCATGAAATTGACATGCTTCGCATTTCTTCACCAGCTCAGTTGCATCCTGGAGTGCTGTAGGCCAATAGAAGACATGCCGAAAGGCTTTACCAACCAGTGTGCGGGAAGACGCGTGGTTCCCACACTCGCCTCCATGGATTTCTGCGAGGAGCTCACAGCCTTCTTCCCTTGTGATGCACCGCATTAGGATGCCGTTGGCATCGCGCTGGTAGAGATCCCCTTCTACCAACGTGTATCTTTTAGCCAATCTAACTACCCGGTCAGCGGATACATCATCGTCAGGAAGGATGTTGTCTTTCAAGTAGTTCCGGATCTCCGAGATCCATGCATCAGAACTAACTTGAGCATTTGAGTCTTGCGTGCTGGGTTGCTCGGAGCTTTCGGCAGAACCTACGACCCTTGATGGCTGCCATGGTGACAGGACCATCGGGACCGTCAGCTTCGGGATGCTGATCTCGCCCCCTTCGCTCAGTTCGGCAGGCTGAGCTGTGGGTTTTGACAACCTCCGGACAAAAGTTCCGTCAGGAGCCGGAGCTTCGGTTGACGCTTTCGTCGAGAGTTCGTCAGCTTCAGCGTTGTGTGCATGCTGGACATGGTGGAGGTCTAGGACTTTGAAGTCCTTCTGAAGCTTTTGGGCTTTGAGGAGGTAAGCAGCTAGCTGGAGGTTGTTGCAGGAGCATTCACCCTTCACTTGCTTAATGATGAGCTGTGGACCTCCCTTGACCAGCAGCTGCTTAACACCGTATGAAAGTGCTACCTTTAGTCCGTAGATGAGTGCTTCGTACTCCGCCACGTTGTTGGTTGCCTTGAAGTGAAGGTGTACCATGTATTTTACCTTCTCCCCGGTTGGTGCGAGGAGAAGGATTCTAGCTCCGGCCCCCTGCTTTTGCATGGAGCTGTCGAAGTATTGGGTCCAGTGAGGCTCGGTGAAGATCGGAGCCTTGTGTTCCGGCTTCTGCTCGCTGGGGCCCCCAGGGTTTGATGGAGAGGGAGTCCATTCCGCCACGAAGTCTGCCAATGCTTGACTCTTGATTGCTTGCCTTGAAATGAATTCGAGATTGAATTCGGCCAATTACGCTGCCCACTTTGCAATATTCCCAGTTGAATTGGGATTATGCAAGATTGCTCGAAGTGGGTAAGAAGTCACCACTGAGATTTTGTGAGCTTGGAAGTAATGGCGAAGCTTTCTGGAGGCAATAAGAACTGCATAGAGCAGCTTATGCACCTCTATGTATCGAGTCTTTGCATCATGAAGTACTTCACTGATGAAGTACACTGGGCGTTGGATGGTCTGGACCCTCCCGGAGGGGCCTGGAGCTTCCTCTTCATTGACCCGGATCCTCCCTAAGGGATCCAGACCTTCTTCGGGGACCTCTGGTCCTGGCTGGAGGGACCCGGAGCTTCTTCAGAAGTGACCTGGACCCTCCCGGAGGGGTCTGGGTCTTCTGAAGTAACTTCTTGTGGATTCAAGTCTGGGAGCTGGGACCCAAACTCACTTTCAGGAACCTCTGGACCCTCCTGAAGGGGTCTGGACTCCTGAGTATGGGATGGTTCTGGTCTCTCCGCAAGCAGGACCATACTGACGACTTCGTCAGTGGCTGAAATGTAAAGTAGCAAAGGCTCACCAGGGTTCGGAGCTACCAGAGTTGGTAGGGTGGTGAGGAGCTGTTTTAGCTCCTGGAACGCCTTTTCTGCTTCTTCAGACCATTGGAATGGTCCAGACTTCCTCAATAACTTGAAGAAGGGGAGTGCCCGTTCTGCCAGTCTTGAAATGAACCGGCTGAGGGCTGCTAGACATCCAGTCAGCTTTTGGACATCTTTGATGCGGGCTGGTGGCCGCATGTCTTCAATGGCTTTGATCTTCGCCGGATTAGCTTCTATGCCCCGGTGACTTACCAGGAAACCAAGAAGTTTTCCGGAGCTAACCCCAAAGACACACTTGTCTGGGTTTAGCTTTGTGCGGGTGGGCCGCAGCTTGTCGAAGACAGCCTGCAAGGTGTCAAGGAGTGACTCCTTGTTCTTGACCTTGACCACGATGTCATTGACGTACACTTCCACTATGTCTCTAATGAGTTCTTCAAAGGTTTTGTACATAGCTCGTACAAAGGTTGAAGCTGCATTCTTGAGACCAAATGGCATGGCTATATAACAGTACAATCCATCTACTGTGATGAAAGAGATACTCTTCATCTTCCCTAGACATTCTGATTTGATGATACCCATAATATGCGTCTAGGAAACACAGTAATTCACACCCGGAGGTGGAATCCACTATTTGATCTATTCTAGGTAATGGGAATGGATCTTTTGGACATGCCTTATTTAGTGTTGTGTAATCGATACACATCCGAAGCTTCCCGCCGGCCTTGGGCACAACGACTGGGTTTGCTAGCCATTTTGGATGGAAGACTTCTAGAATGAATCCAGCTTCGAGCAACTTCTTCACTTCTTATCGAATGAAGTTTTGTCGCTCTACGGATTGCTTCCGAGGCTTCTGATGCATGAGTCGTGCGTCGGGGTAGATATTCAGATTGTGCTCAATCACTTCCCTGGGGATCCCAGGCATTTGTGACAGTTGCCAGGCAAACACGTCGACATTAGCCCGGAGGAAAGCGATGAGCGTGAGTTCCTATTTGTCGTTCAATCCCCCCGATATACGGGTGGTCTAAGCGGCATCGGAACCGATTTGGATGACTTTGACGGGAATGTCGGTGTCGTCGCTTGGCTGCACACGAGGTGCAGAAGTCGAGCCTCGCTGACGAATGCTCGGGGGTTTTGGAGCTTGCTCCTGTCTGGAGTCCTCCTCTTGCGCCGTAGTAAGCGCATGGAGTTCTTTCAGAGCAGTTACTCTGGCAGTACGATCTCCGCAGATCCAGAGAACGCCTACTGGTGTTGGCTTCTTTAACACCAGGTAACCATAATGAGCAGCTGCCATGAATTTGTACAAGGCAGGCCTACCCAAGATGGCATTGAAGGGTAAGTTGATCTGAGCAACGCCAAAGACCAACTTCTCGGTGCGATACTTCTCCAGGGTCCCGAAGGTAACGGGGAGGGTAATAGCTCCGAGTGGGGTAATGGCTCCCGGACCTACTCCGGAGAAAGGTCGGGAGGGGTGGAGATCCGAAGGTCGGAGCTGAAGCTTGGTAAAAGCTTCAAAGCTTATGAGGTTGAGCCCCGAACCTCCGTCTACCATGACATGGTGGAGCTGGATGTTATTGATGGTAGGAGATACCATCAAAGGTAGCTGACCTGCTCCAACCATGATTCGAGGGCTGTCCGAAGCATCAAAAGTGATGGATGTTTCCATCCACTTCCGATGAGGCTCCGCCCTGGCTGTAGGAGCTACAGCAGCCATGTCCCGACGCATAGTCTTGATGACGTGGCAGGAGGTGATGTTCCATGATCCACCAAAAATGGTGTTCATGGTCTTCCGACGCTCATTGTTAGAGACATCAGAATTGTCGTCGACGGAGGTGTAGACGGCCTTCAGGACCTTTTTAGGATCCTGAAAACCTAACTCCTCTTCAGCTGAAGCTTCATCAACTTTTTGTTTTCCTTCCCTCTGTCGGAAAGGAGCTTCTTCCCAGTGCTTGTTGTAGCGCTCGACAACGTTTTGGACCTCCCGGCAGTCTTCCAAACTATGGCTGTCCGTTTTGTGAATTGGACACCACACTTTGGGTTTGCCACCGTCTTCAGAAGACGGTCGAGGTCGCTTCTCGAGGCGTGGCCCCCGGCCACCCAGAGCTGCAGCAGCTGCAGCATTGGATGCACCGGCCGACGGCTTCTTCTTGCCGTTGGTCTTTTTCTTCTTCTTGCCACTCCCGGAGGTAGCGTCTTCTCCTTTGGAGGATTTCTTGTGATCCTCCGGAGTTGGTTTGGAGTGCATTTCACGGCCCTCCGCAGCTCTGGCACATTTGTCAGCCAAGCTGAAGAGTTCCGTGACACTGGTGATCTCCTTGATCGCCAGTTTCTCCAACATCTTCTTATCCCGTACACCCTGTCTGAATGCCACAATGACAGAAGCACTAGAGATAGAAGGGATAGTGTTTCGTACCTGAGAGAACCTCTGGATGAATGATCGCAGGGATTCTCCCCCTTTTTCGCAACTGCAAAAAGGTCCAGTTCAGTGCCTGGTCGGGTGTATGAACTCCCGAAGTTGGCGATGAACTGCCGGCACAACTCCTCCCAACTTTTGATGGAGTTGGGTGGAAGGCTCATAAACCAGGACCGGGCGGTTCAAGTTAAAGCCACTGGGAAATAATTGGCCATTACGGCCTCATTTCCTCCAGCTGCTAGGATAGCAGTGGAGTAAATCTGAAGAAATTCAACAGGATTAACAGTCCCGTCAAACTTCTCCGGCAGGTGGGGCCGGAACTTTTGTGGCCACCTGACCATTCGCAGATGCATGGCTAGAGCTGAACAGCCTCCTCCTACTCCTTCAGGAGCAGGAATGTCCTGAGCTTCTCGTCTTTCACGAGCACGCTCGATATGGACTCGGCCGTCTTGTTGACGGTATCGGCGATCAAGCTCCGCCGGAGGTCATGAGTTGAAAGCCTTGATACCGTGTGAGTGCGTCGTGCCCCGGAGGGCAACGACGTCACCTGCTGTGACGCAACTTGTCTCCTGCTGTTGGAAACGTGCGGACCAAGTCTGCCAAACAAGGTCCGTTGCTGCAATGAGGCCCGTCCTGAAGGAGGAGGACCCTGGTTGCTGATGCGGTCGGCTGCTGCTGCAACCAAATGTTCCACATCGGCCCTCCACTACTCCATGGCATCCTGGGATGCATCCGAAGGTGGTGGGCGTTGAAGGAGAGCACATGCTGCATGAAGCGCGTGTTTCGGGTTGTCAAGATTCGCCGACGCAGTGATTGACGCCGGTGCACCATAGCGCTGACCAGCTTGATTTGCTGGTGGAGGCGGCGGTCGAGGAAGTGTGACTCCTGTTGGGACCGTGGTTCCTACTGGTGGCTGCATATTGGAGGGATTGCCCCCAACAGCTTGAACAGCGGGATGACCATTGGATGATCCACCGGCTGAGTTCACCATTCTTGAAATCTCAGGCGCCCCCTACCTGGCGCGCCAACTGTCGGTGGTTTTGATCCGGCAGATCTCCCGACACTACTAAAGTGTTAGAGGAGTTTGAGGTTCGGTGTGGGCGCGCGGAGATTCAAGAAGGTGAAGTGTTAAGTGACACAAGAGACACGAAGGTTTACATGGTTCGGGCCGCCTGAGCGTAATACCCTACTCCACGGGGTGTGTTGATGTTATATAGGATGTATGAGCTCAACGTGAGTTGAGAATGTAGAGTGAGCGTGTCTCTAGTCCGTGTGTCCTCTATGTATCATCGACCTGTCCTTTTATAGTATAAGGGCAGGCCGTTACAAGTTAGCCTGGCCTGACATGTGGCCCTGGCGGTTAATGATATTGATACAGATTCAACACGTTTAAATGCCCTTAATGACCGAGTTATGGGCTTTGAAAGCACCATTACTAGTGATTAAGGTCGTCCGATCGTGTGTCATTAATATAGTATTAATTACACTTAATCGGGTCTTGAAGTCCTTGATTCCCCTTTTGAAGATCCGGAGCTGTTGTGGAGTCTTCCAGAGGTTAGAGGCTGAAGATCCGACGGTTGGACACGTGGCAGTGCCGGAGCACACTGTGGGGAACAGTTAGGTCCGGTGCCACCTGACACATGTCAGTTCCGTAGCTTCCCTCGGTCTTGGGTTATGTCCGGGGGTGTCACTATGGTACATAGCCCGGAGCTTCCCCCTTGTGGGCGGTAGCTCCGGTTTGATAGTACACGTGGCGACCCTGGGTCTAACCATGTTGGGAAAGCAGGTCCGGTTATGTCTGACATGTGGGCCTCTGAAGGTCTTTAAATCAAGTAGGTGACATTCTCTTGAGATCTTTGCAATCCCAAGGGGTATATGGTACCCAGGGTACCGACATGCAGTATCACACTTCTGTTGGTGTGCGTCCAAGAGATCATAGAATAGCTTTCAAAAGGGACTACTAGTATGTACGGACCCACTAAGGTTTCATCGGCAGGCTTGAATCTCAATTCTCCCACCCACAGGCCCCCTCGTGTGTCATGCAGATCCCAGGGTAGTCCTACTCGACTCTCATTCTCCACACCATCCAATGGTACATACAATACTAGCAGCACACCTAATTATTCAGCTACGCTGCACCCATACTTGACCTTGTGGTGGCACTGTTTGTCCTGGCATATTCTCGCATGAACCGGTCCTTAGATCTAAGACAAGCAAAACCACCGTACCATCCAACCCAACAACCAACCACGCTTGCTTAGATCACCCAAATTCCATATCACCAAAATGATTCATCGTTATCGCATCTTCATTACTCTACACGATTAGAGTTGTTAAGCAAGTTTATTTTGTTTCTCATAACCCCAAAAAGCAATGCGACTCAAAAGAGAAACACCCATATCCGACTCATCATGTACCTCACGACAAGGGATGGCAAGCAATACTAGTAAACTCCTACGAATAGGTTTCTCATGAAGTTGACACGAGCATGCAATTTTACAAACAAAACATCTAAAACATAAGTTCAATATGGTCAAGGACACTTGCCTTTATATTCCACAATTCGATGCTCAAGCAAATCAAATTCTTGCTCATGAAGATCCTCGTATATCCACTTGTTGATCGTAATCTTTTCAGCATACCCGTTTAGTCGTAACCAAGCACGTACACATGCAAACATACACAATAAATGCATTGAAGTCAACACTACAAATATGCAATGACATGAATGCACGTGAATAATTTGTTATGATGATTAATGATTTATTACATGTGTTTCATATTTATTACAAATTATTTAAGCAAGTTTTCGGATTAATCACTATTAACTCATAATTGAAATAATTATTCTAGGATAAGAACTAGGTTGAAAATATCATAAAATACTTTCTAGAATTTATCTGAATTGTCTACGACTTTTAGATAATTTTCCTTAGTGATTTACTATTTATTTGATTAAACTTGGAATTAATTACAATTATTTCTGAGGCAGAAATAGTTATTACACAATATTACATAAGCTGAAAATATTATTAATAACTTTCTAGAGTTCACTCTAAAATTTCTAGGATTTTTCTGGATTTAATTTGATACTTTATGAGTAAATTAGTCTTAAATCTTATTTATTAAATCTGAAAATAGATTAAATAGTACTGAAAAAATAGATCGTGAAATCTAGAATATGTATATATTGATCTTAGTGGATTTGATATAACTTACAAGTTTCAGATTGATTTATGAAGATTAGCGATGATTAATGATTGTTGAATAAATTTAATCCTACATGTAATTTCCTTCAAGTATTAGAATTAAAATACTTGCCTAGATCTAAACTGCAATACTTACCGTGAGCATAGCTAGTCTCGACGGGCGTGGGACAATAGCGTAGTGTAGACAAAGTAGACGACACGACGATCTCCGGCGGACTACTGCTCCTTCCTTTCTGCTTTTCCTTCTCTTCTCCTCGCTGCCGTGGTCTTCCTCCTTTGATCCTGGCGGCTATGGGCTTCCTCTCCTTTTTTTTTTCTACCATAGGCAAAGGAGCAGTGCGGCTGCGATCTTCACGTACGCGGCATGCAAAACTCAGGGCCCTCGGTCCCTTTTATAACCGGCGGAGGCCACACACAGACGTGGAGTCCCGGGCGGCTACGAGAGGTCAAGTCCCGCTCTGCCTCGGTCGAGGCACGCTGGCGTGCGGGAGGCGCCCCCGAGGGCCACGGTGCTGGCACTGTAGTCCAAGTCGCGTAAGACCCGGTGGAGTCCCGGGCGTGCGCGGGCAAGGGACCATGTCTAGCTTGGAACCAGCAGGCATGCCCGGAAGCTTCCCGGAAGCGGTCTCGGGCGCTCACGGAAGGTCCAGTTCTGTTGGGGGCTTTTTGCCGGGAACCTTCCAAGGCGTGGACGGGAAAGTCTCGGTATATATATATATATATATATATATATATATATATATATATATATATATATATATATATTTCTTTATTTACTTTTTTCGCATCTTGGCGTCTGGCCAAGGATGCTTGGCCATGTTTCACTTTTGTTTTCATTTTTCTTTCTAATTTGCTATATTTCTTTTCATTCATATTCGTTTGACAATTTATTTTTAGTATATTTATTTTGGTAATATTTTTTAGCTTATTTATTTTGATAATAAATTTTCAATACTTGAGGATGAATGCAAAATGCAATATGAGATGCATATATATTATATTTTTCTTTATAAAAACAATTTCTTTCTATTATTAAATTCTAACTTACTATTCAAATTTTAATTTGTCAAAGTTTGAAAATTGGGATGTTCCAATATCCTGTATGCCAATTGATACGGGAAGTGAATAAGTTTTCTAGAACTTCTCATGTTCTATAGACATATGTGTTGACAATTGTTATATACCAATTTCAGCCGTCAATATAACTCAATTATGTGAAGGAAATGTCATTATTTGCACACATTACCTTTCTATTTAACCTACTTCCATTTGTACTTGGAGAAATTGGTGCATGTAGGTATTTTATACAGAATTAAAGTGAATCAAGGGATGGATCCTATAAAATATCATCCCAGCAAATAAAGCACAAACATGTGGCACCACATGGATCAAATAGCCCACAAACAGAAGTATCCGAGACCATCCAACTATATAGCACCCATATCAAAGGATGGGACCCACCTAGCAGTGACCTGGAGAAAGCACAAGAGAAACGGTGCAAAGGCCAGGTCGGTCGACCCCCCTAGTCGGCCGACCTGGTCCTGGTGCCAAACTCGGTCAGCTTCTACGTGTTGGCTCCTCTAGGCTTGAAGAAGTCAGTGATGATTGATTCACGCGTTTTTGGTGGCGGGAACCGACCCTTCTCCACCTATAAATAGGACCCTTACCCCTCACTTCAACACACACCACTTGAGCATCATTCTATTGTATACACTAGTTCTCTTAGTCCTTAGTGGAGTTAGACTATAGAGAAGATAGCCTCTAGTCCCAAGTCCAAGTTAGGAAAGGTATGACTCATGTATCTTTTCTTATATTTGTGACTTTATGCATAATGAAGATATTATCTTTAGTCTTCTTTAGGCTATAGAGAAGATAGCCTCTAGTCCCAAGTCCAAGTTAGAAAAGGTATGACTCATGTATCTTTTCTTATATTTGTGACTTTATGCATAATGAAGATATTATCTTTAGTCTTCTTTTACTCATATACATGGATGAAGGGTTTCTTGTTTGATTGTGGATTCCATGTATGTGTTAGGAGTAGTCTTTATGATTATGCCATATCACTTTTGATCTATCATCATAAACACTATAAACACCCACTATAGTCTAATTAGTTATTATATGATCATGTTAATATGAATCACTTGTGTTATGTAGCGACATTGGTTCAATGATGATTTAGTTCATTGCCTTAGGATGACTTGTGCTCGGGCTCCTAAGGTAATTAATTAACATGCTAGCATTGTGCTAGGATAGATAAGTAACATTGAATGTCTCGTAGACCCACTAATCGAAGAGGTAGGCAGTAGGTTGTGACAACACCATCTGTCCTTTGTAATCCTCCACATTCGGCTATGCGACAGACTCTTGGCGGGAGTCGTCCTAGTATCTCTAGGGATAATTCCGTGTTCGATGTGTTGAACAACTTAGCATAAGTATTCACCATTGACATGCTCATTAGTATCTAATCTATGCTATGTATATGTATATTAGGAGCATTGTAGGAGCAACTCCCCAACTCTTAGTCTAACCTCCATTAGGACCCATCTACCCTTTAGAATAGATTGCTTAGGTGTGTGTCACACTACCCATATATTATCAACTTACCCCTATCTTGATAATTGATTAGTATCCCATAGCTTGATCATAATAGTAGTGTTTACGTTACTCCATTGCCTTCCTCAGGGATAAATATGATACGCTTGGGAATACTCTTGGGTGAAATGCTACACGACAATTTCCATGCGCTTTCGGGCCTCATCTCTTTCGAGAGATGATATGTGACGTAAGAAACGTCAACAAGCATTTCTGACGCCGTTGTCGTGGATCCTTTATTAATGTTTCTTAGTAGCTGTCAACAAGCATTTCTAGCGCCATTGCCGGGGAAGGCAAAGGAAGTGAAGAATAGCTATCACTTGTAATTAAGTCATAGGTACTAATTGTTATTAGACAGGATTACCCTTGTTTGTTTTCTCATTTTGTGGTGAAAACAGAGTCGTGTTGGCTAACCCATTTCATGGGACGGCCAACGAGGACGCCAGTACTCAACTACAAGATGATTCAAGGCGTACCTCAACAAATGTCTTCTAGGCAATACAATTGCCTTTCGCGGAAGAATTTCATCTTCCAGTAGGAGCCAAAGTCATCCATCCCCGAGCTTGGGCGAGGCTCCAAGAATTCTTCTTGGTTTGCCTCCACCATAGGGTGGATAGTTGGCTCTTCATCCAACATTCATGTCATGGGTTGGTCCACCAATCCGTGACCACCTTTGTGCTAGAGCTGAAGGAGTCTTATTCTCATTCATCATGGATGGGAATATGGTCTCTACCCAAGGGGTGGATTGAAGTATGCTCTAGTTCCTTTATCTTGGCATGCAAGGTGGGCATGCTAGCTAGGAACTATACCTCACATTGAAGTATCATAAAGATCAAGCCAATGGAGAAGTGTTTGGATGATCCAAGCCATGGATATTCACATGATTTGAGAAAATCCATGTCAACATGAGCCACCTGGGGAATCATTTTCCCAAAGACCCATGAGGATCATTTCCCAACAACAACTCCAATGGCTATCACCAACAAGGAGGTCAAGGGTGAAATCAATATCACCCTTGTAATCAAGGAGGCTATGAGGATTTCACGGGATTTAAGAGTAACTAGCCTACCTTGAAGTATCTTGTCCATGGCCAATCATGAAATAAAGACAACATGAAGTTCTTGGCCAAGGACAAGAAACTTAAAGAGCATTCAAGATCCAAGATATGCCACAATCACTTGTTGGGACCTACACTTCGACCAAGCCCATGCAACCTAGGGCAAGTGACATTGTGGATGAAGTGTTTCTTGTTTGGTTGTGGAGTTCACATGTCACATGCCTAAGAAAGCTTTTGATCCATGATCAAAGTCTGGGTTAACTTAAAAGAACATCAAGAAGGTCGATGTGACACCCCTAATGAAAGACAAGCCTCACCATGCTCACAAGGGGGTATCTTCAAGAGGGAAAAGCCGCCACTACATTAACAAGTCTTCATCAAAATGAAGGAGAGGCTAGGGCAATCATGTGGTCCACATGTCCAACTAACATGCCAAAGGAGATTTGGCATGTCAAGCACGGGAAGTTGTCCACGTCTTCAACTCTAAGATTGGACAACAAATCATCGCACTAAACAGGACATAGGTAAGTCCCACTCATCAGACTTCATAAATACGGTGAGTCTTTGCCAATAGGATTATTGGTAGTTATCTCATATTTGATTTCCCAATTGCATATTTTAATTTCCAATCAATCTTTGCATTTGCATATAACATATTTGAATTTTCAAACTTGCATGTTGGAAAGTAAAATTTTCAACCTTACTAAAACAAAAATTTTTAATTAGGAAATAAATTTATTTGGATATGAACCTTGGGCATAACCACTTGAATTCATCTTCCTAATTCAAACCAAAAATAACCACTTGGACATGCTTTTCCAGCTAACGTAACCTGTTTTCGAGTTATTTTGTTTGTTCTTGATTTTTATTGTAGACAGGACAAAATTTGTAAAAAGGTTTGAAGGCCTCATCAGGCACATATCACTCTGTCGATCTCATTTCGATTTCATGGTGGAGGAATGCTCAAGACGGTGGCCCAATGGAGGAGCAAGATGAAGCCCATTCAACTCCAACCTCAACTTGGCAGAAGGCACTGAACATGAAGGCTACACCAAAATTCATGGTTGTTTCTCACATAACAACCTTCAACCGGACTGCTCTTCAATTGAGGTACAAGTTTAAAATTTTCCGTCATTTGAATTGCATTAGGATTGAATGATTTTTGCTTACATTGGTAAGGGAGGTTTACACCTTCTCATCATTTCAATTCTTATGCAACCTCACGAGAGTTAGTGTTGACATTACTGTTTTTGATTCTTCAAAAAGGAATGTCACCTTACTTGGGAATAAATTTAAACAAGTACCTAGAATTTCATAAGCATTGCTAAAATTGACTTAGACATTTTTCTGCCTATGTAAGACTTATGGAATGACTTAATGGTTGAATTGGTATATAGCAACCTAGGAATAGTGATATTCATAATTTTGATTTGAAACTCATTCATGGATGGATAACTAAATTTAAATTTCCGGGGCAAGAAATAAAAAATGTTCAGAGGATAAAATTGAGACTCTAGTTTTCCATGACCCAAATGATAAATATTTGCTCTTGTAAAAAACTATGATGTTAGTAATTTTAAAATATGAAGGGATCCATATAGTGTATTTATATCACTTGCATTGCTACGGGTAGGAGCTTTAGAAAATGTTCAAGTTGATTTATCCATAAAGCCCCACTCCTAGCAATGATTCATACATTGTTCATGGATACACTGGAAATTGGACCCAACACATCTTTGGTCTTGTTCTTCCTCGTGCGGATTCGGTTACCTAACCTAAAAATTCATTTGTATAAGTATCGGGAGATAACCATCCCTCTCTATCATAGAGGGGAAGTTTGCAGGAGTAAAATAACTATGCAGGAATTCAAAGATCCGATTGTTGGAAACCCTAAGAGGATTCCATTTCAACATCTCTTGGCCAATGAGTAAATTTGGATGATTGCTACCTATCGGAAATTAACACCGAAGGTCAACCATAACTATACGAGGCCAGAGGTTTATCATGAAAACCCTCCATGAGCAACCAATATGCTGCTACGAATATGTGAGAGCATTATGCTCTCAACTATTCTAAGCACTCATTCAAGCTCAAGGGAATTGCCACTATCATTGGGTGTAAGTTATTCCTTTATGGCTAAAAGGTATGATGTACCTTAACTAAGGAATGATAAGATCACATCCGATGTATATTGGGTGCAAGTTGTTCCTATGCGGCCAGAAGGTATTTTATACCATAGCCAAGGAACAACGGATAACACTCAACCCATTCTGAGTGCACGTCATCCCCTGTGGTTATAGGTATGTTGTACCTTAGCCAAGGAATAATGGATCGTACTCAACACATGTTAGGTACATGTCACTCCATTGCAGCTACAGGGTATCATTACCTTAGCTAAGGAATGACGGATCACACCCAATGCATGAGGAGTACAAGTTATTTTTTTATGGCAAGAACGTATGGTACACCTTAGCCAAAGAATGATGGAACACACTCAACGCATGTTGAGTGCATGCCATGTCTTTGTGCTAAGGGTTATCATTACCTTAGCCATGGAATAACCAAGTACATCCAACCTATGGGAACCTTGAGGTGTGGATGAGCGATATCGACAACACGCTCCTTGACCACACTTGTGGAACAGATGGAAGGCAACCCAACATCGACACTCAACCCTCCAATGTCAAAGCCATGCTGCAACAAGGTTAGGCCAACCTCACGGCGCACATCCATCATTTGGATTTCAGCCCCTAGCGCGGACCTCGAACAAGCACAAGCTTGGGGGAGGACCCCCACTTGAGGTAACTTGTATCACACACCTTGCATATTTATTTCTGTTCGCCCAAATAAGTAGGGTAGATTTGCTTTCAAAATAAAATAAAATATGTGCGGTAAGAAGGATTTGGAATTCACATAGATGAAATGATGAATAGTTGCTCTGTTTTAATTTTCCTAAGTCCCTAGTTTACAACTTACTACTCTCCAAAATATTGCTTTCATTGGCTAGAATTGCTTTTACCTTGATTTAGAAATTGTGGGTAGCAAAAACTTAATCTAATTCTATATTGTTGTGAGATATGATATAGTGATAGGGCTGCTATTCTTAGTTTGAAAGTGAAATTAAATTTCCGGAGAAATTATAAAAAGATTTAAGTTACTCTCATTTGATTGGAAATACCTACCAAAGCCATATGATACATTACAATGATAGACCTTATGCACATGCTATTTGTCTTCACATTAACTAGTATAGACCTATGTGAGATTTCATTAATTACTTTTTGAATTCTAGACTTCACTTGCACATGTTGCACTTCTACACTAGAAGTAAGCAAATTCCCATCATACCACCATTCCGCAATACAAAGAGAAATTCATACCATTCAAGCTTTGTACTCTCTTCAAATTTATTGCATAAAAAGGGAGTAGAAGATATGGCTACAAGAAAAAGAAAAAGAAAATGCATGCTTACATCATAAGCATGAGAAAAAAGAAGAAAAAAAGTATCCATGTTTCATCCTTGCAAAATAAGAGTCTACATAAATAGGAGTCATCTCAAATATCCACATCCACTTCCACTCCACACATGCACAAGTCCTGAATCAAATAGTTTTGAAACGATTTCTCCGAAGGCTTGCTTTTTTGACTTAGCAATATTATGTGTCCCGAATATGCCTACTATATTCCCTACCAAGCTTCACATAGAAGCCTTATTTAGTGGTAGGATGAATTTATGCAAAATGCCTTGGTGAGGACATATTTCCACTACACGTAAAGGAGAGACGAAGAGAATCAAATTGAGTTACTTACAATCTAAATTGAGCTCTTCGAAATTTGAGTGGAACTTGATTTCTAGGATATGTGTGCTCCATTTGCTATTTTATATTTCAACCACCCATGAATAGGAGGAGGCATAAGCCCCATGATGACTTGAGATAGGTGAAGTATCATGCCAATTTTTGCAATACTAGATAGAGTATTTTGTTGTGCACCTGATACTTTTGAAAAATAGAACATTGCAGCAACTCCTGATCATCAACTTAAAGTCTTAACTTTGCTCGCAACGAGCAAATGATAAGCTTGGGGGGGGGGGGGGGTTGTTGACATCTGTTATATACTAATTTCACCCGTCAATATAACTAAATTATGTGAAGGAAATATCATTTCTTGCACACATAACCTTTCTATTTAACCTATTTCCACTTGTACTTGGAGAAATTGGTGCATGGAGGTATTTTATACATAATTGGAGTGAAACAAGGGGATGGATCCTATAAAATATCATCCCAAACAATAAAGCGCTGACATGTGGCACCACATGGATCAAATAGCCCACAAACAGAAGTATCTGCGGCCATCCAACGGTATAAAACCCATATCAAGGGATGGGACCCACCTAGCAGTGACTTGGACATAGCACACGCGAAACGGTGCAAAGACCATGTCGGCCGACCCCTCTAGTCAGTCGACCTGGTCCTGGCGCCAAACTCGGTTCACTTCCACGTGTTGGCTCGTCCCGGCTTGAAGAAGCAAGTGGTGTCTGGTTCGTGTACTTTTGGTGTCGAGAATCGACCCTTCTCCACATATAAATAGGACCCCCACCCCTCACTTCAAGACACAACACTTGAGCATCATTATGTTGTATACACTAGTTCTCTTAGTCCTTAGTGGAGTTACGCTATAGAGAGGAGAGCCTCTAGTCCCAAGTCAAAGTTGTGAAAGGTATGACTCATGTATCTTTTCTTATATTTGTGACTTTATGCATAATAAAGATATTATCTTTAGTCTTCTTTTTTTCATATACTTGGATGAAGCGTTTCTTGTTTGATTGTGGATTCCATGTATGTGTTAGGAGTAGTCTTTATGATTATGCCATATCATTCTTAATCTATCATCATAAACACTACAAACCCCCACTATAGTCTAATTAGTTATGATTGGATCATATAATATGAATCACTTGTGCTATGTATCAACATTGGTTCAACGATGATTTCATTCATTACCTTAGGATGGCTTGTGCCCGGGCTCCTAAGGTAATTACTTAATATACAAGCATGGTGCTAGGATAGATTAGTAGCATTGAATGTCTTGTAGAGCCACAGATTAAGGAGGTAGGCAGTAGGTGGTGACAGCCCTATCTATCCCGTGTAATCCTCCATGTTAGGCTATGCCACATGCTGTTGGCGGGAGTCGTCCTCGTATTGCTAGGGGTATACCCATGTCCGATTTGTTGAACAACTTAGCATAAGTATTCACCATTCACATGCTCATTAGTATCTAACCTAGGCCATGTATATGTATATTATAAGCATTGTAGGAGCAACTCCCCAACTCTTAGTCTAATCTCCATTAGGACCCATCTGCCCTCTAAAATAGATTGCTTAGGCGTGCGTCACACTACCCATATATTATCAACTTACCTCTGTCTTGGTAATTGATTAGTATCCCACAGCTTGTTCATAAGAGTATTGTTTACTTTACTCCATTGCCTTCCTTTGGGATAAATACAATACCCTTGAGAATACTCTAGGGTGAAATGCTACACGACAGTTTCCGTGCGCTTGCGGACCTCATCTCTTTCGAGAGATGGTCTATGACATAAGAATCATCAACAAGCATATCTAGCACCATTGCGAGGGATGATTTGTTAATGTTTCCCAGTAGCTGTCACGAATATGCAAGCACATGTTACCACTGGTGTGCTTAAGTGCAATAAGGTGTGTCCATATCTTCAGCTGGCATGTAATACGATAAAGTGAATATGTTTCCAGAACTCCTCATGTTCTAGAGACATATGCAAGCACCTGTTAGTACCAGTGTCTTAAATTAGTGTGTGTCTTCTTCGTGTTGCGAGTAGCACTAACGTGTTTCTCGAGACGTGGCCTACTCGAGGACGGCCTGTATGTCATTGATACAGGGGGTATGTACTTTCTTTCATATTATTATCCAAGATTGCCTGGAATGAGTATAAAATGGTGGGTGCATCACTATTATGTGGTTTTCTGCATGTACACTAACTACATGAATGTATTATGAGTAGAAACGTTTCTGAGTGACCATCTTAGTACCACCATTTGACAAGTATATGTCGGTTTTATTCTGGTTAGGATTTCTAATTGGTAAGGCATGTAGTACCAACATCTTTCTTACCTTGCATTACTCTCACAGTGAAGAATTCATCACCTCATTGTCACATGTGTAGTAAAGTTGAACTTAGGACAAGAAACAACATGCTAAATATATGTTCGGGAGCAAATCTCAAGTTTGAGTTGAATTGGGAAGCAAAATCATCTCCACAAGACCACTATGTTTTCTGGCAGCAAATGTTGCTGTAATTTACCAAGGGATAACACTATGTAGGTGAAACCAATAGGGGTGCATGATACATATTATGAAAGGTTAAGAAATCCTCTACAATGTACGTCCATAACAGATTTCTAAAATAAATGGCTGAAAATGCTACAAGAACAAAAACTATCTTATCGGACTACTCGTGTTTTCTGGTAGCACTTTTTGCTAGATTTGCCATGGAAAAACTCTGGTTAGATACAACAAAACTGTTGACGCATTGATTGCCGACTAGTAATGTTTCCACTGCGTGTTTTGTCTTGAGGCGGCCTAACAACTAGGACAAAGGATTTATACTGGTTCGGGCAAGACACAGTACGTCAAGTCTGGGGTTCTGTTCTTCTCATTATTAATGGTGGGGGAGTACATGCATGAGGAGAGGTTCTAGTGCTCTCGTGGAGGGGATAAACTCGCTCTGGTTTTGGCTTATCTTCTTTGATGTCCCTTCGCAGGATGGCCTCGGGCCCCTTTAATAAGCGAAGGCGGACCATCTCTTTCCTAGCTACTCCTCGCTTTTCTCATATGGGAAGCGTGGTTTACAGATTCATTCCTATCTGACAGGATGAAACACGGGGCTGACCCGATCTTCACGGCACTAGGTACGACAAAGGCGATTGAGAAGATTGGACAGCTCGAACTATGGTTGTTTAGCAGTTTGGACATTCTGAAACTTCATTTGGCAGTGATACAAACAAAGTTAACTAGTTGAAAATAGTTGGGTAACTAGCTTTATACCTCCAAGGTTGGATGCAACAATGTAATGGAGAGAAAGGCACCAAAGTCATTGATAACATTGAATCAATCTTTGAACGATCACAACACCAAAATCCGAGATTACTAACTTTATACTTGCCAAGGTTGGATGTGACCAAGCGACGGAGAGAGAGGCACCAAAACCTTGAGGATTTCGACTCGATATCCGAATGACCGCAAAACCACAAACCGGAAACTAATCCACACAAAAGACTCAAAAGCCTAGAGCACGAATTAGGGGACCCTTGAAGGATCACTTCACAATCCTTGAAGAAGAAGGAAGAAAAAAGTGTTCAAGGCACTCATAAATTATCTTCTTTATCAAATGATCAATATTGTTTTTCCAGGAGCACAAGAATGCTATTTATACTAGGAACAACCCTCCTAGCTAGGTGTGAAATTAAGTCACCAAGTTTTAAAAAGGAGAGCCAACTAGTGAGAAATTCATGAACTAGTCTTTGGTCCTCGCGCTTCTTCTTTCCTTCCGTGCAGTCTTTAGAAATTTGGCCATAACTCCAGCTTGGAAACTCCAAACAATGCACTATTTGTTGAGTTGGACAGTAGACTTGACAAGGTTTCACACCATGTGTATTATGCACCCTGGAACGTGATTGAGGTTTCACACCATCTGTATTATGCACCCTGGAACGTTGGAAAGTAGACTTGATAAGGTTCCACACCATGTGTATTATACAAGATTACATGTGAAGTTGAGGTTCCTGCAATGTACAAGCTCTCAATTTCGATTGTGAACTATCATGCCATCTAATGTTCCGACAATGAGAACTATTGCTCTACTGAAAGTTTAAACAAAGCGGACTGACTTGGTTCTTCTTTGTGCTAGCCAATGATGCTCATTTATGTGTAAAACTGAGTAACACATAATTACACGACTTAAGTAGCATATCATTCTCGTCAATATTAAAATGTAACGTAGAGAGGAAAGTATTGACCTGTTGTTCAAGTTTCTTAACACGAGTGCATTTAATCGGTCCATAATAGGATTGTTTATTTGTGTCCGTTGCTGGGATGTCCACATCATACTCCCCCTCTTGAAAAGGAGTCGTCATTGACTCTTCTTCTCCAATGTAGGGAGATAGGTCAGTGACGCTGAATATTGTACTTACGCCATATGTACTTGGATGGCCAATCTCATAAGCATTGTCATTAATCTTTTGAAGTACTTTGAAAGGTCCATCGGCTCGTGGCTGCAATTTGGACTTGCAATGTGTAGAAAATATTTCCTTGCATAAGTGCACCCAAATAAAATCTCCTATTGCAAATTCCACTTTCTTGTGACCCTTGTTTGCACGCATCTCATAGAATTTTCTCTATGTTTGCACGCACTTGATGATGAAGTTTCTTGATAAAATCAGCACGATTGCTTGCATAAAAGTTCTCACGTTCCTGCAAAGGTAAAGATAGAAGATCGATAGGAGCAGTGGGTTTGAAGCCATATACTACCTCAAATAGACAAAAAAATTGTTGTTGGGTGTACTGCCCTGTTGTAAGAAAATTCCACATTTGGCAAAATTTCTTCCTATACGTCGGTGCCCTGCATAGAGGGTACCCCCGCTCACAGGATGAAAACGCCTAAGTGCCATGCCTTCCCGCTGAGGCAGGGTCCAAAGGTGCCACATGTCCAGCGGGCTTGGAACCCGTCCCTCTTCACGGCGGGCTCCAGTACTGCCACATGTTCGGCAGGACGGACCCTGCTCCTCCACATGGGTGGGCTTTGGTGCCGCCACGTGGCCAGAAGGATCCGGGCCAGCCTCCCCCGCTGAGGCAGCTCTGGAGCTGCCATGTGCCTAGCAGCACCGAACCTCCAGCTCTCCTTAGAGTTGGGCTCCGGGGCTGCCACGTGGCCCGAAGCGAGAGGCTAGGCCTCCCCCGAAGAGGCAGGCTCCGGTGTTGCCACGCGTCCTACCTCCCAGCTCTAGGCGGTAGGTTGCAGGAGTTAAGTGTGGTGTGCCCTGTCCGAGTCATGCATTGAGGGCATGTGCCTTCCCCAGGCGCACTGTGCAGCGCACGCCCCTGTTAGGAGCCATTGTGCCCCATCACATCGCAGTGAAGGCGCCACGGTGCTACACCATGCTGTTGGTGGGGTATATTACGGTGATAAGACATTTACCACCATCAACAACAACTATGCCTAGCCACTGGCAATCGATGTGGCAAGACGGCGGGTCTTCGAGCCATGGTTAGAGGCACCAGGCAGCCATAAACCCTTAGATCTTGTTCAGGCATAAGATCGCCCTGGGGCCACCTGTCGAGCCTCCACTACAGGAAAAGCGATCATTTGCGACGGCTGATTTTATTTGCGACGGCCAGCCGTCGCAAATAGCTTAAATTGCGACGCCCACCTCTGGCCGTCGCAAATAAGATGGCCGTCGCGAATAAGAGGTTATTTGCGACGGCTTTCGGATTGGCCGTCGCAAATAAGTGGTTATTTGCGACGGCCAACCCTAGGACCGTCGCAAATAACGGAGCCGTCGCAAATAAACCCTTATTTGCGACGGCCGGTCCAATGGCCGTCGCAAATAGGATTTAATTGCGACGGCCGTAAGTCGAGGCCGTCGCAATTAATCCGGCCGTCGCAAATTAGGGCTTATATCGGGACGCTCCACCCCGACTCTTCATTTTCCTCATAACACCCCGCCGCTGCGCCCCCGCCACCACCGCCGCGCCCCCGCCGCCGCGCCCCCCGCCACCCTGCCGCGCCCCCGCTGCCGCGTCCCCAGCTCCGCCGCCGGCCCGCCGCCCTCGGCCCCGCCTCCGCACCCGCCTCTGCGCCCGCCGCCCTCGGCCCCCACCGGCGTCGCCTGCCTCCGCCTCCGGCCCGCCTACCTCCGCCTCCGGCCCGCCGCGCCACCGGCGTCGCCGCCGCCGGCCCGGACCGCTGCGCCCCCGACCGGACCGCCGCGCCCCCGACCTTGAGGTCGGTGCTACTCCCCCTGTTTTAGTTTTTTTTTTCAGATGTAGCTAGCAATTTTGTTAAGAGGTAGTAGCAATTAGCTATAGTAGCTTAGAATAGCTTGTATAGTTTATTTAAGGATTGAATCACTTAATTATAGAAGATGTAATAAAAAGGGCATTTGCTAGTGCAGTTTTATGCATACGGCAAAAGAACTTGAGTGTGTGTATGTATGGGAACGATGCCATGTAATAGGCAGTCGCAAACTAAGTCTAATATCGGGACCCTCCGGCCCCGACTCTTCATTTACAATTCCCCACCGCCGCCACGCCCCGACACCGCCGCCCCCAGCGCGCCCACCGCCCCTGGCCCCCCGCCGCCCCTGCGCCCCCGGCACCGCCACACCCTCGCCATCGGCCCGCCGCGCCCCGACCCCGCCGCCCACAGCGCGCCCACCGCCCCCAGCCCCCCGCCGCCCCTGCGCCCCCGGCCCGCCGGCCCCGCCGCTAGCCGCTAGCAGCGCCCCCGAGCCGTCGCAATTTAACTGGCCGTCGCAAATAATTGCCTTCATATGGATTGTTCAATCTTCGAATGATTGTTGATCGAATGAGTAGAAATTGTTGCTCGATCTTGATGTTAATTATGCTTAGTTGTTAATGATGTTGGTTATGCAAATTTGTTGATAATGTTATTGATTATGTAGATGTTAAGCATGCTTATGTTTTGCTTTAGTATTCTTAATGTTTATGTTCATTGCTGCTTATCGTTATTGAATTAAGTTATTAAATGTTCAAATTTTGATTAATTGTTATATTTCTTTTAGCATGTTTAATATTCTTTATATATATAAATATATAAATATAAATATGTATATATATATATATACATAAGCGGGTTAAAACGATAATGTATCAGAAGAAATATCAAAAGAGAGAGGAGATATTCTACGCCATATCGCCTGCGGCGAGCATGACAGCGGCGAGACCGAAGCCGATGGCGGTGGTCTTGGTAGCGGCAGAGGATCCTCCGGAAGGCGTGGACAGCAGCGGAGGAGAGGCTCCGGGAGCGAGGGCTGGTGGCCGTGCAGGTACCCACCGATCTGATCACCGGGGAGGAACCTCTTGGAGGCGACCCAGTTGGCGTAGTTGGTCTGCAGGTCCCAGGAGCCGCTCGGCTCGCCACGATTGCAACTGCAAGAAGTCCCACGACCATGAAGGCCACGACGCCATGCCGAACACAATTATCCTGGACGGCCCTGACTATGAAACTTTCAACTCTGACCCACTTTTCTCCTCACTCTCGTTCTCTTTCCTCATTCGTAAATGATTTATAAATGAACATGAGCAACGTAACCTATAACAATTGATTACCCGTTTCGGATCGGCACGTCTCACATGCCATTGGCATGTGAGACGTGCAGGTTCGGAATTGTCCCTTTTTGGACAGCCTCGGAGTGACCGAGGGGGCGTGGCTTGTGACGAGACGCGGGTCCAGATTTGGACGAGATTTCGGTGGCGTAACCCTGTTGTTCTCTGCTGCACCATTTTTGGGCGTGCAGTGGAGAACAGCGGGGTTATGCTGCCGAAATTTCGTTCGAATCCGGATCACGCGTCTCGTCATGAGCACGCTCCGCTCGGTCACTCTTGGGTGGGTTTAGGATCTATCTGCCTAGGTTGTAGGGCCGTGACATAACACAACAATACATTAACGACAATTTCTTTCGCATTAAACTGCAGAGTCAAACATGGGTGAAGACCGCAGTTGGATGTATACTGGCTGGAAGAGCAGAAATGGTGGTCACTCCGATGAGTGGTTTATCAAGTTAGATCAATTTTTGGATCGAGCATTTTCATTGTCAACGGAAGATATGGTGCGGTGCCCATGTACAAAATGCTGGAACACTAAGTTTTTGAGAAGATTGGAGCTTTCGTTTCACTTACGTCGAAACGGTTTCACTCCACAATATGAAGTGTGGACCTTCCCGGCGAGACTAATTCTCGAGTCATAGCCGAAGTGGATGAGGATGATGATATAACAGAGGTTGATAGGATGGATGAGATGTTAGAAGCTCTTGAAGTGGAGGATCCTCTTACAAATGAGGCAGAGAAGTTCTTCGAGGAGCTGAAGAAATCACAAGAGCCGTTGCATGAACACACGGCTGTGACCGTACTTGCTTTCTTGACCAGATTTATGGCAATTAAGTCCAAGTACTTTTTTTCCATCAACTGCTACAATGATCTCATGAAATTGATCTGCAATATCCTTCCACAACCTCACAAAGCGCCACCAGATATGTATCAATCAAAGATCAAGATATCTGGTCTCGGTATGAAGTATGAGAAAATTGATGTGTGCCCAGACAACTGCATGCTATTCTGGAAAGAGCATGCCAATGAGAAGATGTGCTTGAAATGTGGTAAATCGAGGTATGTCGAAGTTGTTAATGACGATGGTGATAATGTGATGACAGATGTCGCACATAAGCAGCTTCGTTACTTGCCTGTGACACCTCGGTTGAAGCGGATGTTTCTTTCAAAAAGAACCACAAGACACATGAGATGGCACAAAGAAGGTAAACGTGAGAACAAAGAATTCTTGACGCATCCGTCCGACGGTGATGCATGGAAGGTGCTAGACCGTTTCGATCCAGACTTTTCTCGTGATGCGAGGAATGTTCGCATCGGATTAGCGACAGACGGATTCTCACCGTTCAGTACGAATGCCATGCCATACTCATGTTGGCTTGTCTTTGTCATTTCGTACAACCTGCCACCTGCTTTTTGTACGAGGAACGAGTTCATGTTTCTCAGCCTCATTGTACCTGGACCTGATCATCCCGGGTCACGTCTCAACGTGATGTTAAAACCGCTGATCGAAGAATTGAAAGTCTTGTGGACAGGAGTCGAAGCGTACGACAGTTACAAGAAGCAGAAATTCAACCTTCGAGCTGCTTATTTGTGGTCCGTCCATGATTTGCCGGCATACGGCATGTTTTCCGGATGGAGCACTCACGGTCATTTGACGTGTCCGATATGTGCTTCAGACACGGATTGCTTTCGACTAACTCATGGAGGCAAAATATCTTACTTCGATTGTCACAGACGTTGGCTGCCCTCGAATCATATATTTAGGCAGCAGAGGCATGTCTTTCGAAAGAACACTGTTGTCACTAAAGGACCACCGAAGCGTCTCAACGGGTCCGAAATTTCTGATATTTTGGACAAACTGGTGCCTGATGAAGGTCGTCCTGGATATTTCGTAGGTTATGGAGAGGAACACAATTGGACTCACATATGTGGACTTTGGGAGCTACCATATGTGAAGTCGTTGATTCTAATGCACAACATTGATGTCATGCATCAGGAGCGTAATATGAGTGAAAGTATCATAAGCACTTGCATGGATATGCATAGCAAAACGAAAGACAATTACAAAGCTAGACTAGATTTGGCAGATATTTGTCACCGTCCAACTCTTGAAATCTCTGAAAGTGGTGGAAAGCCACGTGCTTCTTTCTTTCTTCGATCGAAAGAAAAGAAAGAAGTTATGAAATGGATGAAAACTTTGAAATTCCCAGATGGTTACGCAGCTAGCCTGAAATGAGCCGTAAATGTTAACACAGGAAACCTCACTGGGTTGAAGAGTCATGATTATCACATTATAATGGAAAGACTCCTACCTGTTATGTTCCGAGGCTATCTAGATGATGCGGTGTGGAAGGTTTTAGCCGAGCTCAGCTATTTTTATAGACAGCTTTGTGCTAAAGAAATCAAGATCGGTATGATGGATAAGTTATAGAAGGAGGTACCCATACTTTTATGTAAGATGGAAAATTTTTTTCCACCGGGTTTCTTCAATCCAATGCAACATCTGCTTATCCATCTTCCATTCGAAGCTAAAGTTGGCGGTCCTGTGCAATATAGGTGGATGTATCACATTGAAAGAGCGCTACGATATCTGAAACCAATGGTTGGCAACAGGGCAAGGGTGGAAGGGTGCATCGCTGAAGCATATGCTCTTAAGGAAGTTGGATACTTTTCAAGTGTCTACTTTGCGGAAGAAAACAATATCAATACTTCGGCGATGCGGTACAATGTGGACGAAACACCCCCCCTAAGCGACCTTTCCATTTTTCAAACGAGAGGTGCCACCGTTGGTAGCTACACGACCTACGAGCTATCCGAACAGGAAAGGACTGTTGCTTTACTCTACATGTACGTGAATATAGAAGGCATGCAGGAATACTTCGAGTAAGTGTTTCTCCTATGTTTATGTTAATCTACATATTTTGCTACACATGTACTCTAAAAGATGTTTTTTCATGTTCAGCGAGTTCCACAGACAATATTGGCCACATAGGCATCAACCTACGGCCAAACAAGTAGAAGCGATGCGAAAGGAAGGAATAAATGGGGGGCAGAGTTTTCTATCTTGGTTTCGAGAATATGTAATATTCTCTCGTCTTCTATGTATTATAAATTACTATTATTAAAGAAGTATTATGTAATATTCTCTCGTCTTTTATAACAGTGTCGGACTCACAATGTCCATGAAGATTTGCGGCAGCTATCTTATGGATTGGTGAATGTTAGAAGCTATGGTCGATATGACATAAATGGCTTCCGATTCCGTACAACTCATTTTGAAGCTCATCGTCCTCTTGCGGCAACATCAAATTCCGGTGTTGTGACGAGAGCAATGGAGACTCAAGGGAATTTAACCGATTATTATGGTATCATTAACAAAATCCTTGAATTTACTTTTACCGGAAATAAGACCCTTCGAGTTGTCTTCTTTGACTGTGACTGGTTTGATCATACTCATGGAACTCGAGAAAACCAATTTGGAATGGTGGAAGTGAAACATAAGGACCGACTACGAGGTTACGATACATTTGTTCTTGCGCATCAAGTTGAACAAGTGTATTATCTACCTTATCCATGCACGAAGCTCAGTGCTTGGTGGGTGGTATATAAGGTGAATCCTCGTGAGTGGCTATATACTCCTGGGGATGATGGTTACCATGATAGCGAAGACGTTGAAGAAGTGTACCAAGAAGAAGAGTTGCCAGACACTTTTATCGTCGAGCTTGGTGCAGGACTCGATCAATTAGTTGGAGATGTTGAAGACGTTGAAGATGTAGAGGCAGATGATACGCGAAAACGAAAATTAGAACAGGCCACGATGGAAGATCGTTGGGCTGGTTTAAGGAGTAGGGCACAGGCACATGACAATGATGTTGATGAATTTTGAAAGTGACTACAAGTAATGTTTTCTTGAAGATAGTAACATGAATTTTATATATTTTATTTGCATATTTACTAATTATCTAATTATAATAGGATGGCGTCAAAGAAGGGTAAGAAGGTGCCGCCGACGAGGGGGTTCTATCCCTCTAGACCTGAGGACGCTTTCGTTGGTGCCTCGTCGACTGGCAGCAGACGCTCTCAGCTGCTGGGGCACGTTCAGACCAGCTCTAGAGCTTCGTCACAGGTAAATGTCACTCGTTTTTGACAAATTCTTTAAATTCAAATTCACATTAAACTTACTTATGAATCATTTGAATGTTGTAGTCCTCACCGGCTGACTCAGAGGCTGCGGCGCCTTCGGTGAGCCAGCCCTCGGCGAGGCAGCCCTCGGCCAGCCAGCCCTCGGCAAGGCAGCCCTCGGCGAGTCAGCCCTCGGCGAGCCAGCCCTCGGCCAGCCAGCCCCCGGCTGACGATGAGTTTGTTCCTGAGGCCTTTGACTCGGCTGGTGAGGAGCCGTCTGGGTCACCTGACGTGGCGCCCCAGCAGACACGGAGGACGAGGAGGACTCACTTTGTCAGTCCTCCCGCGGTCCCTTCACAAAGGACCGTGATTCATCCAGTCGGAGACAGGTAATAAAAATTATAGTTTTCAATTTTAGTTTCTTTTGATTACTTAAGTAATGAATGAATGAATAAATATCTTACAGGGCTTGGGATGACTTGTCTTTCACCGGTGAGAAACACCAAAGACCGGTGAACGGTGTCCTCGGGTCTATAGTGCGTTTGCACTATCCCGGGGTCATCGACGGGGTGCCTGCTCTTTCGTGGGAGGACTACGCACGCGTCCATCACCAGGAGCACGACAACCTTCAGGAGGCCGTATGGGCCGATTTCATGGTAAGTATGTTAAAAAAGTTTCTAAGTTACAACTCTTAAACTCTTTTAGTGAACATCTCTTCAATATATTCTTTATCGCAGGCAATATATACTTTAGAGGACCCGAACGACCGTCACATGTTTGAGGATGCGAGGCGAGTGTTTCACTTCAACGCTGCCAAGGCGCTTCGACAAGCTTTGTCGAACGCCCGTGTTCAAATCATTAATGAGCACTTGAAGGCGAACCAGCAGCACGTGTTACACTTCCGACAAGAGAGCGAGAGGCACCAGACGGAGGAGGAGTACGCGCAGGTACGTGGAGTGTAGTAAGTATTTTTTTCTGATAATGTCCTCGATGGTACTTTTAACGACTTCGAACTATGTGCAGGGCCACGTGAGCTGGTTGCAGGGTCGGACCGATGCATTTTGGGCCCTTTGTCGCTACTGGGCTAGTGACGAGTTTAAAGCTAAGTCTGAGAAGGCTAGAGACTGTAGAGGGGTGGAGGGGAAGAGCAGGCACGGGCAAGATAACCACTTGCGTTTAGCTAAACGCATGGTAAGTGTGTGTAACTTATGTTTATATATTAATAATATATTGTTCGTACTAACACGTATTGACAGGAGCGCGAGACGGGGGTGCCGCCCACCCCTGCTGAGGTTTGGAAGAGAGGTCACAGGGACCCTTCTCAGTCGACGGGGTGCAGTCAGGCTGCAGCCGAGCGTTTGGTAAGTTTAGAAATCATTCATATTAAATATAACTATATAGATTGTTGAACTTACACGATTTTATTGTTTTGCAGGCTAAGTACGGGGAGGAGGCTAGGAAGATACACGGCGAGGATTTCGATTGGGAACGTCAACCGATCGATCCTCAAGCCGCGTATGCAACCGGTGGTGGAAAAGCACACGGAAGGTGAGTTTTCAAGTCATTTTATCGTTTTCAATTCAAAGTATTCAAGATATTTTAATTTCATATTACCGACTCTCTTTTTTATAGGCTCGCCATATTCGACGGAGTTGTCGACTCGAGGGCGGGTAGACCTGTGAGAGGCAGCTCCACGCAGGCTTCGGGTACGGGAGGTCGCCGCGTGTCGCAGAGGGACATTGAGATGCAGTCCCTCCGAGAAACTGTAGAAGAAAATGAAAGGCGACATGAGGAGGAAAGGAGGTCGATGGAGGCCATGATCCAAACCCAGGCAGCAGCGTTGGCGCAAATGCAGGAAGCAATGGAGGTAACAATCTAAAAATTAAAATTCTCATTAATTCAGCTTAAATGACTTACTAATAGGTAGCATTTAGTGTTTGCAATGACAGGCCATCGCTCAGGCGCAGGGTCTGGGAATCCAGCTACCGGTACTACCACCGGTCCTCCCAGGCGATCCTTCTTCAGCGGGTCAGGTAAGTCTCTATGTAATCCTTCTTCTCCAGCGTAATAAGATTGAGATAGATGAAAGAGAGAGATAGTTAGATAGAAGAAAATGATTGAGATAGAAGAAAGAAAGAGATAGAAGAAAGGGAGACGGAAGAAAGAGTGAAAGATAGATAGAGTAGGATGGGAATGAAGAGAGAGTAAGATGTAGATGGAGATAGAGAGAGGGGAAGATAGAGGGAGGGAGATGTAGATGGAGATAGAGGGAGGAAGATAGAGGGAAAAGGATAGCAATAGAGAGATAGAGTGAGCAAGAAAGATAGAGTGAGAGACAAAGAGAGAAATGAAAAGAGAGAGGAAGAGAGGGTGATCTAGATGAAGATAGAGGGAGAGTGAGGGAGAGAGATGATGATGCATTTATATTCTAACTCTAAGTTTTATTAATTGCAGGGATCCGCGACGGCTGCACAAACGCCGTCGCCTTCGCTACCGCCGCCTGGATTGAGGCGCGACAACGACGACTTCGACTTTGGAGGTGGCTTCGGAGGTTAGATGGGCGAGTGAGCCCTTTTATTTACTTTGTTGATGACGATGTGAGATGTATCGGAATTTTAGTTTGTGATTGTGATGATCTTTGTGTATGCTGTGTATATATTGTGTATATTGTGTATATTGTGTTTGTTGTGAATCTGGTCATCGAGCCGGTTAGTGTTTTCTGTTTTTAAAAAAAATAAAAAACCTTATTTGCGACGGCTTTTTAAATAGTACCGTCGCAAATAAGAGTACAAGCCGTCGCAATTAAACCACAGTTATTTGCGACGGCCAAGCCGTCGCAAATAAGCATTAATTGCGACGGCCTGGCCGTCGCAAATAGAGTCGTGGGTCCCGGAGGAGGACACGTGGGCCCTGCCCTCTGAACTTATTTGCGACGGCCTGGCCATCGCAAATAGTGGCCCTTAATTGCGACGGCTGGGCCATCGCAAATAAGTTCGCGGGGCCCACCAGCCCGCAGCAACAACTTGCGACGGCCTCTCCTAGCCATCGCAAATAAGTTTATTTGCGACGGTGGCCGTCGCAAATAAGCTTATTTACGACGCCATATTTGCGACGACCGAAAGCCGTCACAAATAAAGAAAGCCGTCGCAAATAGCTTATTTGCGACGGCCCCGGCCGTCGCAAATCGTCGGGATTCCTGTAGTGCTCGGGCCCCCCTTGTAAGGTGCCTGGCCTTGACTATAAAAGAATCGGGCAGCCACCGACTCTAGAAATCTCCTCCCAGAAACTCACAGACTCACTCAAGCTTCTGTAGCTCACAACACTCATGCAATACAACTCTTACCATGGACGTAGGGTGTTACACTCTGGTGACCTAAACCATGTAAAACTCCAGTGTTCACCATCTCTCATACGATCGAGCTCATCAGAGACTAGCCCCTCCAAAGAAAGAACCTCCGCAGGCTGCTCCATAGCAGGTCTGGGTGAAGTGTCGTTCCCACACTTCGACACCATAGTTTCAAGTTCTTCATTAGAACAACTGATAATAATATTGCTAATGCGCGATTCACCATTTGAGTTTTTCCATCTGTTTGTGGATGACATGTTGTGGAAAATAGCAACCGCGTACCAAGTTTTCCCCACAGGGTCTTCCAAAAGTTGGTCTAAAACTTGGTGTCACAATCTGAAATAATAGTTCACTGTACACCAAGAAGTTGTACAATTTCCCTGAAAAATAATTCATCAATATGTGACGCATCATCGCTCTTTTGACAAAGATAAAATGAGCCATTTTACTAAATTTATCCATTATAACAAAAATGGAATCTTTCTCTCTCCTTGTTCGAGGTAGACCCAGAACAAAGTCAATAGGTATGTCTTCCCATGGAACACTAGGAATAGGTAGAAGAGTATATAGACCATGAGGGTTCAAGCGCGACTTAGCTTTGTTGTATGTGACACAACGTATAACATGCCTATCCACGTCTCTTCTTATCTTGGGCCAAAAGAAGTGATCGACTAGTACTCTGTTTTCTTGGCACTAAAGTGTCCCATCAATCCTCTAGCATGACCTTCATGCACAAGCATTAGACGAAGAGAGCAATCTGAATGCAAAGTTTGTTTGCTCGAAACAAAAGGCATTATTCACATGAAATTTCTTCCATCCTTTTACATTACAACACTTAGAAAATGGTTCAAAAAATGAATCAGTGGCATACAAGTCTTTTATACTTTCTAAGCCAAGAACTTTTGCATCAAGTTGAGACAACAAAACATGACGTCTAGATAAATCATCTGCAACAACATTGTCCTTCCCTTCCTTGTACTTTACAATGTAAGGAAATGTCTCCATAAATTCAGTCCATTTTGCATGTCTTTTGTTTAGTTTTAATTGTCCCTTAAGATGCTTCCAAGATTCATGATCTGAATGTATGATAAATTCTTTAGTCAAAAGATAGTGTTGCCAAGTTTCTAAACATCTCACAAGAGCATATAATTCTTTATCATAAATTGAATAACTGAGAGTTGGACCACTTATCATTTCATCGTAATATGCTATTGGTCAACCTTCTAGCATAAGAACACCTCCGACTCCTACTCCACTTATATTGCATTAAATCTCAAAAGTCTTACCGAAGTCCAGGAGAGCAAGTAGTGGGGCTGTTGTCAACTTCTTTTCCAGCTCATCAAATACTTTTGTTTGTGTTTCTCTCCAACGAAAAGGTACATACATCTTTGTCACTCATTGATTGAGGCAGCTATGGTACTAAAATCTTGCACAAAACATCGATAGAAACCTGCAAGTCCAATAAAGCTTTACACTTGGATGACATTTTATGGAGGCATCCACTCTCGAACAACTTTAATCTTTTCTTTATAGACCTCCACGCCCCAAGCTGAAAGAACAAAGCCAAGAAAGACTACCTTGTCGGTGCAAAAGGTGCACTTTGCAAGGTTAGCAAATAAGTATTCTTTTCAGAAAACAGCAAGCACCCATTCTATATGTCCACGTGTTTATCAAGAGACTTGCTGTAAATTAAGATATCATGAAAGTAAAACACAACATACATTCCAATAAAGGCTCTAAGAACATGGTTCATCAGTCTCATAAATCAAAGCATTTGTCAATCCAAAAGGCATCCCCATCGATTCATATAAGCCAAATTTTGTTTTAAAAGTCATTTTCCATTCATCTCCGTCTTTCATTCGGATTTGGTGATAACGAGTTTTTAGGCTAATTTTTGTAAATATGATAGCACCACTAAGCTCATCAAGCATGTCATCAAGTCTAGGTATGGGATGTCTATACCTTATTGTAATGTTATTTATAGCTTTGTACTCAACACACATCATTCATGAACCATCTTTCTTTGGAAGTAAAAGAACAAGATCTGCACAAGGTGAGAGACTTTCCCTAACATACCCTTTGTTGACAAGCTCATGTACTTAGCGTTGGATTTCTTTTGTTTCCTCCGGCTTGCTGCGGTATGGTGCACGGTTAGCCAGCGTTGAACTTCTTTTCTTTGAGTAGGATAACCTTTCTTTGTTTTCACATTCTTTGATGTGAAAACAGGGTAGTGTATGACTGGTTTCTGTTTGCCGGCAAACTACGTTAGAGATACCAAATTACTTCTGAGAAGAGTTCGACCTCTTGTTGTTCCTCCTCAAGTGATCTTATCGATAAGGAAACCCGTCATTTTCGCACCATGACGCTACAAGCCAATGGCTCAGGCGACCCTTCGTGACTTTTCGGCTCACTATGCTCACAATGTGCCTACTCGGCCTAATGTTAACACGAGAGATGTAAACTTCAAAAGGACTGGCCTAATGACTATGGTGTAGGATAATCACTCTTATGGGAAAGCCAACGAGGATGCAAGTGCTCACCTACAACAATACCTTAGATTTGTAGCACATTCAATATCAAGGATGTCACGACCGATGCCATCCGTCTTCGACTATTTACATTCTCCCTCATTGGGAGAGCGAAGCAGTGGTTCTATGCAAAACAATGTGCTATAAATACTTGGGAAAAGTGTTCTACAACATTCCTTGCCAAATTCTTCATATCGGACAAAACCAATGCCCTACGTGGAAGGATTTCATGCTTCCAGCAAGAGCCCAAAGAGTGCATTCCCGAGGAATGGGAAAGGCTACAGGAGTACATCCTGACCAGTCCCCACCAAAGGTATGGATGATGGCCTCATCATCCAAAACATCTACAACGGCCTGACTCTGTCAGCCCATGACGATGT
Organism: Tuctoria greenei; assembly: GCA_036927565.1. Taxonomy (NCBI): domain Eukaryota; kingdom Viridiplantae; phylum Streptophyta; class Magnoliopsida; order Poales; family Poaceae; genus Tuctoria; species Tuctoria greenei. The sequence continues at coordinate 100,333,602 of JAYESD010000010.1, forward strand.
AGATTCTACTGCTAGAGGAGCCTTCTTCTTGCTTATGGTGCCCAAAGCCAAAGGATTGATTGAGAAGATGGTTTCTAACATGAGTTAGAGCGATGAGCATCTCCATCTCCGACAGCAAGGCATGCACACATTGAAAGAGGTGGACATGATAGCTACCAAAATGGACTCCCTAATGAGGAAGCTAAACTGCCAAGTCAATGGAGAAGTATTTGGCATTTCTCAGACCTTAGACCTTATCATGACGATTGAGGATGTGGCAACACAGGTCATATGGGCAGTGACTGCACTAAGACTTGTGAGGATGCCATATACTTAGCCAACAACGGGAATTTCAACAATGGCTACCATCCAGGAGGTCAAGGGTGGGGCCAACCACACCCTTTCATTCAAGAGGGCTACAACAACAACAATGGCAATTGGTCTCAACCGAACTTGAAGGAACTTGCCATTAGCCAACTCAATATCAATGATGAAGTTGTCGGCTAATGAAAGACCCTGGAGAACATCATTTCCAAGATTGAAGTATTAGCTTCCACCTTCAAGAACTAGTGGAGCTTCAACAAGACGTTGGAGAATCAATTAGCTCAACTGGCAGTTGTTGTACTGCCATTAGAGAATGACAGATGTCAGGGCAACCCGAGCCTCCCGTAGAGAACATTAACATGATCTCCATATGGGAGGGCAACTGGCTGTAGGACCAAGGATATCCCACTATATCCAGCTCGATTGGGACACTACACTTTGACAAGACACTTTGTGACCTTGGTGCAAGTGTTAGTGTCATGCCAAAGGTGGCCTTCGACAAGCTCAACTTCACCACACTGTCTCCAATGCCAATGTATCTTCACTTGGCCGATTCATTGGTTCGCTATCTTGCAGGTATCGCCGAAGATGTTCCGTTGAGAACCGGGAACTGTTTCATGCCCGTCGACTTCGTGGTGCTCGACATTGAGGTCAAGAAGGAAACTTTGCTAATTCTTGGGCACCCATTCCTTAGCACCGCAGATGCTTACATCTATGTGGGAGCTGGAGAAATCCGCTTCCATATCAATGGCAAGGAGGAAAAGTTTGATTTTCGGCCAAGGCTCCATGATCAAAATCAAGTATGGCCCGAATGTCAAACACATCAAGGAGGTCGAAGTTACACCACCTCAAATTGACACCCTCATTGCATTCTTGTGGAAATTAATCTATGAAGAGACTCCATCTTTTCGTCCACGCCGACATTTTTAAAATATGGAGAAGCCAGGACCATCTGAACAACCCAACTCCACTAACTCGACAAGGAAGGAATGGCGGAAAAAGCAAGACGAGGATTCACTCCGCCTTCCCAATGACGACAATCTCGACTTGAAGCATGATGTTGAATGACAAGCCTACAACCTCCCCCGAGGTCATGAGTTTGCTCAAACAAAAGCTTATGATCCGGTGCTACTCTCCAAAATTGGTTTGGATTACGAATAATTTACCATCTGGCATGCATTAGTATGGGATAACATTGCTCAAATAGATGAGAAAGGTTCATGCCTCCTCACTATTCAATTCCTATGCACTCTTAAATTAGGATTTGAAGGTACGTTTTTTAGGTTTTTCCAAAAAGAGTACTTTATCCTATTGAAAAAACTTAGTGAAATCATAGGCTTCCATATACGTTGTTTAATAGATTTAGACACTTTGCATAAGTTTAATAAATAAAGTTTTTTGCAAGAATTGACTAGTGAGGTAGCATGTATGAGTCCTAGGAATAGCCGCTTGCAAAATCTCACTTCAATCGTCATGCATAGATGGGTGGATATGACTATGTTTCCTTGAGGAGATGTTAGGATTGTGCATGAAGATGAATTAGGAGCCGTTATGCCATTGTTAGAAAGATTAAAATTGTTCCTATCAAGTCTATGTTGTCACAGTGGTTAGAAAACACTAAAATGATGGGACCAATTGAATGTACTTCATTAATTATCCGCATTGCTATGAAAGTAGGATCTTTAGAAAATGCTTCAATTAAATTTATTACAACAAGCCGCTACTTAATCGATGAGGACTATCTAGTGCAAGGACACACTCTTAAACAAGTTCTAGATGGATCCTTAGTGTTTTCTATCCCGACTATGTAAATGAGATTCAGTTACCTAACCCGAATTTTCATTTATACAAATGTCGGCAGCTAACCATCAATCTTCAACCGATCGAAGAAGTTCGTCGGAGTAATGTTTCTAGCAGGGTCACAAGAAGTTGTTCACGATGAGCAACCATGGAGATGCCACCGCGATCTACTCCTGCCTATGAGTACAAAGTGGAAGTGGATCCAACAGGTGATGCACTTGGTTGGATCTAACCTCAAACGTATGAGGACAGAGGATCATCATGGCAAGAGTGGACTACCACAGGAGGAGGATAGGACCCTTACGATTCCAACTCAAGCACTAGTAGCTTGCCTTCTCTACCGATGAGTACAAGTTGTTCCTTTTTGGCCTGCAATTCTCTTGACCTTTGCCAAGGAATGGTGGATATCATTCAAAGGACGGGAGACCTTGAAGTGAGGACACGCGATGTCCTCAACACACCTCAAGACCATATCCAAGGTACCCATGACTGGCAGCAACAAATCGACGCACATTTCAACAACGTCAACACCACGGCTTAGCATTAAAAGGCCGACCTTATGGCTTACTTCCATCATCAAAGGTTCAACCCTTTTTGCGGAGACTGGGAATAACAAGCTTGGGGGAGGACCCCTACTTGAGGTAACTTTTATCACATCCCATTCGCATCCGTTTATTTCATTTCTTTCTTTCTACCACATTTGCATCTAAAAAATATTGTAGTATAGGTTAGGATAATAAAATAAAAGATGTGCGGTAAGAATATCTAATTAGTTCGCATAAGTTGAAATGATGAGTAGTTGCTTTGTTTTATTTTCTCTAGTCCCTTGTATACAACTTAGTATTCTCCAAGTACTGCGTTTATGTGCTTAGAATATTCTTTCCTTAAAATTGGAAGTTGTGGGGTATGATATAGTGATAAGAGCTGCTAATATCCTAGTTAAAATTGAAACTTAGTTTTCGAAGAAAATCTAAGATGGGAGTTCCTTATTTGATAGAAATTCGTACCAAAGCCATCTGATGATTTGAATTTGATAAACCCCATGCATATGTTATTTTCCTTCACATTGAGCCTACCCAAAATAGTATAGATCTATGTGAGAATCTTTTCATGCTTTTAAGATCAAGATTTTATAGGCACATGCTAAACTTCTACACTACATAATAGCAAAATTTCATCATAGCATTCCACCATCAAAAGATACTCCATGATTTCCATGCATAATACTCTCTTTAAAATATTTGAAAAGAAAAGAGGAGTAGAAGACATGGCTACAAGAAAAAATGCATGCTCATGTACAAGAGCATGAGAAAAAAAGAGAGAGAATAAGTAGTCATGTTTCATCCTCACAATAAAGAGAGTGGATACAAATGAGTTATCTTCATATTTACACTTCACAAATATTCCATCACACTTGCACAAATTTTGATAAAAAGTATGATTTGTTTTCTCCTAAAGCTTACTCTTTTGACTTAGCAATAAATGTGCTGCAAATATGCCTACTCTTGATCCCTACCAAGCTTCACATATAAGCCTTATTTAGATGTAGGACAAGAAAGGCAATACCTTGGTGAGCATATAAATACCACTTCCCACGTAGGAGTGATTGAGTGCATCATTTGAGGAACTTAAATTCAGACGCCATTTAAAATTCTCCGGAAATTTGAGCAGAACATAAACATTAGGTGATGCATGCTCACATTGCTATTCTATCTTTCAACCACCAAAGAAAAGGATGTAGGATCTAAGTGCACATGAAAAGATACCAGAAGGCGGGGGTGAATGGTAGATTAAAATTTTTCCAGTGGAAGCTAAAAAAACCCCTCGGCAAAAAATCAATCTGATAAAGAAACAAGTGTGTGCGACTATTCTTAATGTGTTCAATCATGAAAAAACTAGTAAAGATTGTAGAGAGTCAAATAACGAAGACACCAAAACAAGAATCATGAGAAACCGTCGGGTAAAACTCAAGTTATGACGAAAACATCGAAAAAAGGTCAATTTGTTCTACCCGAGATAAAAACAGATCTACAATGCTGCAAAGAACCTCGTGTAACTCAAAACCACAAATCCAATTACAGTGAAACTTTCAGAGATGATGGAGTATTAAGTTTTAGACAACATAAAAAGTACCACATCAACTAGATCTGTAAAACGCGAGTTATGATCAAAACAATGAAGTAACATTGTGCTGTGCAGAAACTCAACGAGAAAGACTTGACAAAAATAAGTCGGACGAACAAGGCACAAAAGCTCTTCTAAAACTACAAATTTTATTCAAAGAACCACAAGAGGAACAGCCCAAAGTCATCTCCCCATGAGCCCTGGCCTCACTTGCTTATATAATCAGACCTAAAGCCAACCCAATCTAGACTAAGACTCCTACTTCTCCTCAGTTTCAACTGAAACTTTCCATAACTTCTGAAGACTCTTCCATACGTTGATAGAAGCAATCTTAAGACGTCCAAAAATTTTGGGAACGTCGCAAAAATTCCTTAAATAACTCAACTTTGTGAAAAACATGAAAACTATCCATAACCAACTCAAAACTTTCCATAAACGAACCATAACCACCACAGCCGCAGCCTAAGGCAAAATCTAGCCGGTTGAACCTACCTGGCCATATCTTCACCTCCATATCTCTTCATCACGCCTTCGAACCATGTTGCCATGTCCATGCACCATTTGCACACGTGCAAACATCCTTCAATGATGTCCATCATACCTTCATATGCATTGTTCTTGATCTAAACAGGTTGCATGACCTCCCGATCAACTCAACCACAATTTTGCCCGAACTTGGTTGTTGAGCCTCATCTCCTACCTAACACAAGTTCAATGGTTCCCGTCACTAGCAATGTCCTGAACTCAAGCAACACCTTCACATGAACAAAGAACTAAATCTTCCGAGCAGAAGTTCTCGACTTGACTCACATCAGTCTGATAACCACAACATCTTATGTGAGCACCTCACATAAGCATATTGCAAACATAGAAAAACATAATCCACCATGATCAGCCACAACGCATCAAAAACATAGTCCAAAAGTACTAAGTAAACCTTCCCATCAATGTAAATCAAGTTTAAAACATTGCAAGTGAAAAATATAGCAACCGTACGATTATTTTAGCATGTAGAAAGTTCGGACAGTCCAAACAACAACTATGCATTATAAAAGGAAAAGTTCAGACACTCCAAAGTGAAAATACGTGAAGCTCACAGGTGTGACAAAGATCGGATAGTGCGAAATGAGTTCCCGCATGTTCAGATTATCCGAAGTGGGTTTCTCAAATATATTCGAAACTTTGCATGAAGCCCTTACTTTTAACATAATTGACAATGTATTCAGCACATAGGTCTCACAATCTCCCCTTGATGAATGCATTGGCAATACCACTACGAAATCGATCATTGGCTCATTCACATTTCATGAAATGTTTTGACAAAAGAATATTTCTCACCCTTTTTGAAAATTGAAAATCAAATGAGGAACCCAAAAATTCTCCCCTTGAGAGGAATCGTGCAAATCAATTGTGAATGTGCAATGTGTATCATATTTTTCCCCCTTTTGGCAATGTACTCAACAAGATTCAAAAGAGAAATTCAATTGTTTATGAGCATAATATGACATATACATATAAAACAAAGATCATCCAAGCCATACTATCAAGTAACTTAAACTATCACATGAATTAAATATATAGTAGTGTAAGCCATGCTTGAGATCAAGTGTAATTTCAATTTAAGCAAGTCATGATCTCCCTTTCTCAACTATTTCAAAATTAAAAGCATGACACATGTTGATGTTTTTGTTATCTTTTAAAGCATAAATTTAAATCATATGAACTTTGAAAGAGATTATATGCAGCATCTGCCTTATTCTAACCAACCAAGCCAAGCCTATCTCGTTTGACAATCAGAAGCTTAAGGACATTGCTTTATTCATACACAACTTCTTCCAAGTTCATATCAAAGTGCAATGATAAGCAATCTCAAAATAAGAAGTGTGATGCATGCATATTGTCGTTATCTTTTTATTTTTTCATTTGACATTAAAAGCTTAACAAGTGGGCTATTGATTGATTAATTTTTGCAAGATTAAAAGCACTTGTGAGCATGTAATAAGTTCAAAACATCAAGAAAGTTCAATCATGACCAGATTTAGTGTAAGTAATTATACAAATTACTAGTCGTGGCAAAAACTACAAAATGTATAACACGAGTAATATAGTAAGAACTTTCAGCATGTAAAAGGAATCACAAAATCATATATGTATGAAATATTATGATCATATTATTTTTAAATTCAGATCCAAAATTTGAAAACTCCCCCTCAATTTAAGCCATGAGGATGCATAACCCCTATTTCACTACGCATGTAACAAAACCGAGTGAAATCCAAAGGTTTTGTAAAAATGTCAGCCAATTGTTGTTCAGTAGCTACATGGTGAAGCACAATATTTCCTTTTTGAACATTATCACGGAGAAAGTGATACTTAATGTCAATGTGCTTTGTTCTTGAGTGTTGCATGAGATTTTTAGCAATGCAAATTGTACTAGTATTATATGTATGAAACACTTATGCTCATATTATTTTTTAATTTCAGATTAACACATATACTTTCTAAGTTTCAAAACTCCTCAATTTGAGTCATGAGGATGCATAAACCCTATTTCACTATGAATGTATGAAAAACGAGTGAAATCCAAAAGTTTTGAGAAAATATCAACCAATTGTTGTTCGGTGTCTACATGGTGAAGCACAATGTTTCCTTTTTTCAACATTATCACGAAGAAAGTGATACCTAATGTCAATATGCATTTTTCTGAAATGTTGCACGAGATTTTTAGCAATGCAAATGGCACTAGTGTTGTCACAAAACAGTGGACCACGATCTAAATCAACTGCATAGTCCTTAAGTGTTTGAACAATCCAAAGAATTTGTGAGCAAGCGCTAGCAGCAGCTACATATTTAGATTTGATCGTGAATTCTGCAACTGAACTTTGTTTTCTAGAGGACCAAGCAACAAGTGAATTACCAAGAAAATGACAAGCACCTGAAGTACTTCTCTATGAATCCTACAACCCCCAAAATCAGCATCGAAAAAGCTTTCAATGTAACAGTTGAGGAAGAAGGAAGAAAATGCCAAATTCTTGAGTACCATGTGACGATGTATCCTTTTGATAGCTTGATAATGTGAAGTGTCCGGGGAAGCTTGAAATCATGCACAAAGACATACACTGAATTATATGTCCGGTCTTGATGTCGTAAGTAACAAAAGTGATCTCATTATGCTTATATATTCTTTTTGATCGACCGGGTCACCATCTTCATCAAGTTCAAGTGTTGTCGTTGTTCCCATTTGTGTCCGAAGAGGCTTGCTGTTTTCCATATTGAAGCGCCAAGGAAATCTTTTGTATACTTTCTTTGATGTACAAAGGTTCCCTCGTTTGTTTGCTTGATTTGCAGCACCAAAAAGTATGTAAGTTCATCCATCATACTCATCTAAAATTCTGAACTTAGCATAGATGAAAACTTGGACACAATATTAGGAGAAGCACAACCAAATATAATATCTTCCAAATACACTTGAACAAATAGTTAGCCATTGCCATGACTTAGCACAAAAAAGTGTTTTATCTACATTGCCCATGATAAACCCCTTTTCAAGTAAGAATGTTTTTATCCTATCATACCATGATCTAGGGGCTTGTTTAAGACCATACAAAGCTTTGGACTTATGGGTTTTCAAACTCTAGTGGTTGCTTAACATAAACGTCCTCATCTATGTAGCCATAATTAAGAAAAGCACATTTCACATCCATTTGATACAATTTGAAACCTTTAGATGCAGCAAAATGCTAATGAAATTCTTATGGCTTCTAAGCTAGCAACAGGAGCAAAAGTTACATCAAAATCTAGACTTTCAACTTGTGTGAAACCGTGACACCCGATTCTAAAAATGAACCAAGGGTAATGCATATGTGTGCCCAGGATGTTTAACGCACTTACACAAGTGATTCACAAGCGATAAACAGATTATAACCATGTCTTGAATAATAACACTAATTATAATACTTTCTTACAAACCAAATAGTCTTGAATACAAACTCTAATGAAACCGCAGCGGAAAAAGTAAACACTAAGACTCCCAACTCCACAAGCAAGCTTGAAGGCAAAACACATGTCCAGAACTCCTCAAAGACCTCCTGGTACTCCACCTCGTTGCCTGCGTCTAGATTTGGTGTAAGAATAGCAAGGGTGAGCACATGTCGTAATCAGCATGTGGGGAAAAGTATGACATGTAGCTTAAACAAGAAATGCCAATAAAATGGCTAATTGCATAAAAGTACATTCAAAACAGTTGAAAATGCAATTATATGATCATTAAGTGAGGTCCTTCCCAAATAACCCATATAACATCAATTTCAACTTAAATATCCAATTCCAACAATAATAATCCATAATCAACTCATAACTGCTCATTTATCTCAATTTCATCAATTCCATATACCGAAACCAATTAATAAACCAATACCAACTCCCAATTCAATTCCAGCCATTAAACCATGTTAAAGTCCAAATTCTAATCATCTGAGGGTCCAGGTTGCTCATGACTGGGAGCACGACTATCATGATAGTTTTAGACACACTCTGCAAAGGTTGTACCGCTTTACCCACAAGTTCGTGATTTCATCACCTTTCGATGACTAAGGAATCTCAATTATGCTGTCTCACACTTCCTTAGGTGTGTGGCCAAGAGATCAAAAAATGGCCTTTTGCAAAGTGATTACTAGCATATTTAGACCCCACTAAGGTTTCACCAGTGGTGATGTCTCAAACTGAGAACATCCAACCAAGGGCCTCGTCTTGAGCCTTTCGGATCCCAGGGTAGTCCCACCAATCTCTACAAACCCATCCGACTACTCCTTCCCCGAGCATTCTTAATGGTCCAAATGGTACTGGTAAAACACTAATTAGTTAGCTAAGCCGCACCAATACTTGGCCCTGTGGTGGCACTGTAAATACTAGATGATCGCTCCACGAACCGGTCCTTAGATCTAAAGCAAGCAAAACCACCAAAAACAGTCCAACCCATTCCACATAATAGAGTTTCTTAGATCCCTAGGCACTATGTTGCTAAAGAGTCATTAATATCAATTCTCATCATTTATGTGTTCAATAGTTCACAATTAAGCACTATAGTTGATCCCCAAACCCAATTGATCATTGCAAATCAAAAAGTGTAAAATACCCTCTTGACTCTCTACATTATGTTGAAGCGACAAAGGTGGTCATACAGAACTAGTAAACTCCTACAATTAGGTTTTCCCATCAATTTCGACACAAGCATCCAATTTTGCAAACAAAAAACTTTAAAACAGGATCAATAAGTTCAAGGGCACTTGCCTTGCTCCTGAGATTGATTTGGGTCGAAGGCTTCGAACTCTGGTTTTGCAAGTCCTCGAAGGCACTCTCTATGGCAATTCCTTCCATTCCAAGCGCCAAACATGCAAAACACACAATTCAATCAAATAATGCTCATATAGTACTCAATAGGCCATGGCATGCACGATTAATGTAATTGTGAGATAAAACTTGTTAACGAGATGCTATTAATGTTTCCTAACTAGTTCTAATAGTTTCTAACACGTTTGAAGAAGTTTGGAATTGATTTGAGTCAACATGGAATTAATTCAGCACAATTCAGATTCAGATACCGGACTAGTCGCCCTGGACTAAGCTGCAAATTAGGGTTTTCTTGATCTGCGGGAATTAAGGTTGAATTTGCATGAAAACTTGAATGTAGAGGGTGTACCACATGTTTAGACATCCAAATATCAAGAGATGGGCGTGAGACTTGAATCTTGGCGATTAGAGCTTGATGGAGATGAGTTGATGAAGAATTTGGATGAAGAACGCTAATTGTCGAAAAGTTGGTGAAGATCAATCTTGATTGGTCCTTCTCCCTCTTCTCCTCCCTCACCTTGCTCCTGGGCTCCTTCTTGACGTCAACACAAGGCAAGGGCGGCAGCAAGGGTTTTCAATTGGGGTGGAGAGGTGTGGGGTGTTGGGTTGTTTATATAGGGGCGGAGAGGTAGGGTTCTGGGGTGAATTCCAAGTAGAATTCGGTGGGGGACGTATAGGGGCTGTGGTGGGGTGCACTCGGGCTCCTCTGAGGTTGCGCGCGAAGTTCTTGGGCCCAATTAAGGCAATTACCCAAAAAAATCATGGACAAATAACATAATCCAAATTGGTTTCCGAAGGTCGGACTAGTCCGCAGTTGTGACAGGACAAGTCCGTTTTGGAATAGAGGATACATCGGACTAGTCCGTTGTATAAGGCCGAACAAGTATGGGGTTGCAAAATAAAATGCTTCCGGACTAACTTTCAACAAGGAACGGACTAGTCCGCTTGGACTACGGACAAGTACGGACAACATCAGAGACCAAACAAGACTAGTCCGTGCGTTGTGCTGGACAAGTACAGGCTCTGAAAGAAAACTAAATCTTCTGAATGGAAATAGGGTCACTGGACTAGTCCGAGGTTATGGCCGGACAAGTCTGCACCCTGACAAGAATTAATTTGCTGATTTGGCCTAAATTCAATTTAAATCCTGTTCCACATTTTGTTGCTTAATGTTAAACACGTATGAGGATGTATGCAATGCATTATGCATGAAAATGAGGGTGTTACAAACCTACCCTCCCTAGATTGAATCTCGCCCTCGAGATTCGATGTAGAAGGAAAGAGATAGGGAAATTCCTTCTTGAGATCGTCTTCTCATTCCTAAGTCGCTTCCAATTCTGTATGATGCTTCCATTTCACTTTGCACCATCGAATCACCTTGTTCCTTGTGACCCTCTCCTTGGTGTCCAAAATTTCGACAGGTTGCTCGGCATAGGTCAAATCTTCCTCAAGCTCCGATTATTCCATTGGTACTTGCTCTTCTGGTACTCTCAAGCACATCTTGAGCTGAGAAACATGAAACACGTCATGAACATCCGAAAGATGTGCTAGCATCTCCAACTTATAGGCTACTTCTCCCCGTTTGTCCAAAATCTTGAATGGTCCAATGTAGCAAGGTGCCAACTTGCCTTTGACATTAAATCGCTTGCGACCTCGCATAGGTGACACTTTGAGGTATACGAAGTCTCCCACTTCCAAAGATAAGATTCTTCGTCTATTATCCGCATAACCATTCTGTCTTGACTGAGCAGCCCTTATGTTCTCGCGGATTGTCTGCACTTGCTTTTCGGCCTCTTGTATCAAATCAGGTCCAAATACTTTAGTTTCCTCTATCTCAATCCAAAACAAGGATGTTCTACACCTTCTCCCATACAATTCTCCATACAGGGACATTTTTAGGCTTGGTTGATAGCTGTTATTTTAGGAAAATTAAGTATATGGCAGACTTTTATCCCAGCTTCCTCCATACTTTATCGCACAAGCTCTTAGCATCTCTTCAAAAATCTGATTTGTTCTCTTAGTCTGTCCATTGTCCAAGGGTGATATGCAGAACTGAAATTCAATTGAGTTCCCATCGATTCATGCAGCTTTTGTCAAAACTTTGAAGTAAATTGAGAACCTCTATCAGACACTATTTTCTTAGGCACTCCGTGTAAACACATTATTCTTCCCATACACAGTTCTGTCAACTTGGCTCCACTATATGTAGTCTTGACAGGAATGAAATGCGCTGGTTTTATCAACTGATCCACAATAACCCGTATTGAATCATAACCTGCTGAAGTGCAAGGTAAACCAACTATGAAATCCATACTAACCTCTTCCCACTTCCATTCTGGAATCTTTAGTGGCTGTAATAATCTAGCTGGCCTTTGATGTTTAGCTCTGACTCGTTGGCATACATCACATAGTGCAACATATTCTTCTATGTCCCTTTTCATACCATCCCACCAGTAGCTTACCTTCAGGTCCTTGTACATCTTCATACAGCCGGGATGGATAGATTAAAGTGAGTCATATGCCTCCTTTAATATCATCTGTCAGAGACTCTTATCATTAGGCACAACAATCCGTTTTCCATGTCGTATAGTACCTTGGTCATCCTCATCAAACCTGAATTATCAAACTTATTGGGTCCTTTCCTTGATTTGACCTTCTCGAATCTCTTGTTCCAGGGTTGCATTCACTTCCATTGTTCCCATCTCATTCACAAATCCAAGATTCAACTGTTCAAACTCCTTGCATAGCTCGGGTGGCAACTCCCTAACGGTGAGCTGGTGGCTTGCTCCCTTTGGACTCAATGCATCAGCCACCACGTTGGCTTTCCCTGGATGATAATTGATTGCAACATCATAGTCCTTAGTGAGTTCCAACCATTTTTGTTGCCTCAAATTCGGGTCCGTCTGAGTGAATATGTACTTGAGACTCTTATGATCCTTGTAAATCTAGCATCTGTGACCAAGGACATAATGTCTCCAAATATTCAATGCGTGCACCTTAGCTGCAAGTTTGAGATCATGCATAGGATAGTTCTGCTCACATTTCTTCAACTGCCTGGATGCATAAGCTACTACTCGGCCTTCTTGCATCAACACACAACCAATTCCTTGTCTTGAAGCATCACAATAGATGTCAAAACCCTTGCTCACATCTGGCAATACCAACACGTGCTATTGTCAATTTCTTCTTTAGCTCCTCAAAACTGTCCTTACAAGATTGAGTCCACTTGAAAGGCTTCTCCTTCATTAACAGTTTAGTCATGGGCTTTGCTATCTTGGAAAAGTACTTGATGAACCGATGGTAGTATCCAGCCATTCAAAGAAAACTCCTGATTTCCTTCACATTCTGCGTCAGTTCCCACTTTAACACGTATCTACCAATTCCTGGGTCAACTGACACTGCTGCTCCTGCGATGACATGCCCTAGGAATGATATCTCCCTCAACCAAAATTGGCACTTGTTGAACTTGGCATACAACTATTGTTCTCGCAGTTTCTGCAACGTCAGCCTTAAATGCTCTTCGTGCTCCTCCTCACTCTTTTAGTAGATCATGATGTCATTAATGAACACTACCACAAATTTATCAAAATACTCCATGAAGACCTTATTCATAAGATACATGAAGTACGCATGTGCATTGGTCAATCCAAATGACATTACCATATACTCGTAGGATCCATACCGTGTTCTGAAAGCTGTCTTTTGTATGTCTGACGGCCTAATCTTCATTTGGAAGTATCCTGACTAAAGATCAATCTTAGAGAATATTCTGGCTCCCTTAATCTGGTCGAACATGTCCTCTATGTGTGGCAGAGTGTACTTATTCTTAATTATCACCTCGTTGAGAGACCGATAATCTACACACATTCTTTAGGATCCATCCTTCTTATCTACGAAAAGCACTGGGCTCCCCATGGCGTTGAACTCCTAAGCTCTGCTAATTCCTTAAGAGGCATCCTATATAGCCTCTTTGCTATAGGTGCAGTTCCAGGTATTAAATCAATGATGAACTTGATGTCACGATCAAGTGGCATACCTGGAAGTTCCTTAGGGAACACGTCTGGATACTTATGGACAACAGGAATTTCCTCCAAAGTTACTCCTTCTGCATGATTTACCATGGCCTTCTCAGTTGTTGGCTGAACTACCTTGAATTCTATTCTGATTTCTTCTTCATTTGTCAATTGCACTGTTCGAGTAGCACACTGAATCACTCTATTGTGCTTCCTTAGCCAATCCATTTCAAGTATGATGTTCAAGCCATGCGAATTCAAGACTATAAGGTTGGCAATGAATTCTACCCCCCTTATGGAAATACTTACTTTTTGACATACTATATTTGTCCTCATCTCTCCTCCTGGAGATTTAACCAACATAGTATACTTCAGGTATGATATAGGCATGCTATGCTTTGCAACATACTTTGATGAGATGAATGAATTGGTTGCTCCAGAATCAAATAATATATTCGCAAGGTTGGAATTTGTGAGAAACATACCAATAACAACATCTTCATCTTGTTGAGCCTCTTCTGCAGATACATGGTTCACCTTGCCACGGGCAAAATTGATGAGTAGTTTTAGGCCCGATCTTCCGAAAGGTATGTCGATTGGGGTGGAGAACTCGACGTTGATGATCCGCGGCACTCGAGCGGTTCGAGTACCCCTGCAATCACTACACCACGGCTCCGTTGGTTATCAACCGTGCTGCACACGCTTGACCTTGCCAAGAAGGCTAATCCCTGCAAGTGCAACCGAGAACACGAGCAAGAATGTTGAAGACACGATCTGAAATCGCGAAGTTGGGGTCTCGCAAACCGTAGAATGGCAATATTATTGATCTAAGAAAAACCCACCGAATATGACCGGAGGCTGCAGTATTTATAGGCTAGGGTCCGACCAAAACACGATTAAACGCATCCCTAATGGACTCTTACGGGATACAAGGCCCAAAGGCCCGATTCAGTGGCGCAGCACCGGATAGAAATCTAGACTCGACTTGTTTCGACGATTCCCAATGACTCCGGAGGAATTTTGAGGTGGGATTAGATCCATTGGAAACTTTATCTTCTCCTCTTTCCGTGCATAATTAGAACGTCGAAAGCGGAGTCCGTATGCCTCCTGGGCGTCTGTTTTAAGGTGGACTGCTCCTGGACTCCGAGTTGAACTCGAGTCCGAGTTGTAAACTGTTCCCATCAACTTGTGGACGTCCCAGCTGGTTCTCCACGCTCCGAAGGCCTCTTTCCTTCACTTGTTGATCTTCTCCATTATTCCAAATAACAATTAAATCATCACATAGCAATCTATTCTCGAACTCACATGCAAAAGAAGTTAGGAACGAATTCACCTGCTAATTTATTAACCGTGCTCGTGCTCTTGTGATTGGTCCTTGCAGTTCAATGTGCGTCTCCGCTGTTGTGATGTCCTCATCATCCTCCCCATCTTGAATTGGAGTCGTCCTCGACTCAAGTTCATCTTCTTCTCTCATGTACGGTCGCAAATCTGAAATGTTAAATGTAGGACTAACCCCAAAATCGGGAGGCAATTCAAGCTTATTTGCATTATCATTAATCTTTTCAATGATCTTAAAAGGACCAGCAGCTCGTGGCATAAGTTTAGATTTTCTCAAGTTGGGAAATCGCTCTTTTCTCAAATGTAACCACACAAAATCACCCGGTTCAAGTTTTACTTCTTTTCTACCTTTACTACCTGCAATCCTATACTTCTCATTCATCATTTCAATATTTTTCGTTGTAGTTTCATGCATCTTAATAATGAATTCAGATCGTTGTGTAGCATCCAAATTTATAGTTTCAGAAGGAGGCAGAGGTAGTAATCAATAGGAGCATGGGGATTGAAACCATACCCTACCTGGAATGGACTTACCTTTGTCGTGTAGTGAACGGATCTGTTGTAAGCAAATTCTATATGTGGTAAACACTCCTTCCACAACTTCAAATTTGTTTTCAAGACAGCCTGCAACATAGTGGATAAAGTACGATTAACTACCTTGGTTTGTCCATCCGTTTGTGGGTGACATGTAGTTGAAAAATAACAACTTGGTTCCCAATTTATACCACAAAGTTCTCCAAAAATGACTTAAAAATTTTGCACCATGATCAGAAACAATGGTATTTGGCACACCATGTAAACGAACAATTTCCATCATAAATGAATCAGTAATGTGTGAGGCATTATCATTCTTATGACAAGGTATAAAGTGTGCCATTTTGGAAAAATGATCAACAACTACAAAAATACTATCACTCCCCCTCTTAGTCCTAGGCAATCCCAAAACAAATTCCATAGAAATATCCTCCCAAGGTACACTAGGAACAGGAAGAGGCATATAAAGACCATGTGGGTTATGGCGAGACTTAGATTTGTTGCAAGTAGTGCATCGTGACACGTAGCGTTGGACATCACGCCTCATCTTTGGCCAAAAGAAGTGTGTAGACAGCACGTCTTCAGTTTTCTTCACTCCAAAATGTCCCATCAAACCTCCTCCATGTGCTTCCTGCAAAAGTAATAAACGAACGGAGCTAGCTGGAACGCATAGCTTGTTAGCACGATAGAGGAGACACTCTCGCAGCACATATTTATTCCAAGTTCTTCCTTCTCTACAATTTTCAAAAGCATCTTTGAAATCCAAATCAGTAGGATATAATGCTTTAATAGTTTCCAAACCAAAGATTTTATGATCAAGTTGGGACAACATGGTATAACGCCTAGATAATGCATCGGCAATGATATTTTCCTTAACTTTATTATGCTTAATGATGTATGGAAATGACTCTATGAACTCAATCCATTTAGCATGTCGTTTATTCAGATTGGTTTGACACTTAAGATACTTCAATGATTCATGATCGGAATGTATGACAAACTCCATAGACCAAAGATAATGTTGCCAAGTTTGTAATACACGCACTAAGGCATACAATTCCTTATCATAAGTAGAATAATTCAGAAAAGTCCCATGAAGTTTTTCACTAAAGAAAGCAACGGGTTTACCTCCTTGTATGAGAACGCCTCCAATACCAATGCCGCTTGCATCGCATTCTAGCTCAAAGGTCTTGTCAAAATCAGGAAGTTGTAGCAATGGTGCTTGTGTAAGCTTCGATTTGAGAGCATCAAAAGCGTGTTGCTGCTGTTAGCCCCATTGAAATGACACTCCCTTCTTTGTTAGCTCATGTAGGGGTGCTGCAATGGTGCTGCAATCCCGCACAAAGCGCCGATAAAAACCTGCAAGACCAAGAAAACTACGAACCTGTGTGACGGTTTGATGGGGCTGGCCAGCTGGTGATTGCTTCAATTTTTGCCTCATCCATCTCAACTCCCTGCGAGGAAACGACATAGCCAAGAAACGAGACTCGATTGGTGCAAAAGACGCACTTTTCGAGGTTACCAAACAAATGTGCATCTCTCAAAATAGTAAAAACAGCACGTAAATGATCAAGATGTTCATCATATGACTTGTTGTAAATGAGGATATCATCGAAGTAAACCACCACAAATTGTCCAATGAAAGCACGTAAAACCTCGTTCATTAATCGCATAAAGGTGCTGGGTGCATTAGTTAAACCAAAAGGCATGACTAACCACTAATAAAGTCCAAACTTGGTTTTGAATGCAGTTTTCCATTCATCTCCTAGTGCCATTCTAATTTGGTGGTAACCACTACGCAAGTCAATTTTTGTGAAGATGATAGCACCATTCAATTCATCAAGCATGTCATCTAATCGAGGAATATGATAACGATATCGAATGGTGATGTTATTAATCGCTCGACAATCAACACACATGCGCCAACTACCATCTTTCTTAGGAACCGAAAGAACACGAACGGAACAAGGGCTAAGGCTTTCACGAATGTACCCACGGTCCAACAGATCTTGGACTTGTCGCTGAATTTCCTTAGTTTCTTGTGGATTAGCCCTGTATACTGCACGATTTGGCAAACTTGCTCCTGGAATCAAATCGATCTTGTGTTCAATGCCTCTCATCGGTGGTAAACCAGGGGGTATCTCGGAGGGAAACACATCCTCAAACTCCTGCAAAAGGTTAGCAACAGCAGGGGGCAATGCAATAGACAATTCATGAAGTGAAAATATGGCTTCTTTGCAAACTAAAGCATATCACATCCCCTTAGCATTGAATAAATCAGCAAGGTCAGATTTAGTTGCAAGCAATGATGGTGATTTTAACTTAAAAACTTGCTGTTTTTCAGATTCTAATTTTGTTGCTTTGCCATCACAAATTTTACTCTTCTCAAAATGCACAATATCAGCTAGAGTCATGGGCAGCAAAGTGATTTTCTTTCCCTTATGCATGAGAGTATATTTACTGGTTCTACCATGATGAATAGCATCTATATCAAATTCCCAAGGACGACCCAATAAAAGAGAACAAGCATCCATAGGAACAACATCAAAATCAGCAAAATCATGGTATGAACCAATTGAAAAATGTATTCTTGCTGTTTGTGTTACCCGAACCTTACCGCTGTTGTTGAACCATTGAATGTGGTACGGATGCGGGTGTGCTCTTGTTGTCAAACCAAGTTTCTTGACGACGTCCGTGTTCACCAAGTTATTGCAGCGACCTCCAGCGATTATAGTGTGTACAAGACAGTCCTTGATGACGAGAAACATGTGGAAGAGGTTGTGTCATTGTAGCTTGTCATCGGTCTCCACTTTGGAGCTCAAGGCACACTGCACAATGATGCTCCTATAGTTCTCTGTCGCCGTTGTACCAAGTACCTCTTCTTCGGTGTGTTCATCATTTGGATCTGTAAAGTCAGTAGCAAGAGAATATTCATCTTCAACATCTGAAGTACTATCATACCCGCCATCGTCGCGTGCTATGTATGCTCGTTTGCTCGGGCAATCTCTCATCATATGACCAAGTCCCTGGTAGCGGTGACACTTAATGTCGGAAGTACGACCCGTAGAAGGAGTGGACGACGGAGGCTTGAATGATGTCGCCTTGCTGCCTTCCGGCACGCGAGAAAGGTGGAGCAGCAGGTATAGTTCGCTGGCCGCCATTGGGTGGTGTAGTCGCTGCACGGGGGTTCGAAGATGGTGCTGTTTTGGATGGTGTATTCGCTGCACGCGGCGTGAAGTTGCTCCTCGTGCGTTGTTGCTGTTGTTGTCGGCCCTGCAATTCATTTTCTGCCAACATAGCAAGCTGAAACAATCTGTTAACAGTATCATATTCCTTGTAATTCAACAATGTCCTGAATTTCACGCCTCAACCCCCCATAAAAACGAGCTATTTTATCGTCCATGTCCTCTACTACCCCACAACGCAGCATACCCTTTTGTAACTCTTGATAATACTCCTCTACGGACATGTTACCTTGGTCTAAACGCTGCAATTTTTGCAAAGGTCCCGCTGAAAAGATGGAGGAACAAATCGAACACGCATAGCTTCCTTTAATCTATCCCATGTTGGAGGATCAGTTCTAGTTTTAACAAGTTCATTCTACCATATGATAGCAAAGTCCTTAAACTCACTAGTGGCTTGACGAACTCTATGTTGTTCAGGAACAAGATGGGAATTAAATTTTAGCTCTACTGTCATCTCCCAATCAAGATAAGCCTCAGCATCATAAGCACCAGAAAAAGAGGGAATAGTAAATTTCACTTTAGCAAAAGGATCATCAGGAGGACGATTATAATTGTTATGATTATTACCTCCCATACCTCGACGATAAAGTGGCAGTCTTGGCTGATTATTGTGATCTTCCAGTTCATCATAAGCATTGTCTTCTTGTCTTCCAGCGAGAGGCAACCGAGCCTCAAAAGTATTCATCCGAAGAGCAAGGTCATCAAGTTGGCGAGTCAGGTTTTCCAATGACTCCTCCGTTGCTGCATTGTATTTGGCGAACATATCCGTCATGGTCTTCATCATATCACGTAACTCAGCATGTTGAACACATTCGTCATCATTGTCTTCTCCTGCCATTGTTAGTAGGAAACAAAAGACAATAGAAAAAAAATATGTTATCCCTATCAACTACAGTGACAATGTGAAAGGTGGAAGAAAACAATTTCTCTCGCTCAAGCGTCTTACCACGCTCTTACAAGTGTTCTTACCGACACAGCAGGTGGTGTGGATGGTGATATGAACCAACGAAGCATGGGGTGATTGCAAAGGTGCCTGTTATGCTCAAGAGAAAGGTGGAGCTTGGATGGCGCAATATGGTGGCTAATAAGCAGAAAATCGTTAACAGCTAAACAAGGTTAAATAAGTATTCAATGTAGGAAAACTGTTGCTGGTCAACCAAGTGCCCTAGGGCCTAGCACAACACAAGGAAGTATCAAGGCAAAAGAAAGACAGAATGATATAGCCAACAAAACAGCACCAAGTGGTATAGGCCAATTGCTTTAATATGCGTGCTCTTCACTGTTTTTTTTTCTTTTTGTAATATTTTTTTTGATATTTTTTCTTTACTCAGGAGCACAAATGTAGGAAGCACACAAATTTTCAGCTCAATTGGATGTAATTGTGGCCTATAGAAAATCAAAAAATTCTTTAAAATTCGTACTGAAACTTCGGAGGCTGGATAGCCTATCTTTCAAGGGGAATTTGGGCAATCTAATTTCGCCGAACGCAGCTACGCAGTGGAAAATCAGATGCGAAATTTCGCGTAGATGAATTTGAAAAAAAGTCGCCCGATTTCGAGTTCGTATGCGAAAGTTATGGCTGTTTTAAGGTAGGTTGTCCGAGTTACGTTTTTTTGGATGTTGATTCCAACTCGGTTTGAGAACAGAACTCGCAATCGGATACGAAAACGATCGGGAATTTGCACAGCAACTAATGGGGTGGTGTATGATGATTCAAGGATGAGTGGCACAAAGATTTGTCACCTAATCTAGGGCTGGCGATGCGCACAAGGCGGCTAGCTAGGGCAAACCGATGAACGTGGTGAATCGGTTTGTTATTTAGGAATTGTGGAATAGGTGTCGAATAGAAAGAAAACAAGGACGAAACACGATAACTAGGACCCAAAACACAAAGCTAAACCAGCAACAAGACTCGACCACACGAATGCAAACTCAACAATGCAAACTGAAATACGAAACTGCAGGCACTATAGTCTAGGAAGCGGTAAAAACGATCTAATTTTTTTGTGGCTTTTCTGTGGACTCTAGGTACGAAAAAAAATTGATCTAATGGAATGAAAACAAATATACCTCACGGGCAACTTGGAAATATGATACCAATTGATGAGTAGGTTTAGGCCCAATCTTCCGAATGGTATGTTGATTGGGGTGGAGAACTCGACGTTGATAATCCGCAGCACTCGAGCTGTTCGAGTACCCCTGCAATCACTACACCATGGCTCCGTTGGTTATCAACCGTGCTGCACACGCTTGACCTCACCAATGAAGGCTAATCCCTGCAAGTGCAACCGAGAACACGAGCAAGAACGTCGAAGGCACGATATGAAATCGCGAAGTTGGGGTCTCGCAAACCGTAGAACGGAGATATTATTGATCTAAGCAAAACCCACCGAATATGACCGGCGGCTGCAGTATTTATAGGCTAGGGTTCGACCAAAACACGATTAAACGCGTCCCTAATGGACTCTTACGGGATATAAGGCCCAAAGGCCCGATTCGGTGGCGCAGCACCGGACAGAAATCTAGACTCGACTTGTTTCGACGATTCCCAGTGAATCCCAAGGAATTTTGAGGTGGGACCAGAACCATTGAAAATTTTATCTTCTCCTCTTTCCGTGCATATGTAGAACATCAAAAACGGAGTCCGTATGCCTCCTGGGCATCTGTTTTAAGATGGACTGCTTCTGGACTCCGAGTTGAACTCGAGTCCGAGTTGTAAACTGTTCCCATCAACTTGTGGACGTCCCAGCTGGTTCTCCACGCTCCCAAGGCCTCTATCCTTCACTTGTTGATCTTCTCCATTATTCCTAATAACAATTAAATCATCACATAGCAATCTATTCTCAAACTCACATGCAAAAGAAGTTAGGAACGAATTCACCTGCTGATTTATTAACCGTGCTCGTGCTCTTGTGATTGGTCCTTGCAGTTCAATGTGCGTCTCCGCTGTTGTGATGTCCTCATCAGAAATTATGCGGTCCTCGTTCCCTTGAGTTGGTCCTCCATTTGGCCTTGGATTCTATCTTGGAACATTGTTCATCAGTCCTTGACTTGGCTTTGGGCATTGATTTGCAAAATGTCCCACTTGACCATAATTATAGCAAGTCTTCCCACCATTGGAGCCAGCAAAGTTAGGGCGAGACTGGTTCTGAGGATAAGCAGACATATTTGGGCATGGTGCAGACTGCATAGGTAAGCGAGGTTCTTACATGGGTGGGTGAGGCTGCGTAGGCTGTTGTGGTCGCAGTGGATACGCAGGGTGGTTTGCAGCAATAGACGGGTTGTAATATGATGCAGCAGGTGGTGCATAGCGAGGATGGACATTGCTTCCTTCCGGCTATCCTTTATATGGCAATTTCCTCTTGTGGTCTAGCTCCATCTCTCGAATATTGTTCTCAACCACAATGGCCTTGTCAACAACTTCTGAAAGCTTACATAGTCAGCATTGAGCAACTGATCTTGAATTTCATTGTTGAGACCCCTCATGAACAAATATTGCTTACTGCTATCAGTGCTAATGTCCTATGGAGCATATCGAGACAGTCAAGTGAATTTATTGAGGTATTCACTCACACCCATCCTTCCTTGCCTAAGATTTTCAAACTCTTGTCTTCTTAGTATCATAACTGCCTCAGGTACATAGTGGGAGCGGAACTTCTCCTTGAATTCAGCCCAAGTGATTCTCTCTTGATATTCATGGGCATTACATAGAGATTCCCACCAGTCCACAGCAGCTCCAACCAACTCGTGTGAGGCAAAAAGAACCTTCTCTCTATCACTGCACTGAACAATAGTACATTTCTTCTTAACAAACTTCAGCCAGTCATCAGCTTACATAGGGTTGTGGCTTGAGCAAAGGTAGGCAGCCTGGTCCTCATGAACTCTACCAAATGATTGTGGGGTGGCGGAGGTGGCCGAGGTGGAGGCATGTGGGTTGATTGTTTTTGCCAGCTTGCAGCTGTCCCATAGTTTGTATCATGGTCTGCATGAGTTGGTTCTTTATAGCCAATAGCTTCTCATGGTTGATAGCTCCCTGTGCAGTCCCCTGGTTGTTTTGGAGTACTTCGTTGTTCTCCTCCTCACCTTTGGCATTCCTCTGGTTAGGGTCCTTGGCATCTGTTGGTGAAAGAATAGTAGATACGGAAGAATTTAGAATTTGAAAAGAAATGCCCCAACTATATGCATCAAGGTATATGTAGCTAAACAACTCCTTTATTCATACTATAACCCTATTAGAGGATGTGGACAAGCATCCCACAACTTTCTACTATGTGCGGATGTGGACAAAACGCTAGACGTTCCACATCACGCACCAAGCACACAAGCACAAGCACACACAAAGAAAATTCAGCACACCACACTTAATATGACTAAGATGATCTAAATGATTTTCTAACTTCTAAACAGGAGACCTAAACTCAATTATGTGAGTTGTGGCTGTGAGGCGGCAAAGACGACGGCGGCGGCGAGTCATACATGGGCCCACACCAGGGTGAGTTGGCCGTCCATGTAGGCTCCGAAGAGGTTGCTACACCATTGATCTCAATGATGGCATGGACTTCCACTAGCTTCTCCATGATAAACAGCTTCTTACGGAGGTAACGAATCTCTTCCATAGCATTAGCATAGTGTTTTCCCAAATTCACCAATACCGATTGAGATCTGTCAATGGCACGAGAACTGATTTGAGCTCCTTCTTGCCGCCTTAAGACTTCCTTTGTTCCCTTCTGGAATTTTGGGTGTAGTGCAAAACTGGTATCTCCAATCTGCTCCCGATAGACGTGTTACAATCTAGTAAGTGCATCCCAAGCGACATCATCAATAGCTTGCTCCCTCGTGCTTCTCCATATGGATGCAAATGTGGGGTGACCACCTCATTTCTACAAAGAACTGTAACTTGGGCCCTCCATTCTTCACGTCCACGGTGAGGAATCCTCTTGACATAATACTTCAGGTGCATCTTGCATAACTCAAGGAACTCCTTTAAATGCTTAGCTGCAAATCCTCCATCGGTACCATTGGAACAGAACTCTTTGGCATCACAGTAAATATGCATTTGTCCTCCTTTCTGGCTTCACTAGGCTGTGACGCATTCCTTTGAGCTTCAGGTACTTCTTCTTGTGTAGCAGGTTCATCCTCTTGTGGTTCCTCCTCATATTGGGTTTCATCTTCATTCCCCTCATGTGTACCAAACATAATGCATATGTGTGCCCAGGATGTTTAACACACATATGCAAGTGATTCACAAATGATAAACATATTATAATGATGTCTAGAATAATAACACTAATAATCATACCTTATTAAAAACCAAATAGTCTCAAATACAAACTCTAATAAAACTGTTGGGGAAAAACTAAACACTAAGACTACCAACTCCACAGCCAAGCTTGACGGCAAAACACACGCCTAGAACTCCTCAAAGACCTCCTGGTACTTCATCTGGTCGCCTGCGTCTGGATTATGTGGGGAATAGCAAGGGTGAGCACATGTCGTACTCAGCAAGTGGGGGGAAGTATGACATGTAGCTTAAACAATGAATGACAATAAAATGGCTAATTGCATAAAAGTAGTTTAAAATGCAATTATATGATCATTAAGTGAGGTCCTTCCCAAATAACCCATATAACATCATTTTCGACTTAAATAACCAATTACATCAATAATAATCCGTAATCAACTCATTACTGCTCATTTATTTCAATTTCACCAATTCCATATACCAAAACCAATTAATAAGCCAATACCAACTCCCAATTCAATTCCAGCCATTAAACCATGTTAAAGTCCAAATTCTAATCATGTGAGGTTGTAGGTTGCTCATGACCAGGAGCACGACTATCATTATAGTTTTAGACATACTCTGCAGTGGTTGTACCACTTTACCCAGAAGTTCGTAATTTCATCACCTTTCGATGACTAAGGAATCTCAAGTATGCCGTCTAACACGTCCTTATGTGTGTGGCCAAGAGATCACAAAATATCCTTTTGCAAAGTGATTACTAGCATATTTAGACCCCATTTAAGTCTCACCGGTGCTGATGTCTCCAACTGAGCACATCCAACCAAGGGCCCCCTCTTGAGCCTTTCGGATCCCAAGGTAGTCCCACCAATCTCTACAAACCCATCCAACTACCCCTTCCCCGAGCATTCTTAATGGTGCAAATAATACCAGCAAAATACCAAATAGTAATCTAAGTTGCACCCATACTTGGCCCTGTCGTGGAACTATAAATCCTAGATGGTCGCTCCACGAACTGGTTCTTAGATCTAAAGCAAGAAAAACCACCAAAAATAGTCCAACCCATTCCACATAACCAACTTGCTTAGATCCCTAGGAACCATGTTTCTAAAGGGTCATTAATATCAATTCTCATCATTCATGTGTTCAATAGTTCACAATTTAGCACTATAGTATATTCCCAAACCCAATTGAGCATTGCAAAGCAAAAAGTGTAAAATACCCTATCCAACTCTCTAATTGTGCACAAGCGACAATTGGGTCGTCATACAAAACTAGTAAACTACTACAATTGGGTTTTCCCATCAATTTCGGCACAAGCATGCAGTTTTGCAAACACAACCTTTAAAATAGGATCAATATTGTCAAGGGCACTTGACTTGCTCCTGAGCTTGATTTGAGTTTAAGGCTTTGAAACTCTGGTTTTGCAGGTCCTCGAAAGCACTCTCTATGACAATTCCTTCAATTCCGAGCGACAAACATGCAAAACACACAATTCAGTCAAATAATTCTCATATAGTACTCAATATGCCATGCCATGTGTTGATAGCTGTTATATACCAATTTCACCCGTCATATAACTCAATTACGTGAAGGAAATATCATTTCTTGCACACATCACCTTTCTATTTAATCTATTTCCACTTGTACTTGTAGAAATTAGTCCATGCATGCATTTTACACAGAATTGAAGTGAAACAAGGGGATGGATCCTATAAAATATCATCCCAGCAAATCAAGCGTCGACACATGGCACCACATGGATCAAAAGGCCCACAAAAAGAAGTATTCGAGGCCATCTAACAGTGTAGCACCCATATCATGGAATGGGACCCACCTGCCAGTCACCTGGAAGAAGAACTGGCCGTTTGGAGCCAGGACCAGGTCGGCCGGCCCCCCTAGTTGGCCGACTAGGTCTTGGCGCCAAACGTGGTCAAATGACACGTGGTGGCTCCTCCCAGCTTGAAGAAGTCAGTGGTGACAGATTTGCACACTTTTGGTGGCGGGAACCGACCCTTCTCCAAGCTATAAATAGGACCTCTCACCCCTCACTTCAACACACACCACTTGAGCATCATTCTATTGTATAAACTAGTTCTCTTAGTCCTTAGTGGAGTTAGGCCATAGAGAGGAGGGGCTCTAGTCCAAGTCCAAGTTGGGAAAGGTATGCCTCATGTATCTTTTCTTATAATTGTGACTTTATGCATAATAAAGATATTATTTTTAGTCTTCTTTTATTCATATTCTTTGATGAAGCATTTCTTGTTTGATTGTGGATTCCATGTATGTGGTACGAATAGTCTTTATGATCATGCCTTAATGTCATTATACTATCATCATAAACACTATAAACCCCCACTATAGTCTAAGTAGTTATGATATGATCATGCATGTTAATATGAATAACTTATGCTATGTCTCAACATTGGTTCAATGATGATTTAATTCATTGCCTTAGGATGGCTTGTGCCGTGTCTCTTAAGGTATGCTAGCATGGTGCTAGGATAGTTAAGTAGCGTTAGATGTCTTGTAGACCCACTGATTGAAGAGGTAGGTAGTAGGTGGTGACAACCCTATCTATCCTTTGTAATCGTCCACGTTCGGCTATGCCACAGGCTCTTGGCGGGAGTCATCCTAGTATTGCTAGGGGTAAAACCGTGCCCGATATGTTGAACAACTTAGCATAAAGATTCACCATTGACTTGCATCCATAGTATCTAACCTAGGCTATGTATATGTATATTAGAAGCATTGTAGGAGCAACTCCTCAACTCTTAGTCTAACCTCCATTAGGACCCATCTACCCTTTAGAATAGATTGCTTAGGTGTGTGTCACACTACCCATATATTATCAACTTATCTCTATCTTTATAATTGATTAGTATCCCAAATCATAAGAGTAGTGTTTACTTTACTCCACTGCCTTGTTTTGGGATAAATACGATACCCTTGAGAATACTCTTGGGTGAAATTCTAAACGATAGATTTCGTGGGCTTGTGGACCTCATCTCTTTGAGAGATGATCTGTGATGTAAGAAATTTCAACAAGCATTTCTGGCGCCGTTGCCAGGGAAGGCAAAGGAAGTGAAGAATAGCTATCACTTGTGATTAAGTTATAGGTACTAATAGTTATTAGACTGGATTACCCTTGTTTGTTTTCTCCTTTTATGGTGAGAACAGGGTAGTGTTGGCTAACCCATTTCATGGGATGGCCAGCGAGGATGCTAGTGCTCAACTGCAAGATGATTGAAGGTGTACCTCAACAATTTTTTTCTAGGCAACACCATTGCCTTTCGCAAAAGATTTTCAGCTTCCAGTAGGAGACATAGTCATCCATCCCCAAGCTTGGGGGAGGCTCCAAGAGTTTTTATTGGTTTGCCTCCACCATAGGATGGATAGTTGGCTCCTCATCCAACATTCATGACATGGGTTGGTCCATTAATCCATAACCACCTTTGTGCTGGAGCTAAAGGAGTCCTATTGTGAGTCATCATGGATGAGAATATGGTCTCTACTCAAGGGGTGTATTGAGTGCTCTAGTTCCTTTAGCTTGGCATGCACTCCACTTTACAAGGTGGACATGCTAGCTAAGGAACTACACCTCCCATTGAAGTATCATGATAGATCAAGTCAATGGAGAAGTGTTTGGAATTATCCAAGCCATGGATATTCACATAATTTGTGAAAATTCATGTCAAACATGGGTAACTTGGGGAATCATTTCCCTAAGACCCATGAGGATTCTTCCATTCAAACACAACTCCAATGGCTATCACCTACAAGGAGGTCAAGGGTGGAATAAATATCACCCTTGTAATCAAGGAGGCTATAAGGATTGCATGGATTTAAGTTCAACTAGCCTACCTTAAAGTATCTTATCCATGGCCAAGCAAGAAATCAAGACAACATTTACATGAAGCTCTTGGCAAACGACAAGAAACTTAAAGAGCATTCAAGATCCAACATATCCTACAATCAATTGTTGGGATTCCTACCCATCGACCAAGCCTGTGCAACCTAGGTCAAGAGACATTGTGGATGAAGCGTTTCTTGTTTGATTGTGGAGTCCACATCATTATGCCCAATGAAGCTTTTTGTCCATGATCAAAGTATGGGTTGACCTTAAGCAATATCAAGATGGTTGAAGTGGCAACACAAAAAGAAGGACAAGCCTCACCATGCTCATAAGAGAATATCTTCTAGAGAGAGAAGCCGTCACAACATCAATAAGTCTTCATCAAGATGACGGAGAGGCTAGGACCATCATGTGGTCCACATGTCCAACCAACATGCCAGGAAGATTTGGCAGGTCAATCAAGAGAAGTTGTCCACATCTTCAATTCCGGGATTGAACAACAAATCATCACACTAGAATGAACAGAGGTAAGTCCCACTCATCGTACTTCAAAAATTTGGTGAGTCTTTGCCAATAGGTTAATTGGTAGTTATCTCATATTTGTTTATACAATTGCATATTTGAATTTTGCATCAATCTTTGCATTTGCATTTATCATGTTTGAATTTTTACACTTGCATGTTGGAATATAAAATTTCCAACCATCATAAAACTGAAATTTTGAATTAGGAAATAAATTTATTTGGATATGAACCTTGTGTGTAACCACTTGAAATCATCTTCCTAATTCAAACAAAAAATATTTGCCTTAAAAATTCATTGCATTTGCAAGTGGTTTCAAGTTGGGCAAAACAATTTGACAAAGGGTGCAGCATGCTTTTGAATTGTTTTGTTTGTAGGTTGGAAGGCCCAATTCATCCCATATCCCACCATCATTCTCATTTTGAGTTCGTGGTGGAGGAATGCCCAAGATGGTGGTCCAATGGAGGAACAAGATGAAGCTCATTCAACTCCAACCTCAGCTTGGCAAGAAAAATTGAACATGAAGGCTACACCAAAATTCATGGTCGTGAATTTCTTATCAAACAACCTTCAACCCAAACTGCTCTCCAATTGAAGTGCAAGTTTAAAAAAAATTTGTCGTTTGAATTTCATTAAGATTGAATGATTTTTTGCTTACATTGGTAATGAAGGTTTACACCTTCTCATCATTCACTTCTTATGCATCCTCACGAGAGTAAGTGTGGGCGCTGCTCTTTTTGATTCTTCAAAAAGTAATGTCACCTTACTTGGGAATAAATTTAACAAGTACCTAGAATTTCATAAGCATTGCTAAAATTTACTTAGACATTTCTTGCCGAGGTAATGTTATAGAATGGCATAATGGTTGAATTGGTATGTAGCAACCTAGGAATAGTAATGTCCATAATTTTGATTTGAATCTCATTCATGCATGGATCACTAAATTTCAAATTCCTAGGCATGAAATTAAAAATGTTCAGGAGGATAAAATTGATTGCCTTGTTTGCCATGATCAAAATGATAAATATTTGCTCTTGTAAAAAACTATGATGGTTAAAAAATTTACAAGGTGAAGGGATTCATATAGTGTATTTATATCACTTGCATTGTTATGAGTAGGAGCTTTAGAAAATGTGCAAATTTATTTATCCATAAAGCCCCACTCTTATCAATGAATAATACATTGTTCATGTATACACTTGAATTTGGACCCAATGCATCTTTTATTTTTATCTTCCCGTACGTACAAATGAAAATTCGGTAACCTATCCCGGAAATTCATTTGTACAAGTATCGGGAACTAACCATCCCCCTCCATCATAGAGGAGAAATTTGCAGGATTAATATTATTATGTAGGCATTCAAGTATCCGATTGTTGGAATCCCTAGAGTATTCCATTCCAACATCTCTTGGCGAAGGAGTAAATTAGGATGGTTGCTACATATCAGAAATTAGGCCCGAAGGTCAACCATAACTATATGAGGCCGGAGATTTGACATGGAAACCCTCTGTGAGCAACAAATGGGCTGCTACGAATATGTGAGAATATTATGCTCTCGACTATTCTAGGCACTCATTCAAGCTCAAGGGAATTGCCACCATCATTGGGTGTAAGTTATTCTTTTGTCGCTAAAAGGCATGATGTACCATAACCAAGGAATGACAAGATCACATCCAATGTATAATGGGTGCAATTGTTCCTATGTTGCCAAAAGGTATTTTATACCTTAGCCAAGGAACAATGGATGATACTTAACCCATGTTGAGTGCATGTCATCCCTTTGTGGTTCTAAGTATGTTGTACCTTAGCCAAGGAATAATAGGATTATACTCAACACATGTTGGGTACAAGTCACTCCTTTGTGGATGAAGTGTATCATTACCCTAGCCAAGGAATGACGGATCACACCCAATGCACGAGGGGTACAAGTTATTCCTTTATGGCAAAAGGTATGATACACCTTAGCCAAATAATGATGGAACACACTCAACCCATGTTGAGTACACGTCATGCCTTTGTGCTAAGGGTTATCACTACCTTAGCCAAAGAATAACAAGGTACATCCAACCTATGGAAACCTTGAAGTGTGGGTGAGCGACATCGACAACACTCTCCTCGACCACACTCATGGAACCAATGGAAGGCAACACAGCATCAACACTCAACCCTCCAATGTCAAAGCCATGCTGCAGCAAGGTTAGGGCAACCTCATGGCCTTCATCCGTCGTTAGGGTTTCAACCCCTATCACGGACCTTGACCAAGAACAAGATTGGGGGATGACCCCCACTAGAGGTAACTTGTATCAACCACTTTGCATTTTTATTTTCCATTCACCCATCGTCCTTCTTGCATATAAAAAAACTTTAAAAAAAGTAGAGTAGATTTACGTTCAAAATAAAATAAAAGATGTGCAGTAAGAATGATTTGGAATTAACATAGATGAAATGATGAATAGTTGCTCTATTTTAATTTTCCTAAGTCCCTAGTTCACAACTTGCTACTCTCCAAAATATTGCTTTCATTGGCTAGAATTACTTTTGCCTTGACTTAGAAATGGGGGTAGCAAAAGCTTAATCCAATTCTAAGTTGTTGTGAGCTATGATATAGTGATAGGGCTGCTATTCCTAGTTTGAAAGTGAAACTAGATTTTCGGAGAAATTCTAAAAATATTTAAGTTACTCTCATTTGACTAGAAATATCTACCAAAGCCATATGATACATTACATTGATAGATTTATGCATATGCTATTTGTCTTCACATTGAGCTTTGTCAAACTAGTATAGACCTATGTGAGATTTCATTCATTACTTTTTGAATTCAAGAATTCCCTTGCACATGTTGTACTTCTAGACTAGAAGTAAGCAAAATTCCACCATACCACCATTCCACAATAAAAACAGAAACTCCATGTCATTCATGCTTAGTACTCTCTCCAAAAATTATTGCATAAAAAGGGAGCAGAAGACATGGCTACAAGAAAAAAAAAGAAAAGTAGCCATGTTTCATCCCTGCAAAATAAGAGAGTACACACAAAAGGAGTCATCTCAATATCCACATCCACTTCATGCCATCACATATACACAAGTCTTGAATCAAAATTGTTTTGAATTGATTTCTCCTAAGGCTTGCTCTTTTGACTTATCAACATTATGTGTTGCAAATATGCCTACTATAATCCCTACCAAGCTCCACATACAAGCCTTATGTAGAGGTAGGATGAATTTAGGCAAAATGCCTTGGTGAGGATATATTTCCATTACACACAAAGGAGAGACTAGAGAAAATCAAATTGAAATACTTAGAATCTAAATTGAACTCTCTCAAATTTGAGTGGAACTTGATTTCTAGGATATTTGTGCTCCATTTTCTATTTTATCTTTCAACCACCCACGAATAGGAGAAGGCATAAGTCCCATAATGACTTAATATGGGTGAAGTACCATGCTAATTTTTGCAATGCTAGGTAGAATATTCTGTTGTGCATATGGTACTTTTGAAAAGTGGAACATAGTAGCAACTCCTGATCATCAACCTAAAGTCTTGACTTTGATCGGAACGAGCAAAGGAAGCATGGGGGAGTTTATTGACGGCTGTTATATACCAATTTCACAAATCAATATAACTCAATTATGTGAAGGAAATATCATTTCTTGCACACATTACCATTATATTTAACCTATTTCCACTTGTACTTGGATAAATTGATGCCTGCATGCATTTTACAAAGAATTGAAGTGAAATAAGGGGATGGATCCTATAAAATATCATCCCAACAAATCAAGCGTCAACACGTGGCACCACATGGATCAAATGGCCCACAAACAAAAGTATCCGAGGCCATCCAATGGTATAGCACCCATATCATGGAATGGGACCCACCTATTAGTCACCTGGAAGAAGAACTGGCCATTTGGAGCCAAGACCAGGTCGGCCGACACCCCTAGTCAACTGACTAGGTCATGGCGCCAAACGCGACCCAACGACACGTGTTGGCTCGTCCCAGCTTGGGGAAATCAGTGGTGACAGATTCACAAGATTTTGGTGGCGGAAACTGACCCTTCTCCAAGCTATAAATATGACCCCTCACATCAACACACACCACTTAAGCATCATTCTATTGTATACAATATTTCTCTTAGTCCTTAGTGGAGTTAGGCTATAGAGAGGAGAGCCTCTAGTCCCAAGTCCATGTTGGGAAAGGTATGACTCATGTATCTTTTCTTATATTTGTAACTTTACGCATAATAAAGATATTATCTTTAGTCTTCTTTTATTCATATACTTGGATGAAACATTTCTTGTTTGATTGTGGATTCCATGTATGTGGTAGGAATAGTCTTTATGATGATGCCTTAATGTCATTATACTATCATCATAAACCCTATAAACCCCCTCGATAGCCTAAGTAGTTATGATATGATCATGTTAATATGAATAACTTATGCTATGTCTCAACACTGGTTCAATGATGATTTATTTCATTGCCTTAGGATGGCTTGTGTCCCGGCTGCTAAGGTATTAACTTAATATGCTAGCATGGTGCTAGGATAGTTCAGTAGCGTTGGATGTCTTGTAGACCCACGAATTGAAGAGGTAGGCAGTAGGTGGTGACAACCCTATTTGTCTTTTGTAATCCTCCACGTTCGGCTATGCCACGGGCTATTGGCGGGAGTCGTCCTAGTATTGCTAGGGGTAAACCCGTGCCTGATGTGTTGAACAACTTAGCATAGGGTTTCACCATTGACATGCATCCCTAGTATCTAACCTAGGCTATGTATATGTATATTAGAAGCATTGTAGGAGCAACTCCTCAACTCTTAGTCTAACCTCTATTAGGATCCATTTGCCCTTTAGAATAGATTGCTTAGGTGTGTGTCACACTACCATATATTATCAACTTACCACTGTCTTAATAATTGATTAGTATCCCATAGCTTGATCATAAGAGTAGTGTTTACTTTACTCCACTGCCTTCCTTTGGGATAAATGCGATACCCTTAGGAATACTCTTGGGTGAAATGCTACAAGATAGTTTCCATGCGCTTGCGGACCTCATATCATTCAAGAGATGATCTGTGACGTAAGAAATGTCAACAAGCATTTCTGGCGCCGTTGCCGGGGAAGGCAAAAGAAGTTAAGAATAGCTATCACTTGTGATTAAGTTATAGCTACTAATCATTATTAGACAGGATTACCCTTGTTTGTTTTCTACTTTTATGGTGAAAACAGGGTAGTGTTGGGGAACCCATTTCACGGGATGGCCAGCGAGGACGCTAGTGCTCAACTCCAAGATGATTGAAGGCGTACCTCAACAAATTTCCGCTAGGCAACACCATTGCCTTTCGCAAAAGAATTTCAGCTTCCAGTAGGAGCCATAGTCATCCATCCCCAAGCTTGGGGGAGGCTCCAAGAGTTCTTCTTAGTTTGCCTCCACCATAGGATGGATAGTTGGCTCCTCATCCAACATTCATGTCATGGGTTGGACCATCAATCCATGACCACCTTTGTGTTGGAGCTAAAGGAGTCCTATTCTCAGTCATCATTGATGAGAATATGGTCTCAACTCAAGGGGTGTATTGAAGAGTGCCCTAGTTCCTTTAGCTTAGCATGCACACCACTTACAAGGTGGGCATGCTAGCTAAGTAACTACATCTCCCATTGAAGTATCATGATAGATCAAGTCAATGGAGAATTGTTTGGAATTATCCAAGACATGGATATTCACATAATTTGTGAAAATCCATGTCAAACATGGGCAACTTGGGGAATCATTTCCCTAAGACCCATGAGGATTCTTCCTTTCAAACACAACTCCAATGGATATCACCTACAAGGAGGTCAAGGGTGGAATCAATATCACCCTTGTAATTAAGGAGGCTATGAGGGTTTCATGGATTTAAGTTCAACTAGCCTACCTTGAATTATCTTGTCCATGGCAAAGGAAGAAATCAAGACAACATTTACATGAAGCTCTTGGCCAAGGACAAGAAACTTAAAGAGCATTCAAGATCAAATATATCCCACAATCACTTGTTGGGATTCCTACCCTTCGATCAAGCCCGTCCAACCTAGGTCAAGTGACATTGTGGATGAAGCGTTTCTTTTTTGACTGTGGAGTCCACATGTCATCTTGCTCAAGGAAGCTTTTGATCCATGATCAAAGTATGGGTTGACCTTAAGGAATATCAAGATGGTCGAAGTGGCACCTCAAAAAGAAGGACAAGCCTCACCATTCTCATAAGAGAATATCTTCAAGGAAGAGAAGTCATCACTTCATCAACAAGTCTTCATCAAGATGACGGAGAGGTTAGGACCATCATGTGATCCACATGTCCAACCAACATGCCAATAAGATTTGGCATGTCAATCAAGAGAAAATGTCCACATCTTCAACTCCATGATTGTACAACAAATCATCACACTAAAATGGACGGAGGTAAGTCCCACTCATCGGACTTCAAAAAATTCGGTGAGTCCTTGCCAATAGGTTAACTGGTAGTTATCTCATATTTGTTTTCACAATTGCATATTAGAATTTCACATCAATCTTTGCATCCGCATTTAGCATGTTTGAATTTTCACACTTGCATGTTGGAAAGTAAAATTTTCAACCATCATAAAACTAAAATTTTGAATTAGAACATAAATTTATTTGAAAGTGAACCTTGGGTGTAACCACTTGAATTCATCTTCAAACCAAAAATATTTCCCTTAAAAATTCATTGCATTTGCAAGTTGTTTCAAGTTGGGCAAAACAATTTGACAAAGGGTGGAACATGCTTTTGAGCTATTGTAACCCGCTTTCGAGTTGTTTCGTTTGTTCTTGATTTTAATGCAGCTAGGACAAAATTTGTAAAGAGGTTGGAAGGCCCCATCAAGCCCATATCCCTCCATCAATCTCATTTTGAGTTCATGGTGGAGGAATGCTCAAGATAATGGTCCAATGGAGGAACAAGATGAAGCTCATTCAACTCCAACCTCAAATTGGTAGGAGACATTGAACATGAAGGCTACACCAAAATTCATGGTCATGAATTTCTCACATAACAACCTTCAACCCAAACTGCTCTTCAATTGTGGTGCAAGTTTAAAAAATTTCCGTCATTTGAATTGCATTAGGATTGAATGATTTTTTTTTACATTGGTAAGGAAGGTTTACACCTTTTCATCATTCAATTCTTATGCATCCTCGTGAGAGTAAGTGTAGGCACTGTCTTTTTTATTCTTTAAAAAGTAATGTCACCTTACTTGGGAATAAATTTAAACAAGTACCTAGAATTTCATAATCGTTGCTAAAATTTACTTAGACATTTTTTCGCCTAGGTAATGTTATGGAATGACTTAATGGTTGAATTGGTATGTACCAACCTAGGAATAGTGATGTCCATAATTTTGATTTGAAACTCATTCATGCATGGATCACTAAATTTTAAATTCCTTGGCAGGAAATTAAAAATGTTCAGGAGGATAAAATTGAGAGCCTTGTTGGCCATGATACAAATCGTAAATATTTGCTCTTGTAAAAAACTATGATGGTTAAAAAATTTACATAGTGAAGGGATTCATATAGGGTATTAATATCACTTGCATTGTTATCAGTAGGAGCTTTAGAAAGTGTGCAAATTGATTTATCCATAAGCCCCACTGTTATCAATGAATAATACATTTGTCGGTACCCCGCATACCAGGTACCCCATGATACCGCAAGAAGTGCAAGAAAGTTCCACCCGTCAGAGTCAAAGGTCCTTTTGGGTCCCACATGTCACGCTGCACCGGACCCACTCCCCTCATATGGTTAGTTCCTGAGCTAACACGTGTGAAAGAAGACCAGAACTAAACTCCCAACAAAGGGAAGCTCCGACATCAACACGTGTACAACAGCTCCAGACCTAACCCCCAGCAGAGAGAAGCTCCGGTGCCGACACGTGTATAGTAGCCCTAGACCTAACCTCCCGTAAGGGAAAGCTCTGGAGCTTCCACGTGTGGAGCCTTCGGACCTTCATCGACGCGTATACTGGCAGATCTCCTTCAGCATGAGCCATCAAGCGTAATTAAAGCGGCAGTTATGTAATTACATGTTGTTAATGCTGTATTAACAACACGCGATCAAGAGCACTGTTAATAGGAGTAACGCATCCATTAAGGCACATTATCACACTATTAATCATGCTTAATACTCTTTAGACAATGTATTAGGCCATTAAATATGCCAGGGCCACATGTCGGGCCAGGCAAGCTTTGTAACGGTTTGTCCTCAGAACTATAAAAGGGCTCTACCGCACGAACTAAGGGGACGCTCGATCTGATCTGAAAAATCTGATCCCATCGGAGCAGACCCGCATACTAGCGAACAAACACACATCATACAACAACACAAATCCCGTGGAGTAGGGTGTTTCGCTCAGGCGGCCCAAACCACATAAATCTCTGGTGTCATCATCTTAATCTTGATCTCTGCGTCCCCCAACCATAAAAGAACCTCTGTGGGCTGCTTCTTAGCAGGTCCGGGGGAAGTGTCGTATCAAACACTTCGACATTTGGCGCGCCAGGTAGGGGGACAATCCCGAGATCACAAGATGGTGAATTCAGCTATTGGATCCTCCAATGGCATCCAGCTGGAGGCAATCCCTCCAACGTCCAACAACCAGCAGGTGCGATTGTTCCAGCAAGCGCTATGGCATCACAACCACCATCTATTCCGGCAAACAATGCTGGTCAAAAAGATGGGGCATCCGCGTCGATCACTGCATCGACAAACCACAACCCTGAGCACGCGCTCATTGTTGCGCGAGCTCTCCTACAACACCCCACCTCCTCCAGGTGCACCCCAGGGTGCTATGGAGCAGTGGAGAGCTAATGTTGACCGTCTGGTCGCAGCTGCAGCTGCAGGCATCAGCAATCAAGGTCCTCCCCCTTCGGGGCGAGCACCATCTCAACGACGGACCTTGTCGGGTCGACTGGGTCCACAAGTTTCACAACAGAGGAGACGTGCTGCGTCCCAGTAGGTGACTTCGTTGCCTCCCGGGGCACGACGCACCCACACCATCACCAGGATACCGACTCATGACCTGCGGTCAGAACTGTATCACCGTTACCCGTAGGATGGTCGTGTCCACATCGAGGATGCTCGTGAGAGGCGAGGGGCTCGGGACAACCCAGGTCCTCAAGGAGTAGGAGGAGGTTGTTCTTCCCTGGCCATGCATTTACGCATGGTCAGATGGCCACAGACGTTCTAGCCCCACTTGCTGGAAAAATTCGACGGGACTGTCAATCCTGCCAAATTTCTTCAAATCTACTCTACTCCTACACTGGCAGCGGGGGTGATGAAGCTGTGATGGCCAACTACTTCCCAGTGGCCCTAACCGGGACAACAAGGTCCTAGTTCATGAGTCTCCCGCCCAACTCCATTAATAGTTGGGCGGAGCTATGCCAACAATTCACTGCCAACATCAGGAGCTCCTACACCTGACTCGGCACTGAATTGGACCTGTTTACCGTAAAGCAAACGTCGGGGGAATCGCTATGATCCTTCATCCAACGGTTCTCTCAGGTACATAATACCATCCCTTCAATCTCGAGCTCTTCTGTTTTTGTTGCATTCAGACAGGGCGTTCGAGACAAGAAGATGATGGAGAAACTTGCGAACAAAGAAGTCGCCATTGTCACGGAACTCTTCAGCTTGGCAGACAAATGTGCTAAAGCTGTGGAGGGCTGTGAAATGCACTCCAAACCAGCTTCGGAGGTTAATTAAAAACCCTCCAAAGCTGAAGCCACTACCTCCGGCGGTGGCAAGAGAGGAAGAAATCCAATGGCAAGAAAAAGCCATCGGTCAGTGCACCTACTGCTGCGGCGGCCGCAGCTCCGGGTGGCCGAGGGCCACGCCCTTAGAAACGGCCTCGGCCATCGTCAGAAGATGGAGGCAGTTCCAAAGTGTGGTGTCCAATCCACAAGATGGACCGACACAATTTGGAAGAATGCTGAGAGGTTCAAAACCTTACCGAGCGCTATAACAAGCGTCGGGAAGAAGCTCCTTTCCATCAAAGGGAAGGAAAACAAAAAGTCGACGAAGCTCCATCTTAAGAGGAGCTAGGTTTTTGGGACCCCAAAAAGGTCCTGAAGGCTGTCTACAACACTATCGACGACAACTCCGACGTCTCTAACAACGAGTGCCGGAAGACCCTGAATACCATCTATGGTGGTTCTTGGGATATCACCTCTCGCCGCATTCTCAAGACAATGCGGCAGGACATGGCCGTGGCAGCTCCCACTGCTAAGGCGGAGCCGCATTGAAAGTGGATGAATACTCCCATCATTTTTGATGCTCCGGACTGCCCCCGAAACATGATCGGGGCTTGCCAACTCCCGTTGATTGTGTCACCCACCATTAACAATACTCAAATCCACCATGTAATGGTGGACGGAGGTTCCAGACTAAACCTCATAAGCTTCAAAGCTTTCCTTAAGCTTCAACTTTGGCCTTCGGACCTTCGCCCATCCCGACCTTTCTCTGGAGTAGGTCCGAGAACCATTACTCCTCTCGGTTCCATCACAATCCCAATGACCTTCGGGACTTGGGAGAACTACAGAACCGAGAAACTGGTTTTCGACGTTGCGCAGACCAGTCTTCCTTTCAATGCCATTTTCGGTAGGCCAGCTTTATACAAGTTTATGGCTGTCGCCCATTATGGCAACTTGGTGTTGAAGATGCCAACACCCACAGGCATTCTCCGGATCTGCGAAGATCATACCGCAGGAGTTACTGCACTGGAAGAACTCTATGCGCTTACCACAGCGCGAGGGGAAGCATCCGATAAGGAGTCAGCTCCGAATCCTCCAAGCATTCGTCACAAAGGCTCTACCTCTGCACCTCGTGTGCAACCAATTTTCGACACCAACGTTCCCGTCAAGGTCGTCCAAATTGGTTCCGATGCTGCTCAGACTACCCGTATATCGGGGGGTCTGAACAACAAATAGGAAATCGTGCTCATCACTTTCCCCCGGGCTAATGTTGTCGTGTTTGCTTGGCAACCGTCACAAATCCCTGGGATCCCTAGGGAGGTGATTGAGCACAATCTCAAGATTTACCTAGATGCACGGCATGTACACCAGAAGCCCCGGAAGCAATCAAACGAGCAACAAAACTTCATCTGACAAGAAATCAAGAAGTTGCTCGAAGCTGGATTCATGTGCGAAGTATTCCATCCAAAATGGCTAGCAAACCCAGTTGTTGTACCCAAGGCCAATGGGAGGCTTCAGATGTTTATCGACTACACCACCTTAAATAAGGCATGTCCAAAGGATCCATTTCCACTACTTAGAATAGATCAGATAGTGGACTCTACCTCCGGGTGTGAGCTATTGTTTTTCTTAGATGCATATTCTGGATATCATCAAATCCAAATGTCTAAGGAAGATGAAGAGCATACTGCCTTCATAATAGTAGATGGATTGTAATGTTATATTGCCATGACATTCAGTCTTAAAAAGGTTGCTTTAACATTTGTTCATGCTATGTACAAAACATTTGAAGAGCTAATTAAAGACATGGTGGAGGTGTATGTTGATGACATCGTTGTGAACATCGAAAACAAGGAGTCACTCCTTGACAACTTACAAGCCGTCTTCGACAAGCTCTGCACCACGCGCACCAAGCTAAACCCGGACAAATGTTTCTTTCGGGTTAGCTCCGGGAAGCTTATGGGTTTCTTGTTGACTCACTGAGGAATTGAAGCGAATCCGGTGAAGATCAATGCCAAAGAAGATATGCGGCCCCCAGCCTGCGTTAAAGATGTCCAGAAGCTAACTGGATGCCTAGCTGTACTCAGTTGGTTTATCTCAAGACTGGCAGAACAGGCGCTACCCTTCTTCAAACTCTTGAGGAAGTCCGGACAATTTCATTGGTCTGAAGAAGCAGAAAAGGCGTTTCAAGAGCTGAAACAACTCCTCACCACATTACCAATATTGGTAGCTCCTAATCCTGGTGAGCCTTTACTGCTTTACATTTCGGCAACCACCGAAGTTGTCAGTATGGTCCTGGTCTCGGAAAGACCGGAGCCACAACCAATCCAGGAGTCCAGACCCCTCCGAGAGGGTCCGGAATCACCTGAAGACATGACTGGGTCTCAGCTATCAGACACGGAACCTCAAAACAAAATGCTAGGGGATCAACCTCATACGTCTGAGGAGGTTCACTTGGCTAACCAAGATGATCTGAATCTTCCTAGTGAAGTCTGGATTGAACAAGAAAGAGTTTTGGACCGCGCCGGGAGGGTCCAGAAAGCACAGCGTGAAAGTCCAGAAGCCTCCAGCAGGGTCCGGGTCAATGGAGAGGAAGCTCTGGGTCCTTCTGAAAGGGTCCGAACCATCCAGCGCACCGTGTACTTCATTAGTGAAGTACTCCACGACGCCAAGACAAGATACATTGAGGTGCATAAATTTCTTTACGCAGTTCTTATTGCCTCAAGGAAGCTTCGTCACTACTTCCAAGCCCACAAAATATCAGTGGTCACTTCTTTTCCACTATGTGCTATTTTGCATAATCCTAATTCTACTGGGAATATTGCAAAGTGGGCAGCGGATCTGGCTGAATTCGATCTAGAATTTGTGTCAAGACAAGCAATCAAAAGTCAAGCCTTGGCTGACTTTGTGGCGCAGTGGACCCCATCTCCATGAAACCCCGGGGGCCACAGTGAGCAGAAACCAGAACTCAAAGTTCCGGTATTCATCGAGCCTCACTAGACCCTCTACTTTCGATGACTCCATGCAAAAGTAGGGGGCCGGAGCTGGAATCCTTCTCCTGGCTCCGACCGGGGAGAAGGTCAAGTACATGGTACACCTTGATTTCAAGGCAACCAACAATATGGCGGAGTATGAAGCTCTCAACTACGGACTCAAGGTGGCACTATCTTATGGTGTCAAACATCTGTTGGTAAAGGGGGATTCACAACTCATCATCAAACATGTGAAGGGTGAATGTTCCTGCAACAATTATCAATTAGCTGCTTATCTCCTCAAAGTCCAGAGGCTTAACAAGGACTTTGAAGTCATGGATCTTTATCATGTTCAGCATCTACATAACGCTAAAGCCAACGAACTCCCAATGAAAGCCTCAGCTGGAGCTCCGACTCTTGGCGGAATATTCGTCTGGAGGTTGTCAAAACCAACAGCTCAACCTGCCGAACTGAGCGATTGGGGCAAGACCAGCACCTCGAAGCTGGCGGTCCTAGTGGCCCTGCTACCATGGCATCCACCAAGTGTCGTCGGTGCTGTCGGAAGCTCCGAGCAACCCAGTACGCAAGACTCAGAAACTCAAGTAAGCTCCGACACATGGATCTTGAAGATCCGGAGCTACTGGAAAGACAATATCCTTCCTGAAGACAGTGTATCCGCTGACCAGATTGTCAGATTGGCTAAAAGATACACGTTGGTAGAAGGGGATCTCTACCGACACGGTGCCAACGGCATCCTAATGCGGTGCATTGCAAGGAAACAAGGCCGTGAGCTCCTCGCGGAGATCCATGGAGGCGAGTGCGGGAATCATGCTTCTTCTCGCACGCTAGTCGGTAAAGCCTTCCAGTATGGCTTTTACTGGCCTACAACACTTCAGGGTGCAGTCGAGCTAGTGAAAAAATGTGAAGCGCGTTGGTTCCATGCAATACAGATTCACACACCGGCTCAATCGCTACAAATGATACCTCCTACAAGGCCATTCGGTGTGTGCGGCATTGACATCTTGGGACCTTTCCCAAAAGCCGTCGGAGGTTATAGGTTCCTGTATGTCGCCATTGACAAGTTCACCAAGTGGCTGGAAGCAACTCCAGTAGTAACAATCAACAAGCAATCAGCAATCAAGTTCTTGAAATGCATTATATGCAAATTAGGAGTTCCAAACAAAGTCATAACTGACAACGGAACTCAATTCACAAGTGTTGCATTCCAAGAATATTGCGAAGACCTCGACATTCAACTTAGCTACGCCTTAGTAGCTCATCCAGCAAGCAATGGCCAAGCCGAGAGAGCAAATGTAGAAATATTAAAAAGGACTCAAGACGCGTACATATGAGCACATGAAAAAGCACAGATCTAAATCGATTAAGGAGCTTCCATCCACATTATGGGCGAACAGGACAACCCCAAACCTGTGAACCAGGGAAACTCCATTCTTCCTGGTGTACGGAGCTGAAGCAGTACTTCCTTCGGAGATCAACTTGTGGTCCCTGCGGATCCAAACCTTTGACGAAGCCACGCAGAACCAGCTCTGGTGTGAAGAACTTGACCTCATCGACGAGGGAAGGTGCCAAGCAGCTGTTCGAAACGCACATTATCGGCAAGAGCTCAGGCGCTATCATCAAAGGCATGTGCGCTACTGACAGCTTGAAAAAGGTGACGTGGTGCTTCAGAAGATGCTAACCCGTGAAGGGATGAACAAACTTT
Organism: Tuctoria greenei; assembly: GCA_036927565.1. NCBI lineage: Eukaryota > Viridiplantae > Streptophyta > Magnoliopsida > Poales > Poaceae > Tuctoria > Tuctoria greenei. Next base: position 100,376,365 of record JAYESD010000010.1, read on the forward strand.
CCCGCAGCTGGGAGGGTCCCTTCCGAGTAATTAAAGTATCCCGACCAGGATGCGTTCGCTTGGCAACTGAGGATGGGATTCCACTCCCTAATCCGTGGAACATCGAGCACCTCCATAAGTTTTATGCTTAGAATCACGGAGGTGAGACTGTAATTACACACAATGCATGTTGTAGAGTGATTATACAAAGACGGGCAAGTCCTCCGGGATAACATCCGGACCCCTCCGGGAGGGTCCGGAAAGTTCAAGTAACACCTTAGACAGTCACAACACTAAAAGTGTAACTACTTGCTCTAGGCTAGTACAAGATGTATAGCACATTTAGCATTGTCCAGCACCCTAACTGTGTCCTTGTCTCCCCTGTAATCCGGACCTATAATGAAAGGCATTTTTGTGTGAAAACAGACTCCACGTGCATTTACTTTTTGTGCAAGGGTCAATATATCAAATTATTTTTACCCCGCTTGTCTATAATAAAGTTGTGCAAATCTTTTTGAGCTTTGTTCCAAGTAATTCACATGCATTACAAGCCTTATTGATAGTATTTTTGGATCTTAACATTGCTACATAGTCTGCTTGCCTGAACGCCAAGCCAACATAGGTCCGGGGTGTGCTATCAACTTAGCCTAGTCCTGCACCCTAAGTACGCCGCTCTACCTACACCTCGGTAGGCCTCAGTAGGGTGAGTACTAAAAAGGCATGCAGATCTAGAAAGATTATATCAAAATGCTTGTTACCATGTTGAGTTTCTTCGGACCTAAAGTCCAAATAAGAACAATAAGTCACAACCAATTTACGGACAAGAGGACGAATTTTACTTTCTCTATTGCCTTTAATGTGCAGGAAAAGCAAAAATTCTTAGCGATGGTGGACGACGTCGGAGCTACTTAGCTTCGACATCCTCCAAGAAGGGTCTGTCGTCAAAATTTAATATGTTGACAGTGGATGATGTCGGAGCTACCAAGCTCCGACCATCCCAGGAGGCATGTCTTCGACGCCTCAGAATTCAAGACTTCGGACCTAAAATCTACAAGTGCAAATCATTCAAGTCATCAACATACTGCCACAACCTTTGGTATATGTACACACTTCAATCGTACACATGTACCAGTGGGCCAACAAGATACGGCACAGTATATTGAAGACAAAGTGAAATTCAAGACATAAAGGAGGATTTCATTAATTGAAAGTACTGGATTACAAAATTGGGGTTACAAGGGACAAAAGGAGAAAATTACTAGCCACTGGAGGATCTAAGCCTGTGGAAAAACAAAGTAACCTTCTCAGCAGCTTCTTGAACACTAGCTCTGGCGGCATCCTCTTCCTCGGCGATGATTCCTTCAAAGACCGGATCAAGGGAGAACTGGGGGTCTCGAATTTTGTAACACGCCAAGACATACTCGACGATGTTCTTAGCCAAGGATTTACCCTCTGTCTCCAGCTGATCGGCAATGACATTACCCATCGCGTCGAGTTTGATGGCAACAGAGCCAAGTGCCACTAGCGTCTGATCCAGCTCTTGTGCTGGGTCCTCCGGGCGTACCGGACTGAAACCAAGAGGCACAAGGGCCCTGTCCGCACGTCCCAAGAAGTCCCATACCATCATAGACTCAGTTTTTCCGAGCTCCACATCCAGTGACCTCCGGACGGCCGCTAGCTCCGAACTCTCCCGAGCAAGGCGTTCCACCACTTTGGCATGTTGCTCCATATTTTCAGCAACCTGCTTCTCGCAGTCGGTCAGCTCCGACTCCGGGAGGTGGATGCGGTTCCGCCTCTCCGCCAAGTCTTTCTCCCTACCTCTCACTTCCCCTCCCTAATGGCATCATCAGCTTCTCCTTTTGAGAGCTCCTGCCCCATCTTCCAGTACTTCTTCCTTTCATCTTCACTCCACTACTCAAACTTCTTTGAGCGATCCGCAAAATTTTTTTCACCCAGAGTCAACTTCTGGGTGACCTCCGCCACCCTCTTCATGACATCCTCTTGTTGCTCAAGGAGCTTCTCCTCCCTTGCCTCCAAGTCCGCCCGGCGCTTCAGGAGAACCTCATTCAATTTAGTGATTTTTTTGTGACGCTCGTCAGCAGCATCACGCCTCTCCTTGGCTTGCTCCAGGATCTTCCTTAAGTAGGCATCGAGTTCCCGGATGGCGGCTTCCTTCTCCTCCATCAGCTTATCCCAGTATTCTAACAGGACCTTTTTCCCTCTTAATCCACTCCTTCTGGTCAGCCAGCCTCGTTTGGGCAAGCTTGGTCTCAAAATGGAGTCTGTTGCGCCAACGCCTCATGGTGTGGCGCTCCTCCTCCAAGGCTTTGCTCTCATGATCGAAGGTGAGCTGGACCTGTCGAAGAATCGAGCAGGCGTTGTCTATGGACAACACCAAAGGGATAGGCTCCGGAACAGCTAGGACCATTTCAACAGGTTCCAGAGGGCTTTCCATTACAAAAATAGGGTCCCACTCTACAAGAGAGGACCCTTGATCTTCTGCGGCACTGGGACCGCTCTCCGGGAGCCCTTCAGCAGTAGCATAAGAACCCACTGGGGGAACATCCACCTCCGGAGCAGTTGAAGGCGCTGCTTCAGGGTTTTTAGTCGCCAGCTCCGAAGGTGGAGGACCTGTCGCCAATTCTTCAAGCTGCTCCAGCTCTGTCCCAGGCACTTCCGGGACAACTATCTCCGAAGCAGCAGCCGGGGCTTCATCCGGCGCCCTTGCTGCAGCTGGCCTAGGCGCCGACACATCACTTGCTTCCGGTACAACACCCGGATCTCCAACCATTCTCGGCCCAGCTGCTGGATCTTCAACATCATCCAGCCCTAGGGCTGGACCTTCAACCACTTCCGGCCCAACCGCTAGACCTTCAACCATTTCCGGCTCAATAGCCGGGGCTCCAACTACCTCTGGCTCAGTAGCCAGGGCTTTGACAACTTCCGGCTCAAAAACCAGAACTTCTGGCATCCACGGTGCTGGAGCATCAGCCTCCGTCACCGACGCAAGGGGTGTATCTTTGACTTCTCCCCTGTGGTCCAGCACTACCACAGTAGCTTCGGGCAAGGATTCTGAGTTCAAGCTCACGACAGTTGGCGCTGGAGCTGTCGCAAGTTCCGCCTCAATTTGACGAGGAGGCTCAACGCTTCAAGCCGGAGCTTCGGCAGGTGCAGCCCCGGCCGCTGCAGCAGGCGCTAAAGTTCCAGACCCCTTCTTCGACACCCTACAAATAAAGGGAATAGAAGATTAAAGACACGTCAAAGACACAACTAGTATTTTAGGGTGAGCCATCAATGCTTACCTATGGATGCTACCACCCCAGTCGCCTCAAAACCTCTTCTTTTGAGCCCCGGAGCCAGATCCCACTATGTCTAGTGACACAACGACTTCGGACCGCAGTTGAGGGCCGCTTGCAGCAACTGGAGTCTTCTCGGCCAGAGCTTCTCTTGGCTAGGAAGAACACCCAGACTTGGAGCTTTTAGCCGACACTAAGGCCAGGGTCGACTGCCCTGAGCTGACGCCTCTTGAAGACGCTTGCGCTGGAGCAGGAGTAGCTGCAGAGGACCTTCCCCGCCAGGGATAAGGAGTTGTGGTAGAAAGAGCAGGTCTGACAGACCTCCCGTCAGCGTGCTTCAACTTTCTCTTCCAGCTGGAGGGCTCAGCTGGCTCTTTGCCCTTGCCCTTGCTGGTGTCTTCAGTCTTCCGGCTCAGGGCGGAAGCAGGACTGCCCTCGAAAGCTCCGGGGATCACCAATCTAGTGGTCGGACACCTTTCTACCTCACCAAGGTCGTCAAGCACCGGCATACTCCTCCGTAGCTCCCTACTGAAATGCGCCTCCATGTTCAGGGGGAGGAAAGCTGCCAGCGGAACTAAGTCATCGCTGTTGACATTTATCCCATGCTGGAATTTCTTAAGATGAAACTCCAAAGATTCGTCATCCCAGTTGGATTGCGGACCGGTTTCAATCTGGTCGTGATCCATCACGCTGTTGAGGGCCCACGCGGGCTTCTCCCTCTTCTTCAATGGAGACCATTTATTTACCAGGAAGTTGCAGAAGACCATCTCAGTAGTCACTCCACCTTCCACGCATTCGCGGATCCTGGTCAAGATGGGGTTGAAGGCGTCTGACATCACCAGAACTACACTCCAGGCGTCGATGTCAACATTGGGGAGACCTTCAGGCAACTCTAACTTCTCGTGCTCCTCCGCCGCAATGATGATCCAATCTTTCTTCCAGTTGTCCCACTTGCCAGAAGGAAACGACTTCAAGTATTTGAAGGGGCAGTTCTTGCGCTCCACAAAATAGTAGAAGCCAAGATGCTCACTCCCCTTGCCGGTGGTGTGGATGGTGAAGAAGGTACGAAATAGCTCGGTGCAGGGGGGAATACCCACCCACATCTCGCAAAAGTGGACAAACGTCACAACGAGAAGAAGAGAATGGGGGCAAGGTGATACAGCTGCACAACATAAAAGTCTAGCAGCATCAAAAGAAAAGAAGAGAAAGGTGGAATGAATCCCACCATGGCGTACGCTGTGAAGTACACCATATCGCCATTGTGCTCCTTCTTGAACGGGAGCTTGCCGGCATGGACCAAATGGCTCAAGGAGTCGCTATACCAGCCCATGTACGTTCGGACCTTCTTCAGATCATCACTGCTCTTGAGGCGCCTCTTGGGGAAACCCAACTCCATCGCGGCAAAGCAAAGCGAAGGAAGGAAAGCTAGGCGAAGTTTGGGAGGCTCTGAGTGCAAGATTGATCAAAGGCGTAAAGAGTCTTCAAATCGTGTGCACTTTCCTTCTTATGTAAGCCTTCGCGATGCTTGGATGTAAACCACAGAAGGATCGAAGGAACATTTCAAATGTCTACCCCGTCAATGACGAGTGGGCCTGGGGCCACCCCAACGAAGATATTGATGTTCTTACCGAAGGTGAACTGTTGCCATGATGAGCGGTGGGAAACCCAAAGTCGGCACTCTGAGAGGGCGCGCGGAACCGATACGGTTTTCATATTGGGAACCGGCGACCTTCAATTGCATGAGATCCGCACTCAAAGATCTCATCTGCCGCATTCATAACAAGCCACGCGTCGAAGGTTCACTCGCGGACCGTCACTCTATCGGCGCATCAGGGGACTTTTGAAAATCAAAGCGCGGGAATCGAGAATGGCCCCACCTCTGGCAGGATAACTTAACCCAAAGGGTTCGTTCCAGAGGTGGGCCCGGGGCCACTGTCGGTACCCTGCATACTGGGTACCCCGTGATAGAGCAAGAAGTGCAAGAAAGTTCCACCCGTCGGAGTCAAAGGTCCTTTCAGTTCCAACATGTCACACTGCACTAGACCCGCTCCCCTAATATGGTTAGCTCCTGAGCTAACACGTGTAAAAGAACACCGGAACTAAACTCCCAACAAAGGGAAGCTCCGGCATCAACACGTGTACAACGGCTCTGGACCTAACCCCCAGCAGAGAGGAGCTTCGGTGCCGACACGTGTACAGTAGCCCCGGAACTATCCTCCCGTGTGTGGATCCTTCGGACCTTCATCGACGCGTACACTGGAAGATCTCCTTCAGCATGAGCCATCAAACATAATTAAAGCAGCAGTTACAAGATGTAATTTCGTGTCGTTAATGTTGTATTAACGACACTCGATCAAGAGCGCTATTAGTAGGGGTAACGCAGCCATAAAGGCACGTTATCACACTATTAATCATGCTTAGTACTCTTTTAGATGGTGTATGAGGCCATTAAATACGCCAGGGATACATGTCGAGCCAGGCAAGCTTTGTAACGGTCAGTCCTTAGAACTCAGGGGACGCTCGATCTGATCTGAACACATCTGATCCGATCGGAGCAGACACACATACTAGCGAACAAACACTCATAATACAACAACACAAATCTCGTGGAGTAGGGTGTTTCGGTCAGGCGGCCCGAACCACGTAAATCTCTGTTGTCATCATCTTGATCTTGATCTCTGCGTCCCCCGACCATAACAGAACCTCCGCAAGCTGCTTCTTAGCAGGTCCGGGGGAAGTGTCGTATCAAACACTTCGACAACATTGTTCATGGATACACTTGAATTTGGACCCAATGCATCTTTGATTTTATCTTCCCCGTACATACAAATGAAAGCGGTTACCTAACTCAAAAATTCATTTGTACAAGTATCGGGAGCTAACCACCCATCTCTATCATAGAGGGGAATTTTGCAGGAGTAATATTATTATGTAGCCATTCAAGGATCCGATTGTTGGAATCCCTAGAGGATTCTGTTTCAACATCTCTTGGCCAAGGAGCAAATTAGGATGGTTGACACCTATCGGAAATTAAGCCCAAAGGTCAACCATAACTATATGAGGCTGGAGATTTGACATGGAAAACCTCTGTGAGAAACTAATGGGCTGCTACGAATATGTCAGCATATTATGCTCTCAACTATTCCAGACACTCATTCAAGCTCAAGGGAATTGCCACCACCATTGGGTGTAAGTTATTCCTTTGTCGCTAAAAGGCATGATGTACCTTAACCAAGGAATGACAAGATCACATCCAATGTATATTGGGTGCAAATTGTTCCTATGTGGCCAAAAGGTATTTTATACCTTAGCCAAGGAACAATGCATCATACTTAACCCATGTTGAGTGCACGTCATCCCTTTGTGGTTATTGGTATGTTGTACCTTAGCCAAGGAATTATAGGATTGTACTCAACACATGTTGGGTACAAGCCAAATAATGATGGAACACACTCAACCCATGTTGAGTACACGCCATGCCTTTGTGCTAAGGGTTATCACTACCTTAGCTAAATAATAACATGGTACATCCAACCTATGGAAACCTTGAAGTGTGGATGAGCGACATCGGCAACACTCTCCTCGACCACACTCATAGAACCAATGGAAGGCAACCCAACATCGACACTCAACCCTCCAATATCAAAGCCATGCTGCAGCAAGGTTCGGGCAACCTCATTTCCTACATCTGTCATTAGGGTTTCAACCCCTATCACAGACCTTGACATAGGACAAGCTTGGGGGAGGACCCCCACTTGAGGTAACTTATATCACACCCCTTGCATATTTATTTTCCATTCACCCATCATCCACCTTGCATATAAAAATAAACTTAAAAAAGTATAGTAGATTTACATTCAAAATAAAATAAAAGATGTGCGGTAAGAATTATTTAGAATTCACTTTATCAAATGATGAATAGTTGCTCCGTTTAAATTTTCCTAAGTCCCTAGTTTAGAACTTGCTACTCTCCAAAATATTGCTTTCATTGGCTAGAATTACTTTTGCCTTCACTTAGAAATTGTGGGTAGCTAAAGCATAATCCAATCCTAAGTTGTTGTGAGATATGATATAGTGATAGGGTTGCTATTCCTAGTTTAAAAGTGAAACCTAGATTTCCAGAGAAATTCTAAAAAGATTTAAGTTACTCTCATTTGAATGGAAATACCTACCAGAGCCATATGATACATTACATTGATAGACCTTATGCGTATGCTATTTGTCTTCACATTGAGCTTTGTCCAACAAGTATAGACCAATGTGAGATTTCATTCATTACTTTTTGAATTCAAGACTTCACTTGCACATGTTGTACTTCTACACTAGAAGTAAGCAAAATTCCACCATACCACCATTCCACAATAAAAAAAGAAACTCCATGTCATTCATGCTTAGTACTCCCTCCAAAAATTATTGCATAAAAAGGGAGTATATGACATGGCTACAAGAAAAAAAAAAGAGAAAATGCTTGATTACATCATAAGCATGAGAAAAAAAGAGAAAATGAAAAGAGAAAAGTAGCCATGTTTCATCCCTGCAAAATAAGAGAGTCCACACAAAAGGAGTCATCTCAATATCCACATCCACTTCATTCCATCACATATACACAAGTCTTGAATCAAAATTGTTTTGAATGGATTTGACCTGAGTCTTGCTCTTTTGACTTAGAAACATTATGTGTTGCAAATATGCCTACTATAATCCCTACCAAGCTCCACATACAAGCCTTATGTAGAGGTAGGATGAATTTAGGCAAAATTCCTTAGTGAGAACATATTTCCACTACACACAAAGGAGAGATTTGAGTGAATCAAATTGAGATACTTAAAATCTTTTTTGAACTCTCCGGAATTTGAGTGGATCTTGATTTCTAGGGTATGTGTGCTCCATTTACTGTTCTATCTTTCAACAACCCATGAATAGAAGAAGGAATAAGTCCCATAATGACTTAAGATGGGTGAAGTATCATGCCAATTTTTGCAATACTAGGTAGAGTATTCTGTTGTGCACATGGTACTTTTGAAAAGTGGAACATAGTAGCAACTCCTGATCATCAACCTAAAGTCTTGACATTGCTCAGGACGAGCAAATGATAAGCTCGGGGGCGTTTGTTGATGGCTATTATATACCAATTTCACCAGTCAATATAACTCAATTATGTGAAGGAAATATCATTTCTTGCACACATTACCTGTCTATTTAACCTATTTCCACTTGTACTTTGAGAAATTGATGTATGCATGCATTTTACACAGAATTGAAGTGAAACAAGGGGATGGATCCTATGAAATATCATCCCAGCAAATCAAGCATCAACACATGTCACCACATGGATCAAATGGCCCACAAATCAAAGTATCCAAGGCAATCCAATGGTGTAGCACCCATATCATGGAATGCGACCCACCCGTGAGTCACCTGGAAGAAGAACTGGTCATTTGGAGCCACGACCAGGTCGGTCGACCCCCCAAGTCGGTCGACTAGGCCCTAGTGCCAAACGGTCAAACAACATGCGTTGGCTCCTCCCAGCTTGAGAATGTCGGTGGTGATAGATTCGCGTGCTTTTGGTGGCGGGAACCGACCCTTCTCCAAGCTACAAATAGGACCCCTCACTTCAACACACACCATTGAGTATCATTCTATTGTATACACTAGTTCTCTATGTACTTAGTGGAGTTAGGCTACAGAGAGGAGAGCCTCTAGTCCCAAGTCCAGGTTGGGAAAGGTATGGCTCATGTATAATTTCTTATATTTGTGACTTTATGCATAATAAAGATATTATCTTTAGTCTTCTTTTATTCATATACTTGGATGAAGCGTTTCTTGATTGATTGTGGATTCCATGTATGTGTAGGAGTAGTCTTTATGATCGTTCCTTAATGTCATTATACTATCATCATAAACACTATAAACCCCCACTATAGTCTAAGTAGTTATGATATGATCATGTTAATATAAACAACTTATGCTATGTCTCAACATTGGTTCAACTTAGTTCATTGTCTTATGATAGCTTGTTCTGCGGCTCTTAAGGTGTTTACTTAATATGCTAGCATGGTGCTAGTATAGTTAAGTAGCGTTGGATGTCTTGTAGACCCACGGATTGAAGAGGTAGACAGTAGGTGGTGACAGCCCTGCCTGTCCTTTGTAATCCTCCACGTTCGGCTATGCCACAGGCTATTGGCGGTAGTCGTCCTAGTATTGCTAGGGGTAAACCCATGCCCGATTTGTTGAACAACTTAGCATAAGGATTCACCATTTACATGCATCCTTAGTATCTAACCTAGACTATGTATATGTATATTAGAAGCATTGTAGGTGCAACTCCCCAACTCTTAGTCAAACCTTCATTAAAACCCATCTACCCTTTAGAATAGATTGCTTAGGTGTGTGTCACACTACCCATATATTATCGACTTACCCCTGTCTTGATAATTGATTAGTATCCCATAGCTTGATCATAAGAGTAGCGTTTACTTTACTCTATTGCCTTCCTTTGGGATAACTATGATACCCTTGGGAATACTCTTGTGTGAAATGTTGCACGATAGTTTTCGCGCGCTTGCGGGCCTCATATCTTTCGAGAGATGATATGTGATGTAAGAAACATCAACAACATGCACTATTAACGCAACTGTGAGGTAAAACTTATTAATGAGTTGCTATTAATGTTTACTAACTAGTTCTAATATTTTCTAACAAGTTTGAACAAGTTTGGAATTGATTTGAGTTAATCTGGAATTAATTCAACACAATTCATATTTAGATACCGGACCAGTCCGGTTTCATGGGCCGGACTAGTCCGCCCTAGACAGAGATGCAAATTAGGGTTTTCTTGATCTGCAAGAATGGGGGTTGAATTTGCATGAAAACTTGAATGTAGAGGGTGTACCACGTGTTTAGAGATCCAAAGATCGAGACTTGGGCGTGAGACTTGAATATTGGTGATTAGGGCTTGATGGAGATGAGTTGATGAAGAATTTGGATGAAGAATGCTAATTTTCAAAAAGTTGGTGAAGATTAATCTTGATTGGTCCTTATCCCTCTTCTCCTCCTTCTCCTTGCTCTTGGGCTCCTTCTTGACGTCGGCACAAAGCAAGGGCGTCATCAAGGGTTTTCAATTGGGGTGGAGAAGTGGGGGGTGTTGGGTTGTTTATATAGGGGTCGAGAGGTAGGGTTTTGTGGTGTATTCGAAGTGGAATTCGGTGGGGCTGTGTAGGGGCTGTGGTGGGGTCCAGCTGGGCTCCTCTGAGCTTGAGCACGAAGTTCTTGGGCCCAATTAAGGCAATTACCAAAAAACAAATCATGGAGAAATAATAGAATCTGAATTGGTTTCCGAAATCTGGACTAGTCCGCAGTTAAACCGTGACAAGTCCGTTTTGGAACAGGGGCTACATCGCACTAGTCCGGTGTATAAGGCTGGACAAGTCTCGGGTTGCAGAATAAAACACTTCCGGACTAAATTTCAACAAGGAACGGACTAGTCCGCTTGGACCACGGACAAGTCCGGGCAGCATCAGAGACCAAACCAGACTAGTCTGTGCATTGTGCCAGACAAGTTCGAGCTCTGAAGGAAACTGAATTTTCTGAATGAAAATAGGGTCACCGGACTCGTGCGGGGTTATGGCCAGACAAGTCTGCACCTTGACAGAATTAATTTGCTGATTTGGCCTAAATTCATTTTAAATCCTGTTCAACTTTTTGTTGCTTAATGTTAAACATGTATGAGGATGTATGCAATGCATTATGCATGAAAATGAGGGTGTTATAGAAACTCTGAGCAACCAACCAAGATTTATTCCTAACCACAACCCCATCTTCACTTTGTTTATTTTTAAACGCCCATTTAGTTCCAATTAAGTGTGATCATGAGGTGGAGGTACAAGTTTCCAAACATTGTTTCATTCAAAATTTTCTAACTCTTCTTGCGTGTTAATAATCTAAGAATGATTAGTGAGTGCATGTGATATATCTTTGGGTTCAAAAGAAGAAACAAAAGCAGAATGAGTGTGAGAGTTCAGATCAAAAAACCTAGACCGTGTGACTCGTTCGTGCAAGCTTTCGATGATCTTTTGCGGAGGATGACTTTTGAGGATGCAGAGGGGAGTAGACACTTCACAAGCTTCTTATTATTCATGTTCATCAACAACAGAAGAGCTTGTAGATTGAGGATGATCCGGATCAGCAATAGTGGTCGTTGGTGCTGGTTGTGAATCAAAATCAGGAGTAGGAATAATGTCATTAGCTTTTGAATTTTCATGCAGCAGCACCACTTCTTGCTCATCTTCAACGAAAATACTATCTCCCTGTGGATATGCATCTGGACCTACAATATTAGTGCTCGTACCTGAGCTAGCTTCATCGAAATAAACTTCACGTGTCTACATAATTTTGTTAGTGTCAAGTAAAAGCACACGGTAGCCTCTAGTATGAGATGGATAACCAAGAAACATACCATCAACAGATTTAGCTTCAAATTTATCCATATTACCATGTTTCTTAAGAAAGCATTTATAACCAAAGACCCTAAAGTGTGTGACACTATGCCTATGTCCAGATCGAAGGTCATATGGGGCTTTTCCTAGCTCAGCACGCAAGAAAACTCGATTGGAGACATAACAAGCTGTTGCAATTGCACCTGCACAAAACTTCTTAGGAGTTTGATATTCATCAGGCATAGTCCTAGCCATATCAACTAAGGTTCTGTTATTTCCCTCCACGGAACCATTTTGATGGGGTTTATACGATAAAGAAAAATGATGATGTATTCCATTTTCAGCACAAAAGTGGTCAAATGATTGATTTTTAAATTCGTTTCCATTATTACTTCTAATTGATTTTAAAGATCATGGGTGGTCAAGTGAAAGTCTAAGTACTGAAATCTAAAGTGACAAAAAGCTTCATTCTTAGATGCCATAAAATAAACACAACAATACCTAGAATAGTCATCAACAATTACAAGCACATACCACTTACCTCTAAATGATTGAACACGTGAAGGACTATGGTGTTAAGGTGTAAAAGTTGTACCGGTGATGTTGTAATGGTCATTGTGAGTGGAGCACATGAACCTACAACCATATTAGCATGTCTAGAAGAAGAGCACACAATATCTTTGCCCCCTTTATGCTTAGGTAACCCACCTATGCGATCAAGACCACTAACACGTGTGAGGTGATCAAAGTCTACGTGACCAACTCTACGATAAGTATTTTGGTTCATTAACAAAAAGAAACCTGTTCTTAGAGGTTGGCATATCAAATTCAGCTTTAAAAACTCTTCCAAATCGAGACATGTTAAACATAAGGTCACTATTTGAATTTACAACCTTGCAGCAATTTTTAGTGAAACTAATTTCAAGATTTTCATCCAGCAATTATGAAAAAGAAGGCAAGTTGTATTTCAAATTTTTAACAAGTGCCACATCTTTCAAAGCGTAGTGATTGTTAACTATAAGCGAACCCTTTGTAATTATAGGAGTCGAAGAATTATAGGCAAAAGTAACATTTTCTACATGTGACACAAAAGAGTGAGAGGAGAACTATTCTTTGTTACCAGTCATGTGGCGTGAGCAACCTGAATCCACAAGCCATATGTTCTCCTTCCTCAAGTGTGTGACCTACATAGAAGAACAATATGCGATGAATCAATATTGGGGTTAGTCAAATGACATTTAGGAATCCGGTAATATGTCACCCGACATCCAACAGGAATAACACGCAAAAGCTGTGAAAATACAACATGTCTCTGAGCAAAAGATTGAGAATTCATGCACCCAACTACTAATCTACAAGATGTGTTATGTGTAGAATGAAAAACAGTAGGTTTGGGAGAAAATTTTGCATGTTTTTGACTCACATGACAACAGATTGCAAGTTCCTAACATTTGGTTCAGCACTTGTAGCAAGTTTTGCTTGGTGGTTATGTGATCTAGCTAGCATTCTTTGCTTCTTTTCTTGTTTAGCTAGTCTATAACAAAAGTCTACGACATGACCATCTCTACCACAATAGGGACAATGAATTTAAGTTTATGTTCATGTCTAGATGAGTAAGCAACATGTGTGTTAGAAACTGAATAAGACAACATTCCTACAAACTTAAAAACCATCTCTCTTTGTTTAGGAACTGTTTGAATGAAAACACTTCCTAATGACTTAAAAACCTAAGGTGGATGTGCCTTAGCATAAGCAAGAGAATCCAAATCTAAACCAGTTTTATCATTGTCAGTTGTAGAGGAATTCAATAGCAAGTTTAGATTCTTATTCCCTCTACCAAACCGCTCTAGTGTCCTATGCATGTCATCAAGTTTCTTAGAGAAGTCCAGGTAGTTTTCACATGAAGTTTTTCCTTTTAGTTTGCAATTAGAACAATAATTAACTTCATGAAAACTCAAAGCATTGTTCAAAACACAAATTTTATTTGTCATGTAGTTTCTTATTAAGATCATCATAGTTAGAACAATGCAAATCAATTGTATAACAACTAGCATCTTTCATATTTTTATCATTAAGCACAACAAGCTTTTTGTTTTTTCTATTGCAAGTTCAAGTTTCTCAAGTGTGGAGGTGTGCCCACTTCCTAGAGAGGACGATTGTTCATATATCAATTCACACGGGGAAGAAGAATCATCACAAGGAACCAAACATTTTAGTCGATTAATTTTAGAGTCTAGTGATTCAATTTTAATAGCATTGTCTCAAAGTTTTTGTCCTTTTTCTTAAGTACAACAGTGTCACGAGAAATAGCATCACACATTTCTTCGCAAGTGGTACATACTTTTTCATTGTTGTTGTTGTGTTCTGCTTCCTCCATACTTGATCTCGAGTTGTCTACCATCAAACACACAGCTGCCAAGTTGTCTTCTTCATCTTCATCACTCCAGGAGTCCACATCACTCAAGTTTTTATCTAGGAGTACGAAGAGAATGTGTTCCATCACTTGCCGTTTTGTGAAATTCTTTTTTTTTCTTCTTGTTGTTGCCAGAAGAGTCCACGTCACTCATGAACTTGCCATGTTCTCAAAGTTGCATGTTGTGAACCACCACTTCCTCTTGTTCGAGTTCTCACATTTTACAATGCTTTTGACAGTCGAGTAGAGAGAAGTGCTAGCTCCACCTCTGGAAACTCTTCAATTTGTTCAAGGGTTAGAGAAGACAACAAAGCAAGTGTTGGGATTTTTACGTGATATTATGTCATGTTCTTGAGGTTTTGACGTTGAATATAACACATCTAAAGTAAGTTTGCTCATGACAGTGAATTCACAATAGATGTAACATTCATCTCCTAAATTGACATGTCTAATGCACTTAATAATTTCCTAGCATTTTCAGCATCTGAAAAGTTAACACCGACGCTATACAAGTTGTTGAGAGTTTTATTGAAGCGAGAGAAGAAGTCGTCAATCGAACTGTAAGATGGAATGCTCGCATCAGAATACATTCTTATCATTACGGTAGCCTAAGAGCATTCAAGAGCACTCACCGGGTTGCATCTCAAAGCGTATATATTCTTTCTTGAATATATTTTGTCTTACCTCCTTGATCATGTTGGAGCCTTCGTGGTAGTTGCATAATGCTTTCCACACACCATATGCAGACCGAAGGTGTGCAACACGGTTGAAGTTGCTTTGAGTCACTCCTTGTATAATCCGGTTGCGCGCCTTGATGTTGTTGTAGACATCTCTCATGTTTTCTGCTGTAACGTCATTGTTTGAAGGCAAGACAAAATGATTGAAGACCTTTTCCTGTATGGCGAAGCCTTGTGCCTGTATGTAAGCGTCCATGCGAGCCTTCCAAACCTGAAAATCAATGGCATCGAACAAACAAGGTTTTGCGTAATATTTCTCCATGTTGATTAGACAAAAACGTGAAAATCACAATGTTTAGATACCAGAGGGGTGAATGATTCATTAAAACTTTTCAGTGGAAGCTACGAAAAAGCCCTAGGCAGAAAATCTATCTGATTAAGAAACTACTGTGTGTGACTATTCTTAATGTGTTCAATGTTGATGGCCTTAAGTTCCATATTTAGACTGTAAATTCACCTCATAATGTGCCCAAAAGAGAAACAAAAGGTAGTGCTAGGGTTAAATACTAACCAATTCCACAACTGTTGGTGTTTATTTGTATGCAGCTGAATTAATAACCAAAAATACCAGTACATGCATGGAGTAATACATTAAATTGGATTCCGACAAATCAGGCAATGCCACGTGTCATTATAGGATCAAATGGAAACAAACAGTAGTATCCGAGGCCATCCAATGATGTATCACCTATATAAGTCAATGGGACCCCCCTGACAGTGACCTAGAGAAAGCACAACCTAACGGTGAAATGACCTGGTCGGACGACCCCCGTGTCAGGCAGACTAGTTCCTAGTGCCAAACTAAGTCAATCGATGCGTGTCGACTCCTCCTGGCTTCCGAGTAGCAGGGATTACTGAATCGAGCACATTTGGTGGCGGGAACCGACCCTCCTCGACCTACAAATAGCACCCCACACCTTCACACACACCAGATGTTGAGAATAGAATACCACTCCTAAGGCTTAGACTAGTTCTAGAGGCTGCAAAGTAGGAGGAGACTGTGGTGAAGAGTCCAGGAGGAGGAGGCTTGGGCTTGTCAAGTCCCTCTTATACACTTTTACCCATAGAAAGGTTTGATTCAAAATCAAGTATGCCTTTCCAATTCAAAGTAGTTTGCACAAGTAGTTGCTTGTGGGTTCATTGCTTTAATTTATTAGAGGCTTTAGTTGTAGCTTTATGTTCGAAACAACTAGAGTAATGATTTAGAACGTAAGCGTGGTGCTTAGGTTAGAAATACCCAATGAATATATTGTAGACCCACGAATTGAAGAGGTAGGTAGTAGGTGGTGACAACCCTATCTGTCCTTTGTAACTCTCCACGTTCGGCTATGCCATAAGATCTTTTCCGGAGTCGTCCTAGTGTTGCTAGGGGTAAACCAATTCCTAAAGCAAGCAGCTACCAAAAATCTCTTCATTAGAATCAATACTTTGAATTCCTCTCCGTTCCTTGCCTATCAACAACTTTGTGTCCTTGGGTGAATTAGTTTGTAAGATTAGCACACACGTTCCTTGTATTCGATACCCTTGGGAATACTCTTTAAGGGAAAGTGCTACACGACAATTTATGTGCGCTTTTGGATTTTTATCTGTGACGTAAGGAACGTCAACAAAAGAATTTCTGGCACTATTGTCGGGGAATGGCTGATGTTAATCTTTGAACCTTGTTCACCCTCATATCAATCTTCATACCTTTCTTTTCCCTTCCTTACCACCACAACGTATATCGAGCAACCCACCATTCTTTCTTATTCTTCCCCAAAAGGCAAGTTCTCTAAGCCACCACCTTCAGCGGGACCCATTTGTTCTACTAGCTATGAACTTCGCCATTGCTTTATAGCCATGGTTCGGGAACAATCTTTCTCTTGAACGGATTGTGAAAACCCTTACCAGCATCTACACGACTTTGAGCAACTATGTTCATGTTTTCTAAACAAAGTTATGACACAGAAAACTGTCAGATGGAAGTTGATTCCTTTTTCCATCAAGGAAAAGCTAAACAATGATACAACAACAACATTGGGAAGACATTCGGAAATTGGAATGAATTACGAAACAGATTTTGTCTTGCTTTCTTTCCAATTGCTCGAATTGTTTCCTTTGCAAAAGTAAGAATTATGATTCCAGCAGTTGGAGAAGGAATCCATAGGTGTAGCTTGGGATATATTTTCTCTTTTGGGAAATTCCGGTCCAGATTTGTCCATCCCTAATCTATTGCTTTTGCAACACTTCTACATGAGATTGAACAAAGAGTATGCCGTACATCATGACATTATAGCTGGAGGATCTATCCGCCATAAGACACCGGCAGAAAGTAAGGATCTTCTGGATAGAATTTTAGAAAATTATTCCCTCGTTATGGGTCTTAATGAGCCTCCTAAAGAGGAAATCGTGTCAAGAGCCAAGGATAAATCCATGGATAAGTATGAACATATTTCCTGCCTATCCCAAACCTTGCCGGAAGAATTCTCTCTCGAATCAGAAACTACGAAGGAAGAACAAATTCAACCTTCAGAGTTTCCCTTTTACATTGAGGAAGAAGTATTTTAAGATTTTTGTAATACCTCAGAGTACTGTTGCCATAGGAAACCATAATTGCCACTAACTCCACCTGACCCACCTGATGGAGTGTTCATCCAACAAATGGTCAAAGAGTTAACCTCTATTCCAAGCAGACAATGGACTGTAGATGTTGAGCAGTCACCCAACATTCTTCGGATGACCTCACCTTTGGCAACCATTCTATGTTTCACTAGAGGGACACCAATGAAGGTCCTATACAACCCCACTGTTGGAGCAAATCTCATTTCCGATTCTTGTGCTCTCGCCATTCTGGGCGATGTGCCATTGGCACCAACAAGAAAATCCTTCTGAGATTCTTTCCTAAACATCCTTGAAGGATGCTGTAGGATCAAAGAGCACGTGAAAAGCTACCAGAGGGGGGGGTGAATGGTAGATTAAAAAATCTTACGCAGCGAAAAAAATTAAACCCCAACCCCTTCGGCAGAAAATGATCTATTAAATAAATTGTGTGTGAGACAAATCGAAACGTGTTTCACCATGACAAAAGTGATAGATATCATAGAGAATCAATTCACGAAGACAACACAACAAGAATCACTCAAATCCGTCGAGAAAAACTCAAGTTATGATCGAAAGATCAAACAAAGGTCAATCTGCCCTACTTGAGAAAAAACAGTTCTGGAACGCTGCAAAGAAACTCGTGTAGATCATAGACCACAAATCCAATGACCGTGAAATTTTGGCATATGATAGATAATCAAGTTTTGAAGACAACCCAAAATGAATCACGTCAATTGGATCTGTAAAACTCGAGTTATGATAAAACCACCAATGAAAGGTAGTGCTTTCTAGAAACTCGACGAGTAAAACTTGTCTGCAACAAGTCTGATGAACAAGGCTCAAAAGTTCCTTCAAACTACGAATTTTATTCAATAGAACAGAAGAGTAACAGCCCCAAAGTCGTGCACCACGAGCTCTGGGCTCCCTTGCTTATATAACCAGCTCGAAAGCCAACTCAACTCAAATCAGGAACCTAATCCTACTCTGTTCACGAATCGTAACTTTCCATAACTGCTTAGGATTCTTCTATACGCAGATAGAAGAAATCTTAAGACTTCCAAAAACCTTAGGAACTTATCCCACATTTCTATAAAACTCAAATTCATGACCCACATGAAATCCTATCATAACCAACTCAAATCTTTCCATATTTGAGTCAACCCCGACCCAGCCGTAGCCTGAGTTCATAACTTAGTCGGTTGGACCTCTCTGACCAATTCTTTACGTCCACATCTCTTCATCACGTATCGGAACCATGTAGCCACGTCCATGCACTCCTTGCACACGTGCAAACATCTTCCAATGACGTCCACGATACCTTCACATGCATTGTTCTTGATTCAATCATGCTGCGCAACCTCCTGATCAGCTCAACCACAATTCCTCCTGAATTTGGTTGTTGGAACCTCATCTCCTCCCTGAGACTAGTCCAATGGATCCCATCACCAGCCATGTCTTGAACTAAAGCAACACCTGCACAAAAATAAACAATCAATCCATACGAGCCCAAGTCCTCGACTTGACTCAAGTTAGTTCCGAACACAACACCTTACGTGAGAACCTCACATAAGCATTTTGCAAAACCACAGTAACACGATATCATCCATGTCAACCAAAAATGCACCAAGGACTTAGCAAATGAATACTAATCAATCTTTCCAGAGATGTAAAGCAAGTACGAAACATTGCAAATGAAAAACAGAAGCACTGCGGTCAAGTTCTGGACCTTGCCAGAGCAACCCAGACCATGAGCCGGAGCTAACAAAAGCTAGTAGAACCTAGCGCCGGAACTTACCAAAACTAGTATAACCAAGTAAACCCAAAAGCCAGAGCTAGAAAAATCAACTCGGAGCTTAGCAAAAACATGCCGGAGCTAAAGACAAAACTCACCGGAGCTAACCAAAACTAGTCAGATCTTAATTAAAAGGTGTTTTGGTGATAATCAAAACTTTTATCGTCAAAGCAAGTGTATTCACTACGAGCCAATATATTCAACACACATAGGTCTTACAATCTCCCACTTGATGAATGCATTGGCAACACCATTTAAAATCTGATCATTGGCTTATTCACATAAAAGTTTTGAAGGCAATTTCTCCCCCTTTGTAAATCAAAAGTAAAATGAGAAGAAAATCCAAAAATTATCCCATATTATCTCTCCCCCTTTATTATCTCTCCTTATGCACATATTCTCTTTCTCTTCATGCTTATCTCTCCCCCTTTGACAATGTATTCAGCAAGTCATGAGCATATAAACAAATTATCTCTCCCCCTTTAGTTGTTATGAGCATATTATAACATATACATATAAACAAAGCTCATCCAAATAATACTATCAAGTACCTTACATTATCACATCAATGAAATACATAAAGTAGTGTAAGCCATGCTAGAGATCAAATGTAATTTTCAATTTAAGTAAGTCATGATCTCAATAACTTAACTATTTCAAAACCTGAAATCATGACACTAGTTGCTGTATTTTATTATTTTTCAAAGCATAAATTTCGATCATATGATATTTGCAAGAGATTTAATGCGCATCTGCCTTATTCTAACCAACCAAGCCAAGCCTTTGTCATTTGACAATCAGAAGCTTAAGGACATGGTTTTACTCATACACAACTTATTCCAAGTTCATATCTAAGTGCAATGATAAGCCATCTCAAAAGAAGAAGTGCGATGCATGCATATTCTCTTGATCGTTTCTCAATTTATATTTGTTCATAAAAACTCAACATGTGAGTTAATTACTTGATTAATCCTTAATGATTAAAAGCACTTTTGAACATGTAACAAGTTCAAAACAGCAAGAAAGTTCGACCATGACCAGTTTTAGTGTAAGTAATTATTCCAATTACGAGACATGGCAAAAACTACAAAATGTATAACACGAGTAATGTAGTAAGAACTTTCAGCATGTAAAAGGAATCACAAAGTCATATATGTATGAAATACTATGCTCATATTATTTTTAATTTCAGATCACACATAGACTTCCCAAGTTTCAAAACTCCCCCTTAATTTAAGCCATGAGGATGCATAACCCCTATTTCACTACGAATGTAACAAAAACGAGTGAAATCCAAAGGTTTTGTAAAAATGTCAGCCAATTGTTGTTCGGTATCTACATGGTGAAGCACAATGTTTCCTTTTTCAACATTATCTCGGAGAAAGTGATACCTAATGTCAATGTGCTTAGTTCTAGAATATTGCACGGGGTTTTTAGCAATACAAATGGCACTAGTATTATCACAGAACAGTGGAACACTATCTAGATCAACCCCATAGTCCTTAAGTGTTTGAACAATCCAAAGAATTTGTGAGCAAGCACTAGCAGCAGCTACATATTCAGATTCGGTTGTGGATTGTGCATCTGAATTTTGTTTTCTAGAGGACCAAGCAACAAGAGAATTACCAATAAAATGACAAGCACCGGAAGTACTTTTCCTATCAATCCTACAACCCCCAAAATCAGCATCCGAAAAAGCTTTCAAAGTAACGGTTGAGGAAGAAGGAAGAAAAATTCCAAATTCTTGAGTTCCATGTAAGTACCTGAGAATCCTTTTGACGGCTTGACGATGTGAAGCACGTGGGGAGGCTTGAAAACGTGCACAAAGACATACGCTGAATTGTATGTCCAGTCTTGATGCCGAGAGGTACAAAAGTGATCCGATCAGGCTTCTATATTCTTTTTGATCCACGGGTTCACCATCTTCATCAAGTCCAAGCGTTGTTGCTGTTCCCATTGGTGTCCGAAGAGGCTTGCTTTAGTCCATGTTGAAGCGCCTTATGAGGTCTTTTGTATACTTCGTTTGATGCACAAAGGTAGCCTCCTTGGTTTGCTTGATTTGCAGCCCCAAAAAGTACGTGAGTTCTCCTGTCAAACTCATCTCAAATTCTGAACTCATCATAGCTGAAAACTTGGACACAAGATCATGAGAAGCTCAACCAAAGATAATATCATCCACATACACTTGAATGAATAATGAGTCATTGCCATGCTTAAGCACAAAAAGAGTTTTATCAACCTTGCCCATGGTAAACCCTTTTTCAAGTAAGAATGTTTTTAACCTATCATACCATGCTCTAGGGGCTTGTTTGAGACCGTACAAGGCTTTGGACAGTTTGTAAACATGATTAGGAAAATCTGGATTTTCAAAACCCGGTGGTTGTTTCACATAAACCTCCTCATCTATGTAGCCATTAAGAAAAGCACTTTTAACATCCATTTGATATAGCTTAAAACCATTTGATGCAGCAAAAGCTAGCAAAATTCTTATGGCTTCTAATCTAGCAACAGGAGCAAATGTTTCATAAAAATCTAGACCTTCAACTTGAGTGAAACCTTGAGCAACCAACCTAGCCTTATTCCTAACCACAACCCCATCCTCACTTTGTTTATTTTTAAATACCCATTTAGTTCCAATTAAAGTGTGACCTTGAGGTGGAGGTACAAGTTTCCAAACATTATTTCTTTCAAAATTTTCTAACTCTTCTTGCATGGCAATAATCCAATATTCATTAGTGAGTGCGTGTGATATATCTTTGGGTTCAAAAGAAGCAACAAAATCAGATTGAGCATAAGAGTTTGGATCGCAAAACATGGACCGTGTGACTCGTTCGTGCAAGCTTCCAATCATCTGTTGTGGGGGATGATCTTTGTAAAACCGTAGGGGAACAGATGTCTCACAAGCTTCTTCTTCTTCATGTTCATCACAAATTGATGAGCTTGTGACTTGAGGATGATTTGAATCAGCATTGATGGTTGTCGGTGCTGGTTGAGAATTAACATCCGGAGCTGAACCAAAGTCTTTAGCTGCTGAATTTTCGGGCAGCAGCTCCAATTCTTCCTCATCTTCAACGAAAATGCCCCCCCCTGTGGATATGGATCTGGACCTGCAATGTTTGAGCTAGTATCTGGGCTAGCTTCATCAAAAGACACTTCACAAGTCTCCAAAATTTTGTTAGTGTCATGTAAAAGCTCACGGTAGCCTCTAGTATGAGATGGATAACCAAGAAACAGGCCATCAATGGATCTAGGTTCAAATTTATCAAGATTACCATGTTTCTTAACAAAACATTTGCAACCAAAGACCCGAAAGTGTGTAACACTAGGCCTATGTCCAAACCGGAGCTCATATGGTGTTTTACATAGCTTAGCACGCAAGAAAACACGATTTGAGACATAACAAGCGGTTGCTAACGCATCAGCCCAAAATTTCTTAGGAGTTTGATATTCATCAAGCATAGTCCTAGCCATCTCAACTAAGGTTATGTTCTTTCTTTCTACAACACCATTTTGTTGAGGTACATATGGTGAAGAAAATTGATGATCTATTCCATTTTTAGCACAAAAGTGATCAAAAGATTGATTTTTAAATTCAGTTCCGTTATCACTTCTAATTGCCTTTAAAGATCCTGGGTGATCAATTGATAATCTAAGAAATAAAGTCCTAAAGTGACTAAAAGCTTCATTATTAGACGCCATAAAGTAAACCCAAGAGTATCTAGAATAATCATCAAAAATAACAAGAACATACCATTTACCTCCGAAGGATCGAACACGTGAAGGTCCTATGGTGTCAAGGTGCAAAAGTTGACCCGGTTCAGTTTTCATGATCATTGTGAGAGGAGTATGTGAACCTGCAACCATCTTAGCATGTCTACAAGAAGAGCACACAATTTCTTTGTCCCCTTTAAGCTTAGGCAGCCCACGTATGTGATCAAGAGCACTAACACGTGTTAGATTATCAAAGCCTACGTGACCAAGTCTACGATGCCAAAAATATAAGTCCTTTGAATCATTAGCAACTAGACACCTATGCTTAGAGAAAGACATATCAGAATCAGCTTTAAAAACTCTTCCAAACCGAGACACGTTAAAAATAAGCTCACTATTTGAACTTACAACTTTGCAGCAGTTTTTATTGAAAATAATTTCCTTATTTTCATCTAGCAATTGTCAAACAGAAAGCAAGTTGTATTTCAAATTTTTGACAAGTACCACATCCTTCAAAGTGTAGTGATCATTTACTCTAACCGAACCCTTAGCAATTATAGGAGTTGAGGAATTATCGGCAAAAGTAACATTCTCTACACGTGACACAAAAGAGAGGGAGGAGAACCAATCTTTGTTACCGGTCATGTGGCGTGAGCAACCTGAATCGACAATCCAAATGTTCTCCTTCCTCAAACGTGTAACCTACATAGAAGCACAATACGTCGATGACTCAATACTGGGGTTAGTCAAAAGGCATTTAGGAATCCAGTACTGAGTCACGCGACATGCAGCAGGAAAAACACGCAAAAGCTGAGACAAAACAGCAGGTTTATGAGTCAAAGTTTGAGATTTTTTATTCTTAACTACTGACCTATAAGGTGTTACTTGTGTAGCACAAAAATCAGTAGCTCCGGAGGCAAAAACAGAAGGTCAGGAGGTAAACTTTGAATGGTTTTGACTCAAAACAGCAGGTTGTACATTCGGTTTAATATGTGCAGCAAATTTTGTATGAAACTTATGAGATCTAGCAACCATTCGTTCCCTTTTCTATTGTTTAGCTAGTCTATAACAAAAATCTATGACATGACCATCTCTACCACAGTAGGTACAATGAAATTTAACTTTGTGTTCATGTCTAGATGAGCAAACAAAGTTTTTATTTGAAACCGAATGAGACAATACTCCTGCAGATTTGAAAACCACTTCTTTTTGTTTAGGAACTGTTTGAATCAAACCACTTCCTAATGACTTTGCAATTTTATGTGGATGTGCCTTAGCATGAGCATGAGAATCAAAACCTAAACCAGTTTTATCATTGCAAGACTTGGATGAATTCAGCAGCAAGTTAAGGTTCTTATTCCCATTACAAAACTGATCAAATGTCTTATGCATGTTATCAAGTTTATTGGACAGATCAAGGCAATTTTCATATGAAGTTTTTCCTTTTAATTTGCAATTGGAACAATATTTAACTTCATGACAACGTAAAGCATTGTTCAATATAGAGATTTCATTCATAGCATCTTGTAGTTTCTTATCAAGATCAGCACAACTAGAACAATGCAAATCAATTGTAGAACAAGAATCATCTTTTAAGTTTCCAAGATTAAGTGCAGCAAGATTTTTGTTCTTTTCAATTTCAAGTTCAAGTTTATCAAGTGTGGAGGTATGTGCACTCTTCGGGAGGATAATTGTTCATATATTAAGTCACATGGAATCATCACTAGGAATCAAAGATTTCAAACGATTAATTTCAGATTCTAGTGACTCAATTTTAACAGCATTGTCCCTAAGCTTTTTGTCCTTTTTCTTAACAATAACAATGCACGAGAAATAGCATCACACATTTCTTCGCAAGTAGGACATACCTCTTCATTGTTGCTGTTGTGTTCTGCCTCCTCCATACTTGATCTTGACTTGGCTGCCATGAAGCTCAAGTTTGCCAAATCATCTTCATCTTCATCACTTCCAATGTCCACGTCGCTTGAGCCAAGTTCTTGGAGTGCTGAGATAAAACTGTTCACCTGTTGGCGACCTGTAAAGCCCTTCTTTTTCTTCTTATTGTTTGTTGAGGAGTGTTTTATCCTTGATTGTTTTTCTTCCCGGGAGGTAGGACCTGAAAGGTTAGGACAATCTGTACGAAAGTGTCCTGTCTTACCACATTCGAAGCATCGTTGAGGTCCGGAGCTTCCTCTCCTTCTAGTTGTCACATGTTGCAATACTTTTGAGAACCTCATAGAGAGAAGTGCTAGCTCCTCCGCTGGAAACTCCTCAATCTGTTCAAGGGTTAGAGAGGACAACAAAGCAAGTGTACCAGAAGATGAAGATTGGCCGGTGCTAGGCATATCACATTGAGAAACAAAAGCAATAGACTTGTTGGGGTTCTTACGTGATATTATGTCAATTTCATGAGTTTTTAGCTTGGAATATAGCACATCTAAATTAAGTGTACTCATGACAGTAGATTCACGAATAGAGGTGACTTTCATCTCCCAAATTGACATATCTAATGAACTTATCAATTGCCTAGCATTTTCAGCATCTGAAAAATTAACATTGACACTACGAAAGTTGCTGAGAATCTTATTAAAGCGAGCGAAAAGGTCATTAATAGACTCACCGGGTTGCATATCGAAGCACATGTATTCTTTCTTGAACATGTCTTGACTTACCTCTTTGATCGTGTTGGATCCTTCGTGGTAGTCACAAGGTGCTTTCCACACATCGTATGCAGATCGGAGGTGTGCAACACGGTCGAAGTCGCTTTGTGTTAATCTTTGTATGATCAAGTTCCAAGCATTGTTGTTGTTGTCGACATATCTCAGATTTGTAGCTATAACTTGATTGTTTGATGGCACTTCGTAAGGCTTGTATACCTTCACCCATATTGCAAAGCCTTGTGCCTGGATGAAAGCCTCCATGCGTGCCTTCCAAACCTGAAAATCAATACCAGCAAACACACAAGGTTTGGCGGAGTACTTCTCCATGATGATTAGTCAAAAACACGTGCAAATCACAAATATTAGAGCACCGTGGCTCTGATACCAATTGTAGGATCGAAGAGCATGTGAAAATCTACCAAAGGGGGGTGAATGGTAGATTTAAAAATCTTACGCAGCGGAAACAATTAAACCCCAACCCCTTCGGCAGAAAAATGATCTGTTATAGAAATCATGTGTGAGACTAATCTAAACATGTTTCACCATGACAAAAGTGATAGATATCAGAGAGAATCAAGTCACTAAGACAACACAACAAGAATCACTCAAATCCGTCGAGAAAAACTCAAGTTATGATCGAAAGATCAAACAAAGGTCAATCTGCCCTACTCGAGAAAAAACAGTTCTGGAACACTGCAAAGAAACTCGTGTAGATCATAGACCACAAATCCAATGACCGTGAAATTTTTAAAGATGATAGATAATCAAGTTGTGAAGACAACCCAAAAAGAATCACGTCAATTGGATCTGTAAAACTCGAGTTATGATAAAACCACTAACAAAAGGTAGTGCTGTCCAGAAACTCGACGAGTAAAACTTGTCTGGAACAAGTCTGACGAACAAGGCACAAAAGTTCCTTCAAACTACGAATTTTATTCAATAGAACACAAGAGGAACAGCCCCAAAGTCGTGCACCACGAGCCTTGGGCTCCCTTTCTTATATAACCAGCTCGAAAGCCAACTCAACTCAAATCAAGAACCTAATCCTACTCTGTTCACGAATCGTAACTTTCCATAACTGCTTAGGATTCTTCTATACGCAGATAGAAGCAATCTTAAGACTTCCAAACACCTTAGGAACGTATCCAACATTCCTAAACAACTCAAATTCAAGACCCACACGAAATCGTATCATAACCAACTCAAATCTTTCCATATTTGAGTCAACCCGGACTCAGCCGCAACCTGAGTTTATAACCTAGTCGGTTGGACCTTTTCGACCGATTCTTTACGTCGACATCTCTTCATCACATCTCGGAAACATGTAGACACGTCCATGCACTCCTTGCACACATGCAAACATCTTCCATTGACGTCCACGATACCTTCACATGCATTGTTCTTGATTCAATCATGTTGCGCAACCTCCTGATCAGCTCAACCACAATTCCTCCTGAATTTGGTTGTTGGAACCTCATCTCCTCCCTGAGACTAGTCCAATGGATCCCATCACCAGCCATGTCTTGAACTCAAGCAAAACCTGCACATGAATAAACAACCAATCCATACGAGCCCAAGTCCTCGACTTGACTCAAGTTAGTTCCGAACACAACACCTTACGTGAGAACCTCACATAAGCATGTTGCAAAACCACAGTAACACGATATCATCCATGTCAACCGAAAATGCACCAAGGACTTAGCAAATGAATACTAAGCAATCTTTCCAGAGATGTAAAGCAAGTACGAAACATTGCAAATGAAAAACAGAATCACTGCGGTCAAGTTCCGGACCTTGCCAAAGCAACCCGTACCTTGAGCCGGAGCTAACCTAAGCTAGTAGAACGTAGCACTGGAACTTACCAAAACTATTATAACCAAGTAAACCCAAAAGCCGGAGCTAGAAAAATCAACTCGGAGCTTAGAAAAAACATGCCGGAGCTAAAGACAAAACTCACCGGAGCTAACCAAAACTAGTCAAATCTTAATAAAAAGGTGTTTTGGGGATAATCAAAACTTTTATCGTCAAAGCAAGTGTATTCACTACGAGCCAATGTATTCAGCACACACAGGTCTTACAGATGCGGGGCTTTGCATCATGTGTCTGTAAGATACAAAGATATTGAGGCTATCCTAGACTTTCATGTGTTCAAAATCCAAGATTTCGACATTATGATTGGGATTCCAATTGAGAAATTTCTCATGGAAATTCCCTTGGAAGGAAACCTCAATGTCAAACTTGGAGGGCGAAAGTTCTCTATTCCTATTCTGCGTTCAAATAACACATCCACAGAATCTCCCATCTAAGATGAACCAATAGAGGAGGCTAGGACTCTTCCATTCTTAGCACCCGCTAAAATTGAAGGAGAAGAAGATTTCATCCAAGAGGAGGATGAATTTCAGGAGGCAATTGAATTGCCAAAAGAAGAGTTCTCTCAACAACATCCCGTCGAACTTAAAATTTTACCTCCAGGCCTACGTTATGCCTTTCTAAATGGCGATTTGGAAGCCCCTATCATCATAAGTGACAAGCTTTCAGATGACTAGATATGCAAACTTGTTGCCATACTAGAAAAGCATAGAGCTGTTTTTGGCTATTCACTACAAGATCTCAAGGGAATTAGTCTAGCGTTATGCACTCATTGCATCCCTATTGATCCCAAGAGTGTCCCCTCAAGGGAACCTCAAAGGCGATATAATAATGCGATGTGGGAAGTTGTCTAGAAGGAAGTCTTGAAGCTTCTGCATGCCAGGATTATTTTCATTGTTCCTCATAGTGGATGGATCAGCCCGGTTCAAGTAGTGCCTAGGAAGGGAGGTTTGACGGTCACTCAAAATGAGAAGAATGAATTAATTCCTCAATGTACCATCACAGGTTTGAGGATGTGCATCGATTACCAAAAACTTAACAAGGCTACAAGAAAGGATCATTTTCCACTGTCGTTCATCGATGAGATGTTAGAGCGGTAGCCAAAACACTCCTACTTTTGTTTCCTTGATGGGTATTCGAATATCATCAAATCCCAATCCATCCCAACAATCAAAGAAAGACCATATTCACATGTCCCTACTAGACTTATGCCTACTGGCGTATGTCTTTTGGATTGTGTAATGATCCTCCCTCTTTTCAAAGATGCATGATGTCTATCTTTTCCGACATGATTGAGGAGATCATGGAAGTTTTCATTGATGGTTTCTTGTTATATGGAAAAACTTTTGATCATTGTCTAGAAAACATGGACAAGGTCTTACAAAGATGCCAAGAGAAGGACCTAGTGCTTATTGGGAAAAGTGTCATTTTATTGTCCGTGAAGGTATCGTTCTTGGACACCTAGTGTCTGAAAGAGGGATAGAGGTGGACAAAGCCAAGATTGAAGTTATTGAAAATCGGCCACCTCCTATAAACGTTAACAGAATCGGCAGCTTTTTAGATCATGCGGGGTTCTATCGGCGATTCATCAAGGATTTCTCAAAACTCGTTGGACCCCTCGCCAACCTACTAGCTCAGGAAGCTCCCTTTTATTCCGACGATGAATGCCTTAAATCATTTGATACACTCAAAAAGGCACTCATCTCATCTCCAATCATCTAACCTCCTGATTGATCGTCGCCGTTCGAAATCATGTGTGATGCTAGTGATTTTGCTGTTGGTGCGGTCCTAGGCCAAACCAAAGATAAAAAGCATCATGCAATAACCTACGCTAGCAAAACTCTAATGGGAGCTAAACTCAATTATGCCACAATCGAGAAAGAGCTCTTGGTTGTAGTTTTTGCTATCTATAAGTTTAGGTCCTATTTGGTTGGGCCAAGGTCATAGTATACACCGACCATGTTGCCTTTATGTACTTGCTCACCAAAAAGGATGCTAAACCGAGGCTAATCTGA
Organism: Tuctoria greenei; assembly: GCA_036927565.1. Taxonomy (NCBI): domain Eukaryota; kingdom Viridiplantae; phylum Streptophyta; class Magnoliopsida; order Poales; family Poaceae; genus Tuctoria; species Tuctoria greenei. The sequence goes on from JAYESD010000010.1 coordinate 100,405,852, forward strand.
TGGATTCTTCTACTCCAAGAATTTGACTTGGAAATTAAGGATAAGAAAGGAGTAGAGAATTCTGTCACAAATTATCTCTCGCTTATGGAAGTCACGCAAACCATGGACATTCCTATCAATGACTTCCTACGAGATGATATACTTCTCATGGTGACTGACTCTCACCTCTGGTATGCGAATATAGTGAACTTCATGGTCACATGATACGTAGCACCAGGGGAAAAGAAAAAGAAACTCATCTATGAGAGTCATAGACACCTTTGGGATGACCCGTACCACTATCGAGTTTGTGCTGATGGCCTTCTTAGAAGGTGCATCCCATCAATCGAAGGCACCAAGATTATTGACAAATGTCATGCTGGCCCCAATGGTGGTCACTACGGCTATTACCGTAACCTGGGAAAGATCTGGCAGAGTGGATTCTATTGGCTTCTATGTATGAAGCCACAAAGGAATTCATTCGCAGATGTTGGAAATGCCAGAAGCATAGAGGAATCTCTGCTTGCAATGCGATGCCCCTAACATATAATCTTCAAGTGGAATTATTTGATGTGTGGGTGATCGATTTCATGGGACCATCCCCAAGGTCTTATGACTGCGAGTATATCCTGGTGGCCGTAGATTATGTGTTAAAATGGGTAGAAGCCTTGCCATGTAGAAATGCTAATTCCAAGAAATCAAGAAAAATGTTCCATGAGATCATTTTCCGACGCTTTGGCAATCCCTGTATGGTCATAAGTGATGGAGGGTCTCATTTCATAGATAAGACTTTTGGAACTTTTTGAGAGAGCTTGGTGTCCAGCATAATATTGCCACTCCATACCACCCACAAACAAGTGGTCAAGCAAAAACATCTAATAAGCAAATTAAGAATATTATGCAAAAGACAGTCTTGGAAATGGGAATGAGATGGAAGCATAAGCTACCCGATGCATTGTGGGCCTATCATACTTAACTGCCATATTTAGACCGTCAATTCACCTCATAATGTGCCCAAAGGAGAAACACAATGTAGTGGTAGGGTTAAATACTAACTAATTCCACAAGTGTTTATGTTTATTTGTATGCAGGTGAATTAATACCAAAAAAATACCAATACATGTAGGGAGTAATCCATTAAATTTGATTCTGATGAATCATGCGATGCAATGTGTCATCACATAGATCAAATGACCCACAAACAGTAGTATCTGAGGCCATCCAACGGTGTGTTGACAGTTGTTATATACCAATTTCACCCGTCAATATAACTCAATTATGTGAAGGAATTGTCATTTCTTGCACACATAACCTTTCTATTTAACCTATTTCCACTTGTCCTTGGAGAAAGTAGTGCATGCAGGGATTCTATGCTGAATTGAAGTGAAACAAGGGGATGGATCCTATAAAATATCATTCCAGCCAATCAGGCGACGCCATATGACACCACATCGATCAAATGGCCCATAAACAGAAGTATCCGAGGCCATCCAAAGGTGTAGCACCCATATCATGGAATGGGACCCACAAGTCAGTCACGTGGAGGAAGAACTGGTCATTTGGAGCCAGGACCAGGTCGGCCGACCCCCCTAGTCAGCCAACTAGTTCCTGGTGCCAAACACAGTCAAACACCACGTGTTGGCTCCTCTCAGCTTGAAGAGGTCAGGGGTGACTGATTCGCGCACTTTTTGTGGCGGGAACCGACCCTTCTCCAAGCTATGAATAGGACCCCTCACCCCACACTTCAACAAACACCACTTGAGTATTCATCCATTGTATCCACTACTCTCCATAGGTTTACAGAAGTATAGGCTGTAGATAGGAGAGTCTCTGGTCCATAGTCCAAGTAGGAGAGGAGTAGAAGGAGTCTCTTCCCAATTGGGAAAGTTATGGCTCTTATATTCCTATTTGTATTTGTGACTTTATACATAATAAAGATGTTATCTTTAGTCTTCTATTGTTCATATACTTGGATGAACCGTTTCTTGTTTGATTGTTGATTCCATGTATGTGGTAGGAATAGTATTTGTGATTATGCCATACCATCATCATTATATCATCGTAAACAATATAAACCTCCACTATAGGCTAATTAGCTATGACATGATTATGTTAACATGAATCACTTATGCTATGAATTAACATTGGTTCAACGGTGATTTAGTTCATTGCCTTGGGATGGCTTGTTCCTAGGCTCTTAAGGTAACTACTTAATATGCTAGCATGGTGCTAGGATAGAGAGTAGTGTTGAATGTCTCGTAGACTCACAGATTGAAGATGTAGACAGTAGGTGGTGACAAACCTATCTGTCCTTTGTAATCCTTCACGTTCGGTTGTGCCACGGGCTCTTGGCGGAGTAGCCTAGTGTTGCTAGGGGTAAACCCGTGCCTGATGTATTAATCCACTTAGCATGAGAATTCATAATTAATATAATGATTAGTAACTAACTTAGGAGATGTATATGTACATTAGATGCATAGTAGGAGTATTTACCTAACTCTTAGCCTAGTCCCTATTCACCCCATATTATCCACTTACGATAGAATGCTCTTGTGTGTGTCACACTACCTCAATTACCCTTTATCCATCCTTGCTAGAACCCTACCTAGGCCAACCTAGCCTTTTCACTTGGCGATTGCTTTACTTCCATCTAGCCTTCCTTTGGGAAAATATAAATGACACCCTTTGGTAATACTCTTGAGGGGAAATGCTACATTGATAGTTTTTGTGCGCTTGCAGACGTTCATCTGAGATTTAAAACCTACCAACAAGCATTTCTGGCGCCCCTGCTAGGGTTGAATTGTTAGTAGTGCATAGGAAATATCAACAAGCATTTCCAGCACTGTTGTCGGGGAAGGCAGCTGAAGTATTACATGATTTAGTGAATAGGATAGGACCCTGGTAGGTTTTAGTAGGATTACCTTTCTTTGTTTTCGGATTTTATGTGAAAATAGGGTAGTGTATGTCTCGTTTCCGCTTGCCGGAAAACATTGTTGAAGATCCCAAATCCCTTCTGAGATATCGACTTCGTGTCATTGCTCCTCTAAAGTTTTGAGCGGCAAAGCAAGCCAGCACAAATGCACCACAACCGAAACACCAATGGACCAGAAGACCCTTCACGAGTCTCAGCTCCCTCAGCTAACAATGTGCCTTTTGGGCCCAATGTTAACACGGGAGACATAAACATCGAAATCAAGACTGACCTTATCATTATGGTGCAGGCCAACCCATTTTGTGGGAAGGCTAATGAGGATGCAAGTGCTCACCTGCAACAGTTCCTTGAGATCTACAACACTTTCAAGATAAAGGACGTATCTTCCGACGCTGTCCATCTTAGCCTATTTCCATTGTCTCTTCTTGGGATAGCGAAACAGTGGTTCTACGAGAACCGAAGTGCTGTAGATACTTGGGAGAAGTGTTCTACGAGATTCCTTGCCATGTTTTTCCCGTTGGGCAAAACCAATGCCCTACGTGGAAGAATTTCCAGCTTTCAACAAGATGCCAAATAATCTATTCCTGAGGCTTGGGAAAGGCTTCAGGAGTAAATCCTAGCCTGTCCCCACCATGGGATGGATGACTGGCTCATCATCCAAAACTTCTACAACAGGTTGATCCTTTCCGCCCATGACCATGTTGATGCTGCTACTGGAGGAGCCTTCTTCTCATTGATGGTTCCCAAAGCCAAAGATTTGATTGAGAAGATGGTGTCAAACATGGGCTGGAGCGACGAGCGTCTCCATACCCGCCAGCGAGGCATGCACTCCTTGAAGGAGGTGGACATGATCGCTGCCAAATTGGAGCTCCTATTGAAGAAAATTGATGGACCAACTAAACTTCACGGAACTCACTCCAACACCAATGCAGCTCCAATTGGCTGATTCCTCAGTCCGTTTTCCGACGGGTATCGCTGAAGATGTCCTGGACAAAATCTGGAACTACTTCATACCCGTGAATTCCGTGGTGCTCGACATGGAGGTCGAGAAGGAAACGCTGCTCATTCTTGGGCGACCATTCCTAAGCACCTTGATGGCTTGCTTAGATGTTGGAGCTGGAGAAATCCACTTCCATATCAATGGCAAGGAGGAGAAGTTTAACTTCCGCCCAAAGATGGAGCGGTGGTCCATGATCCGTATCGAGTATGGGACGAATGTTAAGCACATTCAAGAGGTCGAAATCACACCTTCAAAGGTGGACCCACATATTGGATTAATGAGGTATTTGATCTATGCGGAAAACTTGTCTTATCGTCCACGCCGACACCTCAATAAGACGAAGAAGTTTGGGCCTTCCCAAAGGCCCAAGTCCACCAAGCTACCAAAGAAGGAATGGTGGAAGAAGCAAGACAGTTGTCCAATCCCATCCCTCCTGGCACGGATGTCAAGAAATCAAGAAGGAGGAATGTCCATCTCATCGGACGGTGGTGAGACCTAGTCAATAGGTTAAATTGGTTGTTATCTTTGTTTTTCTTTTCTCTTTATTTGGTTTTACCAATTTATTTTGATTTTCCAAACTTCATATTTGATTTTCTTAGTAAGTTGAGAATCTTATATTCTCAACTATCATTTTTATTTCTTTATTTTTTACAAAAAGAAAATTGTTGGGTTTTGAAAAGGGAGTTTTTATTTGGAAAAAAAATTCTGAGCTACAAAATTGGTATTTCACCAACGTTCTAATTTCGTGGCCGTGTGGATCTCTTCTCCTCACACTTCACCTCATTTCATACCTCCTCAATGTCACTCTTGTTCACATTGTTTTCTTACTCTTCATTGAAGTACTCTTGATCAATTCCCAAAAGATTTGCTTTTGTTTGCATTTGCAATTTGCTCTCAAGTCCTTCAAGAGAAATTGTCGGTGTTTTGCTTTCATTAACATAACCTCTTTCGAGTTTTTGCCTTGTTGTGTTCTTGTTTGTTGTGGCCATGAAAGGAATGAAGAGGTTTTTTGTAAAGAGGATGGAGGTTGCAAGCTCAAGCCATGGTGGAGACTCAAGTGCACGCCCCTCTTCCATTGCTGCACCAAGTTCACAGAGGAGGAGTGTAGGAGAGGACACTGCCATGTGTGAGAGGAGAAACCTACACCAACTTCTTCACGACAACGACCTCAACATCCAAAGTGAAGTTGAAGATAAAGCACGCAGGCTCTACAATGATCGTGAGTTTTCACATACGAAAGCTTATGATCCGGATTTGATATCCCAAATAGGTATGGATTCTGAATTCTTTTCCATTTGGCGTGCATTAGGATGGGAAAACTTTGCTCGCATAGAGGAGAAAGGTTCACGCCTTCTCTGCATACAATTCCTTTGCACACTCAAAATAGGATATGATGGTATTAATTTTAGATTATTTCAAAAAGAATACAACATCCTATGGAAAGAATTAAGTGAAATCCTAGGCTTCTATAAACGTTGTTTGCTAGATTTAGACGCAATGCCTATGTTTAACTAACAAAGTTTTTGGCAAGATTTAACTAGTGAGGTCAGATGTAGTGCACCTAGGAATAGCCACTTGCACAACCCTACTTTACACTTCATGCATAGATGGGTGGCTATGACTATGTTCCCTAGAGGAGATGTAAGGATAATACGTGATGATGAGTTGAAAATTTTATTTGCCATGATTAAAAACATAAAAGTTGCTCCAGTTATTGCCATGATGAAACAATGGTTAGATTACATTCCAAGGGTAGGGCCAATTGAATGTAATTCATTGATTACACGTATTGCTACTAGTGTAGGAGCACTAGAATATTCTTCATTTTGAGTATATTGAAAAGGTAAGAGAATTAATTGATGAAGAATATTTAGTGCAAGAACATACCCTTAAGCATGATCAAGATGGCTCTTTGGTATTATATTATCTCGGCTTTGTCAATGAAATTCAGTTATCTAACCTAGATTATCATTTGTACAAATGTCAGAGGCTAACCATTGACCTCCTTCCCATTGAGGAAGTTGGAAGAAAGAATGTCTCTAGCAGGGTAACTAGAAGCCGTACAAGGAGAGCGGATGTGCCCCCGACAACCTCCACGGTCCATGAGTACGAAGAGGAAGAGAACCCAACGGGTGATGCACCCGGATGGACTCAACCTCCTTCGTGTGAGACTGAAAGTCCGTGTTGGCATGGATGGCCATGTGCCACATGGGACACACCCCTATCCACTTCAAGCTCTACCAGGATGCCTCCAACATCTATGAGAAGATGTCATTCCACTTCAGCTAGAAGTCATCATGACTATAGCCAAGGAATGATAGATCTCAGTAGATGTATGGAGGAGCTTGAAGTGACGACGGGTGACATCTACAACACTCTCCAAGAGCATGTCCAAAGTACCCAAGACTGGCAACAACACATGGATGCTCAATTCACCAACTTCAACTCCATGCTACAACAACAACAAGCCGATCTCGCGGCATACTTCTGTCATCAATGGTTCAATCCTCACCGCAGAGGTGAGCGAAGAACAAGCTTATGGGAGGACCCCCACTTGAGGTAAATTTGAATGTAGCCTAGAGGTGGGGTAAATAGGTTTTTTGAATTTTCTGTCGGAACCTAAAACACTTTGCAACGTGATCAAACACAGAGAAATTATACTAGTTCGGTAGGGTGCAGACTAGTCTAGTGTGTGCGGACTAGATTGATCAAGTTTGATCAATGATTTCGAACCAGCTAATTTATGCAGGGCAAATTGAGTTGAAAATTGAATGTATTGCTTCAATGAAACTAGATGTGGCACAAGTTAACTTTACATTCAAAGTTTTCATGTAAGTTGAATAAGATTAAGCAGACCCTACATTACAATGAATAGTAATAACATAAGCAAGGACACAATGATTTTTATCCCGTGGTTCGATTCCATAGAAGAAATCTACATCCACTTTGAGGAGCCCACAGAGGACCGAGTCTTCACCAACGCTACCCTCGTCAATTCGCCACGGAGGCCGATTCTCTTCCACTAATCACAAACGGGTAAAATAACCATGTTCATGGGGCCTTCTCACAAGTTGAGGGCTCCACAAGATTTACAAATTGAAACACCACAAACACACTCGAAAAGTATGCAATGAAACAACGAGAGTGTGTGAGAGAATCAAACCCAAGATCTCAAGACGTGAAGAACGTGTCTCTCCTTTGATCTATGGTTAATCCTTAAGGATTTGATCTTTCTTGCGTCGGATTGTGTGGAGAGACGTGTTTTCTGGGATCTTGGAAGGTGTTACGGCGCAGGGGGTCGAGAGTATTTTATTAGGGGACGTGCACCTCTATTTATACTAGGGTTTCCAAGGGTTACCGTTAGTTTTTACAAAGTCCGGACTAGTCCGTGGTGGACCCCGAACTAGTCCGGTGTGCGGCGTGTGGGAAACCCTAAGTGTCCTGAATTATCGGGCTTGTCCAGTAAGTATCGGACTAGTCCGTTTTTGTCTCTGGAGATGTTCGGACTAGTCCGGCACATATCGGACTAGTCCGGTCGTGGTGAATCCCTAGTGTATTGAGGACAAGTCCGCACTTGGAGGACTTGTCCAATTTTAGTCAGAGAGGTTGTCGGACTAGTCCGGACAATATCGGACTAGTCCGGTGTCGTGAAATTTTGAGGGGCTAAGGACTTGTCCGAAGTTGGTCAATGATGGTTTCAGACTAGTCTGTGGAATATCGGATTTGTCCGATATTGATTAGAACCAAAGGTAGCAGGACCTAGCACCGGAGCTTATAAAAGCTACTCAAACCTTGCGCGGACCTAGCAAAAACATGTCGAACCAAGCCATAGCAAGTCAGACCTAGACAAAGAAAGTTGGACCTTATGTTGGACCTTGCTAGAGCTACCGAAAACAAGCCGAACCTATCGTCGAACCTTGCAGGAGCTTGGACCTTGTTTAAAAGGTGTTTCTGAAGTATTCAAAACTTTTATCGTCATAGCCAATGTATTCAGCACACATTCTTGGAATGCTTGGAAGGGGTATGAAAGTGCATCCACACACATTCTTGTAGTTTTTGGATGAATGATGACAAACAAGTGAAATTGTAATAAAATTTGTTAAGTTGGGAGCAGGTTTAGGAGAATGGAAAAGGTGAAAAATGAGAATCAAGAAGGGAAGAGCACAAGTGAATAAAGGATGCAAAAAGTAGTCCTTAATATATAGGGGTGCGTGAGAGACACACTCCCAAGAGATCAAGTCTTTGCGAAGAGAGTGAGGGCTACAACATAATTGAAAACACAACCGAGCACCGGATGTTGACGATCCTCAAGTTCCATATTTAGACCATCAATTCACCTCATAATGTGCACAAAAGAGAAACACAACGTAGTGGTAGGGTTATGAAATAACTGATTTCACAAATTTGGTGTTTATTTGTATGTAGGTGAATTTAGACACAAAATACCAAGACACGCAGGGAGTAATCCATAAAATAGGGTTTCGACGAATCACACGACACCACATGTCATCACATGGAGTATCCGAGGCCATCCTATAGTGTAGCACCAATATCTGTCAAGGGGACCCCACCTGGCAAAGACCTGGAGAAAGCACAGCCCCAACAGGGCCAAGACAAGGTCGGCCGACCCCCCTAGTCTGCCGACTTGTTCTTGCCGCCAAAATCGGTCAAACACCATGTGTTGGCTCCTCCCGGCTTGAAGAGGTCATGGGTGACTGATTCGTGCTCATTTGGTGGCGAGAACCAACCCTTCTCCCCCCTATAAATAGAACCCCACACCTCACTTCACACACACACACCAAAAGTTGAGAGTAGAACCTCACTCCAAAGGTTTAGAGTAGTCTTAGAGGCTGCCAAGTAGAAGGAGAGTGTGGTGAAGAGTTTGGAAGAAGGAGGCTTGGGCTTGTCAAGTCCCTCTTCTATATTTGTACCCCTACAAAGGTGTTATTCAAATTAAGTAATCCTTTGTGAATTCAATTCGAGTTTGATTCTCAATTCATATTATTTGCACAAGTATTTACTTGTGGGTTCATTGCTTTAATTCATTAGAGGCTCTAGTTGTAGCTTTGTGTTTGAAACAACTGGAGTTGTGATTTAGAACGTAAGTGTGGTGCTTAGGTTAGAAGTCACCAGTGTATATCTCGTAGACTCACAGATTGAAGAGGTAGGAAGTGGTTGGTGACAACCCTATCTGTCCTTTGTAATCCTCCACGTTCGGCTATGCCGTAGGCTCTTGGCGGGAGTCACCTAGTATTGCTAATCCCGTGCCCGAAGCAAGCAGCTACTGCAAATTTCATTGAATTAGAATCAATACTTTGAATTCCTCTCTCTTCCTTGCCTACCAAACAACTTTGTGTCCTTGTGTGGATTAGTTCATAAGATTACACACCTGTTCCTTGGATTCGATATTCTTGGAATACTCTCTTAAGGGAACACAACAGTTTCAATGCGCTTGCGGATTTTTATTTCTGACATAAGAAACATCAACACCGGACTTGTCCAATAATGGGCGGACTAGTCTGACTCCTCTCTAAGTACAAAATGGATAAGTTCGATAATGTTCGGACTAGTTCAGTATATGTCTGGTGCTCAAACGGACAAGTCCACGTGTGCATACTAGTCCTTTCCCTTCACATTTCACATGCACCAGACTAGTTCAATATTGGCCGGACTAGTCCGATTTCTCTCTGGACACAAAACGGACTAGTCTGATACTTTGCGAACTAGTCTGATACACTTATGCAAATAAGGGTTTCATAGTGTGTTGCACAACTTCACGTATATCACACACGGCACACTAGACTGGTCCAGTGTCCATAGCGAACTAGTCCAAGCATTGGGATCCAAACAGTAACTTTTCAAATTGTCTATAAAAAAGAGATCCACGACCCCATAACCATCAACCAAGAACCCCAGCACCGTCACACCTCCAAGTAGCACAAAACACTCCTCTTCGCACTTCTAAGGCCCTAAAAGTTCATCCTTTTGGGATTTGAGATTCGGGAAAGGGAGAGCGACAGTCGACGCGATCTTGAGCTCTTGCATTTGATCTCTCTCACACTCTTGCTGATTCTTGTACATCTTTTGAGTGTGTTTGATCAATCCTCTTGATGTAAACTTGTGGGAGCCACATAAACTTGGTGATAATGCCGTTGATAGTGGACATCCGGTCAACCTTCATGGTGAATTGACGAGAGAAGGTTGGTTGAGACCCGACTCTGTGTGAGCTCCTCAACGAGGACATAGATCCCATTTGTGGGATTGAAGTTAGGTAAAAATTGCTGTGTCTTGTGCTTATTGTTTATTTCTTTCATATTCGCAACTAGCTAGGGAACAAATTAATCATTCTCCCATCTGATGTTAATCTTGTGATTCTCGTGAAATTTGACTATCATATACATTTGCCAATTCATCAAAGTAGATTTACATATTCTGCTGCATTACCAGTTCGAGAAAATACCAAAAAGCTTTAGGTTTTTGCAAGTGTTGCGATAACACCGGACTAGTCCGTACCCTACACCATTGTAAAATCACCAATTTTCAAAATTTGGCTAAATCAAATCTAAATAAGAATCTATAGTTTTATTTCAAAATCTCCTCTCCAATCAACTCAAATCTCGAGGGCGAGATTCATGTTAAGGGGGTAGAATTGTAACATCCCGATTTTCAAACTTTGGCGAATTAAAATTTGAATGGGAAGTTAGATTTTAATAATAGGAAGAAATTGTTTTTATAAAGAAAAATATAAAATATATGCATCTATCTTGGATTTGCATTAATCCCTAGGTATTAAAATTTATTTACCTGAATAAATACATTAAAAGCAATTAAATTTGCCAAAACAAATATGGAAGAAAAGAAATAAAAGAAAAGGAAAAGTTAATATAGAAGAAGATGAATAATAAAAGATGGTGAAGTATATATATATAATAGAAATAATAAATGATTAAATAGAAAAATAAATAAAAAATAATAAAGAAAAAATAAAAGAAGACATAAATATAAATAAATAAATAAAGAATATATATAAATAACAATTAATAGGAAAATAAAAGATAAAAAAATATAAAACAAGTCTATATGAAATCTATAAAGGAAAAAAAGTAATTTTCGGAACCTTCTACAAGTTTCCAAGGGAAGCTTTGCTTCCACCCGGAAGGTTCCGGGCAAAGCACCGAGGCCTAGCCGGTGCCCACGAGCCGCCCGAGCGGGGCCTCCACGCGCCCGCACTACAGGCCGAAGCGAGCCGGGTGTGGCTCCTGCGCGCGCCCAATTTACGCGCCCGGGACTCTGTCCCTAGGCCGGTACTAAGCCATGACCGCGCCTCCCCGCCACTAATAAAAAGCGCCCAGCCCCTGTTCCTCAACCACGTAAGTTTGGCTACTTAGGAATCCAACCAACTTCCTTAGGAAGTAACCCTAGTTGCTGGGTAGAGAACAAAAAAAAGAGTCTGTAGTAGGGAGAAAAAGGAGGAGAGAAAAGAGAAAAAGAAGAGGAAGAGAAGGAAGGGACCGCCGTTCGCCGTCCCTGTCGTCGTGCCGCCGGAGGATCACATCGTTGTCTCCCTCATCTACGTCATGCCTTCGTCCTCTTCGCCTACATCAGGTCGCCGTCATCTTCATCAACAAAACTCTATATCCCGGAGGCACACGTCATGCCGCCGCTACACGACCGTCCAGACTAGATTCGCACATGGTAGGTTTTACAGTTTAGATCTAAAGACACAGATTAATCTAGTACTCAAATTATACAATGTGTAGAATTTAATTTATTCATGCATCCATAAATTATCACCAGATCATCATAAATCAACATAAAACTTACAAGTTAGATTAAATCATACAAGATCAATATGTTAGTTTAGATTTGACCAAATTTTATATTTTCAGTACTATTTAATCTTTTTTTAGATTTAATAAATAAGATTAAGCTTAGTTAATTCATAACGTATTAAATTAAATTTAGAAAAATTCCAGAAAATTTAGAATAAATCCTAGTAAGTTATTAATAATATTTTAAGTATATTTAATTTTCTAAATAAATATTTGCCTTTGAATTAATTGTAATTAATTCCAAACTCGCTCAAATAAACAGGAAATCATTATAGAAAATTAATAAAAAGCCATAGAAATTTATATGGCATGAATACAAATATATTCTCTGCATGCATCCATATCTTGCATATTGATTAGTATTTGTAGTGTATTTATTGTGTATGTTTGTATGTTTATGTTCTTGATTGCGAGTAGACGAATATGCTCAAGTGGTTATGATTGAGAAGAGAATATTCAAGGATCGTCATGTGTAAGACTTTGACTTGGTTGAGCATCGTATTGTGGAATATTAAGGTAAGTGTACTTGACCATATTGAACTTATGTTTTAAATGTTTGTTTGAAAAAACTGCAGGCTTGTGTCAAATCGATGGGAAACCCAAAATAGGTGCTTACTAGACTTGTTTGACCATTCTTGTCGCTTGGAATATATTGTAGAGAGTCGGGAAGGGTATGGTTACCTTTTTGCATTGCTCTAATTAATTGGGATGAGAAAACAACTAAATGGCTCAATTATGAATTAATGAACTTATGGATGATGTGAATTGATGAACATGATTAATTGGTAATATGGGGCTTGGGAGATATAAGCAAGCATGATTTGTGGATTGAGTTGGTCGATATGGTGGTTTGCTTGCCTTGGATCTAAGGACCGGTTCATGCGAGAATAAGCCAGGACAACAGTGCCACCACAAAGTCAAGTATGGGTGCGGCGTAGCTGAATAATTAGGAGTGCTGCTTGTATTTTATGGACCATTGGATGGTGCGGGGAATGGGAGTCGAGTAGGGCTACCCTGGCATTCGCATGGCACACGAGGGGGCCCGTGGTTGTGAGAATGGAGATTCAAGCCTGCCGATGAAACCGTAGTGGGTCCATACATACTAGTAGTCTCTTTTGAAAGGCTATTTTGTGATCTCTTAGACACACACCAACAGAAATGTGAGACGGCATAATGGAGGTTCTTAGTCATCAAAAGGTGATGAAATCAAAAACATGTGGGTAAAGTGGTACAACCTCTGCAGAGTGTTAAAAACTATCATGATAGTCGTGCTCCCGGTCACGAGCACCTGGACAACTTCTATGATTAGAGAATGAACTTGGTTTGGGATGGGTTGGTATGTCAATTGAGATTGGTTTTGGTTATGTCATATGAGCATAGTTTGGATATGAGAAGATATGAAAATGGCATATGGTTATGATATTAATTGTTGGATGATTATAAATGAGGTACGATGGTAGATAAGAATGTTGGACATGAATTATGATAATTATTTGGGGTATGATGGGATTTAGACTCACATAGAAATCTTAGGCTGCTTTTACAAGTTTATGAAATGTAGTTTTATGCAATTAGCCATTTATTATGATCCTTGTTTTTAGCTACATGTCATACTTTTCCACACTTGCTGAGTACGACATATACTCACCCTTGCTATTCCCCCATTTAATTCAGCTACATAAGGTATTTTGGAAGACAACGTGGAGCACTAGGCGTGTGTACTAGCATCGATTGCCTGTGGAGTTGGAGTCACCCACGCTAAATTATTTTCCACTACCATAGAATCAAGGTATATTTATTATTCGTGACATGGTTAAATTCAGGTTATCATTTGTGATGTTGATGTGTATGTGTGAAGCAACATCCTGAATACACATACACTGCACTTGGTTCATTTTTCAGAACCGGGTGTCACAAATTGGTATTAGAGCCGTGTCAACCGTAGGATGCAAGCCTAGGTAGAGTGGACACCACAAAACTCATGGGAACTATTTCTAAAAGCTATTTTTCGTATGTTGTCTCTGCTGCAATTATTTTTGCCAAACCAAACAACTTGTAGCAATTTCTGCTGCTGCATTTATACCTCTAGTTCAGGCACTAAAAGCTAATTTTCAAAATGCATCGCTGCTGTATTTATTTTCGTAAATTGAGCCAGTTTAAAACATTAATTGCTGCTGCGTTTCCTTTTTAATTTAGGCATGTTTTAAACATGTGTTGCTGCTGTGCTAAAATAGATTTTCTGCTTCTTTTTGCTGCCGCACAATCTATTTTCTCCCTCCTTTCGCTGTTGCAATTTTTGGACTATTTTTACTCCCATCTCTAATGATTCTCTATCAAGGACATAGAAATTATTATTGAAAACCATCCTTTCGAGTTCTTCCCACTCTTATACTGGTATTGACTTCTTCTTTCTTCTTTCCTTCTTGTATATCCAACCCACTTTCCTTGTATAAAAAACTAGATGACCAGCGGCCAATAAATCGCTAATACACGTATATGAGGAAAACCTATTAGATGCCATGAACCTAGCCACGTAGAGCCTCAACAAATAATCCATTACCACTACGGAGGAACCACACGCTCATCATCACCACTTCACCAAATTGTTACCCTATCTCCAGCCATCCGTGCAGAATAACATACCTTTACCACTCGTAGTAACAAAATGTTGCGTCTTGTAATTAGGATTTGTGATTACCCTTGAATAAGTTGTAATAAATGCTTAGTTCGTTAGTGCGCTTGCTTATGTTTGGTGTGATGGTTGTATGTTTGCTTGCTTGTGTGTGTGTGTGCTTGAATGTGAGTTGTGGAATGCTTTGGCATTATCCACATCCTCATCCATTATATAGATAATGCATTAATTTAGGATCATATACCTTGATGCATGCATATGGGTTGTGATTCCTTTGATCTCTCTTTTCTATCTCGTTCGACCTCTACTTTAATGGAAGATGGACACAATTAGAAGAATCACTATTCCAGAGAAAGCTACACAGGAGTATAAAGACGATATCAAGATAAAGTTTTTACTTGTCTAATCTCTAATCTCTCTGAATCTCGAGGGCGAGATTCCTGTTAAGGGGGATGTATTGTAACATCCCCAATTTTCAAAATTTGGCTAAATCAAATCTAAATAACAATCTACAGTTTTATTTCAAAATCTCTTCTCCGGTCAACTCGAATCTTGAGGGCAAGATTCATGTTAAGGGGGGGGGGGGGGGGGGGGGTAGAATTGTAACATCCCAACTTTTAAACTTTGGCGAATTAAAATTTGAATAGGAAGTTAGAATTTAATAATAGGAAGAAATTGTTTTTATAAAGAAAAATATAAAATATATGCAACTATCTTGCATTTGCCTTCATCCCTAGGTATTAAAATTTATTTACCAGAATAAATACATTAAAAGCAATTAAATTTGCCATAACAAATGTGGAAGAAAAGAAATAAAAGAAAAGGAGAAGTTAATATATAAGAAGATGAATAATAAAAGATGGACAAGTATATATATATATATATATAATAGAAATAATAAAAACTTAAATATAAAAATAAATAACAAATAATGAAGAAAAATTAAAAGAAGATATAAGTATAACAAAATAAATAATAAATAAAGAATATATATAAATAACAATTGATAGGAAAATAAAAGATAAAAGAATATATATAACAAGTCTATATGAAATCTATAAAGGAAAAATTAATTTCTGGAACCTTCCAGAAGTTTCCGGGGAAAGCTTTGCTTCCACCACGGAAGGTTCCATGCAAAGGACGGGGCCGAGCCGGCGCCCACGAGCTAGGCCTCCCCGCGCCCGCGCTACGGGCCGAGGCGAGCCGGGTGTGGCTCCCGCCCGCGCCCATCGTACGCACCTAGGACTCCGTGCCGAGGGCAGTACCGAGCCGTGGCCGCGCCTCCCCGCCACTTATAAAAAGCGCCCAGCCCCTGTTCCTCAACCACGTAAGTTTGCTACGTGAGAATCCAGCTAGCCGCTTTAGGAAGAAACCTTAGCCGTTGAGTAGGGAAGAAAAAGAAAGGAGGCTGCGGCAAGGAGAAAAGGAGGAGAGAAAAGAGAAGAAGAAGAGAAAGAGAAGATCGACAGAGATCGCCGCGCCTCTGTCGTCGTGCCGCCGGATGATCGCATCGCCGTCTATCTCATCTACGTCATGCCTTCGTACTCTTCGTCTACGTCAGGTCGCCGTCATCTTCATCAACGAAACTCTAGATCTGGAGGCACACGTCACGCCGCTGCTACACTACCGTTTAGTAGAGGCGCACATGGTAGGTTTTACAGTTTAGATCTAAAAGACACAAATTATTCTAATACTCAAATTATACAATCTGTATTATTTAATTTATTCATGTGTCTATAAATCATCACCAAATCATCATAAATCAACCTAAAACTTACAAGTTAGATTAAATCATACAAGATCAATATGTTATTTTAGATTTGACCAAATTTTATATTTTCAGTACTATTTAGTCTGTTTTTCAGATTTAATAAATAAGATTAAGCCTAGTTAATTCATAAAGTATTAAATTAAATCTAGAAAATGCCAGAAGATTTAGAATAAATCCGAATAAGTTATTAATAATATGTTCAGTATATTTAATTTTCTGAAATAAATATTTTGCCTCTGAATTAATTGTAATTAATTCCAAACTCGCTCAAATAAATAGGAAATCATTATAGAAAATTAATAAAAAGCCAAAGAAATTTATATGGCATTAATACAAATATATTTTCTGCATGCATCCATATTTTGAATATTGATTAGTATTGTAGTGCATTTATTGTGTATGTTTGTATGTGTATGTCATTGATTGCGAGTAGACGGATATGCTCAAGTGTTTATGATCGAGAAGCGAATATTCAAGGATCGTCATGTGCAAGACTGTGACTTGGTTGAGCATCGAATTGCGGAATATTAAGGCAAGTGTCCTTGAACATAATGAACCTATGTTTTAAATGATTAGTTTGAAAAACTATAGGCTTGTGTCAAATTGATGGGAAACCCAAAATAGGTGTTTACTAGACTTGTTTGACCATCCTTGTCGCTTGGAATATATTGTAGATAGTCGGGAAGGGTATTTTACCTTTTTGCTTCGCTTTAATTAATTGGGATGAGAAAACAACTAAATGGCTCAATTATGAATTAATGAACTTATGGATGATGTGAATTGATGAAGATGATTAATTGGTAAGATGGGACTAGGGAGATCTAGGCAAGCATGGTTTATGGATTGGGTTGGTCGATATGGTGGTTTGCTTGCCTTGGATCTAAGGAATGGTTCATGCGAGAATAAGCCAGGACAACAGTGCCACCACATGGCCAAGTATGGGTGCGGCGTAGCTGAATAACTAGGAGTGCTGCTAGTATTGTATGGACCATTGGATGGCGCGGGGAATGGGAGTCGAGTAGGGCTACCCTAGGATCTGCATGGCACATGAGGGGGCTCGTGGGTGGGAGAATGGAGATTCAAGCCTGCCGGTGAAATCTTAGTTGGTCTGTACATACTAGTAGTCCCTTTTGAAAGGCCATTTTGTGATCTCTTGGCCACACACCCACAGAAGTGTGAGATGGCATAATGGAGGTTCTTAGTCATCGAAAGGTGATGAAATCACAAACATATGGGTATATTGGTACAACATCTGCAGAGTGTTAAAAACTATCATGATAGCTGTGCTCCCAGTCACGAGCACCTGGACAACTTCCATGATTAGAGAATGAACTTAGTTTGGAATGGGTTGGTATGTCAACTGAGATTGGTTTTGGTTATGTCATATGACCATAGTTTGGATATGAGAAGATATGAAAATGGCATATGGTTATGATATTGATTGTTGGATGATTATAAATGAGGTATGATGGTAAATGAGAATGTTGGACATGAATTATTATAATTACTTGGGGTATTATGGGATTTAAACTCACGTAGACATCTTAGGCTGCTTTTACAAGTTTATGAAATGTACTTTTATGCATTTAGCCATTTATTATCATCCTTGTTTTTAGCTACATGTCATACTTTCCCACACTTGCTGAGTATGACATGTACTCACTCTTGCAATCCCCCCACTTAATTCAGCTACGTGAGATATTTTGTAAGACAACGTGGAGCACTAGGTGTGCGTACTAATGTCGATTGCCTCTGAAGTTGGAGTCACCCTCGCTAGATTATTTTCTTCCGCCATAGAATCAAGGTATATTTATTATTCGTGACATGGTTAAATTCTGATTATCATTTTTGATGTTGATGTGTATGTGTGAAGCAACATCCTAGGCACACATACACTGCACTTGGATCGTTTTTCAGAACCGTGTGTCACACCATAGTAGTCTGGCCTCCCTGAAGTTGACAGATTTGCAAACTGTTTCAGGAAAAAGTTTCAAAGTCCTATTCACTCCCCCTCTATGCCACATTCAATTGGTAGCAGATCCGGACTCTCCATCAAGAGACTAATTGATTGGAGAGACGATTACCAACGAAAAGGAAAATGAAGTTCCACAAAAGCCCACAGACAAAGAATCTCAAGAAGCTAAGGTGTTCCATGTGCTCAAGGAGTACGAGCTCGATGATGAAGAAGTTCACCATCTCAAGGCACTTCCAAGGAAGAAGCTCTTGAGCCAAAAGGGCAAGAAGGAAGACGAGAAGCCAATAGGGAGTAGTCATTGTTGACGGTCATTATATACCAATTTCGACCGTCAATATAACTCGATTATGTGAAGGAATGAATATTTCTTACAAATATCATAGTTAGGAATAACCTAGTTCCACTTTTACTACAGAAATCAGTGCATGCAGATATTATATGCAGATTTGAGGTGAATACATGGCCACAAGGCAAGGAAATACACTTCCCACCAATCAGGCACAAGCACGAGGATTCATTGGCCCACTCAGAGTAGAAAACCAGCTAAAAAACAAGAGAATCACTGATACCCATGTTAGGGGCCCATATAATAGTGTCACGGAGAAGTTTCGGTGCGATTGGAGCCGTTTGAAGTTTGGTCGGACCACCAGGTCGCTAGACTTGGTATTCACGCCAAACGTGGTCAACCGCCACGTGTTGGCTCCTCACGGCTTGGAGATCACAATGGCGACTGATTCCCTCATTTTTTTGGCGCCAAACCAACCTTTGGAGGGTATAGATAGGGGGTAGGGGGCTCCCTCACTCCACACACCACTTGAGCATTCACTCTCTTGTATACATTAGTTATCCAAGTCCTTAATGGATGTTAGGCTGTAGAGAGGAGCCTCTAGTCCCAAGTCCAAATTGGGAAAGGTATGGCTCATGTATCTTTTCTTGTATTTGTGACTTTATGCATTATAATAATAGTATTATTAGTCTCTTTTTATTCACATACTTGGGAAAAGCGTTTCTTGTTTGATTTGGAGTCCATGTATGTGTCAGGTGTAGATGTTGTTATGATCTAGACATAATAGCATTATCATATTATCATAAACATCATACACCTTCACTATAGTCTAATTAGGTAATAATATGATTATGTTAATATGAATATGTTAGTGCTTGGATCCAACATCTGTTCAACGATGTTTAGGTTAGTCATTGTCTTAGGATGAATATTATATTGCAACTCTTAAGGTATTTACTTAGCATGCAAGCGTGGTCCTTGGATAGCTAAGTAGCGTTGGATGCATCGTAGTCCACGGGTTGTAGAGGTAGGCGGTAGGTGGTGACAGCCCTATGCGTCTGTTGTAATCCTCCACGTTCGGATACAACGTAGGCTCTTGGCGGGAGTTGCCTGGCAGACCAGGGTAAGCCCGTGCCCAAGATGTTGGACCACTAAGCTCTAGTATTCACTATTAGCATATTCATGTGTACTTTATTAGGCTATGTATATGAGTAATTAGAGCACAATAGGGGTAGCTCCATCTTGTAGTATAACCCTCGCTAGGACAACCTTAACCTTAGAGGGATTGCTTAGTTGTGTGTCACACTATCCCTATTATCAACTTACCCCTGTTCTGATAAACATTTAGTACCCTATACCTTGATTAAAAGAATAGTGTTTACTTTACTTCACCGCCTTCCTTTTGGATAAATATGATACCCTTGGTAATACTCTTGGGTGAAATGCTACATGACAGTATTCGTGTACTTGTGGACCTCATCTCTTTCGAGAGATGATCTGTGATGTAAGAAACATCAACAGTCATCAAGACTATTCTCGGTATCCTTTTACTTATGAGGGCCTCAACACTAATAATCATTATCTTTTGATACCTCTGGGAAAACCTCCTCACTTCGATGGGATTGATTATACCATGTGGTAATATAATATGAAAATGCACTTTATCTCATTTAATCCAAGTCTTTGGCATATAGTGTGCACAGGTCTAGATATCTCGGACAATGATGAAGAACTCACCTCGGAGCAAGAACAAGCAATTCATTGCAACGCGCTAGATGTTAAGGTGATCATTTCATCCTTGAGCCAAGAGGAGTTTACCTAGGTGAATGGTATAGAGAGTGTCAAGGACATATGGGACACCCTCAAGATCATGCATGAAGGAAATTGCTCCATCCGCGAAGCAAAGATTGAGATGTTTAAGGGAGAATTGGGGAGATTGGCCACTGAGGATGGTGAAAATCCTCAATAGATATACAACCGAATGAAGACACTCATCAACAAGATCCATGCCTATAGAAGCAATAAGTGGACAGATCATGAGGTTGTCAAGAGGATGATAAGGGCACTCATGCCAAATAATGTGACTCTATGCTCCATGATACGAGAAAGTCCGGGGTTCCACAAAATGACCTCTGACAAAGTTCTTGGAAAAATCACAAATCATGAGACGATGGAAAAAGAAGCTCAATATGTGAAAGATCTTGTGGAGCTTACTTCATCCAAGAAAAAGGAGGTTGCCCTAAAGGCAACATTCAAGCCCAAGGGAAAGTAAGCCCGTGAGACACGTGAAGAAGAGGATAGTGATGATGTAAGCACCGATATGGATGAAGAAGAAATGGTGCTCTTCATCAAAAAGTTCAAGTGCATGATGAGAAGAAGAAAATGTGATAAATCAACTGAAGGCAAGAATAAAGACAAGGGAAGATCCAAAGCTCAGCGTACATGCTACAACTATGGCGAATATGGACACTTCATGGTTGATTGCCAATATGAAGACAATAATAAGAAGAAGAAAGAAACAAAGCCACAAGAAACGGAAGTGTTCAAGAAGAAGAAGCAAACACACCAAGGACACATGAGCAAGGAGTTAGACTCAAGCAATGAGTCCTCCCCCGAAGACAAAAAAGAGATGGCAACAATTGCATCAAGAAGCCTACAATGAAGTTCACAATCTTCCCAAACGTGGGAGGATGGAAGGACTTCAACCATACTTGCCTCATAGCCACGGAGGGCAGGAAAAGGTCAAATCTAAACCTTCATCTTTACATTCTTCTATTGATCATTTTGATAGTGCTAGTGAGGATGAGGATATGTTAAAAGGCTTAAGTAAAACTGCATTAAGAAAAATGAAATTATTGTCAGATGAGATTTTTGAGAAGGAGGAGCTACTCAATAAACAAGAAGATATGTTGATCCTTGAAAGGAAGAAATATCTTGATGTTGAAAAGCTTCTTGAGCTTGAAAAGGAGAGAAGCAAGTCACATGAGCTTGAGCTAGTCTCGAGTAAGGAAACTTGCTTGAAGCTAGAAGACTCAAATGTTGTACTCAAGGATGAACTTGTTAACTTGACTAAAGTTAACAAAATTCTTAAAGTACAAGTTGAGTCACTCAAGAAAAGTGGCTCCTCATCTTCCAAAAGCTCATATTCTCAAAATGTCAACTCTATACCCATTAGAAGTTGCACACGTGCCAACTTAGACTCTAATGTGAAGCATGAATCAAATGTGACACAAATCAAGCATCCTTCCCAAAGTGGCATCTTTGATAAGGAAAAGAGCAAATATGAACGAAGTGCATATATGATCACAAGACCTCATAATGTCAAAGATGGTATTGGGTGTTCTCGAGGTAAAAAAAAACAATTTGCTAATGTTCACAAGAATTATATAGGACACATTTCTTTTGTTAGAGACACCTAAACATGAACAACAAACTTTGTTTCGTACTTTTGATGCATCATATGTTCTCATGAGAAGTAGTTTTGGTCATGTTTATGCTAAATATACTGGGCCACGCCACAAGAATCCTAGATATTTTGTGTGTGTGCCAAAATCTCTTTTAACTAACCTCAAAGGACCCAAGAAAGCTTTGGTACCTAAAACTAAGGCATATTCCTCCGTCGGATGAAAATGGATGCTAGATAGTGGATGCACCAATCACATGATCGGAGAAAGGAGAATGTTCGTGGAATATGACCAAAATGAAGATCCAAGTGAAGGTATTTAATTTGGGTACAATAGTCAAGGAAAGGTGTAGGATTGAAGAGCATGTGAAAAGCTACCAGAGGGGGTGAATGGTAGATTAAAACTTTTTTAGCGGAAGCAATAAAAAACCCTCAGCAGAAAACAATATGAAAAAGAAATCGTGTGTGCAAATGATCTAAACGTGTTCAACCATGAAAAAGATAGTAGATATTATATAGAATCAAGTCACGAACACAAGACAACAAGAACCACAAAAACCGTTGAGAAAAACTCAAGTGATGATCGAATGATTGAACAAGGGTCAATCTATTCTTCCCGAGTAAAAACCAAATATGCAATACTACAAAGAAACTCATGTAGATCAAAAAACACAAATATGATAACCGTGAAACATTCATAGATGATATAAATTGTGTTTTGATGACAACAACAAAAGAATCACATCAATTGGATCAGTAAAACTCGAGTTATGATCAAAACATTGAGACAACATCGTGCTGTACAGAAACTCAACAAGAAAGACTTGACATAAATTAAGTCGGATGAACAAGGCACAAAAGCTGATATAAACTATGAATTTTATTGATAAAAACATAAGAGGAACATCCCAAAGTCATCTCAGCACAAGCTTTGGCCTCCCTTGCTTATATAACCAACCCTAAGGTCAACCCAATTCAAACTAGAACTCTAATCCTACTTGGACTATAACTCAAACTTACCATAACTTCTTAAAACTCTTCTATACGCAGATAGAAGAAATCTTAAGACTTCCAAACACCTTAGTAGCGTATCCCACATTTCTAAAACAACTCTACTTCGTGTCCAAGATGAAATCTAACCAAAACCAACTCAATTCCAGCTGGTTGGACCTTTCTGACCACATCTTCACGTCCATATCTCTTCATCACATCTTGGAACAAGGTTTCAACCACTATGCACCCATTGCACACATGCAAACACCTTCCAACAACGTCCACGATACCTTCATATACATTGTTCTTGACCCAAACATGTTGCGCGACCTCCCGATCAACTCAACCACAATTCCTCCCGAATTTGGTTGTTGAACCTCATCTTCTCCCTAAGACTGGTCCAATGGATCTCGTCACTAGCCATGTCTTGACCTCAAGCAACACCTGCACATGAACAAACAACCAACTTTGCGAGCACAAATCCTCTACTTGGCTCTAATTAGTTCAAAAAACACAACATCTTACGTGAGCACCTCACATAAGCATGTTGCAAACCATTGCAAGATAATACCAGCCATAACGCATCAAAAACTTAGTAAATGAATACTAAGCAAACATTTCCATAAGACAAAAGCAAGTTCGAAACATTGCAAGTTAAAACAGAGCAGAATAGAGCAAAACAGAGCAACCGAACTCAATATGATAACTTTGTGCAGTAACTATTACTCCCAATATGCATTGAGAAAGTTCGGACAGTCCTAAACCATCGAGGGTAACGTTACTCCTAAAAACACTTTTGTAAAGATTGACCTATGTCGACTCACGTTCATCTCACGTGTGTGAAAGTTCGGACAATCCTAAGTGTCGAGCATGTGCAAATCATGTAAGAAAAGTTTGGGCAATCCGAAGCGAGAAAACACGTGCAACTCACACGCAATGAAGATCGGATATTGCAGAACGGATTCTTGCAAGTTCGAATAATCCGAAGTGTGCTTTTCAGCAATATTCAGAACTTTGCGAGTCAACCCTCGCTTTTATTTAAATTGCCAATGTATTCAGCACACATGGGTCTCCCAATCTCTCCATTGAAAAATGCATTGGCAACACCACTTAGAATACGAACATTGGCTCATTCACCTGAAAAGTTTTGAAAACAAATTTCTCCTCCTTTTGAAAAAATCAAATGAGAATGAAATATCAAAAAAAATTCCCCCACCCCGAGTAACGTGTAAAAACTTGTGAATGTGCAACAATGTGTGACATATTCCCCCCCTTTGATAATGTATTCAGCAAGGTTCAAAAGAGAAATCTTAATTGCTATGAGCATATTATAACATATACATATAAAACAAAGCTCATCCAAGTCATAATATCAAGTAACTTACACTATCACATCAATTAATGAGATACATAAATTAGTGTAAGCCATGCTAGAGATCAAGTGTAATTTTTCAATTTAAGCAAGTCATGATCTCACAAACTTAACTATTTCAAAACCTGAAAGCATGACACATGTTGCTGCCTTTTTTATTTTTCATTATCATTTAAAGAACAAACTTTGATCCTTGTAGGATCGAAGAGCATGTGAAAAGTTACCAGGGGGGTGAATGGTAGATTTAAACTTTTTCAGCAGAAGCAACATAATCCCCTTAGTAGAAAATCGATCTGTTAAAAATACAATGTATGTGACTAATCTAAACGTGATCAAGCATGAAAAAACCAGTATAGATTGTGAAGAATCAAGTCATGAAGATGTCACAATAAGAATCATGAAAAACTGTTGTGAAAAACTCAAGTTATGATCGTAAGATCGAACAAGGGTCAATCTCTTCTATCTGAATAAAAAAATTAGACCCGCAACACTGCAAAGAAACTCGTGTAGATCAGAAACCACAAATCTAATGATTGTGAAATTTTCACAGGTGAAAGATAATCAAGTTTTGAAGACAACCCAAAAAAGAACCACATCAATTGGATCTCTAAAACAAACACAGAAGCAACATAGTGTTGTGCAGAAACTCGATGAGAAAAACTTGTTTGAAATAAGTCGAACGAACAAGGCAAAAAAGTTCCTTTAAACTATGAATTTTATTGATCAAAACAAAAGAGAAATATCCCAAAGTTGTCACACCATGAGCTCTGGCCTCCCTTGCTTTTATAACCAGCTCTAAGGCCAATCCAATCCAAACTAGGACTCTAATCCTACTCAATTTCAACCGAAACTTTCCATTACTCCTCAAGACTCTTCCATGCACAGATAGAAGAATTCTTAAGCCCTCCAAACACTTTAGGAACGTACCAAACATCCATAAAACAACTCAACTTCGTGGTCACCCATGAAATCTAACCAAAACCAACTCAAATTTTTCCATACTTCTGACTCAGCCACAACCTGATTCCATAATCTAGTCGGTTGGACCTTTCCGACCACATGTTCATGTCCACTTCTCTTCATCACGCCTTGCAACAATGTTGCCACTTCCATGCACTTTCCAACAACATCCATGATACCTTCATATGCATTGTTCTTGACCTGGACATGCTGCATGACCTCCTGATCAACTCAACCACAATTCCTCCCGAACTTGGTCGTTGAACCTCATCTTCTCCCTAAGACTAGTTCAATGGATCCCGTCACCAGCCATGTTTTGACCTCAAGCAACACCTACATATGAACAAACAACCAATTCTTCCGAGCACAAGTCCTCGACTTGACCCTTGTTAGTTCAAAACCACAACACCTTATGTGAGCACCTCACATAAGCATGTTGCAAACATAACAAGATAATGTCCACCATGATCAGCCAAAATACATCAAAAACATAGTCCAAAAAATACTAAGCAAATCTTCCCATAAGTGTAAAGCAAGTTTGAACCATTGCAAATGAAAATCATAACAGCTGAACGAATATTTTAGTAAATGAAAGATTGTACAGTACAAAGCAGTCGCTATGGAATGTATAAGAAAAGTTCGGACATTCCAAAACGCAAAACACGTGCATCAAAAGTTTGGGCAGTGTGAAGTGTGTTTCTCAAGTATATTCAGAACTTTGCATGTAAACCTACACGTTTAAGATAATTTCCAACGTATTCAGCACATAGGTCTCACAATCATATGAGAGTTGCAAGAGATTATATGCCGCATCATCCTTATTCTAACCAACCAAGCCAAGCCTATGTCATTTGACAATCGGAAGCTTAAGGACATGGTTTTATTCATACAAAACTTCTTCCGAGCTCATATCTAAGTGCAATGATAAGCCATATCAAAAGAAGAAGCACAATGCATACATGTTCTCTTGATCTTTTCTCATATTTCATTTGATCATAAAAGCTCAACATGTGGATAGTTGATTGCTTAATTTTCATTATTAAAAGCACTTGTGAGCTCGCAACAAGTTCGAAACAGCAAGAAAGTTCGATCATGACCAGATTTAGTGTAAGTAATTATTCTAATTACTAGTCATGGCAAAAGCTACAAAATGTATAACACGAGTAATGTAGTAAGAACTTTCAGCATGTAAAAGGAATCACAAAGTCATATATGTATGAATTACTATGATCATATTATTTTAAATTCAGATTCACACAAAATGTATAACACGAGTAGTGTAGTAAGAACTTTCAGAATGTAAGGTATCAAGTCTAAAAATACATGACTGCCATATCATATTTTAGAAGCTCCTTCCTTTTGCAATACGTAACATATTGCCTAAAAGGTTGTTGTACCTTTAATTGAGTTTAGCACATTCTTTTTTGGATTTTTTCTAAAGAATTGGCGGAACTAGATTTGGATAAGATGAGCAACAAATTCCTAAAACAATTCGTAAGCTTGAGATGTTTTTTCCTCTCACTTTCATTGATATCATGGTACATCTTCCAACCCATCTTGCCAAAGAAGCTCACTTGGGTGGAACTTTTTCTTACAGATGGATATATCCAATTGAGAGGTTCCTTGGTACATTGAATAGGAATGTACATAAAAAAGCTCACCCGCAGGGTTGTATAGATGAGGGATATATTATGGAAGAGTGTATGACTTTTTGTAGTCAGTTTTTGGATAACATCAACACCAAGCTTAATAGGCCAGAACGTCATGAAGCTGCAACTAGGAATGAACCTTCTCTTGAGTCTAGTATATTTATAGAAGTTGATAATTCTAAATAAGGGCATAAATGGGACAAACTTACTATGATGGAACTACATAACATCAGGCATTATCTTATTTCTAACGTTGAAGAGGCTGCTCCATACATCAAGTACCTATAACTCAGATGTTCTATACTATATTGGATCATGCTTATTGCAGATGGCTAATTTAATTTTGTACCATTTTCAGTGAGCATATTGAAGAACTAAAAAAGATTCATTCTTGTGATGTTGATAAACGCCATAGAGATGAGTTTGTTTATTAGTTTCAGAAATGAGTAAGTACATGCAAATTTTTACTTTGATGAAATATTGAACAAATATGTGTTCTAAAATTGTTTTGTTGATAACCCCTTTTATAATGTGTACATATTACGACATTACACAAATAAGGCAAAGTAACCGATTATATGTATGCATTATCTTGAAGACCTGATCGTCGAGCACATTTTTTTAGTCGATCATTCATCAATGGCTTCTTCTTTCAAACTGCAGATTTGGAAAAAGATTTACGGACCCAAAAAAGTGGTGTTGTTGTTCAGGATAGTCATCATGATTGGTTTGGAATATTCAAGAAAATGATATCTATTGATTTCGAAAAAAAAATCAAGAGGTTCTGTTATTTGAATGGGACTTGTTTGATTGACCTTTTTCCAGTCAGAACCAAAGCAGAGGCTACAAAAAGGATCAATACGGAATGATAGATGTTGACACTACTGTAGGATCGAAGAGAACGTGAAAAGCTACCAGAGAGGGGTGAATGGTAGATTAAAACTTTTTCAGCGGAAGCAATGAAAACCCCTCGGCAGAAAAACAATCTGTTAAAGAAATCGTGTGTGGCACTAATATAAAAATGTTTCACCGTGACAAAAGTGAAATATATCAGAGAGAATCAAGTCACGAATACGTAACAACAAGAATCACTCAAATCCGTTGAGAGAAACTCAAGTTACGATCGAAACATCGAACAAATGTCAATCTGTTCTACTGAATAAAAAACAGATCTCCAATACTGTAAAGCAACTCGTGTAAATAAAAAACCACAAATCCAATGACCATGAAATTTAGACAAATGATAGATAATCAAGTTCTGAACACAACCCAAAAAGAATCGTGTCAATTGGATCTGTAAATCTCGAGTTATGATAAAACCACTGAAGCAAGGTAACGCTGCGCACAAACTCGTCAAGAAAGACTTGAAGAAAACAAGTCGGATGAACAAGGTACAAAAGTTCCTTTTAACTACAAATATTATTCAATATAACACAAGGGAAACAGCCCCTAAGTTGTGCACCACGAGATCTGGCCTCCCTTGCTTATATAACCAACCCTTAGACCAACCCAAACCTAACTAGGACTCTAATCCTACTCAATTCATAAATCGAAACTTTCCAAAACTGCTCAAGACTCTTCCATACGCAGATAAAAGCACTTTTAAGACTTCAAAACACCTTAGAAGTGTATCCCACATTCCTAAAACAACTCAAATTTGTGACCCACACGAAATCCTATCATAACCAACTCAAAACTTTCTATATTTGAGTCAAAACCCACTCAGCCACAACCTGAGTCCATAACCTAGTCGGTTGGACCTTTCCGACCAATTCTTTACGTCCACATCTCTTTATCATGCCTTGGAAACATGTAGCCACGTCCATGCACTCCTTGCACATGTGCAAACATCTTCCAACGACGTCCACAATACCTTCATATGCATTGTTTTTGATTCATACATGTTGCGCGACCTCCCGATCAACTCAACTACAATTCCTCCCGAACTTGGTTGTTGAACCTCATCCTTTCCCTAAGACTAGTTCAATGGATCCCATCACCAGCCATGTCTTGAACTCAAACAACACCTGCACATGAATAAACAACAAATACTTCCGAGCACAAGTCCTCGACTTGACTCTCATTAGTTCCGAAACTACAACACCTTACGTGAGCACCTCACATAAGTATGTTGCAAACCATAGCAAAATGATAACAGCCATAGTGAGGCAAAACACAATAAAAAACTTAGAAAATGAATAATAAGCAATCTTTCCACGAATATAAAGCAAGTTCAAAATTTTTCACTGTAAAAGTAGGAACATTGCGATCAAGCTCCGAGCCTTGCAAAAACTAACCGGAGCTTGAGCTGGAGCTTACCAAAACTAGTCAGACCTAGAGCCGGAGCTAACCAAAGCTAGTCGGACCTAGACAAAGAAGTCAAATCTAGCCAAAGCAAGTTGGACCCTATGTCGGACCTTGCCGGAGCTGCCCAAAACAAGCCGGACCTATCATCGGACCTTTCAGGAGCTCGGACTTAAAGTCGGACCTTAATAAAAAAAGTGTTTTGGTAGTATTCAAAAATTTTATCGCCATAGCCAATGTATTCAGCACACATAGGTCTCACAATCTCCCCCTTTATGAATGCAATGGCAACACCACTTAAAATCCGAACATTGGCTTATTCACATGAAAAGTTTTGAAAATGATTTTGTCGACTGATGGAGTCGGCAGATCTCCTGACACAGCTAAAGTGTCGAAGGAGTTCGTAGTTCGGTGTGGGCGCGCGAAGACTCAAGAAGGTGAATTGCGGTTTAACACTGGAGACACTAGGATTTACGTGGTTCGGGCCGCCTGAGCGTAACACCCTACTCCACGGGGATGTTGATGTTGTATTGGCTTATCACGTATGATCTACCGTCCGTGTCCCCTCTGTGTATCGTCGTCCTGTCCTTTTATAGTACAAAGACAGGCCGTTACAAGCTGCCTGGCCCGACATGTGGCCCTGGCGGTTACTAGTATTGATACACGATTAATTGTTGTTAATGAGCCTGTAACGGGCTTCGACGGTGCTGTTACAGGCGTTAAGATCGTCCGTTTAAGTGTCATTAATATGGCATTAATGACATTTAAACAGGTCTTGAAACCCTTGGCTCTCCTTTGAAGATCCGGAGCAGTTACAAGGTCTCCCGGAGGTTAGAGGCGGCTTGCTCCGATGTTTAGACATGTGGCAGCTCTGGAGCTTGCTGCGGGAAGCAGGAAGCTCCGGGGCTACTTGACACGTGTCAGGTCCGGAGCTTCTCTCGGTCAGGGGTTAGGTCCAGAGGTGTTGTTTCGGTACTCAGTCCGGTGCTTCCCCCTTGTGGGCGGTAGCTCCGGTTCGGTAGTACACGTGGCGACCTAGGGATTAACCATGTTGGAAAAGCTGGTCCGGTCATGTCTGACAAGTGGGCCTCCGAGGGTATTCAACTCGAGTAGTCGTCCTTCCCCTGAGATCTTTGTAATCTTAGGGGGTGTACGGTTTTTAGGGTACCGACAGTGGCCCCCTGGACCTACCTCCGAGGAAGGTCACCGGGGTGAAGTCGTTCCATCGGAGGTGGGTCCACCTTTGCGACTCTTGAACTGGGTCTTCAAAGGTCTTCGGAGGTGCCGTTGACAGGATTTTACAGTTAAATCCCGACGCGTGGCACACCTCAGGCGGCAGATAAGATCTTTGGCGTGCGGATCTCACGCAATTGAAGGTCGCCGGTTTCCGATACGAAAACCGTATCGGTTCCGCGCGCCTTGTCAGGTTGCCGCCTTTGGGTTTCCCGCCTCGTGATGACAACCGTTCGCCTGGGTGAGAATCTCGACTTGATCGTCGGGGTGGTCCCGGGCCCCCTTGTCATCGGCTGAATTGAACTCTTGAGTAGTATTTTCGACTCCCCTGCGGTTTCCATCCAAGCGTTGCGAGGGCTTACTTAAGAAGGAAAGGGCGTACCGTTGGGAGTTCTTTACGCCTCCCATCTGATCTTGCTCTCAAACTCCCGACTCGTACTTTGCTCTTCCTCTCTTGACTAGCTGTGCTGCGATGGAGTTGGGTCTGCGCGACAGTCGCCTGAAGACCGACAACGATTTGAAGAAGGTCCGGGCCCTTGTGCTGCAGTAATGGAAGCTCCGGCTGTAGAGCCGGAAGAAGTGATAGTCCCGGTCTTAGAGCCGGAACTCGTTGAAGCCCCGGCGATTGAACCGGAGGTGATTGAAGCTCCGGCGTGCGAGCCGGAAGTCGAGGTAGTTCCGACAGTTGAGTCGGTTACCTCCGATGCACCGGTCGCTGAGCCGGTTGTTGTTGGAGCGCCGGTCGCAGAGCTGGCGGTTGAAAGGTGAGGGAGCTCGGGTCTCCCTCAGAAGAGGTGCCCCGATCGGAGCCAACAGTAGCTCCTGCTCCGAGGGTGACGACATCGATGGTACCTGTGGCAGAGCCAGAGTGCCTAAACGAAGTCGCCGGCCCCCTGCCTGAGGGGGCGAATGAAAACTTGGCGGCGGGGCCTTCTTCGATGGCGACTGAGGCCATCCCGGAGGAAGGCCCTAGCGCTTTGGAAGCTCAGGGTTCCGCTCTCGTAGAGTGGGACCCAATTTTTGTACGTGAAGACCCGCTGGAACCAGCGGAGGAGACCCCAGCAGGTCCGGAGCCCATCCCACTGTCGATGTCTATCGACAACGCCTGCTCCAGTCTACGTCAGGTCCAACTGGCTTTCTTCCACGACTGCAAGGCTCTTGAAGAGGAGCGCCAAACCCTTAGGCGGTGGCGTAATCGGCTCCACTTCGAGACTAAGCTGGCGCAGTCGAGGCATGCGGATGACAATGAGTGGATCAAGCGGGAGAAGATCCGCCTGGAGTGTTGGGAGAAGCTGCTGGATGAGAGGGAGAACATGACCCATGCCCTCGACGCTCATTCTCGGGAGTTCCATGATCAGGACAAGGCTGCCAATGACGCGGCCAATGCTCGGTTCGAGCAGCTTGAAGCCATCAACGCAGCTCTCATCAAGCGCCGAGAGGCACTCGAAGGGAGGGAGAGACGGCTCGAAGACGAAGAGCAAAAACTCCTGGAGCTGCGGGATGACATCCTGAGAAGGGAAGAGGAGCTCGCCGAGAAAACAGCTCTGGCGGACAAGGGTCTCGAGGAGCGCACTAAGAAGTTGGAAGAGCGCTGCCTCGAGGAAGAGGAGAAGACCTAGGTGCGAGGGCAGGAACTCTACGAATACGAGTGTGCCCTTGTTGCCCGGGAGAAGAAAGTAGAGGCTAGGGA
The DNA here is from genome assembly GCA_036927565.1 of Tuctoria greenei. Classification (NCBI taxonomy): domain Eukaryota; kingdom Viridiplantae; phylum Streptophyta; class Magnoliopsida; order Poales; family Poaceae; genus Tuctoria; species Tuctoria greenei. Next base: position 100,437,863 of record JAYESD010000010.1, read on the forward strand.
GAAAGACCTGGTCGACCGTCGGAACAAGATTCACCTCCGGGAGGAGGAGCTCGGAAGACTTGAGAGGCGGGTTGCTGCAAAGATTCAGCAAAACGCCAAAGAAGTTGAGCGCCTCGCCCGTGGGAATTCCAAACCGACGGCGGCCAAGAGATCCTTGGAAGAAGTGAAGAGCCCGAGGACAGTGGACTCCCTGCAGATTTGGGAGTTCCTGGGTAAGGCTAACGATGCGCTGACGCCAATGGGTTTCAGCCCCATGCGCCCGGATGATCCGGAGCCGGAGCCGGACCTCGCGCTGCAAGCGTTGAGCGTAGCAGGCAGCAAGCTCTCCAAGGTGGGCGACGTCATCGCGGACCAAATGGAGGTCGAGGGGCAATCCCTGGCGAGGAACATCACAGAATACGTGTTGACGTGCTACACCAGCAGGAACCCTCAATTTCCTCTGGACCCGGTGCTTGAAGGCCCCGTCGAAGGAGAAGGCGAAGCTACCCGAGCCAGCGTATCGGAGGTCGCCCAGAAGGTCGCCGAGTTCTTCCATAGGGTCTAGGATCATCTCTTTAGCTCCCGCTTGTATTTTCTCTTCTTCCTCAATTTTGTACTCCCTTGTCTCCAGATGTAATCTCCTGTCTCCAGATAAATGAAATCCCCAAATTTTTGCGAATTTTATTTTTTGTCTTCAACATCTTTATCTTCTCTTGGCCCCCTGGTAGATGTACACAATTTGATTGTGAACATGTACCAAAAGGATACTGAGTTTTGTTGAAGACGAATTTGCTTCGAACTTATAGAATTTGGTTCCAAAGTCTTTGATAGTGAAGGTCCCCTGAAGTTGTCGGAGCTTAGAAGCTCCGGTACTGTCCATCGCTGGAGGTTAGTAGCTCCAGCAATAGCATCTATCAACACGTAGAGCGTTGATAGTTAGTACTCCAAGGTGTCCGAGCTTAGTAGCTTCGGCAATGACCTTTAGCAACACTTGGTAAGTTGGCAACGGACTCCATGTACGGGGTCTTCTCACCATCTTTTACTCAGCGCCGATGGTAGAACCCCTTGAGGGGGTCGGAGCTTGGTTAGCTCCGGCTTTTCTCCATCAACGTATATTTTGTTTTTCCTGCACACTTAAGCCAAGAAAAACGATAAAATTTGTTCCTTGTCTATAATTTCATCGCGGCTTACGATTCTCAAGTAAATTTTAAGTTGAACGCGATTTTAAATACAACTGGAAGCGTTGTCTTTTCTCTTAGATCCAACTGTCCATGGACCCGCCTTACTTTGGCCTGCCGGGGTGTAGGTAGAGTGGCGTACTTAGGGTGCTTGACCAGGCTAAGTCGATAGCACACTCCGGCCCTAGATTGGCTTGGCGGCTTTCAGGCCAGTTGGCCATAAACGATATTTAAATCCAAGAGTTCTGACAATTCAACTCGAGTCGTATATAAACCGGTCAAACTAAAATTTCTTAAGAATTGCACGTTTCTGTTATAGACAAGAAAGAGAAAAATAAAAATATCGAGCCTGCACAAAATGAATGCACGTGGAGTCTATTTCACATGAAGATGTCTTTCATTATAGGTCCGGGGTACAGGGGAAACAAGTACATTCTTAGGGTACGGGACCAGGCCAAGTGTGCTTGGTTTCTCGTTTGACCCAGGGTAGTTAGCCACGCTTTTAGTCTGGGGACTGTAACAAGTGCTTCTTGAGCTTTACAGACCTTTCGGAAAAGGTCCGGCTGCTCTCCCGGAGGAACTACCCGACTCTGTACAATGACTCTATAACATACATCTCAAGTTACTCAAGACTCACCTCCGTGGAATTAAGTGTAGAACTTACGGAGGTGCTCGATGTTCCAAGGATTTGGGAGAGGTGTCCCATCCTCAGTAGCCAAGCGAACGCTTCTGGGACGGGATACTTTGATCACTCGGAAGGGCCCCTCCCATCCGGGGGAAAGTTTGTTTAGCCCTTCTCTGGATAGTATTCTCCGTAGCACGAGATCGCCTTCCTCGAGCTGTCGGTTGTGTACATGCCGCTGGTGATAACGCCGTAGAGCCTGGCGATATTTGGCATTCCGAACAGCTGCTTGGCACCTTCCCTCCTCGAGGAGGTCTAGGTCTTCACGCCGGAGCTGGTCCTGCGCGGCTTCGTCGAAGGTCCGGACTCGGAGCGAACCCATGGTGATTTCCGGAGGAAGGATTGCTTCAGCTCCGTACACCAGAAAGAAAGATGTTTCTCCGGTTGACCGGTTTGGAGAAGTCCTGTTAGCCCATAGAGTGGGCGGAAGCTCTTCGATCCAATTGGCTCCGTGCTTTTTCAAACGCTCATAGGTGCGCGTTTTGAGTCCTTTAAGGATTTCTGCATTTGCTCTCTCAGCTTGGCCATTACTGGCGGGATGAGCTACGGAAGCGTAGCAAACCTGTATGCCGAGTTCTTCGCAATACCCTTGGAATGCGGAGCTTGTGAATTGAGTCCCATTATTAGTGATGATCTTGTTTGGGACTCCGAATCTGCTTACAATGGATTGCAGAAAGTTCATAGCAGATTGCTTGTTGATCGTCACAACTGGAGTTTCTTCCGACCACTTGGTGAACTTGTCGATGGCGACGTACAGGAACTTGTAACCTCCGACGGCTCTTGGGAAGGGTCCCAAGATGTCCATCCCCCACACAGCAAAGGGCCATGTAGGAGGTATCATTTGTAAGGGCTGAGCGGGTGTATGAATTTGCCTTGCATGAAAATGGCATGCTTCGCATTTCTTTACCAGCTCAATGGCATCCTGGAGTGCTGTAGGCCAGTAGAAGCCATGCCGGAAGGCTTTTCCGACCAACGTGCGGGAAGATGCGTGGTTCCCACACTCGCCTCCATGGATTTCTGCGAGAAGCTCGCAGCCTTCTTCCCTTGTGATGCACCGCATTAGGATGCCGTTGGCACCGCGCCGATAGAGATCCCCTTCTACCAGTGTGTATCTTTTAGCCAATCTGACTACCCGGTCAGCGGATACATCATCATCAGGAAGGATGTTGTCTTTCAAGTAGTTCCGGATCTCCGAGATCCGTGCATCGGAACTGACTTGAGTATTTGAGTCTTGCGTGCTGGGTTGCTCGGATCTTCCGGCAGCACCTACGACCCTTGATGGCTGCCATGGTAACAGGGCCATCGGGACCGTCAGCTTCGGGATGCTGATCTCGCCCCCTTCGTTCAGTTCGGCAGGCTGAACTGTGGGTTTTGACAACCTCCGGACAAAGATTCCGTCAGGAGCTGGAGCTCCGGTTGACGCTTTGGTCGAGAGTTCGTCAGCTTCAGCGTTGTGGGCACGCTGAACATGGTTGAGGTCTAGGACTTCAAAGTCCTTCTGAAGCCTCTGGACTTCAAGGAGGTAAGCAGCTAGCTGGAGATTATTGCAGGAGCATTCACCCTTCACCTGCTTGATGATGAGCTGTAAATCTCCTTTGACCATCAGTTGCTTGACACCGTATGACAGTGCCACCTTTAGCCCGCTGATGAGTGCTTCATACTCCGCCATGTTGTTGGTTGCCTTGAAGTCAAGGTGTACCATGTATTTTACCTTCTCCCCAGTCGGTGCAAGGAGAAGGATTCCACCACAGGCCCCCTGCTTCTGCATGGAGCCATCGAAGTAAAGAGTCCAATGAGGCTCGGTGAAGGTTGGAACTTGATGTTCCGTCTTCTGCTTGCTGAGGCCCCTAGGGTTTGATGGAGAGGGAGTCCATTCCGCCACGAAATCTGCCAACGCTTGACTCTTGATTGCTTGTCTTGAAATAAATTCAAGATCGAATTCAGCCAATTCCGCTGCCCACTTTGCAATATTCCCAGTTGAATTGGGATTATGCAGGATCGCTCGAAGTGGATAAGAGGTCACCACCGAGACTTTGTGAGCTTGGAAGTAGTGTCGGAGCTTCCTAGAGGCAATAAGAACTGCATAAAGCAGCTTATGCACCTCTAGGTATCGAGTCTTGGCATCATGTAATACTTCACTAATGAAGTATACCGAACGTTGAATGGTCCGGACCCTCCCGGAGGGGTCCGGAGCTTCCTCTCTATTGATTCGGATCCTGTCGGAGGAGTCCAGATTCTCTTCAGGGACCTCCGGGTTCTGGCTGGAGGAACCTGGAGCTTCTTCAGAAATGACTTGGACCCTCTCGGAGGGGTCTGAGTCTTCTGAAGTGACTTCTTGTGGATTTGAGTCTGGGAGCTGGGACCCAGACTCACTTTCAGGGACCTCCGGACCCTCCCGAAGGGGTCTGGATTCCTGATTATGGGATAGTTCTGGTCTCTCCGCAACCAAAACCATACTGACAACCTCGTCAGTAGCTGAAATGTAAAGTAGCAAGGGCTCACCAGGGTTTGGAGCTACCAGAATTGGTAGGGTAGTGAGGAACTGTTTCAGCTCCTGGAATGCCTTCTCTGCTTCTTCGGACCATTGGAATGGTCCAGACTTCCTCAACAACTTGAAGAAGGGGAGCGCCCGTTCCGCCAGTCTTGATATGAACCGACTGAGGGCAGCTAGAGACCTAGTTAACTTTTGGACGTCTTTGATGCGGGTTGGTGGCCGCATCTCTTCAATGGCTTTTATCTTCGCCGGATTAGCTTCTATGCCCCGGTGACTTACCAGGAACCCCAGAAGTTTTCCGGAGCTAACCCCGAAGACACACTTGTCTGGGTTTAGCTTCGTGCGGGTGGCCCGCAGCTTGTCGAAGACAGCCTGCAAGGTGTCCAATAGGGACTCCTTATTCTTGACCTTGACCACGATGTCATCGACGTACACTTCCACTATATCTCTGATGAGTTCTTCAAAAGTTTTGTACATAGCTCGTACAAAAGTTGAAGCTGCATTCTTGAGACCAAATGGCATGGCTGTGTAACAATACAATCCATCTACTGTGATGAAGGAAGTATGCTCTTCATCCTCCCTAGACATCCTGATTTGATGATACCCAGAATATGCGTCTAGGAAACACAGTAACTCACACCCAGAGGTGGAATCCACTATCTGATCTATTCTAGGTAGTGGAAATGGATCTTTTGGACATGCCTTATTCAGTGTGGTGTAGTCGATGCACATCCGAAGCTTCCCGCCGGCCTTGGGCACAACGACTGGGTTTGCCAGCCATTTTGGATGGAAGACTTCTCGGATGAATCCGGCTTCGAGCAACTTCTTCACTTCTTGTCGGATGAAGTTCTGTCGCTCTACGGATTGCTTCCGAGGCTTCTGATGAACAGGCCGAGCATCGGGGTAAATCTTCAGATTGTGCTCAATCACTTCCCTTGGGATCCCAGGCATTTGTGACGGTTGCCAGGCAAACACGTCAACATTAGCCCGGAGGAAAGTGATGAGCGCGAGTTCCTATTTGTCATTCAACCCTCCCGATATGCGGGTGGTTTGAGCAGCATCGGAACCAATTTGGACGACCTTGACGGGAATGTCGGTGTCGCCGCTTGGCTGCACACGTGGTGCAGAGGTTGAGCCCCGTTGACGAATGCTCGGGGGTTTTGGAGCTTGCTCCTGTCTGGAGTCCTCCTCTTGCGCCATGGTTAATGCATGGAGCTCCTCCAGAGCAGTTACCCCGGCGGTGCGATCTCCGCGGATCCGGAGAACGCCTACTGGTGTTGGCATCTTCAACACCAAGTATCCATAATGAGCAGCTGCCATAAATTTGTATAAGGCAGGTCTACCCAAGATGGCTTTGAATGGTAAGTTGATCTGAGCGACGTCGAAGACCAACTTCTCGGTGCGATACTTCTCCCGTGTCCCGAAGGTAACGGGGAGAGTTATAGCTCCGAGTGGAGTAATGGCCCCCGGACCTACTCCAGAGAAAGGTCGAGAGGGATGGAGATCCGAAGGTCGGAGCTGAAGCTTGGTAAAAGCTTCAAAGCTTATGAGGTTCAGCCCCGAACCTCCGTCCACCATAACATGATGGAGCTGGATGTTATTAATGGTAGGAGATACCATCAAAGGTAACTGTCCAGCTCCGACCATGCTTCGAGGACAGTCCGAAGCATCAAAAGTGATGGATATGTCCATCCACTTTTGATGTGGCTCCGGTCTAGCTGTAGGAGCTACAGCGGCCATATCTCGCCGCATAGTCTTAATGACGCGACAGGAGGTGATGTCCCATGACCCACCAAAAATGGTGTTCATGGTTTTCCGACGCTCGTTGTCAGAGACGTCAGAGTCGTTGTCGACGGAGGTGTAGACGGCCTTCAGGACCTTTTTGGGATCCTGAAACCCTAACTCCTCTTCAGCCGGAGCTTCGTCGACCTTTTGTTTTCCTTCCCTCTGTCGGAAAGGAGATCCTTCCCGGCGCTTGCTGTAGCGCTCGGCAAGGTTTTGGACCTCCCGGCAGTCTTCCAAACTGTGGCTGCCCGTTTTGTGAATGGGACACCACACTTTGGGTTTGCCACCATCTTCGGGAGACGGTCGAGGTCGCTTCTCGGGGCGTGGCCCCCGGCCACCAGGAGTTGCAGTAGCTGCAACGTTGGATGTGCCGGCCGACGGCTTCTTCTTGCCGTGGGTCTTCTTTTTCTTCTTGCCACCCTCGGAGGCAGCAACTTCTTCTTTAGAGGATTTCTTGTGATCCTCCGAGGCTGGTTTGGAGTGCATTTCACGGCCCTCCGCAGCTCTGGCACATTTGTCTGCCAGGCTGAAGAGTTCTGTGACGCTGGTGATCTCTTTGATCGCCAGCTTCTCCAACATCTTCTTGTCCCGTACGCCCTGTCTGAATGCCACAATGACAGAAGCGCTTGAGATAGAAGGGATTGTGTTGCGTACCTGAGAGAACCTCTGGATGAAGGACCGCAAAGATTCTCCCCCTTTTTGCACGACCGCAAAAAGATCCAGTTCAGTGCCTGGTCGGGTGTATGAACTCCCGAAGTTGGCAGCGACCTGATGGCACAACTCTTCCCAACTGTCGATTGAGTTGGGTGGAAGGCTCATAAACCAGGACCTGGCAGTCCCGGTTAAGGCCACTGGAAAGTAGTTGGCCATTACAGCCTCGTTTTCTCCAGCTGCCAAGATTGCAGTGGAGTATATCTGAAGAAATTCAGCGGGATTGACAGTCCCGTCGAATTTTTCCGGCAGGTGTGGCCGAAACTTCTGTGGCCATCTAACCATGCGCAGGTGCATGGCTAGGGATGAACAGCCTCCTCCTACTCCTTCCAGAGTAGGAGGGTCCTGAGCTTCCCATCTTTCACGAGCACGCTCGATGTGGACACGGCCATCCTGTTGGCGGTATCGGCGATCCAACTCCGCCCGGAGGTCATGAGTTGAAAGCCTAGATACCGTATGGGTATGTCGTGCCCCGGAGGGCAACGATGTCACCTGCTGTGACGCAGAACGTCTCCTATTGTTGGAGACGTGCGGACCAAGTCTCCCAGACAAAGTCCGCCGCTGCGACGGGGCTCGTCCGGAAGGAGGAGGTCCTTGGTTGTTGAGGCGTTCGGCCGCTGCTGCGACCAAATGCTCCACATCAGCCCTCCACTGCTCCATTGCATCTCGAGATGCGTCCGGAGGTGGTGGTCGTTGGAGAAGAGCACGCGCTGCATGGAGCGCATGTTCCGGGTTGTCATGACTTGCTGACGCAGTCAGTGACGCCGGAGCACCATCGCGTTGTCCAGCACGATTCGCCGGAGAAGACGGTGGTGGTGGGAGAGTGGCTCCTGCTGGTGGTTGCCTGTTGGAGGGATTGCCCTCAACAGCTTGAACAGCAGGTTGGCCATTAGATGATCCAGCCGCGGAGTTCACCATTCTCGAAAATCTGAGGCGCCCCCCTACCTGGCGCGCCAACTGTCGACTGTTGGAGTCGGCAGATCTCCTGACACAGCTAAAGTGTCGAAGGAGTTCGTAGTTCGGTGTGGGCGCGCGGAGACTCAAGAAGGTGAATTGCGGTTTAACACTGGAGACACTAGGATTTACGTGGTTCGGGCCGCCTGAGCGTAACACCCTACTCCACGGGGATGTTGATGTTGTATTGGCTTATCACGTATGATCTACCGTCCGTGTCCCCTCTGTGTATCGTCAGCCTGTCCTTTTATAGTACAAAGACAGGCCGTTACAAGCTGCCTGGCCCGACATGTGGCCCTGGCGGTTACTAGTATTGATACACGATTAATTGTTGTTAATGAGCCTGTAACGGGCTTCGACAGTGCCGTTACAGGCGTTAAGATCGTCCGTTTAAGTGTCATTAATATGGCATTAATGACATTTAAACAGGTCTTGAAACCCTTGGCTCTCCTTTGAAGATCCGAAGCAGTTACAAGGTCTCCCGGAGGTTAGAGGCGGCTTGCTCCGATGTTTAGACATGTGGCAGCTCCGGAGCTTGCTGCGGGAAGCAGGAAGCTCCGGGGCTACTTGACACGTGTCAGGTCTGGAGCTTCTCTCGGTCAGGGGTTAGGTCCGGAGGTGTCGTTTCGGTACTCAGTCCGGTGCTTCCCCCTTGTGGGCGGTAGCTCCGGTTCGGTAGTACACGTGGCGACCTAGGGATTAACCATGTTGGAAAAGCTGGTCCGGTCATGTCTGACAAGTGGGCCTCCGAGGGTATTCAACTCGAGTAGTCGTCCTTCCCCTGAGATCTTTGTAATCTCAGGGGGTGTACGGTTTTTAGGGTACCGACAGATTTCTCCCCCTTTTTGAAAATCAAATGAGAATTCTAAATTTCTTCCCCTTGCAAACTTCTCCCCCTGAGAAGAAACACTTGTGAATATGTGCAATGTGTGATCAATTTCTCCCCCTTTGACAATGTATTCAGCAAGGTACAAAAGAGCAGTTTTGTTATGAGCACATTATAACATATACATATAAAACAAAGCTCATCCAAGTCATACTATCAAGTAACTTACACTATCACAACAATGAGATACATTAAGTAGTGTAAGCCATGCTAGATCAAATGTAATTTTCAATTTAAGCAAGTCATGATCCCACAAACTTAACTATTTCAAGACCTGAAAGCATGATACTTGTTGCTGCAATTTTATTTTCTTTTTAAGCACAAATTTTGATTATATGATATTTGCAAGAGATTATATGCGCATCTGCCTTATTCTAACCAACCAAGCCAAGCCTATGTCATTTGACAATCAGAAGCTTAAGGACATAGTTTTAGTCATACACAACTTCTTTCAAGTTCATATCTATGTGCAATGATAAGCCTTCTCAAAAGAAGAAGTCCGATGCATGCATCTTCTATTGATCTTTTCTCAATTTATATTTGTTCATAAAACTCAACATGTGAGTTGATTACTTGATTAATTCATTATGATTAAAAGCACTTGTGATCATGCAACAAGTTCAAAACAGCAAGAAGGTTCGATCATGACCAGATTTAGTGTAAGTAATTATTCCATTTACTAGTCATGGCAAAAACTACAAAATGTATAACATGAGTAATGCAGTAAGAACTTTCAGCATGTAAAAGGAATCACAAAGTCATATATGTATGAAATACTATGCTCATATTATTTTAAATTCAGATTCACACATAGACTTCCCAAGTTTCAAAACTCCCGCTCAATTTAAGCCGTGAGGATGCATAACCCCTATTTCACTACGAATGTAACAAAAATGAGTGAAATCCAAAGGTTTTGTGAAAATGTCAGCCAATTGTTGTTCGGTATCTACATGGTGAAGCACAATGTTTCCTTTTTCAACATTATCACGGAGAAAGTGATACCTAATGCCAATGTTCTTTGTTCTAGAATGTTACACGGGGTTTTTATTGATGCAAATGGCACTAGTGATCTAGTGTTTGAACAATCCAAAGAATTTGTGAGCAAGCACTAGCAGCAGCTACATATTCAGTTTCGGTTGTAGATTGTGCAACTGAGTTTTGTTTTCTAGAGGACCAAGCAACAAGTGAATTACCAAGAAAATGACAAGCACACGAAGTACTTTTCCTATCAATCCTACAACCCCCAAAATCAGCATCCGAAAAAGCTTTCAAAATAACAGTTGAGAAAGGAGGAATAAAATGTCAAATTCTTGAGTTCCATGTAAGTACCTGAGAATCCTTTTGATGGCTTGACGATGTGAAGCATGTGGGGAAGTTTGAAATCATGCACAAAGACATACGCTGAATTGTATGTCTGGTCTTGATGCCGTGAGGTAAAAAAGTGATCCGATCATGCTTCTATATTCTTTTTGATCCACGGGTTCACCATCTTCATCAAGTTCAAGTGTCGTTGTTGTACCCATTGGTGTCTGAAGAGGCTTTCTTTTGTCCATGTTGAAGCGCTTGAGAAGGTCTCTTGTATACTTCGTTTGATGCACAAAGGTACCTTCCTTGGTTTGCTTGATTTGCAGCCCCAAAAAGTATGTGAGTTCTCCCATCATACTCATTTCAAATTCTGAACTCTTCATAGCTGAAAACTTGGACACAAGATCATGAGAAGCACAACCAAAGATAATATCATCCACATACATGTAAAATCCCACTTTTTCCTTTTATGTGAAGTTCAACTACAAGTGGTTTATCAAACATAATGGAGGTCAATATAATTGTGCACATAAACTTGACCTCACTGAAAAGTTTTCTTTATACTCATGTATAAATCTTATCAACATGAGGACTGGACTTCACCCTAACCCTAGAACATTTTGAATAAACCTTTCTACAAAGTTGGGAAGTTATTGATTGCAACGGCTAGGGAAAATTATATGGTAGCAATATAAAAATCAAAACAAATGTAATTTGATTATGTTGCTATGCATATTAGGCCCCGCCAAAAAGATTCAAATCCAAGGCTCCAAATTTTTCTTTGGACTCTTAAATATCTAAATAGCTTCTAAGAAATTTTTCAAGATTTTTGAAGTACATCTTCCATTTGTTTGGACACGTACAAAGGATTCATTTTGCGTCGACGTCAAATTTAGATTTACACTAAACTTTGCCCAAATCAACCCCCAATTTTTCCTAAGGCCTTTTATGGTTCAGGGGATTTTGTTTCAAAGTTTGGAGATTTAGGGACCTCAGATACTATTTATTTCAATAAGGTTTATACCCATATTTGAATTGAAATTTGAATTTAAATTGATGCAAACTATGTCCAAATTGAAATCTGATTGCAGAATTGGATTCCGCATATTTTTCTTAGCCTACCTATAAATTTTGGAAATTTTTGGACAATGTTTAAGCTAGAATTTAGAGGAAGGGATAAGGGAGAGAGGTGGGGCCCACAAGTCAGTCGGTGAAACCAATTCACCGCCTCTGTTTTCTTTCCCCGGGCGACATCGCGACGCTGCATGCCGCCAGCGCGCCGTCGGCCGTCGGTCGCCTCCAGCTGCCCCTCATGCGTTCTTATCTAACGCGGTGAAGGCTATAAAGCCACCCCCCGTCGGCCGAAGTCCATCCCCGATTCACTTTTCACCGCGCCACTCCGTTTCATCGCCGCCGCGATCACCCCCGTGCCGCTTCACGCCACGCAGCCTCGCCGTCGATACAAGCATCATCATCCTCAACGATCTATAGCAAAAAGGTGCACAACGACCTCGTGCAGCTTCTGGTTAAGCTTGAATTCCTATCGTGCATCCTAGCTCCTATATTCCTTAAAATCCCGAAGCGCTTTTATAATGTTGAGGTTAGGTCGTCGGTTTAATCACAATTGTATGCAAAAAATCTCTTTGATCCAGTTAGATGACATGATCTATGTAGCCTAGCGCGCCGTCCCTCCAAAAATCAGAAAGAGCCATCGATTAATTAGCAAGTTCTTCGAGTTTTCCCCTTCCGCCATTGTTAGAGCTCGGTTCACCGTCGACTTCGGTATTGCCGGCTATGGAACGAGCTCTAGACCCTCCTAAGACCTTTCCCATGCATCCATGATGCTTTTTGAGCTTTCAACCGAGAGATTTAGGTAGGGAATTGAGGGTCTCCACTTCACCAAAACCCTAACACCCGCCACCGCAGTCAGAAATGGTATTCCGGTCACCCCTCACCGTCGGGAGTTGGTCCATCGTGTTTCCCGTGCGAAAATATGGTGGAGCGGCGAGTCCCGAGGCCTCCCGTGGGCCGGAAGTCATCGCCGGCAAAAGCGCCGCCGCGCGCCGGTGAGAACGCCGCCGCCCGAGCCGTGGACCAAGGTTGAAGACGACGGGGTTCGCGAGTCCCACTTCCCAGCGAGTGAAAAAGGTGTCGGATCAGTCTGTGGCTAGGGACTTAGTGCGGTTACGTGGGAATCTTTAAAAGTTGAAATTTCCCTTATTGGATGATTTTAAATCCAGTGGGCCCTAGCACCAAATTTAAAAGTTGAAATTTCCCCTTCGGTGCAGAACCATTTCCAATGTTTAAAAATCAATATCTCTTTGTAGAATGATCCAAAAATATTCAAACAAATTTTGTTTGAAAACCCTTGAGCTCTAGTTTCTATCAGTACCAATTAGGTTCTGTGAAACTCACAGTTAAATTCTGTATAAAACAATCTTCCCGAATGCAAATGCATTTTTTTCAGATGAACTGGCCACTGGAAAAATCCCCAAAATTTACATAAGATGCACTGTCCTATTCTTGACTACGATAAGATGTTTGGGAGCCATTGCACCTCTATAACCCTCTGTATAGTTCAGTTATCATTTTCAGTTATTAAATTTTTACAGATGTTCAGTTGCTTTGTTATGTCCCAAATTTGGACTGAACCTTCCTTTAGTCACACACTAGTTCCTGTAAAAATCTTGGATTTAATTGACCTATTATCCTAGTCCTAGTTCAGTTACAAACTGAATATTAATGAAAAAGCTAAAAATTCAATTATAAGATAATTCCAGAAATTCTTGCCAACTTAGAAATTCAATAACTCCTTCAACAAAGCTTAGAAATTTATGAAACAAATTCTGCTAGAACCAGGACAACTTCCTCTATCATGATTATCAATTGGTAGCTATGTTCAAGCTACAGTTTCTTCTCCAAAATTCTTGGAAGTTTATTACTTGCCATAATTTTAGAGACAACAATATACTTTGATCATCTCCTGTTCTTTGCAAGAGCTTCTATCATATTCCCTAGTATCTACCATCAAAGTTCCAAATCCAATTAAGGTCCCTATCATATAATGATCACCATAGATTAAATTATGGTCTTGGTAATAATTATTTTTCAAAGTCATTCATATACATGTTATATGCATATCGTATAGTGACCGAAGTCGAGGAAGAACCCGAAGCCTTGGAAGAGCACCTTCCAGATATTAACCCCGACTCTGACTTGCAACCAGCCAAGCCCCGGTTTACATTTAAGTCGTTTATAAAATTTTGCTTTATCACTATGATGAGTAGTATATGAATTGTGCATTACGTTTAGGATGATTGAAAACTCCAGATGCATGACCCAAAAATCCCATTGGTTAACTGGGTAGGTTAATCACTCAACGTGTAGAATTGCTATGCTAATGTAGTAGGTAAACCGGTAGAAGTCGAGTAGTTGGAATCTACTCGCGAGATAGAAATTTACACGCATCTACACTGGGATAACATTTATAAGAAATAACGGTTACATCTAAAACTCGAGAACGGTCAGAGATGGATGGGAAGCGATAAGACATGGTCTTGGTCGCGTAGCTCTGACTGGTCAGTTAAGGCCCGTCTGTATGTGGCCCCTTCAGATAAGCTTTAATTGTACCAGCGACATAATGGACATATGGAATCCAGTAAACTGATGTAACTCGATAACTGGGGTGTCGAGGCCCATTAACTCACCATCGATAGGGGTGGGTTGAGGATAGTAAGGTGTAAATCGGTCGGCGGACACATGAGGTGTTCCATGCAGAGACCTTCTGTTTGCGGAGGTGAGACGGGCTCGGCGTTCGGGTTTCTTGTGAAAGGTGGCCATATACGCCTAGTACTGAAGTGTTATGTAGGTACAGGTGTACTCGCTGACACTTCCGAACGACGTATGTGTCGTGTTGTCCGGGTGTGTCCTGATTGCAATCACCGTCCCACGCGGTAATAGAGTACCACTTGTTCACTGCGCCATGACGTAGTAAATACTAAACAAGTAAGAAAAATATATAGTATTGAATTATAATTGCTTTGCAACCTTGTATGATTTAGAGATAGTCACATTAAAGTTTACATTTTCCCCATACTTTAGCTGTAATAGCATTATGTGCTCTGGGCATGTCATATCATCAGCAAAGCATTTCTTGTTTGATTGTGGAGTCCATGATGTGCCGTGCTTGGAGAATGTCATTTGCTACTTAAAACCTGATTATAAGGATCCACTTGTAGGCGAGTCGTTTATGCTTCACCTTACCTATGCTTAGTGTCCACCCTTGCATATGTCTAGTGAGACGGGTTAGTCTTGCTGAGCCTTATGCTCACGTTTGCAGTTAACAAGTTTTTGCAGGTTATACAATTGATGAATGGTTCGATGGTGAGGTTGCACCCCCTCCAGGGTATACAACAGAATGGGAACCCTGCACGCCGCCATGATTCGCGTGTTGCTAGTGCGAAGTATCCAGGGTATGGATAACTTTGCTTTTGCATAGCTAGTGTTGAGAGCGTAGCTATGATATATATATTTCTTTCCTTCCGCTAGTATTGTAAAACTTCCGCTGTAAGATAAATAAAAGACTTCGTCTTGTGTTTTATTCTCGTTATGTTCTTGTATAATGTTGGGTGTCGCATCGCACGACACCACCCAATAAGGTCCTCGGATGTCGGGATTCCGGTCCCCACAGACATGGTATTAGAGCATCACTGGGAACTGTGTACTTGAAAAGAACATATTTTCAAAAAAAAAAATTAGGATCTGAGTGAGGAATTAGCTATATGCCCTTATAAGGAGTATTATTAGTATAAGATATAAATGTGGTAAACTAACTATGTGTTATTATATTCTGTAACGACGCTCCGACGTCAGGTAAGAGGTAAGATATGCCACCGAGAGCGGATCAATCTCGGTAAATTCAGCATACGAGAAATGGTATGTAAAATTTCTGTGGCTTGGCACAGGAAGTTAATAGGAGTCTCTGAAGCTTTCAATGTTTCTGAGAACCTATGACACGCGGTACTCCAGCGTGCTTTAAAGTTAGTGGGAGCCCTCGTCGGGTGGTGTATAACCTGATAGTATGCCTCTCTAGAACCATTCATGTTCTATGGGAGCATGCGAAACATGTATGCCCAAGCGTGTATAAGCCGGATCGTACGGGAGTCTTTGCTGTACAGACGTATTTACAGCCATGTACCTCGAGACATGACCTCGCTCGAGGGCGACTCACACCAGAGTCGTATGCATTTATTTTCATATGTATCATTTTGACTACCTGTCGTGCTTCCCCGTACCGCCCTTGAGGTGTGAAAGTGTAAAAAGGGATTGTTTGTCTTTTGCAGCTTTTACTACGGTAGAAGACCGTGTAGAAACCGTTTGCGAGAGAACGATATAGGAACCACCTATAGACATAACCGGATATACCGGATAGAATTTTCTTTGGTGAGATATGTAGTACCGTCAGTATCAAACATGATGCTAGACCATCCCCAACGACAGAATGGATGCATAATGTTTTGGAAAGTCCAAATATCAGATGCTGGTAGGTTTGGACTCCGTAAAAAGGGACTCCGACTCAACAAGATAGATAGAATCAAGATTCTTGATTTCTGGCAGAAGTTGGCTCGACTTCGCCAGGTTGTAATCTTGGTTATCATATAGATAGGATAAGGGTATCATATATGGATAGAAAGATCGTGAAGACCTCTACAAATTTTCTGTTGACCATCAGGGCAGAAGAGTTCGATAGTGTGTTGAAATTTGGAGTATACTAAAACTGCTCCAGACGACCCAACCATTGTACCAGTTCCAGAAATATTGCCATAACTCGCTGTAGAAACATCTTCTGCCTTATTGTGACACATGTCTACAAAGGGCGAGACAGATCTACAGGTTTGATGTTTAGAGTTTTTCCTAATTCGAATTTGAGTCAAATCAAATTTGGAAGTCAAAACAGTGGACTGCAGGACTGCTGGTGCAAACCAGTCAGTTCAACTGTTTAGTTTGGATAGTTATAACTTTTAATACAGAGTAGTGACATATTCACATATATACATTTTTGGAAAGTTTAGGAAGTCCTATATCAACTTTATTTTGCATTCATGATCTGATTCTGGGTATAGCGGTGTCTAATTCCATTTCTCGCAAACTTGGTTCTGGCAGTCCAGAACTTGGAACAGTTTGCCCCTATTGTGAATTCGCACACAATACCTGTATAACAAACTTTTCAGGGAATAGCTCTTTTACTTCTGGATTGTTAACTTGATGTTATACAAAGTTCATTTTGTCATTACCTCAAAATATTGTCATGATGTCCCTGTATAAGTTGTGGACATCACTACATATACAGGCGAGGTTCTGTCAAAATTTCCAGAAAATATGGGTCAAATTAAAACCTGTATAGATTCTATTTCTCAGCTCACTTGTAGCTGTATGAGTACAATCTGGAAAGACTGGAAAGTATACTACAACTTTGGTATTCAACTTCGCTTTTGATTCTGACAAGTCCTGTATGAAACTGTGGTGTTTCTACAGGAAGATGGCAGCAGAGATGATCCAACTACCTAACGGTTGGGTGCACGCAACGTGCACTGGTCAAGGCAGGTTTCCAGATTTATTTGTCATGCTAATAAGCCAGTGCGGATATGAGGAGGTGCCTAACTACTGGGGAATGGAATTCCATGACAACAGGGTGAAGAGGTGTGTCATCTATGTCGACGTGCCTGCTGGTCCACAAAGCAACGGATGGGCCCCCTTTTCCAGCAAAACAAGGGGTGTTCTGTTGGAAGAAACTTGGAGCTTCACGGCAAGTGTTGCTATGGGGAGGTTTTGCAAACTTCACCATCATCAGCTAGTGGGTACTCCGTATGAGTTCTTTCCGGTCAGCAGTAGAGCTGCTGAAGGGTGGGCTAACCGATTGATCACCGATTATGATCTCCGCGGTGGAACATAGGTGACAGCCTTAGCGGTGTATGCATCGGCATCACGTCGCGAAAATGGCACCTAGAAGGTGTGCATTAAGGAGTTGGTGGATAATCTGAGGGAAACCATGATTCGAGGGGATCATTTTGATCGTGAAAATAAATCGCTTAGAACCTCAATCGCTCCTCTCAACCAACGTCTCCGTTTCAAAGAAGAGCAATATGAGTTAATTGCTCAAGACCTGTCAGAAGCTCGTGGAGCAACTCTGGAGATGGAAATTGAGTTAGAAGCAAGCTTAGTTGATGTGCACCAGCTGGGTACTCAGTTGGGCATGATGATTGAAGATCGAGATCGGTCCAGGGCGGAGGCTCAGGACTATAAAGCCAGCTGTGACCAGGCCTAGCAGGAACTTGATAGTTTTAGGATGTTTATGGTGCAGGCTGATGTACAGGCATTGGCTGCCACAAAAGCATCGATAATGGGTGAGGCAGTAGCTTCTACTTCAGCACCCATACCCATGGTGCCCAATCTTGGGGATGAAGAAGAGGATCCCGAGGAACTTGAATACGTCGAGTAGGACGTATTGAAGTGGGATGTGCCAGCACTTCTGCCGACATGGGGCAACATATAGTTTAATAGTTGCTCGTGTTTTTCTTTTGTGACCATGTTTGTGTCATATTAAGAGTGGTGGTGTTTATGTCTAATATGACAAGATGTGTATGACATCTCATGGGGACCAAGTATAGTAGAGGTGTATTTCCATAGAGGGAGTCCATCATTTTGGAGTTTACTACTGTAAACTTGGTCAGAGATAATATATCTTGTATAAAGCTTGTACTTTATCAATATATGTTGATGTTGTATAATATCCATCGTGGTCTACCGCATTACTATTTATATGGAAGGATGAACTTGGGGCAATGAGACTTATGGGGTATATCGTTGTATTGCAGCATGGTGCGTACACGAATAGCCACGGAAGTGGGAGGCTCAAGTGGAGGGCAGGGGGATGACACACCACCCCTGGGGCAAAACACGCCTCCGACGCAACCACCTCCACCTACACTTCCCAGAAGTCTCGCGGAGGTTCTCGCAGCAGTACTCGGCTCGGGGGACGAGCAAACCGAGTTGTTGCGGACCCTTGTACAGCACTCATCCCGTCAAGGGGGGCGACATGCTGATGGGCCACGTCAGTCACATCCGAGTTCCTACTCGGATTTCGCATCGACGCATCCGCCGGTCTTCAGAGAGGCCGACGAACCTTTGGAGGCGGACAACTGGCTCCGCACCATTGAAGGAAAGTTCGGTTTACTCGAAATAAACAAACAATAGAAGGCACTGTTTGCAGCTCAGCAAATGCAGGGTTCTGCTGGTGCGTGGTGGGCAAATTACCTCGCCGCACGCCCCGCAGGCTATGTCGTGAGCTGGGCAGAATTCCGGGAGGCGTTCCGTGCCTACCATATCCCTCCCGGGATTATGAGGAGGAAGCTTCAGGAGTTCTTGGAGCTGAAGCTGGGAGGAAGGAGTGCTTACGAGTACTCCAAGACCTTCAACCACTTGGCCCAGTATGCACAGGATGAAGTGAACACGGAAGACAGGAAGCGAGAGTGCTTCTACCGGGGGCTGAACACCAAGATGAAGGACAAGCTTGTCTTGTTCAACCGTGGCAGGTTCAACGACCTTGTCAACGCCGCGATCATGCAAGAGGATGCTACTCGAGAGCTATCCTCAGACAAGAAGAAGAGGAATGCTCCGCAGGGCAGCGGAGGTGGTGCTCCTCAGAAGTACCGAATGGTGTATTGATCACCATCCGGCCAGAGGTGGCAACCGCCATCACGACCACCAATGTTCTGTGGTCGCCAGTTCGGCAACTCCGGTTTCCGACCGCAACAACAGCAGGGGATGATCCCACGTGCACTTCCACCTCCATCGCATGCACCGGGATTCCGTCCTCCCATTCGTACCGGCCAAACCCCGTGCACGTGTTTCACGTGTGGACGCACAGGGCACTTCGCCAAGGACTGCCCGCAGATTAGGCAGGGCGGAGGACAGTCATCATACCATTGCGCCAACCAACCCCGCAACCAGCCCAAGAAGCCAGTCCCCAGACTCGGCAACGTCCACCACCTCGCCATTGAGGACGTTCCGGAAGGCGCACCCGTACTCACGGGTACGTTCTCTATTTATGATCATTCCATAGTCATACTCTTTGACTCCGGAGCTTCACACAATGTCATTAGCAAGTCTTTTGTCATTAAAAATCAATTGCCTATTATCTCCACAAAAACTTCGTATATGATCTGCACTCCGGTAGGAAAGACAGTAACAAATGAGTTGGTTCTTGGGATACCACTTAACCTAGATGGAACCATATATCTTACTTCACTTCTAATATTAGAGAATTAGAAGTTAGATGTCATCTTGGGAATGGCATGGTTACAATACCATGGTGCTATTCTAGATCTCGTTCCTCGAAAAATATGTCTAAATTCTCCACTTCATCCTTCTCAAGTCATCAATCTTGAGAGAGCCATTCTAGTGAATCCATCTACTCACAATACCGAGGTTATGGAACTTACGGATATTCCAGTAGTATGTGAATATCTGGACGTTTTCCGGAAGATCTTCCTGGTATGCCGCCAGAAAGAGATATAGAGTTCAAGATCGAGCTTGTACCGGGAACAATGCCGATCTCAAGGCAACCCTACAAGATGGCACCCAAGGAACTTGCAGAACTGAAGGAGCAGTTTTACGGAACTTGAGAACAAAGGTTTCAGTCGTCCAAGTTCATCACCATGGGGTTGTTCTGCATTGTTCGTAGAGAAGAAAGATAAGACCTTGAGACTGTGTGTGGACTATCGTCCACTCAATGCTGTCACTATCAAGAACAAGTATCCACTACCATGCATTGATATTCTTTTCGATCAACTAGTGGGTGCTAAAGTATTTTCGAAGATGGATCTTCGTTCTGGTTATCATCAGATTAGAATCCGACCAGAAGACATAACAAAGACAGCATTCTCGACGAGGTATGGACTGTATGAATACCTTGTTATGTCCTTCGGATTGACCAACGCATTGACTCATTTAATGTATCTCATGAACTCGGTGTTCATGCTGGAATTGGACAAGTTTGTCGTGGTCTTCATTGACGACATCCTTGTGTATTCAAAATCCAAAGTAGAACATTCTCAACACTTGTATATCATGCTTCAATGATTATGGGACCACCAGCTATATGCTAAGTTCAGCAAGTGTGAATTCTAGATCAGCCAAGTGCCATTTTTAGGGCATATCATATCAGCAGAAGGGATTGCAGTTGATCCAAGCAAGATAAAGCAAGTACTCAAATGGGAGTCTCCAAAATCCGTACATGAAGTTCGAAGTTTCCTAGGTTTAGCTGGGCATTACCGGAGGTTCATTCCCAGTTTCTCCAAAATAGCTAAACCAATGATAGAACTTCTGAAGAAGGGGACGAAGTATGTATGGACTGAGGCATGTGAGGTAGGTTTTCAGGCAATGACAGAACTTCAATGCTGGTACCACAGTAGCCAGTATTGGCTCACCCGGACACAACCAAATCTTTTGAAATGTATTGTGATGCATCAGGAATTGGTTTGGGTTGTGTGTTGATGCAGGACAGACGAGTGATCGCTTATGGATCACGGCAGCTTCAGAATCATGAGCAGCACTATCCGACTCATGATCTAGAACTCGCTGCTGTGGTACTAGCATTGATGATGTGGATACATTATCTACTGGGTTATCTAGTACACCTCTACACTGATCACAAGAGCCTGAAGTACATCTTCACCCAAAAAGACTTGAATATGTGATAGCGTAGATGGTTGGAATTAATCAAGGATTATGAGATTGAGATTCACTACCATCCAGGCAAGGCAAACGTAGTCGCGGATGCTCTAAGCCGCAAGTCCCATGTCAACAATCTTTCCATTACCTCAATGGGAGAAGAAGAACCGAGTCTCTACTTGGTTCCATATGGGGCACTCTACAACCTAGCTCTCATTCCCACTATCAGGGAGGATATTATGGTAGCTCAGAAGGAGGACAAAGGGATGTCGCACATTCGGCAAAGAATGGAGAAGGGGGAGATGAAATGTTTCCGATGTGACGATGAAGGTACCCTCTAGTTTAAAAACCGCATAATGGTACCCCGAAACATGGAACTTTGGAAGAAGAAACTGGATGAAGCTCATTTATCCAAGTATTCCATTCATCCGGGGAGTACCAAAATGTACCAAGACTTGAGGAAGAAGTTCTGGTGGACTCAGATGAAGAGAGAAGTAGCAAAATACGTATCTGAATGTGATACGTGTCGGCGAGTTAAGGCCGACCATATGAAGGCAGCTGGGTAGCTTCAACCTTTAAGCATACCGGCTTGGAAATGGGAGGATATCAGCATGGATTTCATTGTTGGGTTGCCTCCCACTTTCCATAAGCACGACTCAATTTGGGTGGTCATTGACCGATTGACCAAATCAACTCATTTCATACCGGTCAGTGTCAAGTATGATGTAAAGCGATATGCAGAACTTTATATCTCCAGAATATTGTGTCAACATGGAGTACCCCACACTATCATTTCAGATCGTGGATCTATTTTCGTTGCTCGCTTTTGGGAGCATCTCCACGATGCATTGGGTACCAAACTGATTCGAAGCTCAGCTTATCATCCTCAGACTGATGGACAAACCGAACGGGTGAATCAAGTGCTGGAGGATATGCTTCGTGCCTGTGCCATCCACCATGGTAAAAATTGGGATGATCATCTAGCATAGGCGGAATTCTCGTACAACAACGGTAACCAGGCTAGCATTCAGATGGCACCATATGAAGGTCTTTATGCCGGAAGTGTCGCACACCCTTGAACTGGTGTGAATCTGGTGAACGAGTGGTATATGGCATCGACTTGATAAATGAAACCGAAGAGCAAGTACGTCTTATTCAAGCCAATCTCAAAGCCGCTCAGTCTCGTCAGAAGAGCTATGCGGACAAACGAAGTCGACCTCTTCACTTCGAGGTTGGGGATCAAGTTTATCTCTGGGTATCCCCGATGAAAGGAATTCATCGATTCAGGGTAAGAGGGAAGCTAGCTCAACGTTTTATTGGGCCGTTCGCAATAATCAAAAGATGCGGACCTGTGGCATATCAATTGGAGTTACCGCCGTCGCTGGCAGGGGTACACAATGTGTTTCACATTTATCAGTTGCGGAAGTGTCTCAAAGGCCCAACAAATATACGTATTGAGGATTTGGAAACTCTCCAACCAGATCTTACGTATTCCAAGCATCCAATCCAGATCGTTGATGAGAAAACTCGCACCACAAGAAGGCGCACTTTGTGTTTCTACAAAGTATTGTGGAGCAAGCACAGTGCTGAAGAAGCCACGTGGGAAAGCAAGGAATAAATTAAAACGAACTATCCGGACTTGTTAGCGGCACATGTTCAGTAGATCTTTATCTTTTGTCCTTCCTTTGTAATCTCGGGACGAGATTCTTTTAAGGGGGGAGGAATGTAAAATCCCACTTTTTCCTTTTATGTGAAGTTCAACTACAAGTGGTTTATTAAACATAATGGAGGTCAATATAATAGTGGTTTTCCTTTTATGTAAATACAAGTCGTTTCAAAGTTTGGAGATTTATGGACCTTAGATACTATTTATTTCAATAAGGTTTATACCCATTTTTGAATTCAAATTTGAATTTGAATTTGATGCAAACTATGTCCAAATTGAAATCTGATTGCAGAATTGGATTCCCCATATTTTTCTTAGCCTACCTGTAAATTTTGGGAATTTTTGGACAATGTTTAAGCTAGAATTTAGAGGAAGGGATAAGGGAGAGAGGTGGGGCCCCCAAGTCAGTCGGCCAAACCGTTTCACCGCCTCCGTTTTCTTTCCCCGGGCGACACCGCGACGCTGCATGCCGCCAGCGCGCTGTTGGCCGTCGGTCGCCTCCAGCTGCCCCCCCTGTGTCCTTATCTACCGCGGTGAAGGCTATAAAGCCACCCCCGTCGGCCGAAGTCCATCCCCGATTCACTTTTCACCGCGCCGCTCTGTTTCATTGCTGCCGCGATCACCCAGGTGCCGCTTGACGCCACGCAGCCTCGCCGTCGATACAAGCATCATCATCCTCAACGATCTATAGCAAAAAGGTGTGAAACGACCTCATGCAGCTTCTGGTTAAGCTTGCATTCCTATCGTGCATCCTAGCTCCTATATTCCTTAAAATCCCGAAGCTCTTTTATAACGTTGAGGCTAGGTTGTCGGTTTAATTCCGATTGTATGCACAAAATCTCTTTGATCCAGTTAGATGACATGATCTATGTAGCCTAGCGCACCTTCCCTCCAAAAATCAGAAAGAACCATCGATTAATTAGCAAGTTCTTCGAGTTTTCCCCTTTCGCCATTGTTAGAGCTCGGTTCACCGTCGACTTTGGTATTGCCGGCTATGGCACGAGCTCTAGACCCTCCTAAGACCTTTCCCATGCATCCACAATGCTTCCCGAGCTTTCAACCGAGAGATTTAGCTAGGGAATCGAGGGTCTCCGCTTCACCGAAACCCGAACACCAGCCGCCGCCGTCGGGAATGGTTTTCCGGTCACCCCTCGCCGTCGGGTGTTGGTCCATCGTGTTTCCCTTGCAAAAATATGGTGGAGTGGCGAGTCCCGAGGCCTCCCTTGGGCCGAAAGTCATCGCCGGCGAAAGCACCACCGCACGCCGTTCAGAACGCCGCCGCCCGAGCCGTGGACCGAGGTTGAAGACGACCGGGTTCGCGGGTCCCACTTGCCAGCGAGTGAAAAAGGCACTGGATCAGTTTGTAACTAGGGATTTAGTGCGGCCACGTGTGAATATTTATAACCCCCGGTGTGGCTAGCCCTTGATTGGATGATTTTAAATCTAGTGGGCCCTGGCGCCAAATTTAAAAGTTGAAATTTCCCCTTTGGTGCAGAACCATTTCCAAAGTTTAAAAATCAATATCTCTGTAGAATGCTCCAAAAATATTCAAACAAATTTTGTTTGAAAACCCTTGAGCTCTAGTTTCTATCAGTAAATTAGGTTCTGTGAAACTCACAGTTAAATTCTGTATAAAACAATCTTCCCAAATGCAAATGCATTTTTTCCAGATGAACTGGCCACTGGAAAAATCCACAAAATTCACATAAGATGCATTGTCCTATTCTTGACTACCAGAAAACGTTTGGGAGCCATTGCACATAACCCTCTATATAGTTCAATTACGTTTTCAATTATTGAATTTTTACAGATGTTCAGTTGCTTTGTTATGTCCCAAATTTGGATTGAACCTTCCTTTAGTCACACACTAGTTCCTGTAAAAATCTTGGATGTAATTGACCTACTATCCTAGTCCTAATTCAGTTACAAACTGAATATTAATTAAAAAGCTAAAAATTCAATTATAAGATAATTCTAGAAATTCTTGCCAACTTAGAAATTCAATAACTCCTTCACCAAAGTTTAGAAGTTTATGAAAAAAATTTTGCTAGAACCAAGACAACTTCCTCTATCATGATTATCAACTGGCAGCTATGTTCAAGCTACAGTTTCTTCTCTAAAATTCTTAGAAGTTTATTAATTGCCATAATTTTAGAGACAACAATATACTTTGATCATCTCCTGTTCTTTGCAAGAGCTTCTATCATATTCCCTAGTATCTACCATCAAAGTTCCAAAGCCAATTAAGGTCCCTATCATATAATGATCACCATAGATTAAATTATGGTCTTGGTAATAATTATTTTTCAAAGTCATTCATATACATGTTATATGCATTTCGTATAGTGACCGAAGTTGAGGAAGAACCAGAAGCCTTGGAAGAGCACCTTCCAAATATTAACCCGGACTCTGACCTACAACCAGGCAAGCCCCGGTTTGCATTTAAGTCAGTTATAAAATTTTGCTTTATCACTATGATGAGTAGTATATGGATTGTGCATTACGTTTAGGATGATTGAAAACTCCAGATGCATGACCCAAAAATCCCATTGGTTAAATGGGTAGGTTAATCACTTAACATGTAGAATTGCTATGCTAATGTAGTAGGTAAACCGGTAGAAGTCGAGTAGTTGGAATCTACTCACGAGATAGAAATTTACACGCATCTACACTAGGATAACATTTATAGGAAATAACTGTTACATCTAAAACTCGAGAACGATCAGAGATGGATAGGAAGCGAAAAGACGTGGTCTTGGTCGCGTAGCTCTGACTGGTCAGTTAAGGCCCGTCTGTGTGCGGCCCCTTCGGACAAGCTTGAATTGTACCAATGACATAATAGACATATAGAATCCAGTAAGCTGATGTAACTCAATAACTGGGGCGTCGAGGCCCATTAACTCACCATCGATAGGGGTGGGTTGAGGACAGTAAGGTGTAAATCGGTCGACGGACACATGAGGTGTTCCGTGTGGAGACCTTTTGTTTGCGGAGGTGAGACGGGCTCAACGTTTGGGTTTCTTGTGAAAGGTGGCCATATACGCCTAGTACTGAAGTGTTATGTAGGTAAAGGTGTACTCCCTGACACTTCCGAACGACGTATGTGTCGTGTTGTCCGGGTGTGTCCTGATGTCAATCACCGTCCCTCGCAGTAATAGAGTACCACTTGTTCACTGCGCCGTGACGTAGTAAATACTAAAGAAGTAAGAAAATATATTGTATTGAATTATAATTGCTTTGCAACCTTGTATGATTTAGATATAGTCACATTAAAGTTTACAGTTTCCCCATACTTTAGCTGTAACAGCATTATGTGCTCTGGGCATGTCATATTATCGGCAAAGCGTTTCTTGTTTGATTGTGGAGTCCATGATGTGCCGTGCTTGGAGAATGACATTTGCTACTTAAAACCTGATTATAAGGATCCATTTGTAGGCGAGTCGTTTATGCTTCACCTTACCTATGCTTAGTGTCCACCCTTGCATATGTCTAGTGAGACAGGTTAGTCTTGCTGAACCTTATGCTCAAATTTGCAGTTAACGAGTTTTTGCAGGTTATACAATTGATGAAGGGTTCGATGATGAGGCTGCACCCCCTCCAGGGTATACAACCGAATGGGAACCCTGCACGCCGCCATGATTTGCGTGTTGCTAGTGCGAAGTATCCAGGGCATGGATAACTTTGCTTTTGCATAGCTAGTGCTGAGAGCGTAGCTATGATATATATATTTCTTTCCTTCCGCTGGTATTGTAAAACTTCCGCTGTAAGATAAATAAAAGACTTTGTCTTGTGTTTTATTCTCGTTCTGTTCTTGTATACTGTTGGATGTCGCATCGCACGACACCACCCAATGAGATCCTCGGATGACGGGATTCCGGTCCCCACAATACACTTGAACGAATAATGATTCATTGCCATGCTTAAGCACAAAAAGAGTTTTATCAACCTTGCCCATGGTAAACATTTTTTCAAGCAAGAATATTTTTAACCTATCATACCATGCTCTAGGGGCTTGTTTGAGACCGTACAAGGCTTTGGACAGTTTGTAAACATGATTAGGAAAATCTGAATTTTCAAAACCCAGTGGTCGCTTTACATAAAGCTCCTTGTCTATTTATCCATTAAGAAAAGCACTTTTAACATCCATTTGATATAACTTGAAACCTTTAGATGCAGCAAAAGCTAACAAAATTCTTATGGCTTCTAATCTAGCAATAGGAGCAAAAGTTTCATCAAAATCTAGACCTTCAATTTGTGTGAAACCTTGAGCAACCAACCTAGCCTTATTCCTAAACACAACCACATCCTCACTTTGTTTATTTTTAAACACCCATTTAGTTCCAATTAAAGTGTGACCTTGAGGTGGAGGTACAAGTTTCCAAACATTATTTCTTTCAAAATTTTCTAACTCTTCTTGCATGGCAATAATCCAGGATTCATTAGTGAGTGCGTGTGATATATCTTTGGGTTCAAAAGAAGCAACAAAAGCAGAATGAGCATGAGAGTTTGGATCGCAAAACCTGGACCGTGTGACTCGTTCGTGCAAGCTTCCAATAATTTTTGGTGGAGGATGACTTTTGAGAACCCGAGGGGGCGTGGACACTTCACAAGCTTCTCCTTCTTCATGTTCGTCACAAATCTATGAGCTTTTGACTTGAGGAGGATCTAGACCAGCAGTGGAGGTCGTCGGTGCTGGCTGTGAATCAAAATCAGGAGCTGGAACAATGTCATTAGCTGCTGAATTTTCGGGCAGCAGCACCACTTCTTCCTCATCTTCAAAGAAAATGCTCTCCCCTTGCGGATATGGATCCGGACCTGCAATGTCTGAGCTAGTACCTGTGCTAGCTTCATCAAAAGACACTTCACAAGTGATGAGTAATGTTTAGGCCCGATCTTCCGAAAGGTAAGTCGATTGGGGTGGAGAACTCGACGTTGATGATCCGCGGCACTCGAGCAGTTTGACTACCCCTGCAATCACTACACCACTGCTCCGTTGGTTATCAACCGTGCGGCACACGCTTTACCTCACCAAGAAGGCTAATCCCTGCAAGTGAACCGAGAACATGAGCAAGAACGTAGAAGACACGATCTGAAACTGAGAAGTTGGGATGTCACAAACCGTAGATCAGCAAAATTATTATTCTAAGAAAAACCCAACAAATATGACCGGCGTCTGCAGTATTTAAAGGCTAGGGTTCGGCCAAAACACGATTAGATGCATCCCTAATGGACCCATATGGGATACAAGGCCCAAAGGCCCGATTCGGTGGTGCAGCACTGGACAGAAATCTGGACTCGACTTGATTCAACGATTCCCAATGACTCCGGAGGACTTTTGAGGTGGGACCAGAACCATTAGAAAGTTTATCTTCTCCTCTTTCCTTGCATATGTAGAACGTCGAAAACAGAGTCCATATGCTTCCTGGGCGTCCGTTTTAAGCTGGACTGCTCCCGGACTCCGAGTTGAACTCGAGTCCGAGTTGTAAACTGTTTTCATCAACTTGTGAACGTCCCAGCTGGTTCTCCACGCTCTCAAGGCCTCTTTCCTTCACTTTTTGATCTTCTCCATATTCCTAATAACAATTAAATCATCACATAGCAATCTATTCTCAAACTCACATGCAAAATAAGTTAGGAGCGAGTTCACCTGCTGATTTATTAACCGTGTTCGCGCTCTTATGATTGGTCCTTGCATTTCAATGTATGTCTCTGCTGTTGTGATGTCCTCATCATCCTCCCCCTCTTGAATTGGAGTCATCCTCGACTCAAGTTCATCTTCTTCTCCCAAGTATGGTCGCAAATCTGAAATGTTAAATGTAGGACTAACCCCAAAATCGGGAGGCAATTCAAGCTTATATGCATTATCATTAATCTTTTCAACAATCTTAAAAGGACCAGCAGCTCGTGGCATAAGTTTAGATTTTCTCAAGTCTGGGAATCGCTCTTTTCTCAAATGTAACCACACCAAATCACCCGGTTCAAGTTTTACTTCTTTTCTACCTTTACTACCTGCAATCCTATACTTCTCATTCATCATTTCAATATTTTTCTTTGTAGTTTCATGCATCTTAAGAATGAATTCATATCATCGTGTAGCATCCAAATTTATAGTTTCAGAAGGGGGCAAACGTAGTAAATCAATAGGAGCACGGGGATTGAAACCATACACTACCTGGAATGGACTTACCTTTGACGTGGAGTGAACAGATCTGTTGTAAGCAAATTCTATATGTGGTAAACACTCCTCCCACAACTTCAAATTTATTTTCAAGACAGCCCACAACATAGTAGATAAAGTACGATTAACTACCTCGATTTGTCCATCCGTTTGTGGGTGACATGTAGTTGAAAACAGCAACTTGGTTCCCAACTTATACCACAAAGTTCTCCAAAAATGACATAAATTTTTTGCATCACGATCAGAAACAATGGTATTTGGCACACCATGTAAATGAACAATTTCCATCATAAATAAATCAGCAATGTGTGAGGCATTAGCATTCTCATGACAAGGTATAAAGTGTGCCATTTTGGAGAAACGATCAACAATTACAAAAATACTATCCCTCCCCCTCTTAGTCCTAGGCAATCCCAAAACAATGTCCATAGAAATATCCTCTCAAGGTACACAAGGAACAGGAAGAGGCATAAAAAGACCATGTGGGTTAAGACGAGACTTAGCTTTATTGCAAGTAGTGCATCGTGACACGTAGCGCTCGACATCACGCCTCATCTTTGGCCAAAAGAAGTGTGTGGACAGCACGTCTTCAGTTTTCTTCACTCCAAAATGTCCCATCAAACCTCCTCCATGTGCTTCCTACAAAAGTAATAGACGAACGGAGCTAGCTGGAACGCATAGCTTGTTAGCATGATAGAGGAGACCCTCTTGTAGCACATATTTCTTCCAAGTTCTTCCTTCTCTACAATTTTCAAAAGCATCTTTGAAGTCCAAATCAGTAGGATATAATGCTTTTATTGTTTCCAAACCAAAGATTTTATGATCAAGTTGGGACAGCATGGTATAACGTCTAGATAATGCATCGGCAATGACATTTTCCTTCCCTTTCTTATGCTTAATGATGTATAGAAACGACTCTATGAACTCAATCCATTTAGCATGTCATTTATTCAGATTATTTTGACACTTAAGATACCTCAATGATTCATGACCAGAATGTATGACAAACTCCTTAGACCAAAGATATTGTTGTCAAGTTTGCAATACTCGCACTAAGGCACACATATCCTTATCATAAGTAGAATAAATCAGAGAAGGACCATGAAGTTTTTCACTAAAGAAAGCAACAGGTTTATGTCCTTGTATGAGAATGCCTCCAATACCAATGCCGCTTGCAATGCATTCTAGCTCAAAGGCCTTGTCAAAATCAAGAAGTTGTAGCAATGGTGCTTGTGTAAGCTTTTATTTGAGAGCATCAAAAGCTTGTTGCTGTTGTTTGCCCCATCAAAACGGCACTCCCTTCTTTGTTAGCTCATGTAGAGGTGCTGCAATAGTGCTGCAATCCCGCACAAAATGGATATAAAAACCTGCAAGACCAAGAAAACTACGAACCTGCGTGACGGTTGTTGGGGTTGGCCAGCTAGTGATCTCTTCAATTTTTGCCTCATCCATCTCAATTCCCTGCGAGGAAACGACATAGCCAAGAAACGAGACCTTATTGGTGCAAAAGACGCACTTTTCAAGGTTACCAAACAAACGTGCATCTCTCAAAACAACAAAAACAACACGTAAATGATCAAGATGTTCATCAAATGACTTGCTATAAATGAGGATATCATCAAAGTAAACCACCACAAATTGTCCAATGAAAGCACGTAAAACCTCGTTCATTAATCGCATAAAGGTGTTGGGTGCATTAGTTAAACCAAAAGGCATGACTAACCACTCATAAAGTCCAAACTTGGTTTTAAATGCAGTTTTCCATTCATCTCCTAGTGCCATTCTAATTGGATGGTAACTACGACGCAAGTCAATTTTTGTGAAGATGATAGCACCACTCAATTCATCAAGCATATCATCTAAGCGAGGCATAGGATAATGATATCGAATGGTGATGTTATTAGTCGCTCGGCAATCAACACACATGCGCCAACTACCATCTTTCTTAGGAACCAAAAGAACAGGAATGGAACAAGGGCTAAGGCTTTCACGAATGTACCCGCGGTCCAAAAGATCTTGGACTTGTCGCTGAATTTCCTTAGTTTCCTCTGGATTCGCCCTGTATACTGCAAGATTTGGCAAGTTGGGACAGTATGGTATAACACCTAGATAATGCATCGGCAACTACATTTTCCTTCCCTTTCTTATGCTTAATGATGTATGGAAGTGACTCTATGAACTCAATCCATTTAGCATGTCATTTATTCAGATTGGTTTGACACTTAAGATACTTCAATGATTCATGATCGGAATGTATGACAAACTCCATGACCAAAGATAGTGTTGCCAAGTTTGTAATACTCGCACTAAGGCATACAATTCCTTATCATAAGTGGAATAATTCAGAGAAGGACCATGAAGTTTTTCACTAAAGAAAGCAATGGGTTTACCTCCTTGTATGTGAACGCCTCCAATACCAATGCCGTTTGCATCGCATTCTAGTTCAAAGGTCTTGTCAAAATTAGGAAGTTGTAGCAATGGTGCTTGTGTAAGCTTCGATTTGAGAGCATCAAAATCTTGTTGCTGCTGTTCGCCCCATCGAAATGGCACTCCCTTCTTCGTTAGCTTATGTAGAGGTGCTGCAATGGTGTTGAATCCCGCACAACGCCGATAAAAACTTGCAAGACCAAGAAAACTACGAACATGCGTGACGTTTGTTGGGGCTAGCCAGCTGGTGATTGCTTCAATTTTTGCCTCATCCATCTCAATTCCCTGCGAGGAAACGACATAGCCAAGAAACGAGACTCGATTGGTGCAAAAGACACACTTTTCGAGGTTAACAAACAAACGTGCATCTCTCAAAGAGGTAAAAAGAACACGTAAATTTCAACATATGACTCGCTGTAAATGAGGATATCATCAAAGTAAACCACCACAAATTGTCCAATGAAAGCACGTAAAATCTCGTTCATTAAACGCATAAAAGTGCTGGGTGCATTAGTTAAACCAAAAGGCATGACTAACCACTCATAAAGTCCAAACTTGGTTTTAAATGCAATTTTCCATTCATCTCCTAGTGCCATTCTAATTTGGTGGTAACCACTACGCAAGTCAATTTTTGTGAAGATGATAGCACCACTCAATTCATCAAGCATGTCATCTAAGCAAGGAATAGGATAACGATATCGAATGGTGATGTTATTAATCGCTCGACAATCAACACACATGCGCCAACTACCATCTTTCTTAGGAACCAAAAGAACAGGAACGGAACAAGGGTTAAGGCTTTCACGAATGTACCCGCGGTCCAAAAGATCTTGGACTTGTCGCTGAATTTCCTTAGTTTCCTATGGATTCGCCCTGTATGCTGCACGATTTGGCAAACTTGCTCCTGGAATCAAATTGATCTTGTGTTCAATGCCTCTCATCAATGGTAAACCAGGGGGTATTTCCGAGGGAAACACATCCTCAAACTCCTGCAAAAGGTTAGCAACAGCAGGGGCAATGCAATAGACAATTCATGGAGTGAAAACATGGCTTCTTTGCATAATAAAGCATAGCACATCCCCGTAGCATCGAATAAATCAGCAAGGTCAGATTTAGTTGCGAGCAACGATGGTGATTTTAACTTAATGACTTGCTGTTTTTCATATTCTAGTTTTGTTGCTTTGCCATCACGAATTTTACTCTTCTCAAAATGCACAATTTCAGCAGGAGTCATGGGGAGCAAAGTGATTTTCTTTCCCTTACACATGAGAGTATATTTATTAGTTCTACCATGATGAATATCATTTGTATCACATTCCCAAGGACGACCCACTAAAAGAGAACAAGTATCCATAGGAACGACATCAAAATCAGCAAAATCATGGTAAGAACCAATTGAAAAATGTATTCTCGCTATTTTTGTTACCCGAACCTTACTGCTGTTGTTGACCATTGAATGTGGTATGGATGAGGGTGTGCTCTTGTTGTCAAACCAAGTTTCATGACGACGTCCGTGTTCACCAAGTTGTTGCAGCTACCTCCATCAATTATAGTGTGTACACGGCAGTCCTTGACGACGAGAAACATGTGGAAGAGGTTGTCTTGTTGTAGCTTGTCGCCGGTCTCCACTTTGGAGCTCAAGGCACGCTGCACAATGATGCTCCTATAGTTCTCCGTCATCGCTGTACCAAGTACCTTTTCTTTGGTGTGTTCGTCATTTGGATCTGTAAAGTCAGTAGCAAGAGAATGTTCATCTTCAACATCTGAAGTACTATCATACCCGCCATCATCGTGTGCTATGTATGCTCGTTTGCTCGAGCAATCTCTCATCATATGACCAAGTCCCTAGCAGCGGTGACACATAATGTCGGAAGTACGACTCGTAGAAGGAGTGGACGATGAAGGCTTGAATGATGTCGCCTTGCTGCCCTCCAGCACGCGAGAAGGTGGAGCAGCAGGTATAGTTCGTTGGCCGCCATTGGGTAGTGTAGTCGCTGCACGGGGGTCGTAGATGGTGTTGTTTTGGATGGTGTGGGCATCGAACGCGGCGTGAAGTTGCTCCTTGTGTGTTGCTACTGTTGTTGTCAGCCCTACAATTCTTTTTCTGCCAACATAGCAAGCTGAAACAATCTGTTAACAGTATCATATTCCTTATAATCAATAATATCCTGAATTTCATGCCTCAACCCCCCATAAAAATGAGCTATTTTATCATTCATGTCCTCTACTACCCCACAACGCAGCATACCCTTTTGTAACTCTTGATAATACTCCTCTACGGACATGTTACCTTGGTCTAAGTGCTGCAATTTTCTGCGAAGGTCCCGCTAAAAAGATGGAGGAACAAATCAAACACGCATAGCTTCTTTTAATCTATCCCATGTTGGAGGATCAATTCTAGTTTTAACAAGTTCATTCCACCATATGATAGAAAAGTCCTTAAACTCACTAGTGGCTTGACGAACTCTATGTTGTTCAGGAACAAGATGGGAATTAAATTTTTGCTCTACTGTCATCTCCCAATCAAGATAAGCATCAGCATCATAAGCACCAGAAAAAGAGGATATAGTAAATTTCACTTTAGCAAAAGGATCATCAGGAGGAGGATTATAATTGTTATGATGATTGTTACCTCCCATACCTTGATGATAAAGTGGTAGTCTTGGCTGATTGTTGTGATCTTCCATATCATCATAAGCATTGTCTTCATGTCTTCCAGCTAGAGGCAACCGAGCCTCAAAAGTATTCATCCGAAGAGCAAGGTCATCAAGTTGGCGAGTCAAGTCCGCCAATGAATTCTCCATTGCTGCGTTGTATTTGGCGAACATATCTGTCATGATCTTCATCATATCACGTAACTTAGCATGTTGAACACATTCGTCATCATTGTCTTCTCCTACGATTGTTAGTAGGAAACAAAAGACAACACAAATATGTTATCCCTATCAACTATAGTGACAATGTGAAAGGTGGAAGAAAAACAATCTCGCTCAAGCGTCTTACCACACTCTTACAAGTGTTCTTACCGATACAACAGGTGGTGTGGACGGTGAGATGAACCAATGAAGCGTGGGGTGATTGCAAAGGTACTTATGCTCAAGAGAAAGGTGGAGCTTGGATGGCACAATATGATAGCTAATAAGCATAAAATCGTTAACAGGTAAACAAAGTTGAATAAGTATTCAATGTAGGAAACTGTTGTTGGTCAACCAAGTGCTCTAGGGCCTAGCACAACACAAGGAAGTAGAAAGGCAATAGGAAGACTGAATGATATAACCAACAATCACAGCACAAGTAGTATAGGCCAATTGCTTTAATATGCATGCTCTTCACTATTTTTTTTGTAATATTTTTTTTATATTTTTTCTTTACTCGGGAGCACGAAGATAGGAAGCACACAAATTTGCATCTCAATTGGATGTAATATGCGGCCTATAGAAAATCAAGAAGATTCTTTAAAATTCGTGCTGAAACTTCGAAGGTCGGGTAGCCTATCTTCCGAGGGGAATTTAGGCAATCTAATTCCGCCGAACGCATCTATGCCACAGAAAATCAGATGAGAAATTTTGCGTAGATGAATTTGAAAAAAATGGCCCGATTTCGAGTTCGTATGCGAAAGTTATGGCCGTTTTAAGGTAGGTTGTCCGAGTTACGATTTTTGGATATTGATCCTAACTCGGTTTGAGAACAGATCTTGCAATTGGATATGAAAATGATCGGGAATTTGCACAGCAACTAATGGGGTGGTGTGTGTGTGTGTGTGTTGATTCAAGGATGAGTGGCACAAAGGTTTGTCACCTAATCTAGGGCTGGCGATGCAGGAGTTCATGCAAGGCGGCTAGCTAGGGCAAACCGATGAACGTGGTGGATCAGATTGTTATTTAGAGATTGTGCAATAGGTGTTGAACAGCAAGAAAACAAGGACGAACACGGTAACTAGGACCCAAAACACAAAGCTAAACCGGCAACAAGACTCGACACACAAATGCAAACTCAACAATGCAAACTGAAAAACGGAACTGCAGGTACTATAGTCTAGGAAGCGGGAAAAACGATCTAATTTTTTTTGTGGCTTTTCTGTGGACTCTAGGTACAAAACAAAATTGATCTAATGGAAGGAAAACAAAGATACTTCATGGGCAACATGGAAATCTGATACCAATTGATGAGTAATGTTTAGGTCCGATCTTTCGAAAGGTAAGTCGATTGGGGTGGAGAACTCGATTTTGATGATCCGCGGCACTCGAGCAATTCGAATACCCCTGCAATCACTACACCACTGCTCCGTTGGTTATCAACCGTGTGGCACATGCTTGACCTCGCCAAGAAGGCTAATCCCTGCAAGTGAACCGAGAACAGGAGCAAGAACATAGAAGACATGATCTGAAACTGAGAAGTTAGGGTCTCACAAACCGTAGAACGGCGAAATTATTATTCTAAGAAAAACCCACTGAATATTACTGGTGGCTGCAGTATTTAAAGGCTATGGTTCAGCCAAAACACGATTAGACGCGTCTCTAATGGACTCATACGGGATACAAGGCCAAAAGGCCCGATTCTGTGGCGTAGCACTGGACAGAAATCTGGACTTGACTTGTTTCGACGATTTCCAATGACTCCGGTTGAATTTTGAGGTGGGACCAGAACCATTGGAAATTTTATCTTCTCCTCTTTCCATGCATATGTATAACGCCGAAAACGGAGTCGGTATTCCTCCTGGGCGTCCATTTTAAGCTGGACTACTCCTGGACTCCGAGTTGAACTCGAGTCCGAGTTGTAAAATGTTTCCATCAACTTGTAGACGTCCCAGCTGGTTCTCCACGCTCCCAACGCCTCTTTCCTTCACTTGTTGATCTTCTCCGTTATTCCTAATAACAATTAAATCATCACATAGCAATCTATTCTCAAACTCACATGCAAAAGAAGTTAGGAGCGAGTTCACCTGCTGATTTATTAATCGTGCTCGTGCTCTTGTGATTGGTCGTTGATTTTCAATGTGTGCCTCTGCTGTTGTGATGTCCGCATCAACAAGTCTCCACAATTTTGTTAGTGTTAAGTAAAAGCACACGGTAGCCTCTAGTATGAGATGGATAACCAAGAAACATGCCATCAATGGATCTAGGTTCAAATTTATCAAGATTACAATGTTTCTTAGCAAAGCATTTGCAACCAAAGACCCAAAAATGTGTAACACTAGGCCTATGTCAAAACTGGAGCTCATATGGTGTTTTACCTAGCTTAGTGCGCAAGAAAACACGATTAGAGACATAACAAGTAGTTGCAATCGCATCAGCCCAAAATTTCCTAGGAGTTTGATATTCATCAAGCATAGTCCTAGCCATTTCAACTAAGGTTCTGTTCTTTCTTTCTACAACACCATTTTGTCGAGGTAAATATGGTGAATAAAATTGATGATCTATTCCATTTTCAGCACAAAAGTGATCAAACAATTTATTTTTAAATTTGGTTCTGTAAAAATATCTAATTGCTTTTAAAGATCCTGGGTGATCAATTGATAATCTAAGAAATAAAGTTCTAAAAGTGACTAAAAGCTTCATTCTTAGATGCCATAAAGTAAACCCAAGAGTATCTAGAATAATCATAAACAATCACAAGAACATACCATTTACCTCTGAAGG
Source organism: Tuctoria greenei (assembly GCA_036927565.1). NCBI lineage: Eukaryota > Viridiplantae > Streptophyta > Magnoliopsida > Poales > Poaceae > Tuctoria > Tuctoria greenei. The sequence goes on from JAYESD010000010.1 coordinate 100,474,478, forward strand.
ATTGAACATGTAAAGGTCCTACGGTGTCAAGGTACAAAAGTTGACCTGGCTCAGTTGTCATAATCATTGAGAGAGGAGTATGTGAACCTGCAACCATCTTAGGATGTATAAAAGAAGAGCACACAATTTATTTGTCCCCTTTAAGATTAGGCAGCCCACGTATGCGATCAAGAGTACTAACACGCGTTAGATGATCAAAGCCTACGTGACCAAGTCTACGATGCCAAAAATATAAGTCCTTTAAATCATTAGCAACTAGACACCTATGCTTAGAGGAACACATATCAAAATCAGCTTTAAAAACTCTTCCAAACCGAGACATGTTAAAAATAAGCTCACTATTTGAACCAACAACTTTGCAGCAGTTTTTGTTGAAAATAATTTCCAGATTTTCATCTAGCATTTGTGAAACAGAAAGCAAGTTGTATTCAAATTTTTGACAAGTGCCATATCCTTCAAACTGTAGTTATCATTTACTCTAACTGAACCCTTAGCAATTATAGGAGTTTAAGAATTATCGGCAAAAGTAACATTCACTACACATGACATAAAAGAGAGGGAGGAGAACCATTCTTTGTTACCGGTCATGTGGCGTGAGCAACCTGAATCCACAATCCAAATGTTCTCCTTCCTCAAGCGTGTAACCTACATAGAAGAACAATACATTGATAACTCAATACTGGGGTTAGTCAAAAGGCATTTAGGAATCCAGTACTGAGTCATACGACATCCAACAGGAATAACACGCGAAAACTGAGATAAAACAGGAGGTTTATGAGCCAAAGTTTGAGGATTTTTGTATCCAACTACTGTCCTATGAGATGTTACATGTGTAGCACAAAAAACAGTAGTTTTGGGAGCAAACTTTGCATGTTTTCGACTCATTACAGCATATTGCATGTTCCTATCATTCGATTTAGCAAGTGCAGCAAATTTTGCATGAAAGTGATGAGATCTAGCAATGATTCTTTCCTTTTTCTGTTGTTTAGCTAGTCTATAACAAAAATCTATGACATGACCATCTCTACCACAGTAGGTACAAAATGAGACAACAATCCTGCAGATTTGAAAACCACTGCTTTTTGTTTAGGAACTGTTTGAATCAAACCACTTCCTAATGACTTTACAATTTTAGGTGGATGTGCCTTAACATGAGCATGAGAATCAAAACCTAAACCAGTTTCATCATTGCAAGACTTGGAAGAATTCAGCAGTAAGTTTAGGTTCTTATTTCCATTATAAAACCGCTCTAGTGTCCTATTCATGTTATCAAGTTTATTAGACAGATCAAGGCAATTTTCACATGAAGTTTTTCTTTTCAATTTGCAATTAGAACAATTTTTAACTTCATGAGCACGTAAAGCATTGTTCAATATAGAAATTTCATTCATAGCATCTTGTAGTTTCTTATTGAGATCATCACAAGTAGAACAATGCAAATCAATTGTAGAACGGCTAGCATCTTTCATGTTTTTATTATTAAGTGCAGCAATCTCTCTGTTCTTTTCAATTTCTAACTCAAGTTTATCAAGTGCGGAGGTGTGCGCACTTCTTAATGAGGACAATTGTTCATATATTAAATCACATGAGGGATATGCATCACCAATAGGAATCAAAGTTTTTAAACGGTTGATTTCAGATTCTAGTGATTCAATTTTAGAAGCACTATCCCTAAGCTTTTTGTCCTTTTTCTTAACTATAATAGTGGCACGAGAAATAGCATCACACATTTCTTCACAAGCAAGACATACCTCTTCATTGTCGTTGTTATGTTCTGCATCCTCCATACTTGATCTTGATTTGCCCGCCATGAAGCACAAGTTTTCCATATCATTTTCATCTTCGTCACTTCCAATGTCCACGTCGCTTGAGCCAAGTTCCAGGAGTGCGGAGATAAAACTGCTCACCAATTAACGTCCTGTAAAACCCTTCTTTTTCTTCTTATCATTTGTAGAGGAGTGCTTCGTCCTTGTTTGCTTTTCATCCCGAAAAGTAGGACCTGAAAGGTTTGGGCAGTCTGAATGAAAATATCTTGTCTTACCACATTTGAAACATCGTTTAGGTCCGGAGCTTCCTCTCCTTCTAGTTCTCACATTTTGTAATGCTTTTGAGAACCTAGTAGAGAGAAGTACTAGCTCCTCCTCTGTAAACTCCTCAATCTGTTCAAGGGTTAGAGAGGACAACAAAGCATGTGTACCACAAGATGAAGATTGGTCAGAGCTAGGCATATCACGTTGAGAAAACAAATGCAAGAGACTTGTTGGGGTTCTTACGTGAAATTATATCAATTTCATGAGTTTTCAATTTAGAATATAGCACATCTAATGTAAGTGTACTCATGACAGTAGATTCACGAATAGATGTGACTTTCAGCTGCCAAATTGACATGTCTAATGTACTTAACAATTGCCTATCCTTTTTAGCATCTGAAAAATTAGCATTGACACTACGCAAGTTGCTGAGAATTTTATTAAAGCGAGCAAAAAGGTCAGCAATGGACTCACCGGGTTGCATCTCGAAGCGCATGTATTCTTTCTTGAACATGTCTTTTCTTACCTACTTGATCATGTTGGATCCTTCGTGGTAGTCACAAAGTTCTTTCCACACATTGTATGCGGATCGGAGGTGTGCGACATGGTCGAAATTGCTTTGAGTTAATCCTTGTATGATCAAGTTTCGATCCTTGTTGTTGTTGTTGACATCTCTCAGATTTGCAGCTGTAACTTGATCGTTTGACATCACTTTGTAAGGCTTGTACACCTTCTCCCATATTGCGAAGCCTTGATCCTGGATGAAGGCTTCGATACGTGCCTTCCAAACCTGAAAATCAATACCACTAAAGACACAAGGTTTTGCGTAGTATTTCTCCATGATGATTAGTCAAAACACGTGTAAATCACAAAGATTATAGCATGGTGGCTCTAATACCAATTGTAGGATTGAAGATCACGTGAAAATCTACTAGAGGGGGGTGAATGGTAGATTAATACTTTTTCAGTGGAAGCAATGAAAACCCCTCGGCAGAAAAACGATTTGTTAAAGAAATCATGTGTGAGACTAATCTAAACGTATTTCACCATGACAAAAGTGATAGATATCAGAGAGAATCAAGTCACGAAGACAACACAACAAGAATCACTCAAATCCGTCTAGAGAAACTCGAGTTACGATCGAAAGATAAACAAAGGTCAATCTGTTCTGCTGAATAAAAAACAGATCTGCAATACTGCAAAGAAACTCGTGTAAATCAAAACCAGAAATCCAATGACCGTGAAATTTTTACAGATGATAGATAATCAAGTTGTAAAGACAACCAAAAAATAATCGTGTCAATTGGATCTGTAAAACTTGAGTTATGATAAAACCACTGAAGCAAGATAGTGCTGTATAGAAACTCGTCGAGAAAGACTTGAAGAAAATAAGTCGGACGAACAAGGCACAAAATTTCCTTTCAATTACAAATATTATTCAATAGAACATGAGAGGAACAGCCCCTAAGTCGTGCACCACGAGCTCTGGCTTCCCTTGCTTATATAACCAGCCCTTAGGCCAACCCAAACCTAACTAGGACTCTAATCCTACTAATTCATGAATCGAAACTTTCCATAACTGCTTAAGACTCTTCCATACGTAGATATAAGCAATCTTAAGACTTCGATACACCTTAGAAGCGTATCCCACATTTCTAAAACAACTCAAATTCGTGACCCACATGAAATCCTATCATAACCAACTAAAAACGTTCCATATTTGAGTCAAAACCAACTCAGCCACAGCCTGAGTCCATAACCTAGTCGGTTGGACCTTTCCGACCAATTTTTTACATCCACATCTCTTCATCATGCCTGGGAACCATGTAGCCACGTCCATGCACTCTTTGCACACGTGCAAACATCTTCCAACGACGTCCACAATACCTTCATATGCATTGTTCTTGATTCATACATGCTGGGCGACCTCCCGATCAACTTAACCACAATTCCTCCCAAACTTGGTTGTTGAACCTCATATTTTCCCTAAGACTAGTTCAGTGGATCCCATCACCAGCCATGTCTTGAAATCAAGAAACACCTGCACATGAATAAACAACCAATACTTCCAAGCATAAGTCCTCGACTTGACTCTCGTTAGTTCTGAAACTACAACACCTTACGTGAGCACCTCACATAAGCATGTTGGAAACCATAGCAAAATGATAACAGCCATATTAAGCCAAAACACACAAAAAACTTAGAAAATGAATACTAAGCAATATTTCCAAGAATATAAAGCAAGTTCAAAACATTTCACAGTAAAAGTAGGAACATTGCGATCAAGCTCTGAGCCTTGCAAAAACTAACCGGGGCTTGAGCTGGAGCTTACTAAAACTAGTTGGACCTAGAGCCGGAGCTAACCAAAGCTAGTCGGTCCTAGAAAAAGAAGTCGGACCTAGCCAAAGCAAGTCAGACCTTACGTCAGACCTTGCCGGAGCTACCCAAAACAAGCCGGATCTATCATCGGACCTTGCAGGAGCTCGGACCTAAAGTCGGACCTTGATAAAAAGGTGTTTTAGTAGTATTCAAAACTTTTAGCGCCATAGGCAATGTATTTACACATAGGTCTCACAACTACTCTTTCTCGATTTAAGTATGAGTCTTACATTCTAGCCACCCAAGCAGAATAATTTTTGTACATTCCAAGTGTGAAGCAACCTAAATGGGCTACAGTTGTTAAAATGATGCTACGGAACCTTTTTGCCATGCCCCCTGGAGACAGTAAAAATAATATGACTGAGGCGATCGAGGCTGAGACATTTGATGATTGGCTTACTGATATCAATATGCCACACATAAATGAGGACACGACTGCATGGGATAGGAATGACATTGAGAGAGCAAGTGGTGATGCTTCCGCTCTTCTAATGACAACAGGTGATCATCAGTTTTGGACCGATGGAGTTCCATCAAAAAATGAAGACAACGACAATGACGATGATTCATATATCAATGATGGTCATGTAGCTCCATTGGGGGGGGGGGGGGGCAACAGCGAAGATGATGATTTTTTTTTATATAAGTACTGTGTGAGCTGTGAACTATTTGTGATGATAGATCTTAATGCAATGTTTTTATATAAGTATTGTGTGAGCTTTTAACTATTCCTGATTCATGGCAACAGATCCCAATGCAACGCTTGTGATATGTGGTGATAGATCCTAATGCAATGATTATGTTCTTGTAAGCACTATCCATCAAGTGAAAAAAGGTGCTGTGCACAGAAAACAAAAATCGAACGAACTCATGGAATTTGTGGGTGGTTCTCTCGATCGATTTCACTGGCAAGTGGGCCCGCCAGCGTCAGCACCCTCGCCTTCCTTGGATCCCTTTTGCGCATGAACTAGTTAATCGTGGTAACAGATTCTAATGCAACGATTGTGTTCTATGGCTATTGATCCTAACGTCAGGAACTAGTGAATTGTGGCAACAAATCGTAATGCAACGATAATGTTTCGTGGCGATAGCTCCTAAGGCTATGAACTAGTACAATTGTGGCAACAGATCCTAATGTAACGATTGCGCACTGTGGCGAAAGATCCTAATGTAATGAACTAGTGATTCATGGCAACAGATCCTAATGCAACGATTGTGTTCTGTGGCTATAGATCCTAATGCCACGATCTAGTGAATCGTGGTAAAAGATCCTAATGCAACGATTGTGTTCTATGGTGATAGATCCTAATTCTGCAAACTATTAGTTTTTTGCTACATATCCTAATGCAATGATTGTGTTCTGTTGCATTAGTATCCTGATGCAACAATTTTCTGATTCATGGCAATAAATCCTAATGCAATGATTGTGTTCTGTAGAGATAGATCCTAACGCCACAATCTAGTGACTTGTGGCTATAGATCCCAATGCAACGATTGTGTTCTGTTGCATTAGGATCCTAATGAAACAATTTTCTGATTTGTGGTAACAGATCCTAATGCAATGATTGTGTTTCATGGCGATAGATCCTAATGCCAGGAACTAGTGATTCGTGGCTACAGATCCTAATGCAACAATTGTGTTCCATTGCATTAGGATCATAATGCAACATTGTTCAGATTCGTGGCAATAGATCTTAATGCAACGATTGTGTTCTGTAGCAATAGATCCTAATGCCACGAACTAGTGAATCGTGGCAACAGATCATAATACAATGGTTGTGTTCCATGGCGATAGATCTTAATGCCACAAACTAGTGATTTGTGGCTATAGATCCTAATGCAACAATTTTGTTCTGTTGCATTAGGATCCTAATGCAATACTTTTCTGCTTTGTGGCAACAGATCATAATGCAATGATGTGTTAGGTGATGATAGATGCTAATGTCATGAACTAGTGAATTGTGGCAAGAGATCCTAATGCAATGATTGTGTTCCTTTGCGATAGATTCTAATGCCACGAAAAAGTGAATCATGGCAAAATACCAAGATTACTACAATGATTTAGTATTCGTTGCAGTACAATCATTGCAACAGGACGGAATACTTGTACTGATTGCAAGATAATATCGGCCATGACGCATCAAAAACATAGTAAATGAATACTAAGAAAACCTTCCCATAAGCCAAATGCAAGCTCGAAACATTGCGAGTTAAAACAGAGCAGAACAGAGCAGTCAAACTCAATATAAAAACACTACGCAATAACTGTTACTCCCAATATGCATTGAGAACGTTCGGACAGTCCTAAACCATCGAGGGTAACGTTACTCCTATTAACATGTTTGAAAAGATCGACTTGTGTTGACACACATGCATCTCACGTGTGTGAAAGTTCGGACAATCCTAAGTGCCGAACATGTGCAAATCATGTGAGCAAAGTTCGAACAATCCGAATCAAGAAAACACGCTCAACTCACATGCGATGAAGTTCGAAGAGTGCAAAACGAATTCCCACAAATTCGTGCAATCCGAAGTGGACTTTTCAGCAATATTCAAAACTTTTTGTGTAAACCCTCGCTTTAATTTAAATTGCCATTGTATTCAGCACACATAGGTCTCATAAAAGGTGCTTTGTACCGGTAAAATAGCAATATCATCTCAACACATTCTCTCTCATGTTCTTCATGTTGATTCTTTAGATTACAATTATTTGACCATATCTCAGTTATGTGACAAAGGATATTACTTGTCACACCCGGTTTTATTAGAAATAAAACCAGCTGCAAAATACATGTATACCAGGATCAATTTCACCATACATGTACGACAAGTAGTGATAAACAGTTCTATATCGCATGAAAACAACATTTATACCTTTCAAAAGAGTTTTGAATAGCAGCGGAAGAGGAAAAATTCTATAGCAACCACAGGCAAATCGACTGGCAGCAACGCGACCTTCTACACACCGTCTTCAATGGAAACTTGTCGTCGTTGAATCTTCTCTTCACTAAGCAGCGTTTATAAAAAAAATACAACAAAGCAAGTGTAAGTACCATCCCGTGGTACTCAGCAAGTGTGGGAAATAAATGACATGAAGGCCAATAAAAAAGGAAAGGCTGATAATTGTTTAAGCACTATGCATTAAACCTATCCTTAGCTTTCATTAGCACCTACATCTAGGTGTATATTCCCAATTATTATAGAATAACAATAATAATGAATCAATACCAACATCATTCCCAAACCATCATCTCAACCATCATCCCAACCATCGTCTAATTATGAATTGGACACCAAGCCGCTCTTGTCCGTGAGCACGGCTGTCATGACAGTTTTACCAAATCTCTGCAGAGAGTGTACCCTTTCCCCACAAGCAGTGATTTCATCCCCTGTTGCCAGGTGGACTTGAGTAAACCTCCATGTAGCCCGTGGTGATCAACCACATTTCACACTTCCGTAGGTGTGTGGCCCGGAGATCACTACATGGTCTTTACAAAGGTACTCCCGACTAGTGCTAGCCCTCTAAGGTTTCCACCACTGGGGATTCTCAGAGTAACCCTCCGCCCCAGAGCCCCCTCTTGAGCCTTGCGGATCCCAGAGCAGATCACCCGCATCATTCCCCGCACCATCCAACCACTAGCATTTCATCGGGAGAAACCTAATTAATTGACCATGCTGCCCCATCTCAGTCTCGTGGTGGTACTATAAAGCTTAGTGACTTCCTCCATAAACCGGTCCTTAGAATCCGGTGGTAACAAACCCCAATCCCGGGTCTCGTGCAAACTGCACCATACCAATACTAACCAACCACCAGATTCCTATCCACTACAATAGTGTAATCACCACAAGTTCAAGTGATCATAAAGTTTAATGCAGCACAATTGTATAAAATCCCAATCCCAACATTTAAGCATGGCTAAGCATAACTATAACCTATCTACTTCCCAACCTATTTCAGGTAACAAGGAATTATATGGAACATAGCATGTAAACATGAAGTAGGACATCAATTTAATTAGCATGCATCTATTTAAATCCCTAGAACTGGAGCAAAATGGTCAAGGGCACTTGCCTTTGTATAAATAGTTGCTCAGTTCTTCTTGATGAAATCTTGATCTTCGGAGTCTTCGTGTTGCTTCTTGATCGAGATACAAATGCGTATAAACTACCGATAAAAGAAAAATAAAAACACTCAAGAACAATACACCAAAACATACTCATAAGCATGAAATCCTACACTAATATATCACTACGAAGTATTTATTATTTTTCATAGCCAAAAAAAATGCATTTACCATTTATTTTCCATTTTTAGTATTTATTTACAGGCTAAAAACATTTTTAATGAGTTTTCTATAGCCAAAATATAATTTACATGCATTTTATAAATTTTATTTCAGCATAAAAGATTTTATAAATAATTTTTCCTACTATTTCCATATTTATTATCCATTTTTAGTATTTATTTATAGCTAAAAAACATTTTTATTAAGTTTTTCAATGGTCAAAATATATTTTATATACATCTACAATTTTATTTCAGCCTAAAAAGATTTAATACTAATTTTCTACTATTTTCTATATTTATTTTACCATTTATAAATATTTTCCACCTCTAAATGCATTTTTAAATAATATTCAGCAATTAAATATTAATTTCAGGGTTTAAATATTATTTCTATTATTGATCAGAGGCTAATTCACCAATTAAATTAAATTTCAGGGGCCTAAATCATTATTTCTTCAATTTAACATAATTCCATAGAAACTTAAGGTTTAAATTGTTAATACAGAAACTTAAATGGTATTAAAATAATGTTCAGGGGCTAGTCTGAAAGATTCCAGGGGCTAGACTGCAAAAATATGAAGGGGTGTGCTGCAAAATAATGAGGATCGTTGGATTTAAAGTGGGTGGCTAGGATTTTATGAACGAAGGGGTATGGGATAGATCTAATTGTGGCCCTTGATGGAGGATCCGATGGTTGGGGACAAAATGAAGCCTTGGGCTTCTTCAACCTCCAGCCAACATGGCTGTACCACCATGGATGGCGTGGTGAGCTCACGGGAGCACGCCTAAGGGCCTAATCTGTGGCTCTGATCGTCAAAAATGAAGGAGAGGGACACTGAGTACTCACCTAAGAGGGTTTAGGGGTCCGAAATGGTGCGGAATACGAGCAGCAACGTTGGAGACCGATGAGTACTAGGGTGGACGTCGCCGTGGCGCCTCGATGGAGATTCTTCTGCGCCTCCTTGCCCGGGGCATGTTTTGGGGCACGGCGAGCATGGGAGGCACAACAAAACAGAGAAATAACGGGTGAATCGTCGGGAACGACGGCGCCAATGGTGGTGGCTAGATTTCGGGGTGGAGAGAATGAGGGAAGAGGAGGGAACGAGTATTTGAAGGAGGACAGTTGCTTGGTGTTGTGCGGTTGCCAAGGAATGTAGGTGATGTGGGAAGGGGCACGGGTTGGGCAAGAATCGGCGTGGCGGTTGTCGGAATGCGGCTTGCACGTGATGTGTTTGATGAAATACCCGCAAGGCGTGCGGTTGGGGGAAGAAAGGGATGACAGTTGGGGCCCGCATGCAGAGAGAGAGAAGGGGAGATAACGGGTGTTACAATTCTACCCCCCTTAAACGGAATCTCGTCCCGAGATTCTAGTGAAGATCTAGATTTAAGTCACAAGTTTAACAATTTTTTTTTTACATTTTTCTTATTTAGGTGTTAAATAATTTATTTTAAAATTTTTCAAAGTTTAGTTTCTCTCATAATGCAAGAATAAAATATGATGAATTTGTTAAAAAATTGTTTTAAGAAAGTATTTTATTAATACTCAATTTTATGCCTATTTATTATATTATATATTTTATTCTTACTTTTGTATTGTATTTTATTTTATTTTGTATCTAGCTATTGGTTTTATTGTCAACCAAATTATTACTCAAACGAGGTGCTACTACATGTGATAAGGTTTTATTTGTCCTTTCTAGATTTTTTTTTTGAATTTATCACATTCTCTAGCACTTATAATTTGCATTTTTCATGCAAAAACGTTCATGATTAAATATGTTGATTTAGTTGAACTTAAAGTATTATTACAAAACAACACACATCATTTTTATGTTCTACATTCTTATTCCTTTTCTTCTTATTATTGTTTTGAACTTGGCCTCAATTTTCCTTTGTGGGTTTTAATTTAAAACTTTCAGTTCAAATGCATTGTAATGATTAATATTTGTTATTATTATTTCTTTATTTTTTTTGTTAAATACGGTGGTTACAATCTCACTCACCTTACAAGGAATCTCGCCCATGAGATTCAAATGGGTTGCACTAAAGAGAGATGATATGATTTACTAGCGATCGGCTACCCCCTTTAAACAGGCAAATGCTATAAATTTATTGTTGTTATTATTATTAATGTAATGTAATACATCAAACAACGTATTCTAATTCGCCGTGAGAAAGGCATGGGCTTCACTTGCTAACCAAAGGGGACCTAAGCAAGTGATGTGTAATAATCTTCAAGTGTCTTCTTCTTCCTTCGTGTTGTCTTCATACGTCGATCTTCACGCTTCTGTCGGTTGAGTTGAATCTTCGTCTTCATGAGCAAGGTCAAGGGGTGCCTAATAAGTCCATTCTACCTAAGGTCACGTGCCTAGAGTCGATATATAGCTCTGATACCACTTTGTCACACCCGGTTTTATTAGAAATAAAACCAGCTGCAAAATACATGTATACCAGGATCAATTTCACCATACATGTACGACAAGTAGTGATAAACAGTTCTATATCGCATGAAAACAACATTTATACCTTTCAAAAGAGTTTTGAATAGCAGCGGAAGAGGAAAAATTCTATAGCAACCACAGGCAAATCGACTGGCAGCAACGCGACCTTCTACACACCGTCTTCAATGGAAACTTGTCGTCGTTGAATCTTCTCTTCACTAAGCAGCGTTTATAAAAAAAATACAACAAAGCAAGTGTAAGTACCATCCCGTGGTACTCAGCAAGTGTGGGAAATAAATGACATGAAGGCCAATAAAAAAGGAAAGGCTGATAATTGTTTAAGCACTATGCATTAAACCTATCCTTAGCTTTCATTAGCACCTACATCTAGGTGTATATTCCCAATTATTATAGAATAACAATAATAATGAATCAATACCAACATCATTCCCAAACCATCATCTCAACCATCATCCCAACCATCGTCTAATTATGAATTGGACACCAAGCCGCTCTTGTCCGTGAGCACGGCTGTCATGACAGTTTTACCAAATCTCTGCAGAGAGTGTACCCTTTCCCCACAAGCAGTGATTTCATCCCCTGTTGCCAGGTGGACTTGAGTAAACCTCCATGTAGCCCGTGGTGATCAACCACATTTCACACTTCCGTAGGTGTGTGGCCCGGAGATCACTACATGGTCTTTACAAAGGTACTCCCGACTAGTGCTAGCCCTCTAAGGTTTCCACCACTGGGGATTCTCAGAGTAACCCTCCGCCCCAGAGCCCCCTCTTGAGCCTTGCGGATCCCAGAGCAGATCACCCGCATCATTCCCCGCACCATCCAACCACTAGCATTTCATCGGGAGAAACCTAATTAATTGACCATGCTGCCCCATCTCAGTCTCGTGGTGGTACTATAAAGCTTAGTGACTTCCTCCATAAACCGGTCCTTAGAATCCGGTGGTAACAAACCCCAATCCCGGGTCTCGTGCAAACTGCACCATACCAATACTAACCAACCACCAGATTCCTATCCACTACAATAGTGTAATCACCACAAGTTCAAGTGATCATAAAGTTTAATGCAGCACAATTGTATAAAATCCCAATCCCAACATTTAAGCATGGCTAAGCATAACTATAACCTATCTACTTCCCAACCTATTTCAGGTAACAAGGAATTATATGGAACATAGCATGTAAACATGAAGTAGGACATCAATTTAATTAGCATGCATCTATTTAAATCCCTAGAACTGGAGCAAAATGGTCAAGGGCACTTGCCTTTGTATAAATAGTTGCTCAGTTCTTCTTGATGAAATCTTGATCTTCGGAGTCTTCGTGTTGCTTCTTGATCGAGATACAAATGCGTATAAACTACCGATAAAAGAAAAATAAAAACACTCAAGAACAATACACCAAAACATACTCATAAGCATGAAATCCTACACTAATATATCACTACGAAGTATTTATTATTTTTCATAGCCAAAAAAAATGCATTTACCATTTATTTTCCATTTTTAGTATTTATTTACAGGCTAAAAACATTTTTAATGAGTTTTCTATAGCCAAAATATAATTTACATGCATTTTATAAATTTTATTTCAGCATAAAAGATTTTATAAATAATTTTTCCTACTATTTCCATATTTATTATCCATTTTTAGTATTTATTTATAGCTAAAAAACATTTTTATTAAGTTTTTCAATGGTCAAAATATATTTTATATACATCTACAATTTTATTTCAGCCTAAAAAGATTTAATACTAATTTTCTACTATTTTCTATATTTATTTTACCATTTATAAATATTTTCCACCTCTAAATGCATTTTTAAATAATATTCAGCAATTAAATATTAATTTCAGGGTTTAAATATTATTTCTATTATTGATCAGAGGCTAATTCACCAATTAAATTAAATTTCAGGGGCCTAAATCATTATTTCTTCAATTTAACATAATTCCATAGAAACTTAAGGTTTAAATTGTTAATACAGAAACTTAAATGGTATTAAAATAATGTTCAGGGGCTAGTCTGAAAGATTCCAGGGGCTAGACTGCAAAAATATGAAGGGGTGTGCTGCAAAATAATGAGGATCGTTGGATTTAAAGTGGGTGGCTAGGATTTTATGAACGAAGGGGTATGGGATAGATCTAATTGTGGCCCTTGATGGAGGATCCGATGGTTGGGGACAAAATGAAGCCTTGGGCTTCTTCAACCTCCAGCCAACATGGCTGTACCACCATGGATGGCGTGGTGAGCTCACGGGAGCACGCCTAAGGGCCTAATCTGTGGCTCTGATCGTCAAAAATGAAGGAGAGGGACACTGAGTACTCACCTAAGAGGGTTTAGGGGTCCGAAATGGTGCGGAATACGAGCAGCAACGTTGGAGACCGATGAGTACTAGGGTGGACGTCGCCGTGGCGCCTCGATGGAGATTCTTCTGCGCCTCCTTGCCCGGGGCATGTTTTGGGGCACGGCGAGCATGGGAGGCACAACAAAACAGAGAAATAACGGGTGAATCGTCGGGAACGACGGCGCCAATGGTGGTGGCTAGATTTCGGGGTGGAGAGAATGAGGGAAGAGGAGGGAACGAGTATTTGAAGGAGGACAGTTGCTTGGTGTTGTGCGGTTGCCAAGGAATGTAGGTGATGTGGGAAGGGGCACGGGTTGGGCAAGAATCGGCGTGGCGGTTGTCGGAATGCGGCTTGCACGTGATGTGTTTGATGAAATACCCGCAAGGCGTGCGGTTGGGGGAAGAAAGGGATGACAGTTGGGGCCCGCATGCAGAGAGAGAGAAGGGGAGATAACGGGTGTTACATTACTGCTTGTTCACTAATGAGGGTGTGACAGTTTTTAGAAGAAGAGATAACTTAGTTGCATTCAAGGGTATATTGAAGGGAAAGCTATATCTTGTTGACTTTAACAAAGATAAAACCGAACTTGACAGATGCTTGATTGCAAAGACTAACATGTGGTGGTTGTGGTATAAACGGCTAACCTATGTTGGTATGAGGAATCTGCGGAAACTTCTAAAAGGTGATCACATCCGAGGTTTGAAAGATGTTGTGTTTGAGAAAGACAGGCTCTGTTGCTCATGCCAAGCCGGGAAGCAAGTTGGGGCACCACATCCGGCAAAGAACGTGATGACAAAGTAAAGAACATTGGAACTCCTACATATGGATCTGTTTGGTCCAATTGCTTATATAAGCATAGACGGTAACAAATACGGTTTTGTTATTGTTGATGATTTTTCAAGTTTTATGTGGGTATTTTTCTTTTGTGGTAAATCAAAAACCCAGGGTATCCTAAGGAAGTTCTTGAAGAGGGCACAAAATGAATTTTCTACAACAATCAAAAACATAAGGAGTGACAATGGAACGAAATTCAAGAATACCCAATTGAGAAGTACCTGGTTGAAGAAGGAGTAAAGCATGAATTCTCGGCACCCTATTCTCCTCAACAAAATGGGGTGGCCGGGAGGAAGAATCGAACACTTATTGAGATGGCGAGAACAATGCTAGATGATGATATGAACTGCGGTCCCGATCTTCATGACAAAGGATCACAAACACGATAACTAGCTTCAAAGAAGCCAAGATAACTAGTGCAACAAGGCGAATAAAACTCGAAGCCAACCACCATCTTTAACCGGCAACCTGAATCGAGGATTCACCGAACCACACTATCAATGAACCAACCAACACAACTTGAAATCAATGGACCAGGAGCACCAGTTGGGAGCCGATGAAGCGACCGCTTTGGTAATCCCGTGAGGAAATCACAAGAGCAAAGTGATAGATATCACCCTCTGAAACTGTTAGCATACAGCTAAACAAAGGGATAATTTCTCAATGTTCCAGTATTGAGAATCCATAGAAATGCTAAATATTTATACTAGGAACAACCCTCCTAGTTTAGGTGTGAAAGGATCCTAAGTTGATGGCTTTATATGAGTTTAAGAGCTTCCACGAAATGCATTCCCGGGGTGCCTCGCGCATCCTTTTAGCTATTGACCTCCTTGTAGTAAAAAAGTCATTACTCTTGATTGGGAAGTCCCAATGAAGCATCATTTTTTGCATTGGAAACTATACTTGATATGGAAACTATACTTGATATGCTTTCACACCATGTATCATATGCACTAGGGGACGTGCCAGGTTGGTACGGAATTGCACGTGAAGTTGGAGTTTCTGCAATGTAAAGTTCGCCCTAATTCGTTTGGATGGTGCGAACTGCTATGATTTTCTCTGGTTCTTGTCGTGTGTACCTAATCATCATCAAAGTTGAATTTTTTGGTAGTATAAAGTTCACACTTATATTATTATCGAATTCGACTAGGAGTGACGACGTCACCTGTGGCTGTAACTTTTTGGCACGACTTCTTGTCAAAAGTCCATGGTTGTTATTACTTGAAGTATCTTGGACTTTGTTCATTGGTTGGATTGTACGCATATGTGGGACGTCCACATCATCCTCCCCCTCTTGAAAAGGAGTCATCCTCGACTCTATTTCCTCATCACCCAAGAATGGAAATAAATCTGCAACACTGAAAGTTGGGCTGACACCATAGTCTCCTGGGATTTCAATCTTGTAATCATAGTCGTTAATCTTTGCTAGAACTTTGAATGGTCCATATGCTCTTGTCATCAACTTGGACTTTCGCCTTTCAGTAAAACGCTCCTCGCGTAGATCAACCCAAAACATTTCACCGGGTTCAAATGCCATCTTCTTGTGATGTTCGTTGGCCTTTGCAGCAAAATAATGTGCCTTCATCTCTAGCTCTTGTTTTCTTTTCTCATGTATCTTCTTGACATATTCAGCGCGATTGGAAGAATCCATGTAAGTTTGTTCCTGCAAAGGTAATGGCAACAAGTCGATTGGAGCAAGAGGTTTGAATCCATATACTACTTCCAGTGGACACTTATTAGTGGTAGAGTCTACTGCCCTGTTATATGCAAACTCAATGTGTGGTAAACATTCTTCCCACTCCCATAAATTTTTCTTGAGAAGGGATAACAACAATTTTGAAAGTGTTCTATTCACCACCTTGATTTTCCCATCTGTTTGGGGGTGGCATGTCGTCGAAAATAGAAGCTTCGTTCCATGTTTTGCCTACAATGTCTTCCAGAAGTAGCTCAAAAAATTTGTATCCCGGTATGAAACAATCGTCTTAGGCATCCCATGCAATCTCACAACTTCCCTTAAAAACAAAGAGGCTATGTGCGAAGCATCATCGCTCTTATTGCATGGTATAATGTGTGCCATTTTTGAGAATCGATCCACAACAACAAAAATTGAAGCGCTCCCTCTTTTGTTTCAAGGTAAATCTAAAACAAAGTCCATACTAATGTCTTCCCAAGGGTTGCTAGCAATAGGCAAACGTATGTATAAACCATAGGGTTTCAGTTTTGACTTAGCTTTGTGGCATGTGACACATCTTTGAACTAATCTCTCCATGTCCCTTCTCATCTTTGGCCAATAGAAGTGATCGTACAACATCTCATAAGTTTTGTCTCTTCCAAAATGACCCATCAATCCACCAGCATGTGCTTCCTGCAATACAACAGTCTAACAGAGTAACTTGGAATGCACAATTCGTTAGTTCTAAAAAAAATCCATCATGTACATTATATTTTCCCAACCTTTTCCTTCAATACACTTTGCATATGGTTCTGAAAATTCACGATTTGTAGGACATAACTCTCATATACTATCTAGTCCAGGCACCTTTACTTCAAGTTGATTCAATAAAATATGTTTTCAGGCTAAAGCATCAGCAACGAGGTTATCCTTACCTTTCTTGTGCTTAATAACATAAGGAAAGTTTCAATAAATTCAACCCATTTTGCATGGAGAAGGTTCAGTTTAACTTGACCTTTCAAATACTTCAAAGCTTCATGATCTTTGTGAATAACAAACTGCTTTGGCCATAAATAATGTCACCATGTCTCAAGTACTCTTACCAAGGCATATAACTCCTTGACATACACGGAATAATTCAGTTGTGCTCCTCCAAGCTTTTCACTAAAATATGCAATAGGTCTTCCTTCTTGCATGAGTACTCCTCCAATTCCAAGCCCACTTGCATCACATTCAACCTCAAAGGTTTTGGTGAAGTCCGGCAATGCAAGCAAGGGGAGTTCAGTTAAATGTTTCTTCATTTCTTGAAAAGCTTTCTCTTGTGGTTCACCCCACTTGAACATAACTCCTTTCTTCATCAACTCATTGAGTGGAGCAGCTATGGTGTTGAAATTCTTGACAAATCTTCAATAAAAAACCAGCAAGAACATGAAAGCTTCTTACTTGACTTACATTCTATGGAATTGGCCAATCCTTGATTGCTTTTACCTTTGATTCATCAACTTGGATTCCTTGTCCTGAAACAACAAAACCAAGAGAAACAACTTGGTCTGCACAAAACGTGCACTTCTCAATGTTAGCATACAATTTTTCCTTTCTAAGAATATCCAAAACCTGATGAATGCGATCAAGATGTTCCTCCAATGTCTTGTTGAAAATCAGAATATCATCAAAGTATACAACAACAAATTTTCCAATAAATTATCTCAGCATATGGTTCATCAATCTCATGAAAGTACTAGGAGCACTAGTCTAACCGAAAACATCACTAACCATTCATACAATCCAAACTTTGTTTTGAAAGCAGTTTTCTATTCATCGCCAACTTTCGTTCTTATTTTATGGTAACCACTTCGCAAATCAATTTGAGTAAAAATCATTGAACCACTCAATTCATCAAGCATATCATCTAACCTAGGAATAGGATGATGATAGCGAACAATGATGTTATTAATCGCTCTACAATCTATGCACATCCTCCAAGATCCATATTTCTTTGGCACCAAAATCATAGAACAGATCAAGGACTTGAACTTTCACGCACATATCCTTTATCTAAAAACGCTTGTAGTTGCCTCTGTATTTCTTTGGTTTCTTCAGGGTTGGTGCGGTATGATGGTCGGTTAGGAAGTGCAGCTCCTGGAATAAGATCAATTTGATGCTCGATGCCTCGCAAAGGAGGAAGTTCAACTGGTGTTTCCTCCGGGAAAACATCATCGTATTCCTGCAAAATATGAGCAACAACACTAGGAACAGACGTCAAGTCATTAGCTGAAAGCAAGGTGTCTTTGTACACAAGTACAGCAAAAACTCGGTATGGGTTATTTCTCACATCTCTCATTTCAGATTTGGTGGCTATCATGACTAAGTTATGTCCCTGATCCTTGTTTTTGTCTTTCTCATTTGGCTTGTGGCTCTCACCCACGGCTTTGTGTCGGGCACTCATTTTCTTTTTCTATTTTTCTTTTTCACTCTGAACCTTCACTTCTGAGCTCTTTTGCAAATATTCAGCATGGATTTGTTGCGGTGTCATTGGCTTCAGTATCAATTCCTTTCCTTTCCACTTGATTGTGTATTGATTTGAGCGTCAACAATGTAGAGTTGAATGGTCATATTGCCACGGTCTCCCTGACAGCAGATAACACACTGTCATGGGAACAGCATCACACTCTATGGAGTAAATATATTCACCAATCTTAAAAGGAACATTTACTCTATGCCCAATCTTGATATCTTCTAGATCATTTAGCCATTGCACATGATAGGTATGTGGATGTTGCAACAATTTTAGCCCCAGCTTTTCAACCATTTTCTTACTTGCAAGGTTATGGCAGCTTACGCCATCTATAATCACTTTGCAAACCTTTCCTTCAACCTTGGCTCTTGTTAGTAAAAGATTGTGTCGCTGTCCATTCTCAGCTTCCTTCACTTGCACACTCAAAATTTGAATAACAACAAGTGCATCATCTTCTTCAAATTCACAATAAGTGTGAGCTTTCTCCACAGCATCCTCAAATTTTCCTTCATCATCAACTTCTTTTTCTTCCTCACTAGCAGATTCATATTCTTCTTGGTCATTAACAATGATGGTGCGATTATTCGTACACTCTCTTACAATGTGTCCACGACCTCCACACTTACAGCATTAATTGTATTCCACTACTCTTGTCAGTAGATCCTACCGAGGTAGCTGCTGAATTTTCAGGTTTGTTCCATTCACTTCGAGCAGCAGAATTTTTGCCATTCGAAGTGTCAAGAGCAATCGAATTTGAACCTCCACTTGAGTTATGGATAGTGCCTCTGCCAACACTACTCCTTGGTGTATATTCACTTGCACTTGATGTTCCCTTTGCACTGAATTGTGTGGCTCTATTAATTTTAATGTCTTGTTGCAATTGTCTTTCAGCTTTGTATGCTTGATGCACTAAATCAATGCCCTGAATATTGCAGTGTAAACCTGACATGAAACGTGCTATTGATTGCTCTTCATCTTCATTTACATTGGCCCTGATCATTGCCTTCTCCATCTCTTTGTAGTACTCATCTATAGAAAGATTTCCTTGCTTCAAATTTTGCAGCCTTTCAAAAATTTATTGACGATAATGCTTGGGGACAAATCTAGCCCTCATTTCCCTCTTCATTTCAGCCCATGATCTAACAACACCTTGTCCAACAGCTTCTCTATCATTAAGCATTTGCTCCCACCAAATTAGAGCATAGTCATCAAATTCAAGGGCTGCCATCACCACCTTCTTTTCTTCAGAATAATTATGCAAACGAAAAATCTTATCGACCTTTAATTCCCATGTGAGATAAGCTTCAGGATCAGATCCACCATCAAATTTAAGCTTGTAAAATTAAGCTTTCGAACCTCTCCTCATTTCTCGGTTATGTGCATGACGACCTCGACGCCAATGGCCTTCATCATGGGGCTGTTCAAAGTCATCTCTTGCTGCACACCCATCATCAGAATCAGTGTGTTCACTTCTTCTATCTTCATAATCTCTTCCTCTCCTTCGACCAGCACCATTGCCTCCATTCCCACGACCTTGCACCACATGTCTTCTAACATGACCGGCAGCTTGTCTTTGTAGTTGTCTATGTTGCGTTGCAAGTTGGGCAGCAGCTTCTTCATCTATTTCTTCTTCATTTCTTGCATCTTCAGGAATGTTGTTAAGATTTCTCAGCTGAGCCATAAGTGCTTGAAGGTCTTGTGACAGTTGGTCTTGCTTTTCCTCCATGCTTTGCTTTAGTTCATTGAATTGTGCCATGGTGACACAATCATCTACCTCGGGTTCTTCAGCCATTCTCTTGTAATATTAGTGAAGCAAGAATAACAAGGATATGTGGAACATGAAATTTTTGTAATTTTCTCACAACCTCACTTCGCTTACCAACCAAAGCTCTTATGACTTCCCTGCAGGTTACAGAAGTATCGTGTGTGGTGGCATGAGAGAAATGATGGTTAAGCGAATACAAGACCGGTGTGTTCAGTAAAGAGGTGGATTATTGGTGGAGCTTGGTAGGTAGTGATGCACAAGGAAAAACAATCTAAATTCTATTTATTGTAAAGTTAAGTAGCAATCCAACCAGAAGATCGATGCCTATTGCTGATCACAGTATGGAAAAGATGTAATCAGATCATCACACATGCATAGATAATAAACTGATTGCACAACTTGTTGCAAAAGCTAATCAACTTTAGAGGATTCTTTATTTCTGAACCTTTTTTCTGCTTTTTTTCTCTCTCTTTTTGAATAAGAACACGTACACAAGAACGATGATATGATCAGCAGCTAAACAAGGACTCTTGTGGACTGAAACTTAACTAAACTCACTAGAAAAACAGATTGAAACAAAGGGCTATGGCAAATATAATTCTGGCTTTTAGTGGATAGGACAATACGAATATATGGAACTAGGGGTAAAGCATCCTACCGTGTCAATGATGGCTCTGATACCAAATGATACGGATTGTGGTCCCGATATTCATACATAGGATCACAAACACAATAACTAGCTTCAAAGAAGCCAAGATAACTAGTGCAACTTGACGAATAAAACTCGAAGCCAACCACCGTCTTTAACCGACAATCTGAATCGAGGATTCGCTCAACCACACTCTCAAAGAACCAACCAACACAATCTGGAATCGATGGACCAGGAGCACTAGTTGGGAGCCGATGAAGTGACCGCTTTTGTAATTCCGCGAGGAAATCACAAGAGCAAAGGGGTAGAGATCACTCTCTGAAATTGTTAGCACATAACTAAACAAAGGGGTAATTTCTCAAAGTTCCAGTCTTGAGAATCCATAGAAAAGCTACATATTTATAATAGGAACAACCCTCCTAGTTTAGGTGTCAATAGACCCTAAGTTGATGGGTTTAGATGAGTTAAAGAGCTTCCACGAAATGCATTCCCGAGGTGCCTCGCGCAGCCTTTCAGCTCTTGACCTCCTTGGAGTAAAACAGTCATTACTCTTGATTGGAAAGTCCAAATTATTGCGTTGGGAACTAGACTTGATATGATTTCACACCATGTGTCATATGCACCAAGGGACATGCCAGGTCGGCCCAGAATTGCACGTGAAGTTGGAGTTTCTGCAGTGTAAAGTTCGCCCAAATTCGTTCGGATGGTGCAAACCATCTTAGTTTCCTCTGGTTCTTGTTGTGTGTACCTAATTATCACCAAAATAGAACTTTTAGATAGTATAAAATTCCCACTTATATTATTATCGAATTTGGCTAGGGGTGACATCATGTGTGGTTGTAAATTTTTGGCACGACTTCTTGTCAAAGGTCTGTGGTTGGTATTACTTGAAGTATCTTGCACTTTGTTCATTAGTTGGATTGTAAGTATAGGTGGGATGTCTGCATCAGATGAATACATGATTTCGGACCTGTTTTCGGCGGAAGTGGTTAACACTGCTTGTCATGTCACAAAAAGACTATATCTTCATCATCTTTCATATGAACTCCTAACCTGTAACAAACCAAATGTTTCATATTGCAGAGTTTTTGGTAGTAAATGTTACATATTGAACAAGAAGGCTAGTACTTCGAAATTTGCTTCGAAATCCGATAAAGGTTTCTTGCTTTGTTATGATTCGAACACCTATGCTTACCGCGTCTTCAATAAAACCTCTGGAATTGTTGAAGTAGCATGTGACCTGGTGTTTGATGATACTAACGGTTCCCAAGTGGAGCAAGTTGATAAGTGTGTGCTAGATCAATAAGAAGACCCATGTGAATCCTTGAGGAGGATGGTCCTTGGTCAAATTCGACTACAAGAACCATCAGAAGATTCAAATGCACAAAATGTGACATGACTGAAAAGCAATGATCAGGGGAGCTTCTACACAAGATCAAGCACAATATATGCAAGATCAAGCTCAAAAAGATCAAGATGATCAAAATTATGATGGAGGCAATGATCTAGGGGGAGATGATGAAGAATATACAAGACACAAGTGCCTCATCCAAGAGCACACCAAAGTGTACAACGACATCATCCCGTCGACAACATTATTTTAGACATTGCAAAGGGAGTAACGACTCAATTTTGTATTGCTAATTTTTGTGAACATTACTCTTTTGTTTCTTCTTTAGAACCTTATAGGGTTCATGAAGCCTTGAGGGATCCGTATTTGGTGATTGCATGCAAGAAGAGTTAGACTACTTCAGAATGAATGAAGTGTGGGAGCGTGTAGAAAGACCAAAAGCGAACATTGTGGGAACCAAATGGGTATTCCAAAACAAGCAAGAAGAACACGGAGTGGTGACGAGGAACAAAGCACAACTTGTGGCAAAAGGTTACTCCCAAGTTGAAGGTTGGGATTTTGATGAAACAGTTGCTCCTGTATTATCTTTTAAATTTGAAACTATTGCAAGTTTAATTTTGGATTATGCCTACTATAACTTAATGTTAATGTGTGTAATGCTTATTACCATGTCTCTGTGATGATTGTATATTTATGCTCATCATATTGTTATTCATGATTATCACAACTTTTGCTCACACACACATGCTTAAGCACCCCACCATTAAGAGTGCATATATGAGAAGTAATTCATGCTCATAAATTCTTATACTCATATGTGCACACCTTATGAAAATCAAGTTTTTATTCATATATGTGTAATCTAAAAATATTGTCATCAATCACAGAAAAGGGGGAGATTGAAAGTGCATCTATACACACCTTGTGGGTTTTGGATGATTGATGACAAACAGGTTAGATCCTAATGAAATTTGTTGAGTTGAGAGCAGGTTTTGGAGAAAAAAACTAAAGGTGCAAAACGGTGAAAATGAGAATCAAGAAGGGAAGGGCACAAGTGATGAAAAGATGCAAAAGATAGTCCTTCATGTATAGGGTGTGTGTGAGAGATACTGGAAGTGTATCTAGGCATACCCTTCTGGGTTTTGGATGATTGATGACAAACAAACGAGATCCTAATGAGATTTGTTGACATGAAAGCATGTCTATAGAGAATAAAACTAATGGTAAACAAAAAGGTGAAAATGAGGAATGAGAAGGGAAGGGCCCAAGTGAAGAATGGAAGCGCAAAGTAGTTGTTAATGTATAGAATGTGTGTGAGAGACACATCCCAAGAGCTCATGACTTTGCATAGAGGGTAAGGGCTAAAATCAATAAGTTAAGCAATTCAATGAAGCACCGGACAAGTCTGTTCACTAGCGGACTAGTTTGATTGACTCTCTGTTCCCGTACGAACAAGTCCGAAGATGGGCCGGACTTGTCCGATTAACATTCGTTGTTTTCCACGGACAAGTCCCAAGATGCGAACTAGTCCGTCAACATAACACACACCTCACCTTGCACTAGACAAGTCCGTTTAATGCAGACTAGTTTGATTTAGTTACTGGAATCACAACAGACAAGTTTGGTCCTTTACAGACTAGTCCGATTCACTCACTGTAATTAGGGTTTCAAGTGTGTTGCACATTTCACGACCATATCACACAACACACCAGACTAGTCCGGTCCCAGAGTGGACTAGTCCGGCCGTCAGGATCCCTAATGGTAACTTTTCTAATTGTCTATAAATAGGTGATCCACGACCCCATAAAATGGAACTAAGAACCCTAGCACCATCACACGTCCCAAGAGCACAAAACACCCCCCTCCCCACAAATCTAAAGCCCTAAAAGGTTAAATCTTTTAGGAATCAAGATTTGGGAAAGGGAAATCGACGTCCAGGCATTGTTGAGCTCTTGGGGGTTTGACCTTTCATACACTCTCGCATCTCTTGTACATTTTTTGAGTGTATTTAATTTACCTTCTTGCTGTAATCTTGTGAGATCCCTCAGCTTGTGAGGTAGCCCCATTGGCTCGGTTATTACCTTGTGATAGTGAAACTCAAGTCGGCCATCATGGTGACCTGAAGACGTAAAGGGTTGGTTGAGACCCGGCTCTGTGTGAGCTTCTCAACGAGGATGTAGATCTCTTTCCTGGGATCGAACCTTGGTAAAAATCTTATGTCTTGTGTGTTCTAGATCTCTATTTTTTTTCAATGACCACTATCTAGGGAATAGACTTGATTATGTTTGCATCTTGTATTAATTTTGTATTCCACGTGCAAATTACTCATCCTAAAAACTTTCTAAAATTATTAGGATAGTTTACTACATTTCGTTGTAGTAACATTCGAGAAAAACACAAAAATCAATTAATCCTATCATAGGTGTATCTTGCACACTGGGCTAGTATGCATCTTACACCAGACTAGTTCGGCCTTCCTGTATTTGACAATTCTGTTAAGTATTGCAGGAAAAAGTTTCAATGCCTATTCACCCTCTCTAGGCCACATTCAATTGGTATCAGAGCTAGGCTCTCCATTTACGAGACTCACCGCTCGGTAAGACAAATGGCCACCGACAAGATCGAATAGATCTCAAAAATGATGAGTAGTTTAGGCCCGATCTTCCAAAAGGTAAGTCGATTGGGGTGGAGAAGTCGACGTTGATGATCCACGGCACTCGAGCAGTTCGAGTACCCCTGCAATCCCTACACCACTGCTCCATTGGTTACCAACTGTGCTGCACACGCTTGACCTCGCCAAGAAGGGTAATCCCTGCAAGTGCAACCAAGAACACAAGCAAGAACGTCGAAGACACGATCTGAAATCGCGAAGTTGGGGTCTCACAAACCGTAGAACGGCGATATTATAGATCTAAGAAAAACCCACCGAATATGACCAGCGGCTGCCGTATTTAAAGGCTAGGGTTCGGCCATAAAACGCTTAGACACGTCCCTAATGGACTCATACGGGATACAAGGCCCAAAGGCCCGATTCGGTGGTGCAGCACCGGACAAAAATCTAGACTCGACTTGTTTCGATGATTCCCAATGACCCCGGAAGAATTTTGAGGGCGGACCAGAACCATTCGAAAGTGTATCTTCTCCTCTTTCCGTGCATACGTGGAACGTCAAAACGGAGTCCGTATGCATCCTGGGCGTCCGTTTTAAGGTGGACTGCTCCTTGACTCCGAGTTGAACTCAAGTCCGAGTTGTAAATTGATTCCATCAACTTGTGGACGTCCCAGCAGCTTCTCCACGCTCCCAAGGCCTCTTCCCTTCACTTGTTGATCTTCTCCATTGTTCCCTATAACAATTAAATCATCACATAGCAATCTATTCTCAAACTCACATGCAAAGGACGTTAGGAATGAATTCACCTGCTGATTTATTAACTGTGCTCGTGCTCTTGTGATTGGTCCTTGCAGTTCAATGTGCGTCTCCACTGTTGTGATGTCCTCATCATCCTCCCCCTCTTGAATTGGAGTTGTCCTCGACTCAAGTTCATCTTCTTCTCCCAAGTACGGTTGCAAATCTGAAATGTTAAATGTGGGACTAAGCCCAAAATCGGGAGGCAACTCAAGCTTATATGTATTATCATTAATCTTTTCAACAAGCTTAAAAGGACCAGCAGCTCGTGGCATAAGTTTAGATTTTCTCAAGTCAGAGAATCTCTCTTTCCTCAAATGTAACCATACCAAATCACCCGGTTCAAGTTTTACTTCTTTTCTACCTTTACTACCTGCAATCATATACTTCTCATTCATCTTTTTAATATTTTTCTTTGTAGTTTCATGCATCTTAAGAATGAATTCATATCATTGTATAGCATCCCAATTTATAGTTTTAGAAGGAGGCAAAGGTAGTAAATCAATAGGAGCACGGGGATTAAAACCATACACTACTTGGACTAGACTTACCTTCGTCCTAGAGTGAACGGATCTGTTGTAAGAAAATTCTATATGTGGTAAGCACTCCTCCCACAACTTTAAATTTGTTTTCAAGACAGCCCGCAACATAGTGGATAAAGTACGATTAACTACCTCGATTTGTTCATCCGTTTGTGGGTGACATGTAGTTGAAAACAGCAACTTGGTTCCCAATTTATACCACAAAGTTCTCCAAAAATGACTTAAAAATTTTGCATCACGATCAGAAACAATGGTATTTGGCACACCATGTAAACAAACAATTTCCGTCATAAACAAATCAGCAATGTGTGAGGCATTATTATTCTTATGACAAGGTAAAAGTGTGCCATTTTGCAAAAACGATCAACAACTACAAAAATACTATCGCTCCCCCTCTTAGTCTTAGGCAATCCTAAAACAAAGTCTGTAGAAATATCCTCTAAACGTACACTAGGAACAGGAAGAGGCATATAAAGACCATGTGTGTTAAGGCGCTTTATTGCAAGTAGTGCATCGTGACACGTAGCGCTCGACATCACACCTCATCTTTGGCCAAAAGAAGTGTGTGGACAGCACGTCTTTAGTTTTCTTGACTCCAAAATGTCCCATCAAACCTCCTCCATGTGCTTCCTGCAAAAGTAGTAGATGAACGGAGCTAGCTGGAACACATAACTTGTTAGCACGATAGAGGAGACCCTCTCGCATCACATATTTATTCCAAGTTCTTCCCTCTCTACAATTTTCAAAAGCATCTTTGAAGTCCAAATCAGTAGGATATAATGCTTTTATTGTTTCTAAACCTAAGATTTTATGATCAAGTTGGGACAGCATGGTATAACGTCTAGATAATGCATCGGCAATGACATTTTCCTTCCCTTTCTTATGCTTAATGATGTATAAAAACGACTCTATGAACTCAATCCATTTAGCATGTCATTTATTCAGATTATTTTGACACTTAAGATACCTCAATGATTCATGACTAGAATGTATGACAAACTCCTTAGACCAAAGATAATGTTGTCAAGTTTGCAATACTCGCACTAAGGCACACATATCCTTATCATAAGTAGAATAATTCAGAGAAGGACCATGAAGTTTTTCACTAAAGAAAGCAATGGGTTTATCTCCTTGTATGAGAATGCCTCCAATACCAGTGCCGCTTGCAATGCATTCTAGCTCAAAGGCCTTGTCAAAATAAAGAAGTTGTAGCAATGGTGCTTGTGTAAGCTTCGATTTGAGAGCATCAAAAGCTTGTTGCTGCTGTTTGCCCCATCAAAACGGCACTCCCTTCTTTGTTATCTCATGTAGAGGTGCTGCAATAGTGCTGCAATCCCGCACAAAACGGCTATAAAAACCTGCAAGACCAAGAAAACTACGAACTTGCGTGACGGTTGTTGGGGTTGGCCAGCTAGTGATCACTTCAATTTTTGCCTCATCCATCTCAATTCCCTGCGAGGAAACGACATAGCCAAGAAACGAGACCTTATTGGTGCAAAAGACGCACTTTTCAAGGTTACCAAACAAACGTGCATCTTTCAAAACAGCAAAAACAACACGTAATGATCAAGATGTTCATCAAATGACTTGCTATAAATGAGGATATCATCAAAGTAAACCACCACAAATTGTCCAATGAAAGCACGTAAAACCTCGTTCATTAATCGCATAAAGGTGTTGGGTGCATTAGTTAAACCAAAAGGCATAACTAACCACTCATAAAGTCCAAACTTGGTTTTAAATGCAGTTTTCCATTCATCTCCTAGTGCCATTCTAATTGGATGGTAACCACTACGCAAGTCAATTTTTTTAAAGATGATAGCACCACTCAATTCATCAAGCATGTCATCTAAGCGAGGCATAGGATAATGATATCGAATGGTGATGTTATTAATCGCTCGGCAATCAACACACATGCGCCAACTACCATCTTTCTTAGGAACAAAAAGAACAGGAATGGAACAAGGGCTAAGGCTTTCACGAATGTACCCGCGGTCCAAAAGATCTTGGACTTGTCGCTGAATTTCCATAGTTTCCTCTGGATTCGCCCTGTATGCTGCAAGATTTGGCAAGCTTGCTCTTGGAATCAAATCGATCTTGTGTTCAATGCCTCTCATGGGTGGTAAACCAGCGGTATCTCGAAGGGAAACACATCCTCAAACTTCTGCAAAAGGTTAGCAACAACAGTTGGCAATGCAATAAACAATTCATGAAGTGAAAACATGGCTTCTTTGCATACTAAAGCATAGAACATCCCCTTAGCATTGAATAAATCAGCAAGGTCAGATTTAGTTGCGAGCAACGATGGTGATTTTAACTTAATGACTTGCTGTTTTTCAGATTCTAGTTTTGTTGCTTTGCCATCACAAATTTTACTCTTCTCAAAATGCACAATTTCAGCAGGAGTCATGGGGAGCAAAGTGATTTTCTTTCCTTTATGCATGAGAGTATATTTATTAGTTCTACCATGATGAATAGCATCTGTATCAAATTCCCAAGGACGACCCAATAAAGAGAACAAGTATCCATAGGCACGACATCAAAATCAGCAAAATCATGGTAAGAACCAATTGAAAATGTATTCTCATTGTTTGTGTTATCCGAATCTTACCACTGTTGTTGAACCATTGAATCTGGTGTGGATGAGGGTGTGCTCTTGTTGTCAAACCAAGTTTCTTGATGACGTCCGTGTTCACCAAGTTATTGCAGCTACCTCCATCAATTATAGTGTGTACACGGCAGTCCTTGACAACGAGAAACATGTGGAAGAGGTTGTGTCGTTGTAGCTTGTCGTCGGCCTTTACTTTATAGCTCAAGGCACACTGCACAATGATGCTCCTATAGTTCTCCGTTGCTGCTGTACCAAGTACCTCTTCTTCGGTCTGTTCGTCATTTGGATCTGTAAAGTCAGTAGCAAGAGAATATTCATCTTCAACATCTGAAGTAATATCATACCCACCATCGTCGCGTGCTATATATGCTTGTTTGCCCGGGCAATCTCTCATCATATGATCAAGTCCCTGGCAGCGGTGACACTTAATGTCAAAAGTACAACTCATAGAAGGAGTGGACAATGAAGGCTTGAATGATGTCACCTTGCTGCCCTTCGGCAGGCGAGAAGATGGAGCAGCGGGTGTAGTTTGTAGGCTGCCATTGGATGGTGTAGTCGCTGCACGGGGGGTCGAAGATGGTGCTTTTTTGGATGGTGTAGACGTCAAACGTGGCGTGAAGTTGCTCCTCGTGTGTTGTTGCTGTTGTTGTCGACCCTGCAATTCTTTTTTTTGCCAACATAGCAAGGTGAAACAATCTGTTAACAGTATCATATTCCTTGTAATTAACAATGTCCTGAATTTCACGCCTCAACCCCCCATAAAAATGAGCTAGTTTATCATCCATGTCCTCTACTACCCCACAACGGAACATACCCTTTTGTAACTCTTGATAATACCCCTCTACGAACCTTTTACCTTGGTCTAAGCGCTGCAATTTTTTGCAAAGGTCCCGCTGAAAAGATGGAGGAACAAATCGAAGACGCATAGCTTCCTTTAATCTATACCATGTTGGAGGATCAGTTCTAGTTTTAACAAGTTCATTCCACCATATTATAGCAAAGTCCTTCCACTTAGCTCTACTGTCATATCCCAATCAAGATAAGCCTCAGCATCATAAGCGCCAAAAAAAAGAGGGTATAGTAAATTTCACTTTAGCAAAAGGATCATCAAGAGGACGATCGTAATTATTATGATGATTATTACCTCCCATACCTTGATGATATAGTGGTAGTCTTGGCTGATTGTTGGGATCTTCCATATCATCATCAGCATTGTCTTCATGTCTTCCAGCGAGAGGCAACCGAGCCTCAAAAGTATTCATCCGAAGAGCAAGGTCATAAAGTTGGCGAGTCAAGTTCGCCAATGACTCCTCCGTTGATGCGATGTATTTGGCGAACATATCTGTCATGGTGTTCATCATATCACATAACTTAGGATCTTGAACACATTCGTCATCATTGTTTCTCCTGCCATTGTTAGTAGGAAACAAAATACAACAAATATGTTATCCCTATCAACTACAGTGACAATGTGAAAGGTGGGAAAACAATCTCTCTCCTCAAGCATCTTACCACACTCTTACAAGTATTCTTACCGACACAGCATGTGGTGTGGACGGTGAGATGAACCAATGAAGCATGGGATGATTGCAAAGGTACCTGTTAAGCTCAAGAGAAAGGTGGATCTTGGATGGCACAATATAGTGGCGAATAAGTAGAAAATCGTTAACAGGTAAACAAAGTTGAATAAGTATTCACTGTAGGAAACTGTTGCTAGTCAACCAAGTGCTCTAGGTACTAGCACAACACAAGGAAGTAGCAAGGCAAAAGGAAGACAAAATGATATAACCAACGATCAAAGCACAAGTAGTATAGGCCAATTGCTTTAATATGCGTGCTCTTCACTATTTTTTTGTAATATTTTTTTTATATTTTTTCTTTACTCAAGAGCACAAAAATATGAAGCACACAAATTTCCAGCTCAATTGAATGTAATATGAAAATCAAGAAGGTTCTTTAAAATTCGTGCTAAAGCTTTGGAGGCCAGATAGCCTATCTTCCGAGGGGAATTTGGGCAATCTAATATTCGCCGAACGCGGCGAAGCGGCAGAAAACCAGATGCAAAATTTTGTGTAGATCAATTTAAAAAAAAATCGTCCGATTTTGAGTTCGTGTGCGAAAGTTATGGCCGTTTTAAGGTAGGCTGTCTGAGTTATGTTTTTTAGAATTTTATTCCAACTCAGTTTGAGAACATAACTCGCAATCGGATATGAAAGCGATCGGGAATTTGCACAACAACTAATGGGGTGGTGTATGATGATTCAAGGATGAGTTCCACAAAAGTTTGTCATCTAATCTAGGGCTGGCGATGCGGGAGTTCAGGCAAGGCTGCTATCTAGGGCAAACCGATGAACATGGTAGATCGGTTTGTTGTTTAGGGATTGTGGAATAGGTATCGAACAACAAGAAAACAAGGACGAAACATGATAACGAGGACCCAAAACACAAAGCTAAACCAGCAGCAAGACTCGACCACATGAATGCAAACTCAACAATGCAAACTGAAAAACGAAACTGCAGGCACTATAGTCTAGGAAGCAGTAAAAACGAATTAATTTTTTGTGGCTTTTCTGTGGACTATAGGTACGAAGCAAAACCTATCTAATGGAAGGAAAACATAGATACCTCACGGGCAACCTGGAAATCCGATACCAATTGATGAGTAGTTTAGGCCCGATCTTCTGAAAGGTAAGTCGATTGGGGTGAAGAACTCGACGTTGATGATCTGCGGCACTCAAGCAGTTCGAGTACCCCTGCAATCACTACACCATTGATCCATTGGTTATAAACCGTGCTTCACACGCTTGACCTTGCCAATAAGGCTAATCCCTGCAAGTGCAACCGAGAACACAAGCAAGAACATCGAAGACACGATCTGAAATCGCAAAGTTGGGGTCTCACAAACCGTAGAACGGCGATATTATTGATCTAAGCAAGACCCACCAAATGTGACCGGAGGCTGCAGTATTTAAAGCCTAGAGTTCGGCCAAAACACGCTTAGACGCGTCCCTAATGGGCTCATATGGGATACAAGGCCCAAAGGCCCAATTCGGTAGAGCAGCACCGGACAAAAATCTAGACTCGACTTGTTTCGACGATTTCCAATGACACCGAAGGAATTTCGAGGTGGGACCAGAGGCATTGGAAAGTTTATCTTCTCCTCTTTCTGTACATATGTGGAACGTCAAAAACGGAGTCCGTATGCATCCTGGGCGTCCATTTTAAGGCGAACTGCTCCTGGACTCCGAGTTGAACTCAAGTCCGAGTTGTAAACTGATTCCATCAACTTGTGGACGTCCCAACAGGTTCTCCACGTTCCCAAGGCCTCTTCCCTTCACTTGTTGATCTTCTCCATTGTTTCTAATAACAACTAAATCATCACATAGCAATCTATTCTCAAACTCACATGCAAAGGAAGTTAGGAACGAATTCACCTGCTGATTTATGAACCGTGCTCGTGCTCTTGTGATCTGTCCTTGCAGTTCAATGTGCGTCTCTGCTGTTGTGATGTCCTCATCAGAAAATGCCTCTCATTGAAGAGGAACAAGACACCAAGGTGTTCAATGTGCTTAAAGACTATGAGCACGACAATGATGAAGTTCGCCAGCTGAAAGCACTGCTGAGAAAGAAGCTTCTAAGCCAGAAGGGCAAGAAGAAAGGAGAAAATCCAAAAGGGGGTAGTCATCAAGACTATTCCCGATATCCTTTTAATTATGAGAAGATCAACAACAACAATAACTATCTTTCTAATCCATTGGGAAAACCTCCACATTTTGACATCAATTATTATACAAAGTGAAAATACAATATGAAGATGCATCTTTAACTAAACCCAAGTCTTTGGCACATAGTCTGTACAGCTCTAGACATCCCCTACAATGATGAATAACACACCTCAGAGCAAGAGCAAGCAATTCATCACAATGCACAAACCGTTGCGGTGATTACCTCATCTTTTGTGTCGAGAAGAGTTCACCAAGGTGGACGGACTTGAAGTTGCCAAGGACATATGGGACACACTCAACTGCTCATGAAGGGAACCACTCCGTTCTTGAAACGAAGATTGAAATGTTTGAGGGACAATTGGGGAGATTTGCCATAGAGGATGGTGAAACTCCTCAAGAAATGTACAACCACATGAAAACACTCATTAACAAGATATGTGCCTATGGAAGCAAAAGTGGACTGATCATGAGGTTGTGAAGAGGATGATAAATTCGTTTATGTCCCGCAATGTCACCTTATATGTTCAATGATAAGGGGAAGCCTGGGGTTTCACAAAATTGCCTGTGATAAAGTTCTTGGAAAAATTATCAATCACGAGATGATGGAGAAGGAAGCTCATTATGTGAAAGACCTTGCAGAGCTTATCTCATCCATGAATAAGGAAGTTGCCCTCAAGGCAACTTGCAAGCCCAAAAGGGAGGAGACTCGTGAGACACATGAACAAGAAGATAGTGATGATGTAAGCACAGATATCGATGACGAAGAGATGGTGCTCTTCATCAAAAGATTCAAGCGCGTGATGAAAAGAGGAAAAGGCAGGAACTCGAGTGAAGGAAAGAGTAAGGAGAAAGGAAAATCCAAAGCTCAACGTACTTGCTACAACAGCGGTGAATACGGACACTTCATGATTGATTGTCAGTATGAAGAAAACAAAAAGAAAAAAGAGTCAAAGCCACAGGAAAAGAAAATGTTCAACAAAAAGAAGCAGGCACACGAAGCACATATCGGTAAGGAGTGGAACTCAAAAAATGAGTCCTCCTCAGATGATGAAAAGGAGATGGCAACAATTTCTATCAAGAAGCTGGCAAAGAAGTCTACGCTCTTCCCAAACATGGGAGGACGAGACAACACTAACCACGCTTGCCTCATGGCTAAAGAGGGCAAGAAAAGGTCAGACTTACACCTTCCTCTGTACATTCCTCTAATGATGATTTTGATAGCATAGTGAAAATGAGTAAATGTTTAAAGGATTGAGTAAAACCACCTTAAGGAAAATGAAGTTGTTGTCAGATGAGATCTTTGAGAAGGAGGAGCTTGTCAACTGTTGAAAGCATCTAGGCCCCCCCCCATGAGGTATGGTTTTGGTGATTAATGACAACCATTGGATTTTACTAATGAATTTGTGGATGCAAGTTCTCCCATATAAATCAATCAAATGAAATCTATATGAATATGAACATCAAGTCATGATCATTGGAGACCACTAAACAATCACTTTATGAGATCAATCAATGTTATGAAGATTAGAAGTAAAAGCTCATATGTCAAAGTTATTCAACCATAATTGACAACACTCAATGCTTGACAATCATCAGAAGTATATTTCCAACAAATGTCTAAGAGGTCAATCGAGCAAAATACAAAAGAATCACTTAGTACAACTCGAAGCAAACAGAATCAACTCACTGGATCAACCGATGTTTCCAGAGAACAACACATCGGTCGAGTTGATTCAGCAGAAGAAGAAAACCTCAAAACAAAGTACTCACCGGATCATCCGATGTTAAGGGCAATGTTACATCGGTCCATCAGTACAGTATGCAATATCCCTGGATCAAGTGTTGCACCGGATCATCCGATGTACAACAATATACACATCGGTCAATCACTCCAGTAAGCATCAAGTCTGAACCAATTCTGGAGGAAGTGCCACCGGATCATCCAATGAGAAGACAAGAGTAACATCGGTCTAACAACGGTCATATCTGACACAGTGACATCAGCTAAAGTGAACTTGACCGATGATAACTGAAGGGAGAGCATCGGATCATCCGATGTTCGCAGAGTAGTGATGTCAGCCTACTTTTCCAACGGCTATTTCGTGGAGGCTGGCTATTTATACCCTTTCAACCTGTCTATTCAACAAGCCTTGATCACCAGACATACTCTACACATTCTCAAGCATTCAAGACGTTGAGCTACCACTTCTAGATCATTTACACCTCCTACACACCAAGAGATAGGCTAGAACTAGCTAGAGATAGTGCTTGTGTGCTTCCATTCTTGGTGAGTGAAGTCTCTAGTGTAGTGAGAGCTGTAACGGAGTGTCCCTTGGTGTTTGTAACTGAGGGAGACTTCCGGAGCTTGCCAAGACGGTTGTGGAAGCCCGGAGGATCCAAGTTGTACAAGGCTTGAGCTCCACCTTGCCGAGGTTGGCGAACGGAGAAGAATAGTGAAGATCCCTAGTCTCGGTGACTTGGGTGTGGCTATACCCTTTGGTGGGTGCCACAACGTGGATGTAGGAAGATCTTGACAATCTTGCCGAACCACGGGATAAATCTTTGTGTCTCCTCGGGAGTTTGCATTCTCTTCCTCTCACCCTACACTTATGCATTTTATATACTGCGAAGTTGCTATTTACTTGAATGCATAGGTTGTTTGCGTAGGGAATTAAACTTTTAGTAATTAAGTTTTATTGTCTTAATTTTTGAAAAGAAGCCCAATTAACCCCCCTCTTGGGCATTCGATCCTTACAATTGGTATCAGAGCAAGGTTGCTCATAGGATCATTCTAGCTTCACCGCTAGAGAGCTAAAATGGCCAAGGTTGGGGGTTCGGTTCCTATCTTCGAGGGCAAGAACTTTGCCCATTGGAAAGCACACATGCACGCTTATCTAGAGGCAATTGCTCCCGAAGTATGGGAAGCGACCCACGCGGGGTTTGGTGAGCACAATTATGTTGGTGATCAAATTAAGTGGGATGCCAAAGCTAGGAATGCAATTTATGAATGCATTAGTCAAGATGTGTTTGCTAGGATTGCTAGCAAAGAAAAGGCATGTGAAATTTGGGCTTGCTTAATAGAAATTCATGAGGGCTCTTCTCATGTCAAGGAACAAAAATATCACATGCTTAAAGCCAAATATGATGAATTTAAAATGCTACATCATGAAAATGTCAATGAAATGTTCTCTCGCTTGAATGTGCTTATTGGAGAGATTAATGCTCTTGACATTGCTTCTCTTGGCAAGGGACTCATCAACCGCAAGATTCTCATGCTCCTTCCCAAGCCAAAGTACAACATCATCAACTCCATGCTTCAAAAAGAATCTCTTGACCACATTGAAGTTTCAGAACTCATTGGAGAGATTCACGCTGATGAGATGAGTGTACTTGGGATGATGGAGCAATCATCTTCAAAGACAATTGCTCTAAAGGCCTCCACCAAGAGAACAAATCTCAACAAAAAGAAAGTGGTTGAGCCTAGCCCAAGTGAAGAAGAGCAAGCATCAAGTGAAGATGACAATGATGAGCTTCCATCAATGATGAGAAAGTTCTCTCGCTTGAACTCCAAGATTGCCAAGAAGGGATACACCTTTGATCCCCAAACGAAAGCATTTCTACCAAAGAGAGATGACAACAAGACTTGTTATAATTGTGGTGATCATGGTCATATCTCCTATGATTGTCCAAAACCGGACAAAAGAAGATAGAACCACAAGAGCAAGCATCGCAAGCTTGAAGATAGTGAGGATGATGAAGAGGACAAGACCAAACCAAGATCCTTTGGGAAGAAGAGACATGACAAAGGCAAGAAGGCAAAACTCTTCCCAAAGAAGAGAAATGGTCCGCAAAAGGTGTTCATGTGTGAGGCAAATGAATGAGTCACCGACGAAGAATCAAGTGATGAAGAGAGTGAAGCGGAAGAAGAAAGTTTGACCGGCCTTGCCATTGCCAACAATGATGACTCACCTTTTCATCCACCACCCATGTGCCTCATGGCTAAAGGTAACACCAAGGTATGTGATGATTCTAGCGATGATGAGCTTTCCCCCGATGATTTAACTTCATTAATAAATGAATATCATACTATCATTAAGAGGGAAAAGAGCATGGTTAAAGCTCTTGAAGAAACTCATGCCAAGCTTAAGAGTGCTAACCTCGATTTGCTTGACAAGTATGAAAGCATACTTAAATAGCATGACACGCTCAAATCCCATGTAAAGCAAATTGAGGAGGATAAGGCTAAAATCAAGCTAGATCATCATGAGCTTAACTTAGCACACCAAACACTCTTGGGAGAGCACAACAAGTTAATAAAAGAACATCAAACACTTAACCTTGCTCATGAAGTGCTTGATCAAGAATTGAAAAATATAAAGATACAAACTCTTAATGACAATGTATCCATTACTTCCCATGCTACTCATGTCTTGTACAAGTCTTTGCCTTTGAAAAAGAACACTAGGAAGAAGGACTTGTTGGAAGAAATTGACAGTCTCCGCACTAGTGTGGCTAGACTATCAAAAGGAGAAGTCAAGCACAAGGAAATCCTCTTCCAACAAGCAAAGGCCTTCAACAAGAGAGGACTTGGATCCTTCCCAGTGCCTAACAAAGGAAAGGTGCCCTCACCGGAGCTTAGAACAAGCTTCATCAAGGAAGTTGGTTCTTATTGCCAACATTGTGAGATCACCGATCACCATACAAGGGAGTGTCCTCTTCTTAACCGACCTTCTCCAAAATTGCCTACTAACTACAAGTCTACTTTTAATGATCATTATTATCTCTTAAGTAAAGTAGATGGCAAGGTGAAGGCAAGGTTCATCGGCAAGGACATAAAGGGCATGAAGGGGAAGCTCCACAAGCAACTTTGGGTCCTAAAGACACTTGTATCACACATACAAGGACCTAAGTTGGCTTGGGTGCCAAAAATCAAAAATTGATTTCATGTGTGTAGGTGAACTACAAAGCCGGAGGAAAGCATTGGGTACTCGATAGCGGGTGCACTCAACATATGACCGGCAATGATAGTATGTTGACCACCATAGAAAACCCCGACAATCATGAACAAGTCACCTTTGGTGATAATTCTAAGGGGAAGGTAATTCGGTTGGGTAAGATTGTATTTTTCATGGTTTATTTAAAATATGTTGCATGTTAAGTCACTTAGTTTAAATTTGCTTTCTATTGCATAAATTTTGTGATTTTGGGCTAACGTGCACCTTTAGCTAGAATGATGTCGTTGTGACAAGCCTAAAGTTGAGGAGAGCCATGATCAAGGGGGAGCTTCAAGTTCCAACATCTACACATCGACGGAAAATTATTCATTTGTCAAATTTATGTCGATGATATCATTTTTGATTCAACTAACAAAGTTCTTAGCCATGAGTTTGGCAAAATGATTTCTAGGGAATTCGAGATGTCAATAATTGGAGAGCTCAACTTCTCCCTTGTATTCCGAATCAAGCAACTTCAAGAGGGGACCTTCGTCTATCAAGAGAAGTATACCAAGGACCTCTTGAAGAAATTTGAGATGGGAGATTGTAGCTCAAGAAGCACTCCAATGGCAATCTCGATGCGGATAAGGATGGTAAACCTATTGATCAATCTAACTACCATTCTATGATTGGTTCATTGCTTTATCTTACAGCATCTAGGCCCGATATCATGTTTAGTGTGCGCTTGTGTGCTCGCTTTCAAGCGGCACTTAAAGAATCGCATCGGAAGGCGGTCTTTAGGATACTTAGGTATCTTAAGCATACCCCTAGTGTGGGCTGGTGGTACCCTAAAGGTGCAAAATTCCACCTCTTAGGTTACTCGGATTCGGACTTTGACGGATGCCGTGTGGACCGCAAGAGTACCTCCGGTGGGTGCCACTTGCACTACAGGAAAAGCGATCATTTGCAACGGCCATATTTATTTGCGACGGCCAGCCGTCGCAAATAGAATAAATTGCGACGGCCCGCCTCTGGCCGTCGCAAATAACACGGCCGTCGCAAATAATAGGTTATTTGCGAAGGCCAGCCCAGGAGTCGTCGCAAATAACAACTTATTTGCGACGGCCAACCCTAGTACCGTCGCAACTAAGGCAGCCGTCGCAAATAAGCTGTTATTTGCGACGGCTCCGGGGTTGGCCATCGCAAGTAACATTAATTGCGATGGCTGTATGGTCGGGCCATCGCAATTTAGTTGGCCGTCGCAAATAGGGGCCTTTATCCTGACCCGACACTTCATTCTCGTCTTCATTGTCAACCACCCGACACTGCCGCCCTGGCTCGCCGCCCCCGGTCCGTCGCGCCCCCGGCGTCGCCGCCCCGGCCTCGGGTCGCCGTGGCCCCGCCGCCCCGGCCCGCCGCGCCCCCGCCGCCCCGGCCCGCCGCGCCCTCCACGTCGCTGCCCCGCCCACGGCGCCGCCCCACCACCGGCCCACCGTAAGTGCAGTACTGTACCCATATGCAGGTTATCATTATTCACTTTTACTATATTATCTAGCTTAGTCTCTAAGTTTCTATTACGTATTACTGTCAAATAACCTTTCTTGAGGGACTAGCTAGGCTGGGCGATTTTAAAATTGAAGAACCAAGGCGTCCTTTTCGCATGAAAGTTTGACGACTAAATTGGGCATCTACTATAGCGTATGTGCTATTGATTTTATAAAAGTATAAAGTGCATATCTACATACGTATGCCTGACGAAAAGCGAGATGTGTTGTTTGGTATACGTACCATTTGTGTATGGAAGTGGATCCCACGCGTCACAATCCACGGGCCGCGGTAACGTTACGCGTCATGATCGGCAAACCGAGCGTCGGGTGGTAGGTCCTGCCCGTCGCCCGGGCAGCGTGTGGTGGATCAGCGCGCGCTTCTCCAGCGTCAGGCTCAGGAACTCGTGCACCACCCCGACGCGGTACTTCTCTACTTCTGGCGTCCACGGCTTGAGCAGCGCGCCGTTGGTGTACGGTGAGACAAGAGGGAACGTGGTCACCGAGTCGAGGCGGTCTGCGTCCTCCGCATCGAGCGGCATGGACCGGCTGTGCGGGATGGCGAAGCGGAAATGCGGCGCTCGTCCACGACGAAGTCGCGCTCCAGCGCGATGACGGCGAGCGCGGCGTCCCAGCGCACGAGCTCGAGGACGTGGCGGCCATCGGGGTCGACAGCGACACGGAAGTCGTCGGGGAAGTCGCGGACGCGATCCCGGAAGTCGTCGGGGAGGCCGAGCAGCATGCGGCAGTGGTGGAGCTTCGCGAGCAGCACACGGTAGTGGGCGGTGAGCATAAGGAGCTTGCAAACGGTGCACACCCGCGATGGGAGAAGCTCCTTGTGGATGCGGCACTCTTCCTCTAGGAGCGAGCACATGAACGGCGTGAGTGCGAGGTGTGGGACAGAGTCCACAACGGGGAGGTGGAACAGTAGCGGGTGGCGAGCGGCGGCGTGCGACACGCTGCGGCAACGCGGGAAGCCGAGCTCGCGGTACAGCTTGCCAGCTTCGGAAAGGGGGATCCGGTGCAGGGGCAAGAGGGAGGCCAGGAACGAGCGCGCACGGGTGAGGAAGCGGAACGTCGCATCTCGGTCGAGGACGGCGTCGAGGGCCGGCACGTGGCGTGCAACTTGGACCGTTCCAGGCGAGGCGAGGAGGCATGGCGTCTGGTCTGAAGCGACTGGACGCCTAGGCGACGCCTGGACAACACTGAACGCAATTACTAGCAATTTTTTCTATTTAGCACTAGAGTAACCTCTTAAAGCTGAAAAATAGGTTATTATCCATTGTGTTTTAGTGAGTGAGGGACTTGCTTCTTGATCAACCAAAAGCATCATAATATGGTGATCTAGCTGGTCCAATTATATTCAGTTCTTTGAGTGTTCTAGCTATTTTATCAAATCGGTCTTGACATAATGCATTTTTTTATATTGCTCAGGTCCCCTCCCCACCGTGCACACTCAGATCCACTTCACTGCTCAGGTATGGCACCATCATTCTTCTCATATTGTATATGACAGAGTACAGTGTTTTTAGCTTTATATGATGACTTGTTGCTCTTATAGTAGCTGCCCTGATATGTATAATGTTTCAACTGTTTTTTTTTCAAACTTTTAGTGATGTAACACATTTTCTTTAGATTTGCATCACCATGTTACTAGTTCAGCCTATGTCAAGTGTGTGATCTAGATGTTGCTAGATGGTTTTTTTAGGTTTAGATAACTTTTTGTCATGCTTTGGTCAATATGTTTATTATGCTTTGGTAAATACTTTTTGTCAAGTGTGTGATCTTTTGATTGCGTGAGTGTTTAGAATTAATAGTTTTTTCTACTCTATTTAGTGTATGTTTGGACTTTAGTGCATTCAGATAATAATTTTGAGTGACTACTTAATATATATAAATAAAGGGGTTTTGGGCCGGCTCGGACCAACCCGGAAGGGCATTACACGCAATAAGTGTGATCGTGTCGTGTAGACCATAGTAGTCAAGGCGACATGGAAGCGAACGGGTTGGTAAGGACGTCAATGACCCGCGATTGCGTGGATGGTGGAAATGGATGTGGAATTGTCATCTAAGACAAACTTTCCTCTCACTCTTTCTCTAGTTCTTTCCTCTCTCTTAAATGACCTAAAAATGAAAATGAGCAACATAACCTATAGCAATGTATTACCCGTTTCGGATCGGCACGTCTCACATGCCATTGGCATGTGAGACGTGTAGGTTCGGAATTGTCCCTTTTTGGACAGCCTCGGAGTGACCGAGGGGGCGTGGCTTGTGACGAGACGCGGGTCCGGATTTGGACGAGATTTCGGTGGTGTAACCCTGTTGTTCTCTGCTGCACCATTTTTGGGCGTGCAGTGGAGAACAGCGGGGT
This sequence comes from Tuctoria greenei, assembly GCA_036927565.1. Taxonomy (NCBI): domain Eukaryota; kingdom Viridiplantae; phylum Streptophyta; class Magnoliopsida; order Poales; family Poaceae; genus Tuctoria; species Tuctoria greenei. The sequence continues at coordinate 100,515,899 of JAYESD010000010.1, forward strand.
TATGCTGCCGAAATTTCGTTCGATTCCGGATCACGCATCTCGTCATGAGCACGCTTCGCTCGATCACTCTTGGGTGGGTTTAGGATCTATCTGCCTAGGTTGTAGGGCCGTTACATAACACAACAATACATTAACGACAATTTCTTTCGCGTTAAACTGCAGAGTCAAACATGGGTGAAGACCGCAGTTGGATGTATACTGGCTGGAAGAGCAGAACTGGTGGTCACTCCGATGAGTGGTTTATCAAGTTAGATCAATTTTTGGATCGAGCATTTTCGTTGTCAACGGAAGATATGGTGCGGTGCCCATGTACAAAATGCCGGAACACCAAGTTTTTGAGAAGATTGGAGCTTTCGTTTCACTTATGTCGAAACGGTTTCACTCTACATTATGAAGTGTGGACCTTTCACGACGAGAATAATTCTCGAGTCATAGCCGAAGTGGATGAGGATGATGAGATAACAGAGGTTGATAGGATGGATGAGATGCTAGAAGCTCTTGAAGCGGAGGATCCTCTTACAAATGAGGCAGAGAAGTTCTTCGAGGAGCTGAAGAAATCACAAGAGTCATTGCATGAACACATGGCTGTGACCGTACTTGTTTTCTTGACCAGATTTATGGCAATTAAGTCCAAGTACTTTTTTTTCCATCAACTGCAACAATGATCTCATGAAATTGATCTGCGATATCCTTCCACAACCTCACAAAGCGCCACCAGATATGTATCAGTCAAAGATCAAGATATCTGGTCTCGGTATGAAGTATGAGAAAATTGATGTGTGCCCAGACAACTGCATGCTATTCTGGAAAGAGCGCGCCAATGAGAAGATGTGCTTGAAATGTGGTAAATCGAGGTATGTCGAAGTTGTTAATGACGATGGCGATAACGTGATGACAGATGTCGCACATAAGCAGCTTCGTTACTTGCCTGTGACACCTCGGTTGAAGCGGATGTTTCTTTCAAAAAGAACCGCAAGACACATGAGATGGCACAAAGAAGGTAAACATTAGAACAAAGAATTCTTGACGCATCCGTCCGACAGTGATGCATGGAAGGCGCTAGACCGTTTCGATCCAGACTTTTCTCGTGATGCGAGGAATGTTCGCATCGGATTAGCGACAGACGGATTCTCACCGTTCAGTATGAACGCCACGCCATACTCATGTTAGCCTGTCTTTGTCATTCTGTACAACCTGCCACCTGCTTTTTGTACGAAGAACGAGTTCATGTTTCTCAGCCTCATTGTACCTGGACCTGATCATCTCGGGTCACGTCTCAACATGATGTTAAAACCGCTGATCGAAGAATTGAAAGTCTTGTGGACAGGAGTCGAAGCGTACGACAGTTACAAGAAGCAGAAATTCAACCTTCGAGCTGCTTATTTGTGGTCCGTCCATGATTTTCCGGCATACGGCATGTTTTCCGGATGGAGCACTCATGGTCGTCTGACGTGTCCGATATGTGCTTCAGACACGGATTGCTTTCGACTAACTCATGGAGGCAAAATATCTTACTTCGATTGTCACAGACGTTGGCTGCCCTCGAATCATATATTTAGGCAGCAGAGGCATGTCTTTCGAAAGAACACTGTTTTCACTAAAGGACCACCGAAGCGTCTCAACGGGTCAGAAATTTCTGATATGTTGGACAAACTGGTGCCTGATGAAGGTCGTCCTGGATATTTTGTAGGTTATGGAGAGGAACACAATTGGACTCGCATATGTGGACTTTGGGAGCTACCATATGTGAAGTCGTTGATTCTAATGCACAACATTGATGTCATGCATCAGGAGCGTAATATGAGCGAAAGTATCATAAGCACTTGCATGGATATGCCTGGCAAAACGAAAGACAATTATAAAGCTAGACTAGATTTGGCAGACATTTGTCACCGTCCAACTCTTGAAATCTCTGAAAGTGGTGGAAAGCCACGTGCTTCTTTCTATCTTCGATCGAAAGAAAATAAAGAAGTTATGAAATGGATGAAAACTTTAAAATTCCCAGATGGTTACGCAGCTAGCCTGAAACGAGCCATAAATGTTAACACAGAAAACCTCACTGGGTTGAAGAGTCATGTTTATCACATTATAATGCAAAGACTCCTACCTGTTATGTTCCGAGGCTATCTAGATGATGCGGTGTGGAAGGTTTTAGCCGAGCTCAGCTATTTCTATAGACAGCTTTGTGCTAAAGAAATAAAGATCGGGATGATGGATAAGTTAGAGAAGGAGATACCCATACTTTTATGTAAGATGGAAAAAAATTTTCCACCGGGTTTCTTCAATCCAATGCAACATCTGCTTATCCTTCTTCCATTCGAAGCTAAAGTTGGCGGTTCTGTGCAATATAGGTGGATGTATCACATTGAAAGAGCGCTACGATATCTGAAACCAATGGTTGGCAACAGGGCAAGGGTGGAAGGGTGCATCACTGAAGCATATGCTCTTAAGGAAGTAGGATACTTTTCAAGTGTCTACTTTGCGGAAGAAAACAATATCAATACTTCGGCGATGCGGTACAATGTGGACGAAACACCCCCTCTAAGAGACCTTTCCATTTTTTAAACGAGAGGCGCCACCCTTGGTAGCTACACGACCTACGTGCTATCTGAACAGGAAAGGACTGTTGCTTTACTCTACATGTACGCAAATATAGAAGGCATGCAAGAATACTTCGAATAAGTGTTTCTCCTACGTTTATGCTAATCAACATATTTTGCTACACATGTACTCTAAAAGATGTTTTTTCATGTTCAGCGAGTTCCACAGACAATATTGGCCACATAGGCATCAACCTATGGCCAAACAAGTAGAAGCGATGCGAAAGGAAGGAATAAATGGGGGGCAGAGTTTTCTATCTTAGTTTCGAGAATATGTAATATTCTCTCGTCTTCTATGTATTATAAATTACTATTATTAAAGAAGTATTATGTAATATTCTCTCATCTTTTATAACAGTGTTGGACTCACAATGTCCATGAAGATTTGCGGCAGCTATCTTATGGATTGGTGAATGTTAGAAGCTATGGTCGATATGACGTAAATGGCTTCCGATTCCGTACAACTCATTTTGAAGCTCATCGTCCTCTCGCGGCAACATCAAATTCCGGTGTTGTGACGAGAGCAATGGACACTCAAGGGAATTTAACCGATTATTATGGTATCATTAACAAAATCCTTGAATTTACTTTTGCCGGAAATAAGACCCTTCGAGTTGTCTTCTTTGACTGTGACTGGTTTGATCGTACTCATGGAACTCGAGAAAACCAATTTGGAATGGTGGAAGTGAAACATAAGGACCGACTACGAGGTTACGATACATTTGTTCTTGCGCATCAAGTTGAACAAGTGTATTATTTACCTTATCCATGCATGAATCCTCGTGAGCGGCTATATACTCCTGGGGATGATGGTTACCATGATAGCAAAGACGTTGAAGAAGTGTACCAAGAAGAAGAGTTGCCAGACACTTTTATCGTCGAGCTTGGTGTAGGACTCGATCAATTAGTTGGAGATGTTGAAGACGTTAAAGATGTAGAGGCAGATGATACGCGAACACAAAAATAGGAACAGGCCACGATGGAAGATCGTTGGGCTAGTTTAAGGACTAGGGCACAGGCACATGACAATGATGTTGATGAATTTTGAAAGTGACTACAAGCAATGTTTTCTTGAAGATAGTAACATGAATTTTGTATATTTTATTTGCATATTTACTAATTATCTAATTACAACAGGATGTCATCAAAGAAGGGTAAGAAGGTGCCGGCGACGAGGGGGTTCTACCCCTCTAGACCTGAGGACGTTTTCGTTGGTGCCTCGTCGACTGGCAGCAAACGCTCTCAGCTGCTGGGGCACGTTCAGACCAGCTCTAGAGCTTCGTCACAGGTAAATGTCACTCGTTTTTGACAAATTCTTTAAATTGAAATTCACATTAAACTTACTTATGAATCATTTGAATGTTGTAGTCCTCACCGGCTGACTCAGAGGCTGCGGCACCTTCGGTGAGCCAACCCTCGGCGAGGCAGCCCTCGGCCAGCCAGCCCTTGGCGAGGCAGCCCTCGGCCAGCCAGCCCTCGGTGAGTCAGCCCTCGGCGAGCCAGCCCTTGGCCAGCCAGCCCCCGGCTAGCGATGAGTTTGTTCCTGAGGCCTTTAACTCAGCTGGTGAGGAGCCATCTGGGTCACCTGACGTGGCGCCCCAGCAGACGCAGAGGACGAGGAGGACTCACTTTGTTAGTTCTCCCGCGGTCCCTTCACAGAGTTCACAGAGGATCGTGATTCGTCCAGTCAGAGACAGGTAATAAAAGTTATCGTGTTCAATTTTAGTTTCTTTTGTTTACTTAAGTAATGAATGAATAGATATCTTATAGGGCTTGGGATGACACGTCTTTCACCGGTGAGAGACACCACAGACCGGTGAACGGTGTCCTCGGGTCCATAGTGCGTTTGTACTATCCCGGGGTCATCGACGGGGTGCCCGCTCTTTCGTGGGAGGACTACGCACCCGTCCATCACCAGGAGCACGGCAACCTTCAGGAGGCCGTATGGGCCGATTTTATGGTAAGTATGTTAAAAAAGTTTCTAAGTTACAACTCTTAAACTCTTTTAGTGAACATCTCTTCAATATATTCTTTATCGCAAGCAATATATACTTTAGAGGACCCGAACGACCGTCGCCTGTTTGAGGATGCGAGGCGAGTGTTTCACTTCAACGCTGCCAAGGCGCTTCGACAAGCTTTGTCGAACGCCCGTGTTCAAATTATTAATGAGCACTTGAAGGCGAACCAGAAGCACGTGTTACACTTCCGGCAAGAGAGCGAGAGGCACCTGACGGAGGAGGAGTACGCGGAGGTACGTGGAGTGTAGTAAGTATTTTTTTCTGATAATTGCCTCGATGGTATTTTAACGACTTCCAACTATGTGCAGGGCCAAGTGAGCTGGTTGCATGGTCGGACCGATGCATTTCGGGCCCTTTGTCGCTACTAGGCTAGCGATGAGTTTAAAGCTAAGTCTGAGAAGGCTCGAGACTGCAGAGGGGTCGAGGGGAAGAGCAGGCACGGGTAAGATAACCACTTGTGTTTAGCTAAACACATGGTAAGTGTGTGTAACTTATGTTTATATTGTAGGATCGAAGAGCACGTGAAAAGCTACCAGAGGGGGGGTGAATGGTAGATTTAAAAATCTTACGCAGCGGAAACAATAAAACCCTAATCTCTTCGGTAGAAAAACGATCTATTAAAGAAGTCGTGTGTGAGACTAATCTAAACGTGTTTCACCGTGACAAAAGTGATAGTTATCAGAGAGAATCAAGTCACGAAGACAACACAAAAAGAATTACTCAAATCCGTCGAGAAAAACTCAAGTTATGATCAAAAGATCAAACACTGGTCAATCTGACCTACTCGAGAAAAACAATTTCTGGAATGCTGAAAAGAAACTCGTGTAGCACAAAAACCACAAATACAATGACCTTGAAATTTTGGCAGATGATAGATAATCAAGTTGTTAAGACAACTGAAAAAGAATCACGTTAATTAGATCAGTAAAACTTGAGTTATGCTAAAACCACCGACGAAAGGTAGTGCTGTCCAGAAACTCGACGAGTAAAACTTGTCTGGAACAAGTCGGACGAACAAGGCACAAAAGTTCCTTCAAACTACGAATTTTATTCAATAGAACACAAGAGGAACAGCCCCAAAGTCATCCTTAACGAGCTTTGGCCTTCCCTTGCTTATATAACCAGCCCTTAGGCCATCCCAATACAACTAGGACTCTAATCCTAATCCGATCACAATCGGAACTTACCATAACTGCTCAAGATTCTTCTATACGCAGATAGAAGCAATCTTAAGACTTCCAAACACCTTAGGAACGTATCCCACATTCCTAAACAACTCAATTTCGTGATACACCCGAAATCCTAACATAACCAACTCGATACTTCCCATACCGAGCCATAACCGACTCTGCCGCAGCTAAAGTCTTCAACCGATACGATCCGATCCTTCCGATCAGATCTTCCTTCCATAATCTGTCTCTAGAAGCATATTGCCACGTCATGCACCACATGCATACGTGCGAACACCTTCCTTCGACCTTCATATGCACTGCCCTTGATTCAATCATCCTGCGCGACCTCCTGACCTGCTCAACCACAGTTCCTCCTGAACTTGGTTGTTGGAACCTCATCTCCTCCTGAGACTAATCCAATGGATCCTGTCACCAGCCATGACTTGAACTCAAGCAACACCTGCACATGAACAACAGCCCAAGTCCTCGACTTGACTCACGTTAGTTCCGAACACAACATCTTACATGAGAACCTCACATAAGCATGTTGCAAAACCATATTAGAAACGATATCAGCCGTATCATCCAAAACGCACCAAAAACTTAGCAAATGACAACTAAGCAATCTTTCCAATCAAGTAAAGCAAGTACGAAACATTGCAAATAAACAGTAGAAGCACTTTGGTCAAGTTCCGGACCTTGCCAGAGCAACCCGGAGCTTGAGTCGGAGCTAAGCAGAAATACTGCAGTCAAGTTCCGGACCTTGCCAGAACAACCCGGAGCTTGAGCCGGAACTAACAAGAGCTAGTAGAACCTAGCGCCGGAGCTTACCAAAACTAGTAGATCCTGGATCCGGAGCTTATCAAAACTAGTCGGAACTAGTCAACCCAAAAACCGGAGCTAGACAAAGTACGTCAGAGCTTAGCAAAAGCATGCCGGAGCTAACGAAAATATGTCGGAGCTATCAAATATATGCCGGAGCTATCAAATATATGCCGGAGCTAAAGATAAAGCTCACCGGAGCTAACCAAAGCTGGTCGGACTTTACCAAGAAGTCGGACCTAGCATCTAACGTAGCCGGAGCTACCCAAAACAAGCCGGACCTATCGTTGGGCCTTGTTGTAGCTCGGAGCTAGAGTCGGACCTTGATAAAAAGGTGTTTTGGTGATATTTAAAACTTTTATCATCAAAGCCAAGTGTATTCACTACAAACCAATGTATTCAGCACACATAGGTCTTACAATCTCCCCCTTGATGAATGCATTGGCAACACCATTTAAAATCCAAACATTGGCTTATTCACATAAAAGTTTTGAAAACAATTTCTCCCCTTTTGTAAAACAAACGTAAATGAAAATCTCTCCCCCTTTTGAAAATGAAAATGTCTCCCCCTTTATTATCTCTCTTTTTTTTTGAATGTGTGATTAATCTCTCCCCCTTTGACAATGTATTCAGCAAGGTAAAAGAGAAATTTTAATTGTTATGAGATATAAACAAATTATCTCTCCCTCTTTAGTTGTTATGAGCATATTATAACATATACATATAAACAAAGCTCATCCAAGTCATACTATCAAGTACCTTACATTATCACATCAATGAAATACATAAGTTAGTGTAAGCCATGCTAGAGAGCAAGTGTGATTTTCAATTTTAGCAGGTCATGATCTCACAAACTTAACTATTTTAAAACCTGAAAGCATGACACTAGTTGCTGCATTTTATTATTTTCAAAGCATAAATCTAGATCATATGATATTTGCAAGAGATTATATGCGCATCTGCCTTATTCTAACCAACCAAGCCAAGCCTATGTCATTTGACAATCAGAAGCTTAAGGACATGGTTTTAGTCATACACAACTTCTTCCAAGTTCATATCTAAGTGCAATGACAAGCCATCTCAAAAGAAGAAGTGCGATGCATGCATATTCTCTTGATCTTTTCTTAATTCATATTAGTTCATAAAAAAAAACTCAACATGTGAGTTGATTACTTGATTAATTCTTTATGATTAAAAGCATTTGTGAACATGTAACAAGTTCAAAACAGCAAGAAAGTTCGACCACGACCAGATTTAGTGTAAGTAATTATTTCAATTACTAGACATGGCAAAAACTACAAAAAGTATAACACGAGTAATGTAGTAAGAACTTTCAGCATGTAAAAGGAATCACAAAGTCATATATGTATGAAATAATATGCTCATATTATTTTAATTTCAGATTCACACATAGACTTCCCAAGTTTCAAAAACTCCCCCTCAATTTAAGCCATGAGGGTGCATAACCCCTATTTCACTACGAATGTAACAAAAACGAGTGAAATCCAAAGGTTTTGTAAAAATGTCAGCCAATTGATGTTCGGTATCTACATGGTGAAGCACAATGTTTCCTTTTTCAACATTATCACGGAGAAAGTGATACCTAATGTCAATGTGCTTAGTTCTAGAATGTTGCACTGGGTTTTTAGCAATGCAAATAGCACTAGTGTTATCACAGAACAGTGGAACACTATCTAGATCAACCCCATAGTCCTTAAGTGTTTGAACAATCCAAAGAATTTGTGAACAAGCACTAGCAGCAGCTACATACTCAGATTCGGCTGTGGATTGTGCAACTGAACTTTGTTTTCTAGAGGACCAAGCAACAAGAGAATTACCAAGAAAATGACAAGCACCGGAAGGACTTTTCCTATCAATTCTACAACCCCCAAAATCAGCATCCGAAAAAGCTTTCAAAGAAACGATTGAGGAAGAAGGAAGAAAAATGCCAAATTCTTGAGTTCCATGTAAGTACCTGAGAATCCTTTTGACGGCTTGACGATGTGAAACACGTGGGGAAGCTTGAAACCGTGCACAAAGACATACACTGAATTGTATGTCCGGTCTTGATGCCGTAAGGTACAAAAGTGATCCGATCATACTTCTATATTCTTTTTGATCCACGGATTCACCATCTTCATCAAGTTCAAGTGTTGTTGCTGTTCCCATTGGTGTCCGAAGAGGCTTGCTTTTGTCCATGTTGAAACGCCTTAGGAGATCTTTGGTATACTTTGTTTGATGCACAAAGGTACCCTCCTTGGTTTGCTTGATTTGCAGCCCCAAAAAGTAAGTGAGTTCACCCATCATACTCATTTCAAATTCGGAACTCATCATTGCTGAAAACTTGGACACAAGATCATGAGAAGCACAACCAAAGATAATATCATCCACATACACTTGAACGAATAATGAGTCATTGCCATGTTTAAGCACAAAGAGAGTTTTATCAGCCTTTCCCATTGTAAACCCCTTTTCAAGTAAGAATGTTTTTAACCTATCATACCATGCTCTAGGGGCTTGTTTGAGACCATATAAGGCTTTGGACAGTTTGTAAACATGATTAGGAAAATCTGGATTTTCGAAACCTGGTGGTTGTTTGACATAAACCTCCTCATCTATGTAGCCATTAAGAAAAGCACTTTTAACATCCATTTGATATAGCTTAAAACCTTTAGATGCTGCGAAAGCTAACAAAATTCTTATGGCTTCTAATCTAGTGACAGGAGCAAAAGTTTCATCAAAATCTAGACCTTCAATTTGAGTGAAACCTTGAGCAACCAACCTAGCCTTATTCCTAATCACAACCCCATCCTCACTTTGTTTATTTTTATATACCCATTTAGTTCCAATTAAAGTGTGGCCTTGAGGTGAAGGTACAAGTTTCCAAACATTATTTCTTTCAAAATTTTCTAACTCTTCTTGCATGGCAATAATCCAGGATTCATTAGTGAGTGCGTGTGATATATCTTTGGGTTCAAAAGAAGCAACAAAAGCAGAATGAGCATGAGAGTTTGGATCGCAAAACCTGGACCGTGTGACTCGTTCATGCAAGCTTCCAATCATCTGTTGTGGGGGATGATCTTTGTAAAAACGTAGGGGAACAGATGTCTCACAAGCTTCTTTTTCATTAGGTTCATTGTAGATTGATGAGCTTGTGATTTGTGGACGATTAGGACCAGCAGAGGTGACAACCGGAGCTTGTTCAATGTCTGGAGCTGGACACGTGTCAACTTCGGAACTACCAGGCAGTATCACCGGCTCTTCTTCATCTTCGAAAATACCCTCCCCCTGAGAATATGAATCTGGTCCTGCAACACCGGAGCTAGTACCTGGGCTAGCTTCATCAAAAGACACTTCACAAGTCTCCACAATTTTGTTAGTGTCAAGTAAAAGCACACGGTAGCCTCTAGTATGAGATGGATAACCAAGAAACATGCCATCATTGGATCTAGGTTCAAATTTATCAAGATTACCATGTTTCTTAACAAAGCATTTGCAACCAAAGACCCGAAAGTGTGTAACACTAGGCCTATGTCCAAACCGGAGCTCATATGGTGTTTTACCTAGCTTAGCACGCAAGAAAACACGATTTGAGACATAACAAGCGGTTGCTAATGCATCAGCCCAAAATTTCCTAGGGGTTTGATATTCATCAAGCATAGTCCTAGCCATCTCAACTAGGGTTCTGTTCTTTCTTTCTACAACACCGTTTTGTTGAGGTACATATGGTGAAGAAAATTGATGATCTATTCTATTTTCAGCACAAAAGTGATCAAAGAATTGATTTTTAAATTCAATTCCATTATCACTTCTAATTGCTTTTAATGATCCTGGGTGATCAATTGATAATCTAAGAAATAAAGTTCTAATGTGACTAAAGACTTCATTCTTAGACGCCATAAAATACACCCAAGAATATCTAGAATAATCATCAACAATAACAAGAGCATACCATTTACCTCCGAAGGATTGAACACGTGAAGGTCCTACGGTGTCAAGATGCAAAAGTTGACATGGTTCAGTTGTCATGATCATTGTGAGAGGAGTATGTGAACCTGCAACCATCTTAGCATGTCTACAAGAAGAGCACACAATTTCTTTGTCCCCTTTTAGCTTAGGCAGAACACGTATGCGATCAAGAGTACTAACACGCGTTAGGTGATCAAAGCCTACGTGACTAAGTCTACGATGCCAAAAATATAAGTCCTTTGAATCATTAGCAACTAGACACCTATGCTTAGAAGAAGACATATCAAAATCAGCTTTAAAAACTCTTCCAAACCGAGACATGTTAAAAATAAGCTCACTATTTGAATCTACAACTTTGCAGCAGTTTTTATTGAAAGTAATTTCTAGATTTTCATCTAGCAATTGTGAAACAGAAAGCAAGTTATATTTCAAATTTTTGACAAGTGCCACATCCTTCAAAGTGTAGTGATCATTTACTCTAACCGAACCCTTAGCAATTATAGGAGTTGAAGAATTATCGGCAAAAGTAACATTCTCTACACGTGACACAAAGGTGAGGGAGGAGAACCAATATTTGTTACCGGTCATGTGGCGTGAGCAACCTGAATCAACAATCCAAATATTCTCCTTCCTCAAGCGTGTAACCTACATAGAAGCACAATACGCCGTTGACTCAATACTGGGGTTAGTCAAAAGGCATTTAGGAATCCAGTACTGAGTCACGCGACGTGCACCAGGAAAAACACGCGAGTGCTGAGATAAAACAGCAGGTTTATGAGTCAAAGATTGAGGTTTTCTTTTCTTAACAGTTGATTTAGAAGTTGTTACTTGTTTAGAGTGAAAACCAATAGCTCCGGAGGTAAAAGCAGAAGGTCCGGAGGCAAAAACTGAAGCTCCGGAGGGAACAACAGAAGATCCGGTAGCTCTCGGAGCTATCGGAACTATCGGAGCTGCTTTTGCGGATTTCTTACCAGAAGGTCCGGAAGCTACCTTTTGAAATTTCTGACTCAATAAAGCAGGTTGTGTTTTTCTAATTGCATGAAAGTTATAAGATCTAGCAATTTTTCTTTCCTTTTTCTGTTGTTTAGCTAGTCTATAACAAAAATCTATGACATGACCATCTCTACCACAGAAGGTACATTGAAATTTAACTTTGTGTTCATGTCTAGATGAGCAAGCAATATTTTTATTTGAAAACGAATGAGACAACACTCCTGCAGATTTGAAAACCACTTCTTTTTGTTTAGGAACTGTTTGAATCAAACCACTTCCTAATGACTTTTCAATTTTAGGTGGATGTGCCTTAGCATGAGCATGAGAATCAAAACCTAAACCAGATTTATCATTGCAAGACTTAGAAGAATTCAACAGCAGGTTCAGATTCTTATTTCCATTACAAAACCGTCCTAGTGTCCTATTCATGTCATCAATTTTCTTAGACAAGTCTAGGCAGTTTGCACATGAAGTTTTTCCTTTTAGTTTGCAATTGGAACAATTTTTAACTTCATGAGATCGTAAAGCATTGTTCAGAATGGAAATTTCATTCATTGCATCTTTTAGTTTCTTATCAAGATTTTCACATGCAGAACAATGCAAATCATCTGTAGAACAAGAAGCATCTTTTAAGTTTTTATCATTAAGTGCAGCAAGCTTTTTGTTCTTTTCAATTTCTTCATCAAGTCTGTCTAGAGTGGAGGAATGTGCACTTCTTAGAGAGGACAATTGTTCATAGATCAAGTCACATGAGGGACATGCATCATCACTAGGAATCAAAGTTTTTAAATGGTTAATTTCAGATTCTAGTGATTCAATTTTAGCAGCACTATCCCTAAGCTTTTTGTCCTTTTTCTTGACAATAATAGTTGCACGAGAAATAGCATCACACATTTCATTGCAGGTAGAACATACCTCATCATCGTCACTGTTGTGTTCTGCTTCCTCCTGACTTGATCTTGATCTTGCTCTGCCCGCCATGAAGCATAAGTTGGCCAAGTCATCATTCTCTTCATCACTTTCAAAATCAATGTCACTTGAACTGATCTCTTGAAGTGCGGTGATGAAGCTGTTGATCATCTTGCGTCCTATGGTACCCTTCTTTTTCTTGTTGGAATTTCCAGAGGAGGTCCGGACCTTGCTTTGTTTTTCTTCCCGGGTGGTCGGACCTGAAAGGTTAGGGCATTCTGTACGAAAGTGTCCTGTTTTACCACATTCAAAACAACGTTGAGGTCCGGAGCTTCCTCTCCTTCTAGTTCTCACATTTTGCAATGCTTTTGAGAATCTAGTAGAGATGAGTGCCAACTCCTCTTCTGGAAATTCTTCAATCCGTTCCAGGGTTAGTGAGGACAACAAGGCAAGAGTATTGCAGGATGATGATTGGCCGGAGCTAGACATATCACGTTGTGAGACAAATGCAATAGACTTGTTTGGGTTCTTACGTGCTAGGATGTCAATTTCATGAGTTTTTAGTTTAGAATAAAGTACATCTAATGTAAGAGAACTCATGACAGTTGATTCACGAATAGATGTTACTTTCATCTCCCAAATTGTCATGTCTAATGCACTAAGAAGTTGTCTAGCATTCTCAGCATCAGAAAAATTTACATTGACACTACGTAAGTTGCTGAGAATTTTATTGAACCGAGCAAAGAGGTCATCGATTGACTCACCTGGTTGCATCTCAAAGCGCATATATTCTTTCTTGAACATATCTTGTTTTACCTCCTTGATTGTGTTGGAGCCTTCATGATAATCACAGAGAGCTCTCCAAACGTCGTATGCTGACCGGAGGTGCGCGACACGATCAAAGTCGCTTTGAGTGAGTCCTTGGATGATCAAGTTTCGGGCTTTGTTGTTGTTGTCGACGTCCCGGAGGTTCGTGACAGTGACTTGATCATTGGGTGGCACTTCATAAGGCTTATACACCTTCTCCCATATTGCAAAGCCTTGTGCCTGGATAAAAGCCTCCATGCGTGCCTTCCAAACCTGAAAATCAATACCAGCAAATACACACGGTTTGACGGAGTACTTCTCCATGATGATTAGTCAAAAACACGTGCAAATCACAAAGATTAGAGCACTGTGGCTCTGATACCAATTGTAGGATCGAAGAGCACGTGAAAAGCTATCAGAGGGGGGGTGAATGGTAGATTTAAAAATCTTACGCAGCGGAAACAATTAAACCCTAATCTCTTCGCTAGAAAAACGATCTATTAAAGAAGTCGTGTGTGAGACTAATCTAAACGTGTTTCACCGTGACAAAAGTGATAGTTATCAGAGAGAATCAAGTCACGAAGACAACACAAAAAGAATTACTCAAATCCGTCGAGAAAAACTCAAGTTATGATCAAAAGATCAAACACTGGTCAATCTGACCTACTCGAGAAAAACAATTTCTGGAATGCTGAAAAGAAACTCGTGTAGCACAAAAAACACAAATCCAATGACCGTGAAATTTTGGCAGATGATAGATAATCAAGTTGTGAAGACAACCGAAAAAGAATCACGTCAATTAGATCAGTAAAACTTGAGTTATGCTAAAACCACCGACGGAAGGTAGTGCTGTCCAGAAACTCGACGAGTAAAACTTGTCTGGAACAAGTCGGACGAACAAGGCACAAAAGTTCCTTCAAACTACGAATTTTATTCAATAGAACACAAGAGGAACAGCCCCAAAGTCATCCTTAATGAGCTTTGGCCTTCCCTTGCTTATATAACCAGCCCTTAGGCCATCCCAATACAACTAGGACTCTAATCCTAATCCGATCACAATCGGAACTTACCATAACTGCTCAAGATTCTTCTATACGCAGATAGAAGCAATCTTAAGACTTCCAAACACCTTAGGAACGTATCCCACATTCCTAAACAACTCAATTTCGTGATACACCCAAAATCCTAACATAACCAACTCGATACTTCCCATACCGAGCCATAACCGACTCTGCCGCAGCCAAAGTCTTCAACCGATACGATCCGATCCTTTCGATCAGATCTTCCTTCCATAATCTGTCTCTAGAAGCATATTGCCACGTCATGCACCACATGCATACGTGCGAACACCTTCCTTCGACCTTCATATGCACTGCCCTTGATTTAATCATCCTGCGCGACCTCCTGACCTGCTCAACCACAGTTCCTCCTGAACTTGGTTGTTGGAACCTCATCTCCTCCTGAGACTAGTCCAATGGATCCTGTCACCAGCCATGACTTGAACTCAAGCAACACCTGCACATGAACAAACAAACAATCTATACGAGCCCAAGTCCTCGACTTGACTCACGTTAGTTCCGAACACAACATCTTACATGAGAACCTCACATAAGCATGTTGCAAAACCATATTAGAAACGATATCAGCCGTATCATCCAAAACGCACCAAAAACTTAGCAAATGACAACTAAGCAATCTTTCCAATCAAGTAAAGCAAGTACGAAACATTGCAAATAAACAGTAGAAGCACTTTGGTCAAGTTCCGGACCTTGCCAGAGCAACCCGGAGCTTGAGTCGGATACCAATGCCGTTTGCATCGCATTCTAGTTCAAAGGTCTTGTCAAAATTAGGAAGTTGTAGCAATGGTGCTTGTGTAAGCTTCGATTTGAGAGCATCAAAATCTTGTTGCTGCTGTTCGCCCCATCGAAATGGCACTCCCTTCTTCGTTAGCTTATGTAGAGGTGCTGCAATGGTGTTGAATCCCGCACAACGCCGATAAAAACTTGCAAGACCAAGAAAACTACGAACATGCGTGACGTTTGTTGGGGCTAGCCAGCTGGTGATTGCTTCAATTTTTGCCTCATCCATCTCAATTCCCTGCGAGGAAACGACATAGCCAAGAAACGAGACTCGATTGGTGCAAAAGACACACTTTTCGAGGTTAACAAACAAACGTGCATCTCTCAAAGAGGTAAAAAGAACACGTAAGTTTCAACATATGACTCGCTGTAAATGAGGATATCATCGAAGTAAACCACCACAAATTGTCCAATGAAAGCACGTAAAATCTCGTTCATTAAACGCATAAAAGTGCTGGGTGCATTAGTTAAACCAAAAGGCATGACTAACCACTCATAAAGTCCAAACTTGGTTTTAAATGCAATTTTCCATTCATCTCCTAGTGCCATTCTAATTTGGTGGTAACCACTACGCAAGTCAATTTTTGTGAAGATGATAGCACCACTCAATTCATCAAGCATGTCATCTAAGCAAGGAATAGGATAACTATATCGAATGGTGATGTTATTAATCGCTCGACAATCAACACACATGCGCCAACTACCATCTTTCTTAGGAACCAAAAGAACAGGAACGGAACAAGGGTTAAGGCTTTCACGAATGTACCCGCGGTCCAAAAGATCTTGGACTTGTCGCTGAATTTCCTTAGTTTCCTATGGATTCGCCCTGTATGCTGCACGATTTGGCAAACTTGCTCCTGGAATCAAATTGATCTTGTGTTCAATGCCTCTCATCAATGGTAAACCAGGGGGTATTTCCGAGGGAAACACATCCTCAAACTCCTGCAAAAGGTTAGCAACAGCAGGGGCAATGCAATAGACAATTCATGGAGTGAAAACATGGCTTCTTTGCATAATAAAGCATAGCACATCCCCGTAGCATCGAATAAATCAGCAAGGTCAGATTTAGTTGCGAGCAACGATGGTGATTTTAACTTAATGACTTGCTGTTTTTCATATTCTAGTTTTGTTGCTTTGCCATCACGAATTTTACTCTTCTCAAAATGCACAATTTCAGCAGGAGTCATGGGGAGCAAAGTGATTTTCTTTCCCTTACACATGAGAGTATATTTATTAGTTCTACCATGATGAATATCATTTGTATCACATTCCCAAGGACGACCCACTAAAAGAGAACAAGTATCCATAGGAACGACATCAAAATCAGCAAAATCATGGTAAGAACCAATTGAAAAATGTATTCTCGCTATTTCTGTTACCCGAACCTTACTGCTGTTGTTGACCATTGAATGTGGTATGGATGAGGGTGTGCTCTTGTTGTCAAACCAAGTTTCATGACGACGTCCGTGTTCACCAAGTTGTTGCAGCTACCTCCATCAATTATAGTGTGTACACGGCAGTCCTTGACGACGAGAAACATGTGGAAGAGGTTGTCTTGTTGTAGCTTGTCGCCGGTCTCCACTTTGGAGCTCAAGGCACGCTGCACAATGATGCTCCTATAGTTCTCCGTCATCGCTGTACCAAGTACCTTTTCTTTGGTGTGTTCGTCATTTGGATCTGTAAAGTCAGTAGCAAGAGAATGTTCATCTTCAACATCTGAAGTACTATCATACCCGCCATCATCGTGTGCTATGTATGCTCGTTTGCTCGAGCAATCTCTCATCATATGACCAAGTCCCTAGCAGCGGTGACACATAATGTCGGAAGTACGACTCGTAGAAGGAGTGGACGATGAAGGCTTGAATGATGTCGCCTTGCTGCCCTCCAGCACGCGAGAAGGTGGAGCAGCAGGTATAGTTCGTTGGCCGCCATTGGGTAGTGTAGTCGCTGCACGGGGGTCGTAGATGGTGTTGTTTTGGATGGTGTGGGCATCGAACGCGGCGTGAAGTTGCTCCTTGTGTGTTGCTACTGTTGTTGTCAGCCCTACAATTCTTTTTCTGCCAACATAGCAAGCTGAAACAATCTGTTAACAGTATCATATTCCTTATAATCAATAATATCCTGAATTTCATGCCTCAACCCCCCATAAAAATGAGCTATTTTATCATTCATGTCCTCTACTACCCCACAACGCAGCATACCCTTTTGTAACTCTTGATAATACTCCTCTACGGACATGTTACCTTGGTCTAAGTGCTGCAATTTTCTGCGAAGGTCCCGCTAAAAAGATGGAGGAACAAATCAAACACGCATAGCTTCTTTTAATCTATCCCATGTTGGAGGATCAATTCTAGTTTTAACAAGTTCATTCCACCATATGATAGAAAAGTCCTTAAACTCACTAGTGGCTTGACGAACTCTATGTTGTTCAGGAACAAGATGGGAATTAAATTTTTGCTCTACTGTCATCTCCCAATCAAGATAAGCATCAACATCATAAGCACCAGAAAAAGAGGATATAGTAAATTTCACTTTAGCAAAAGGATCATCAGGAGGAGGATTATAATTGTTATGATGATTGTTACCTCCCATACCTTGATGATAAAGTGGTAGTCTTGGCTGATTGTTGTGATCTTCCATATCATCATAAGCATTGTCTTCATGTCTTCCAGCTAGAGGCAACCGAGCCTCAAAAGTATTCATCCGAAGAGCAAGGTCATCAAGTTGGCGAGTCAAGTCCGCCAATGAATTCTCCATTGCTGCGTTGTATTTGGCGAACATATCTGTCATGATCTTCATCATATCACGTAACTTAGCATGTTGAACACATTCGTCATCATTGTCTTCTCCTACCATTGTTAGTAGGAAACAAAAGACAACACAAATATGTTATCCCTATCAACTATAGTGACAATGTGAAAGGTGGAAGAAAAACAATCTCGCTCAAGCGTCTTACCACACTCTTACAAGTGTTCTTACCGATACAACAGGTGGTGTGGACGGTGAGATGAACCAATGAAGCGTGGGGTGATTGCAAAGGTACTTATGCTCAAGAGAAAGGTGGAGCTTGGATGGCACAATATGATAGCTAATAAGCATAAAATCGTTAACAGGTAAACAAAGTTGAATAAGTATTCAATGTAGGAAACTGTTGTTGGTCAACCAAGTGCTCTAGGGCCTAGCACAACACAAGGAAGTAGAAAGGCAATAGGAAGACTGAATGATATAACCAACAATCACAGCACAAGTAGTATGGGCCAATTGCTTTAATATGCATGCTCTTCACTATTTTTTTTGTAATATTTTTTTTATATTTTTTCTTTACTCGGGAGCACGAAGATAGGAAGCACACAAATTTGCATCTCAATTGGATGTAATATGCGGCCTATAGAAAATCAAGAAGATTCTTTAAAATTCGTGCTGAAACTTCGAAGGTCGGGTAGCCTATCTTCCGAGGGGAATTTAGGCAATCTAATTCCGCCGAACGCATCTATGCCACAGAAAATCAGATGAGAAATTTTGCGTAGATGAATTTGAAAAAAATGGCCCGATTTCGAGTTCGTATGCGAAAGTTATGGCCGTTTTAAGGTAGGTTGTCCGAGTTACGATTTTTGGATATTGATCCTAACTCGGTTTGAGAACAGATCTTGCAATTGGATATGAAAATGATCGGGAATTTGCACAGCAACTAATGGGGTGGTGTGTGTGTGTGTGTGTGTTGATTCAAGGATGAGTGGCACAAAGGTTTGTCACCTAATCTAGGGCTGGCGATGCAGGAGTTCATGCAAGGCGGCTAGCTAGGGCAAACCGATGAACGTGGTGGATCAGATTGTTATTTAGAGATTGTGCAATAGGTGTTGAACAGCAAGAAAACAAGGACGAACACGGTAACTAGGACCCAAAACACAAAGCTAAACCGGCAACAAGACTCGACACACGAATGCAAACTCAACAATGCAAACTGAAAAACGGAACTGCAGGTACTATAGTCTAGGAAGCGGGAAAAACGATCTAATTTTTTTTGTGGCTTTTCTGTGGACTCTAGGTACAAAACAAAATTGATCTAATGGAAGGAAAACAAAGATACTTCATGGGCAACATGGAAATCTGATACCAATTGATGAGTAATGTTTAGGTCCGATCTTTCGAAAGGTAAGTCGATTGGGGTGGAGAACTCGATTTTGATGATCCGCGGCACTCGAGCAATTCGAATACCCCTGCAATCACTACACCACTGCTCCGTTGGTTATCAACCGTGTGGCACATGCTTGACCTCGCCAAGAAGGCTAATCCCTGCAAGTGAACCGAGAACAGGAGCAAGAACATAGAAGACATGATCTGAAACTGAGAAGTTAGGGTCTCACAAACCGTAGAACGGCGAAATTATTATTCTAAGAAAAACCCACTGAATATTACTGGTGGCTGCAGTATTTAAAGGCTATGGTTCAGCCAAAACACGATTAGACGCGTCTCTAATGGACTCATACGGGATACAAGGCCAAAAGGCCCGATTCTGTGGCGTAGCACTGGACAGAAATCTGGACTTGACTTGTTTCGACGATTTCCAATGACTCCGGTTGAATTTTGAGGTGGGACCAGAACCATTGGAAATTTTATCTTCTCCTCTTTCCATGCATATGTATAACGCCGAAAACGGAGTCGGTATTCCTCCTGGGCGTCCGTTTTAAGCTGGACTACTCCTGGACTCCGAGTTGAACTCGAGTCCGAGTTGTAAAATGTTTCCATCAACTTGTAGACGTCCCAGCTGGTTCTCCACGCTCCCAACGCCTCTTTCCTTCACTTGTTGATCTTCTCCGTTATTCCTAATAACAATTAAATCATCACATAGCAATCTATTCTCAAACTCACATGCAAAAGAAGTTAGGAGCGAGTTCACCTGCTGATTTATTAATCGTGCTCGTGCTCTTGTGATTGGTCGTTGATTTTCAATGTGTGCCTCTGCTGTTGTGATGTCCGCATCAACAAGTCTCCACAATTTTGTTAGTGTTAAGTAAAAGCACACGGTAGCCTCTAGTATGAGATGGATAACCAAGAAACATGCCATCAATGGATCTAGGTTCAAATTTATCAAGATTACAATGTTTCTTAGCAAAGCATTTGCAACCAAAGACCCAAAAATGTGTAACACTAGGCCTATGTCAAAACTGGAGCTCATATGGTGTTTTACCTAGCTTAGTGCGCAAGAAAACACGATTAGAGACATAACAAGTAGTTGCAATCGCATCAGCCCAAAATTTCCTAGGAGTTTGATATTCATCAAGCATAGTCCTAGCCATTTCAACTAAGGTTCTGTTCTTTCTTTCTACAACACCATTTTGTCGAGGTAAATATGGTGAATAAAATTGATGATCTATTCCATTTTCAGCACAAAAGTGATCAAACAATTTATTTTTAAATTTGGTTCTGTAAAAATATCTAATTGCTTTTAAAGATCCTGGGTGATCAATTGATAATCTAAGAAATAAAGTTCTAAAAGTGACTAAAAGCTTCATTCTTAGATGCCATAAAGTAAACCCAAGAGTATCTAGAATAATCATAAACAATCACAAGAACATACCATTTACCTCTGAAGGATTGAACATGTAAAGGTCCTACGGTGTCAAGGTACAAAAGTTGACCCGACTCAGTTGTCATAATCATTGAGAGAGGAGTATGTGAACCTGCAACCATCTTAGGATGTATAAAAGAAGAGCACACAATTTATTTGTCCCCTTTAAGATTAGGCAGCCCACGTATGCGATCAAGAGTACTAACACGCGTTAGATGATCAAAGCCTACGTGACCAAGTCTACGATGCCAAAAATATAAGTCCTTTAAATCATTAGCAACTAGACACCTATGCTTAGAGGAACACATATCAAAATCAGCTTTAAAAACTCTTCCAAACCGAGACATGTTAAAAATAAGCTCACTATTTGAACCAACAACTTTGCAGCAGTTTTTGTTGAAAATAATTTCCAGATTTTCATCTAGCATTTGTGAAACAGAAAGCAAGTTGTATTCAAATTTTTGACAAGTGCCATATCCTTCAAACTGTAGTTATCATTTACTCTAACTGAACCCTTAGCAATTATAGGAGTTTAAGAATTATCGGCAAAAGTAACATTCACTACACGTGACATAAAAGAGAGGGAGGAGAACCATTCTTTGTTACCGGTCATGTGGCGTGAGCAACCTGAATCCACAATCCAAATGTTCTCCTTCCTCAAGCGTGTAACCTACATAGAAGAACAATACATTGATAACTCAATACTGGGGTTAGTCAAAAGGCATTTAGGAATCCAGTACTGAGTCATACGACATCCAACAGGAATAACACGCGAAAACTGAGATAAAACAGGAGGTTTATGAGCCAAAGTTTGAGGATTTTTGTATCCAACTACTGTCCTATGAGATGTTACATGTGTAGCACAAAAAACAGTAGTTTTGGGAGCAAACTTTGCATGTTTTCGACTCATTACAGCATATTGCATGTTCCTATCATTCGATTTAGCAAGTGCAGCAAATTTTGCATGAAAGTGATGAGATCTAGCAATGATTCTTTCCTTTTTCTGTTGTTTAGCTAGTCTATAACAAAAATCTATGACATGACCATCTCTACCACAGTAGGTACAAAATGAGACAACAATCCTGCAGATTTGAAAACCACTGCTTTTTGTTTAGGAACTGTTTGAATCAAACCACTTCCTAATGACTTTACAATTTTAGGTGGATGTGCCTTAACATGAGCATGAGAATCAAAACCTAAACCAGTTTCATCATTGCAAGACTTGGAAGAATTCAGCAGTAAGTTTAGGTTCTTATTTCCATTATAAAACCGCTCTAGTGTCCTATTCATGTTATCAAGTTTATTAGACAGATCAAGGCAATTTTCACATGAAGTTTTTCTTTTCAATTTGCAATTAGAACAATTTTTAACTTCATGAGCACGTAAAGCATTGTTCAATATAGAAATTTCATTCATAGCATCTTGTAGTTTCTTATTGAGATCATCACAAGTAGAACAATGCAAATCAATTGTAGAACGGCTAGCATCTTTCATGTTTTTATTATTAAGTGCAGCAATCTCTCTGTTCTTTTCAATTTCTAACTCAAGTTTATCAAGTGCGGAGGTGTGCGCACTTCTTAATGAGGACAATTGTTCATATATTAAATCACATGAGGGATATGCATCACCAATAGGAATCAAAGTTTTTAAACGGTTGATTTCAGATTCTAGTGATTCAATTTTAGAAGCACTATCCCTAAGCTTTTTGTCCTTTTTCTTAACTATAATAGTGGCACGAGAAATAGCATCACACATTTCTTCACAAGCAAGACATACCTCTTCATTGTCGTTGTTATGTTCTGCATCCTCCATACTTGATCTTGATTTGCCCGCCATGAAGCACAAGTTTTCCATATCATTTTCATCTTCGTCACTTCCAATGTCCACGTCGCTTGAGCCAAGTTCCAGGAGTGCGGAGATAAAACTGCTCACCAATTAACGTCCTGTAAAACCCTTCTTTTTCTTCTTATCATTTGTAGAGGAGTGCTTCGTCCTTGTTTGCTTTTCATCCCGAAAAGTAGGACCTGAAAGGTTTGGGCAGTCTGAATGAAAATATCTTGTCTTACCACATTTGAAACATCGTTTAGGTCCGGAGCTTCCTCTCCTTCTAGTTCTCACATTTTGTAATGCTTTTGAGAACCTAGTAGAGAGAAGTACTAGCTCCTCCTCTGTAAACTCCTCAATCCGTTCAAGGGTTAGAGAGGACAACAAAGCATGTGTACCACAAGATGAAGATTGGTCAGAGCTAGGCATATCACGTTGAGAAAACAAATGCAAGAGACTTGTTGGGGTTCTTACGTGAAATTATATCAATTTCATGAGTTTTCAATTTAGAATATAGCACATCTAATGTAAGTGTACTCATGACAGTAGATTCACGAATAGATGTGACTTTCAGCTGCCAAATTGACATGTCTAATGTACTTAACAATTGCCTATCCTTTTTAGCATCTGAAAAATTAGCATTGACACTACGCAAGTTGCTGAGAATTTTATTAAAGCGAGCAAAAAGGTCAGCAATGGACTCACCGGGTTGCATCTCGAAGCGCATGTATTCTTTCTTGAACATGTCTTTTCTTACCTACTTGATCATGTTGGATCCTTCGTGGTAGTCACAAAGTTCTTTCCACACATTGTATGCGGATCGGAGGTGTGCGACATGGTCGAAATTGCTTTGAGTTAATCCTTGTATGATCAAGTTTCGATCCTTGTTGTTGTTGTTGACATCTCTCAGATTTGCAGCTGTAACTTGATCGTTTGACATCACTTTGTAAGGCTTGTACACCTTCTCCCATATTGCGAAGCCTTGATCCTGGATGAAGGCTTCGATACGTGCCTTCCAAACCTGAAAATCAATACCACTAAAGACACAAGGTTTTGCGTAGTATTTCTCCATGATGATTAGTCAAAACACGTGTAAATCACAAAGATTATAGCATGGTGGCTCTAATACCAATTGTAGGATTGAAGATCACGTGAAAATCTACTAGAGGGGGGTGAATGGTAGATTAATACTTTTTCAGTGGAAGCAATGAAAACCCCTCGGCAGAAAAACGATTTGTTAAAGAAATCATGTGTGAGACTAATCTAAACGTATTTCACCATGACAAAAGTGATAGATATCAGAGAGAATCAAGTCACGAAGACAACACAACAAGAATCACTCAAATCCGTCTAGAGAAACTCGAGTTACGATCGAAAGATAAACAAAGGTCAATCTGTTCTGCTGAATAAAAAACAGATCTGCAATACTGCAAAGAAACTCGTGTAAATCAAAACCAGAAATCCAATGACCGTGAAATTTTTACAGATGATAGATAATCAAGTTGTAAAGACAACCAAAAAATAATCGTGTCAATTGGATCTGTAAAACTTGAGTTATGATAAAACCACTGAAGCAAGATAGTGCTGTATAGAAACTCGTCGAGAAAGACTTGAAGAAAATAAGTCGGACGAACAAGGCACAAAATTTCCTTTCAATTACAAATCTTATTCAATAGAACATGAGAGGAACAGCCCCTAAGTCGTGCACCACGAGCTCTGGCTTCCCTTGCTTATATAACCAGCCCTTAGGCCAACCCAAACCTAACTAGGACTCTAATCCTACTAATTCATGAATCGAAACTTTCCATAACTGCTTAAGACTCTTCCATACGTAGATATAAGCAATCTTAAGACTTCGATACACCTTAGAAGCGTATCCCACATTTCTAAAACAACTCAAATTCGTGACCCACATGAAATCCTATCATAACCAACTAAAAACGTTCCATATTTGAGTCAAAACCAACTCAGCCACAGCCTGAGTCCATAACCTAGTCGGTTGGACCTTTCCGACCAATTTTTTACATCCACATCTCTTCATCATGCCTGGGAACCATGTAGCCACGTCCATGCACTCTTTGCACACGTGCAAACATCTTCCAACGACGTCCACAATACCTTCATATGCATTGTTCTTGATTCATACATGCTGGGCGACCTCCCGATCAACTTAACCACAATTCCTCCCAAACTTGGTTGTTGAACCTCATATTTTCCCTAAGACTAGTTCAGTGGATCCCATCACCAGCCATGTCTTGAAATCAAGAAACACCTGCACATGAATAAACAACCAATACTTCCAAGCATAAGTCCTCGACTTGACTCTCGTTAGTTCTGAAACTACAACACCTTACGTGAGCACCTCACATAAGCATGTTGGAAACCATAGCAAAATGATAACAGCCATATTAAGCCAAAACACACAAAAAACTTAGAAAATGAATACTAAGCAATATTTCCAAGAATATAAAGCAAGTTCAAAACATTTCACAGTAAAAGTAGGAACATTGCGATCAAGCTCTGAGCCTTGCAAAAACTAACCGGGGCTTGAGCTGGAGCTTACTAAAACTAGTTGGACCTAGAGCCGGAGCTAACCAAAGCTAGTCGGTCCTAGAAAAAGAAGTCGGACCTAGCCAAAGCAAGTCAGACCTTACGTCAGACCTTGCCGGAGCTACCCAAAACAAGCCGGATCTATCATCGGACCTTGCAGGAGCTCGGACCTAAAGTCGGACCTTGATAAAAAGGTGTTTTAGTAGTATTCAAAACTTTTAGCGCCATAGGCAATGTATTTACACATAGGTCTCACAACTACTCTTTCTCGATTTAAGTATGAGTCTTACATTCTAGCCACCCAAGCAGAATAATTTTTGTACATTCCAAGTGTGAAGCAACCTAAATGGGCTACAGTTGTTAAAATGATGCTACGGAACCTTTTTGCCATGCCCCCTGGAGACAGTAAAAATAATATGACTGAGGCGCCTCGCGCAGCCTTTCAGCTCTTGACCTCCTTGGAGTAAAACAGTCATTACTCTTGATTGGAAAGTCCAAATTATTGCGTTGGGAACTAGACTTGATATGATTTCACACCATGTGTCATATGCACCAAGGGACATGCCAGGTCGGCCCAGAATTGCACGTGAAGTTGGAGTTTCTGCAGTGTAAAGTTCGCCCAAATTCGTTCGGATGGTGCAAACCATCTTAGTTTCCTCTGGTTCTTGTTGTGTGTACCTAATTATCACCAAAATAGAACTTTTAGATAGTATAAAATTCCCACTTATATTATTATCGAATTTGGCTAGGGGTGACATCATGTGTGGTTGTAAATTTTTGGCACGACTTCTTGTCAAAGGTCTGTGGTTGGTATTACTTGAAGTATCTTGCACTTTGTTCATTAGTTGGATTGTAAGTATAGGTGGGATGTCTGCATCAGATGAATACATGATTTCGGACCTGTTTTCGGCGGAAGTGGTTAACACTGCTTGTCATGTCACAAAAAGACTATATCTTCATCATCTTTCATATGAACTCCTAACCTGTAACAAACCAAATGTTTCATATTGCAGAGTTTTTGGTAGTAAATGTTACATATTGAACAAGAAGGCTAGTACTTCGAAATTTGCTTCGAAATCCGATAAAGGTTTCTTGCTTTGTTATGATTCGAACACCTATGCTTACCGCGTCTTCAATAAAACCTCTGGAATTGTTGAAGTAGCATGTGACCTGGTGTTTGATGATACTAACGGTTCCCAAGTGGAGCAAGTTGATAAGTGTGTGCTAGATCAATAAGAAGACCCATGTGAATCCTTGAGGAGGATGGTCCTTGGTCAAATTCGACTACAAGAACCATCAGAAGATTCAAATGCACAAAATGTGACATGACTGAAAAGCAATGATCAGGGGAGCTTCTACACAAGATCAAGCACAATATATGCAAGATCAAGCTCAAAAAGATCAAGATGATCAAAATTATGATGGAGGCAATGATCTAGGGGGAGATGATGAAGAATATACAAGACACAAGTGCCTCATCCAAGAGCACACCAAAGTGTACAACGACATCATCCCGTCGACAACATTATTTTAGACATTGCAAAGGGAGTAACGACTCAATTTTGTATTGCTAATTTTTGTGAACATTACTCTTTTGTTTCTTCTTTAGAACCTTATAGGGTTCATGAAGCCTTGAGGGATCCGTATTTGGTGATTGCATGCAAGAAGAGTTAGACTACTTCAGAATGAATGAAGTGTGGGAGCGTGTAGAAAGACCAAAAGCGAACATTGTGGGCACCAAATGGGTATTCCAAAACAAGCAAGAAGAACACGGAGTGGTGACGAGGAACAAAGCACAACTTGTGGCAAAAGGTTACTCCCAAGTTGAAGGTTGGGATTTTGATGAAACATTTGCTCCTGTATTATCTTTTAAATTTGAAACTATTGCAAGTTTAATTTTGGATTATGCCTACTATAACTTAATGTTAATGTGTGTAATGCTTATTACCATGTCTCTGTGATGATTGTATATTTATGCTCATCATATTGTTATTCATGATTATCACAACTTTTGCTCACACACACATGCTTAAGCACCCCACCATTAAGAGTGCATATATGAGAAGTAATTCATGCTCATAAATTCTTATACTCATATGTGCACACCTTATGAAAATCAAGTTTTTATTCATATATGTGTAATCTAAAAATATTGTCATCAATCACAGAAAAGGGGGAGATTGAAAGTGCATCTATACACACCTTGTGGGTTTTGGATGATTGATGACAAACAGGTTAGATCCTAATGAAATTTGTTGAGTTGAGAGCAGGTTTTGGAGAAAAAAACTAAAGGTGCAAAACGGTGAAAATGAGAATCAAGAAGGGAAGGGCACAAGTGATGAAAAGATGCAAAAGATAGTCCTTCATGTATAGGGTGTGTGTGAGAGATACTGGAAGTGTATCTAGGCATACCCTTCTGGGTTTTGGATGATTGATGACAAACAAACGAGATCCTAATGAGATTTGTTGACATGAAAGCATGTCTATAGAGAATAAAACTAATGGTAAACAAAAAGGTGAAAATGAGGAATGAGAAGGGAAGGGCCCAAGTGAAGAATGGAAGCGCAAAGTAGTTGTTAATGTATAGAATGTGTGTGAGAGACACATCCCAAGAGCTCATGACTTTGCATAGAGGGTAAGGGCTAAAATCAATAAGTTAAGCAATTCAATGAAGCACCGGACAAGTCTGTTCACTAGCGGACTAGTTTGATTGACTCTCTGTTCCCGTACGAACAAGTCCGAAGATGGGCCAGACTTGTCCGATTAACATTCGTTGTTTTCCACGGACAAGTCCCAAGATGCGAACTAGTCCGTCAACATAACACACACCTCACCTTGCACTAGACAAGTCCGTTTAATGCAGACTAGTTTGATTTAGTTACTGGAATCACAACAGACAAGTTTGGTCCTTTACAGACTAGTCCGATTCACTCACTGTAATTAGGGTTTCAAGTGTGTTGCACATTTCACGACCATATCACACAACACACCAGACTAGTCCGGTCCCAGAGTGGACTAGTCCGGCCGTCAGGATCCCTAATGGTAACTTTTCTAATTGTCTATAAATAGGTGATCCACGACCCCATAAAATGGAACTAAGAACCCTAGCACCATCACACGTCCCAAGAGCACAAAACACCCCCCTCCCCACAAATCTAAAGCCCTAAAAGGTTAAATCTTTTAGGAATCAAGATTTGGGAAAGGGAAATCGACGTCCAGGCATTGTTGAGCTCTTGGGGGTTTGACCTTTCATACACTCTCGCATCTCTTGTACATTTTTTGAGTGTATTTAATTTACCTTCTTGCTGTAATCTTGTGAGATCCCTCAGCTTGTGAGGTAGCCCCATTGGCTCGGTTATTACCTTGTGATAGTGAAACTCAAGTCGGCCATCATGGTGACCTGAAGACGTAAAGGGTTGGTTGAGACCCGGCTCTGTGTGAGCTTCTCAACGAGGATGTAGATCTCTTTCCTGGGATCGAACCTTGGTAAAAATCTTATGTCTTGTGTGTTCTAGATCTCTATTTTTTTTCAATGACCACTATCTAGGGAATAGACTTGATTATGTTTGCATCTTGTATTAATTTTGTATTCCACGTGCAAATTACTCATCCTAAAAACTTTCTAAAATTATTAGGATAGTTTACTACATTTCGTTGTAGTAACATTCGAGAAAAACACAAAAATCAATTAATCCTATCATAGGTGTATCTTGCACACCGGGCTAGTATGCATCTTACACCAGACTAGTTCGGCCTTCCTGTATTTGACAATTCTGTTAAGTATTGCAGGAAAAAGTTTCAATGCCTATTCACCCTCTCTAGGCCACATTCAATTGGTATCAGAGCTAGGCTCTCCATTTACGAGACTCACCGCTCGGTAAGACAAATGGCCACCGACAAGATCGAATAGATCTCAAAAATGATGAGTAGTTTAGGCCCGATCTTCCAAAAGGTAAGTCGATTGGGGTGGAGAAGTCGACGTTGATGATCCACGGCACTCGAGCAGTTCGAGTACCCCTGCAATCCCTACACCACTGCTCCATTGGTTACCAACTGTGCTGCACACGCTTGACCTCGCCAAGAAGGGTAATCCCTGCAAGTGCAACCAAGAACACAAGCAAGAACGTCGAAGACACGATCTGAAATCGCGAAGTTGGGGTCTCACAAACCGTAGAACGGCGATATTATAGATCTAAGAAAAACCCACCGAATATGACCAGCGGCTGCCGTATTTAAAGGCTAGGGTTCGGCCATAAAACGCTTAGACACGTCCCTAATGGACTCATACGGGATACAAGGCCCAATGGCCCGATTCGGTGGTGCAGCACCGGACAAAAATCTAGACTCGACTTGTTTCGATGATTCCCAATGACCCCGGAAGAATTTTGAGGGCGGACCAGAACCATTCGAAAGTGTATCTTCTCCTCTTTCCGTGCATACGTGGAACGTCAAAACGGAGTCCGTATGCATCCTGGGCGTCCGTTTTAAGGTGGACTGCTCCTTGACTCCGAGTTGAACTCAAGTCCGAGTTGTAAATTGATTCCATCAACTTGTGGACGTCCCAGCAGCTTCTCCACGCTCCCAAGGCCTCTTCCCTTCACTTGTTGATCTTCTCCATTGTTCCCTATAACAATTAAATCATCACATAGCAATCTATTCTCAAACTCACATGCAAAGGACGTTAGGAATGAATTCACCTGCTGATTTATTAACTGTGCTCGTGCTCTTGTGATTGGTCCTTGCAGTTCAATGTGCGTCTCCACTGTTGTGATGTCCTCATCATCCTCCCCCTCTTGAATTGGAGTTGTCCTCGACTCAAGTTCATCTTCTTCTCCCAAGTACGGTTGCAAATCTGAAATGTTAAATGTGGGACTAAGCCCAAAATCGGGAGGCAACTCAAGCTTATATGTATTATCATTAATCTTTTCAACAAGCTTAAAAGGACCAGCAGCTCGTGGCATAAGTTTAGATTTTCTCAAGTCAGAGAATCTCTCTTTCCTCAAATGTAACCATACCAAATCACCCGGTTCAAGTTTTACTTCTTTTCTACCTTTAGTACCTGCAATCATATACTTCTCATTCATCTTTTTAATATTTTTCTTTGTAGTTTCATGCATCTTAAGAATGAATTCATATCATTGTATAGCATCCCAATTTATAGTTTTAGAAGGAGGCAAAGGTAGTAAATCAATAGGAGCACGGGGATTAAAACCATACACTACTTGGAATAGACTTACCTTCGTCCTAGAGTGAACGGATCTGTTGTAAGAAAATTCTATATGTGGTAAGCACTCCTCCCACAACTTTAAATTTGTTTTCAAGACAGCCCGCAACATAGTGGATAAAGTACGATTAACTACCTCGATTTGTTCATCCGTTTGTGGGTGACATGTAGTTGAAAACAGCAACTTGGTTCCCAATTTATACCACAAAGTTCTCCAAAAATGACTTAAAAATTTTGCATCACGATCAGAAACAATGGTATTTGGCACACCATGTAAACAAACAATTTCCGTCATAAACAAATCAGCAATGTGTGAGGCATTATTATTCTTATGACAAGGTAAAAGTGTGCCATTTTGCAAAAACGATCAACAACTACAAAAATACTATCGCTCCCCCTCTTAGTCTTAGGCAATCCTAAAACAAAGTCTATAGAAATATCCTCTAAACGTACACTAGGAACAGGAAGAGGCATATAAAGACCATGTGTGTTAAGGCGCTTTATTGCAAGTAGTGCATCGTGACACGTAGCGCTCGACATCACACCTCATCTTTGGCCAAAAGAAGTGTGTGGACAGCACGTCTTTAGTTTTCTTGACTCCAAAATGTCCCATCAAACCTCCTCCATGTGCTTCCTGCAAAAGTAGTAGATGAACGGAGCTAGCTGGAACACATAACTTGTTAGCACGATAGAGGAGACCCTCTCGCATCACATATTTATTCCAAGTTCTTCCCTCTCTACAATTTTCAAAAGCATCTTTGAAGTCCAAATCAGTAGGATATAATGCTTTTATTGTTTCTAAACCTAAGATTTTATGATCAAGTTGGGACAGCATGATATAACGTCTAGATAATGCATCGGCAATGACATTTTCCTTCCCTTTCTTATGCTTAATGATGTATAAAAATGACTCTATGAACTCAATCCATTTAGCATATCATTTATTCAGATTATTTTGACACTTAAGATACCTCAATGATTCATGACTAGAATGTATGACAAACTCCTTAGACCAAAGATAATGTTGTCAAGTTTGCAATACTCGCACTAAGGCACACATATCCTTATCATAAGTAGAATAATTCAGAGAAGGACCATGAAGTTTTTCACTAAAGAAAGCAATGGGTTTATCTCCTTGTATGAGAATGCCTCCAATACCAGTGCCGCTTGCAATGCATTCTAGCTCAAAGGCCTTGTCAAAATAAAGAAGTTGTAGCAATGGTGCTTGTGTAAGCTTCGATTTGAGAGCATCAAAAGCTTGTTGCTGCTGTTTGCCCCATCAAAACGGCACTCCCTTCTTTGTTATCTCATGTAGAGGTGCTGCAATAGTGCTGCAATCCCGCACAAAACGGCTATAAAAACCTGCAAGACCAAGAAAACTACGAACTTGCGTGACGGTTGTTGGGGTTGGCCAGCTAGTGATCACTTCAATTTTTGCCTCATCCATCTCAATTCCCTGCGAGGAAACGACATAGCCAAGAAACGAGACCTTATTGGTGCAAAAGACGCACTTTTCAAGGTTACCAAACAAACGTGCATCTTTCAAAACAGCAAAAACAACACGTAATGATCAAGATGTTCATCAAATGACTTGCTATAAATGAGGATATCATCAAAGTAAACCACCACAAATTGTCCAATGAAAGCACGTAAAACCTCGTTCATTAATCGCATAAAGGTGTTGGGTGCATTAGTTAAACCAAAAGGCATAACTAACCACTCATAAAGTCCAAACTTGGTTTTAAATGCAGTTTTCCATTCATCTCCTAGTGCCATTCTAATTGGATGGTAACCACTACGCAAGTCAATTTTTTTAAAGATGATAGCACCACTCAATTCATCAAGCATGTCATCTAAGCGAGGCATAGGATAATGATATCGAATGGTGATGTTATTAATCGCTCGGCAATCAACACACATGCGCCAACTACCATCTTTCTTAGGAACAAAAAGAACAGGAATGGAACAAGGGCTAAGGCTTTCACGAATGTACCCGCGGTCCAAAAGATCTTGGACTTGTCGCTGAATTTCCTTAGTTTCCTCTGGATTCGCCCTGTATGCTGCAAGATTTGGCAAGCTTGCTCTTGGAATCAAATCGATCTTGTGTTCAATGCCTCTCATGGGTGGTAAACCAGCGGTATCTCGGAGGGAAACACATCCTCAAACTTCTGCAAAAGGTTAGCAACAACAGTTGGCAATGCAATAAACAATTCATGAAGTGAAAACATGGCTTCTTTGCATACTAAAGCATAGAACATCCCCTTAGCATTGAATAAATCAGCAAGGTCAGATTTAGTTGCGAGCAACGATGGTGATTTTAACTTAATGACTTGCTGTTTTTCAGATTCTAGTTTTGTTGCTTTGCCATCACAAATTTTACTCTTCTCAAAATGCACAATTTCAGCAGGAGTCATGGGGAGCAAGGTGATTTTCTTTCCTTTATGCATGAGAGTATATTTATTAGTTCTACCATGATGAATAGCATCTGTATCAAATTCCCAAGGACGACCCAATAAAGAGAACAAGTATCCATAGGCACGACATCAAAATCAGCAAAATCATGGTAAGAACCAATTGAAAATGTATTCTCATTGTTTGTGTTATCCGAATCTTACCACTGTTGTTGAACCATTGAATCTGGTGTGGATGAGGGTGTGCTCTTGTTGTCAAACCAAGTTTCTTGATGACGTCCGTGTTCACCAAGTTATTGCAGCTACCTCCATCAATTATAGTGTGTACACGGCAGTCCTTGACAACGAGAAACATGTGGAAGAGGTTGTGTCGTTGTAGCTTGTCGTCGGCCTTTACTTTATAGCTCAAGGCACACTGCACAATGATGCTCCTATAGTTCTCCGTTGCTGCTGTACCAAGTACCTCTTCTTCGGTCTGTTCGTCATTTGGATCTGTAAAGTCAGTAGCAAGAGAATATTCATCTTCAACATCTGAAGTAATATCATACCCACCATCGTCGCGTGCTATATATGCTTGTTTGCCCGGGCAATCTCTCATCATATGATCAAGTCCCTGGCAGCGGTGACACTTAATGTCAAAAGTACAACTCATAGAAGGAGTGGACAATGAAGGCTTGAATGATGTCACCTTGCTGCCCTTCGGCAGGCGAGAAGATGGAGCAGCGGGTGTAGTTTGTAGGCTGCCATTGGATGGTGTAGTCGCTGCACGGGGGGTCGAAGATGGTGCTTTTTTGGATGGTGTAGACGTCAAACGTGGCGTGAAGTTGCTCCTCGTGTGTTGTTGCTGTTGTTGTCGACCCTGCAATTCTTTTTTTTGCCAACATAGCAAGGTGAAACAATCTGTTAACAGTATCATATTCCTTGTAATTAACAATGTCCTGAATTTCACGCCTCAACCCCCCATAAAAATGAGCTAGTTTATCATCCATGTCCTCTACTACCCCACAACGGAACATACCCTTTTGTAACTCTTGATAATACCCCTCTACGAACCTTTTACCTTGGTCTAAGCGCTGCAATTTTTTGCAAAGGTCCCGCTGAAAAGATGGAGGAACAAATCGAAGACGCATAGCTTCCTTTAATCTATACCATGTTGGAGGATCAGTTCTAGTTTTAACAAGTTCATTCCACCATATTATAGCAAAGTCCTTCCACTTAGCTCTACTGTCATATCCCAATCAAGATAAGCCTCAGCATCATAAGCGCCAAAAAAAAGAGGGTATAGTAAATTTCACTTTAGCAAAAGGATCATCAGGAGGACGATCGTAATTATTATGATGATTATTACCTCCCATACCTTGATGATATAGTGGTAGTCTTGGCTGATTGTTGGGATCTTCCATATCATCATCAGCATTGTCTTCATGTCTTCCAGCGAGAGGCAACCGAGCCTCAAAAGTATTCATCCGAAGAGCAAGGTCATAAAGTTGGCGAGTCAAGTTCGCCAATGACTCCTCCGTTGATGCGATGTATTTGGCGAACATATCTGTCATGGTGTTCATCATATCACATAACTTAGGATCTTGAACACATTCGTCATCATTGTTTCTCCTGCCATTGTTAGTAGGAAACAAAATACAACAAATATGTTATCCCTATCAACTACAGTGACAATGTGAAAGGTGGGAAAACAATCTCTCTCCTCAAGCATCTTACCACACTCTTACAAGTATTCTTACCGACACAGCATGTGGTGTGGACGGTGAGATGAACCAATGAAGCATGGGATGATTGCAAAGGTACCTGTTAAGCTCAAGAGAAAGGTGGATCTTGGATGGCACAATATAGTGGCGAATAAGTAGAAAATCGTTAACAGGTAAACAAAGTTGAATAAGTATTCACTGTAGGAAACTGTTGCTAGTCAACCAAGTGCTCTAGGTACTAGCACAACACAAGGAAGTAGCAAGGCAAAAGGAAGACAAAATGATATAACCAACGATCAAAGCACAAGTAGTATAGGCCAATTGCTTTAATATGCGTGCTCTTCACTATTTTTTTGTAATATTTTTTTTATATTTTTTCTTTACTCAAGAGCACAAAAATATGAAGCACACAAATTTCCAGCTCAATTGAATGTAATATGAAAATCAAGAAGGTTCTTTAAAATTCGTGCTAAAGCTTTGGAGGCCAGATAGCCTATCTTCCGAGGGGAATTTGGGCAATCTAATATTCGCCGAACGCGGCGAAGCGGCAGAAAACCAGATGCAAAATTTTGTGTAGATCAATTTAAAAAAAATCGTCCGATTTTGAGTTCGTGTGCGAAAGTTATGGCCGTTTTAAGGTAGGCTGTCTGAGTTATGTTTTTTAGAATTTTATTCCAACTCAGTTTGAGAACATAACTCGCAATCGGATATGAAAGCGATCGGGAATTTGCACAACAACTAATGGGGTGGTGTATGATGATTCAAGGATGAGTTCCACAAAAGTTTGTCATCTAATCTAGGGCTGGCGATGCGGGAGTTCAGGCAAGGCTGCTATCTAGGGCAAACCGATGAACATGGTAGATCGGTTTGTTGTTTAGGGATTGTGGAATAGGTATCGAACAACAAGAAAACAAGGACGAAACATGATAACGAGGACCCAAAACACAAAGCTAAACCAGCAGCAAGACTCGACCACATGAATGCAAACTCAACAATGCAAACTGAAAAACGAAACTGCAGGCACTATAGTCTAGGAAGCAGTAAAAACGAATTAATTTTTTGTGGCTTTTCTGTGGACTATAGGTACGAAGCAAAACCTATCTAATGGAAGGAAAACAAAGATACCTCACGGGCAACCTGGAAATCCGATACCAATTGATGAGTAGTTTAGGCCCGATCTTCTGAAAGGTAAGTCGATTGGGGTGAAGAACTCGACGTTGATGATCTGCGGCACTCAAGCAGTTCGAGTACCCCTGCAATCACTACACCATTGATCCATTGGTTATAAACCGTGCTTCACACGCTTGACCTTGCCAATAAGGCTAATCCCTGCAAGTGCAACCGAGAACACAAGCAAGAACATCGAAGACACGATCTGAAATCGCAAAGTTGGGGTCTCACAAACCGTAGAACGGCGATATTATTGATCTAAGCAAGACCCACCAAATGTGACCGGAGGCTGCAGTATTTAAAGCCTAGAGTTCGGCCAAAACACGCTTAGACGCGTCCCTAATGGGCTCATATGGGATACAAGGCCCAAAGGCCCAATTCGGTAGAGCAGCACCGGACAAAAATCTAGACTCGACTTGTATCGAAGATTTCCAATGACACCGAAGGAATTTCGAGGTGGGACCAGAGGCATTGGAAAGTTTATCTTCTCCTCTTTCTGTACATATGTGGAACGTCAAAAACGGAGTCCGTATGCATCCTGGGCGTCCATTTTAAGGCGAACTGCTCCTGGACTCCGAGTTGAACTCAAGTCCGAGTTGTAAACTGATTCCATCAACTTGTGGACGTCCCAACAGGTTCTCCACGTTCCCAAGGCCTCTTCCCTTCACTTGTTGATCTTCTCCATTGTTTCTAATAACAACTAAATCATCACATAGCAATCTATTCTCAAACTCACATGCAAAGGAAGTTAGGAACGAATTCACCTGCTGATTTATGAACCGTGCTCGTGCTCTTGTGATCTGTCCTTGCAGTTCAATGTGCGTCTCTGCTGTTGTGATGTCCTCATCAGAAAATGCCTCTCATTGAAGAGGAACAAGACACCAAGGTGTTCAATGTGCTTAAAGACTATGAGCACGACAATGATGAAGTTCGCCAGCTGAAAGCACTGCTGAGAAAGAAGCTTCTAAGCCAGAAGGGCAAGAAGAAAGGAGAAAATCCAAAAGGGGGTAGTCATCAAGACTATTCCCGATATCCTTTTAATTATGAGAAGATCAACAACAACAATAACTATCTTTCTAATCCATTGGGAAAACCTCCACATTTTGACATCAATTATTATACAAAGTGAAAATACAATATGAAGATGCATCTTTAACTAAACCCAAGTCTTTGGCACATAGTCTGTACAGCTCTAGACATCCCCTACAATGATGAATAACACACCTCAGAGCAAGAGCAAGCAATTCATCACAATGCACAAACCGTTGCGGTGATTACCTCATCTTTTGTGTCGAGAAGAGTTCACCAAGGTGGACGGACTTGAAGTTGCCAAGGACATATGGGACACACTCAACTGCTCATGAAGGGAACCACTCCGTTCTTGAAACGAAGATTGAAATGTTTGAGGGACAATTGGGGAGATTTGCCATAGAGGATGGTGAAACTCCTCAAGAAATGTACAACCACATGAAAACACTCATTAACAAGATATGTGCCTATGGAAGCAAAAGTGGACTGATCATGAGGTTGTGAAGAGGATGATAAATTCGTTTATGTCCCGCAATGTCACCTTATATGTTCAATGATAAGGGGAAGCCTGGGGTTTCACAAAATTGCCTGTGATAAAGTTCTTGGAAAAATTATCAATCACGAGATGATGGAGAAGGAAGCTCATTATGTGAAAGACCTTGCAGAGCTTATCTCATCCATGAATAAGGAAGTTGCCCTCAAGGCAACTTGCAAGCCCAAAAGGGAGGAGACTCGTGAGACACATGAACAAGAAGATAGTGATGATGTAAGCACAGATATCGATGACGAAGAGATGGTGCTCTTCATCAAAAGATTCAAGCGCGTGATGAAAAGAGGAAAAGGCAGGAACTCGAGTGAAGGAAAGAGTAAGGAGAAAGGAAAATCCAAAGCTCAACGTACTTGCTACAACAGCGGTGAATACGGACACTTCATGATTGATTGTCAGTATGAAGAAAACAAAAAGAAAAAAGAGTCAAAGCCACAGGAAAAGAAAATGCTCAACAAAAAGAAGCAGGCACACGAAGCACATATCGGTAAGGAGTGGAACTCAAAAAATGAGTCCTCCTCAGATGATGAAAAGGAGATGGCAACAATTTCTATCAAGAAGCTGGCAAAGAAGTCTACGCTCTTCCCAAACATGGGAGGACGAGACAACACTAACCACGCTTGCCTCATGGCTAAAGAGGGCAAGAAAAGGTCAGACTTACACCTTCCTCTGTACATTCCTCTAATGATGATTTTGATAGCATAGTGAAAATGAGTAAATGTTTAAAGGATTGAGTAAAACCACCTTAAGGAAAATGAAGTTGTTGTCAGATGAGATCTTTGAGAAGGAGGAGCTTGTCAACTGTTGAAAGCATCTAGGCCCCCCCCCCATGAGGTATGGTTTTGGTGATTAATGACAACCATTGGATTTTACTAATGAATTTGTGGATGCAAGTTCTCCCATATAAATCAATCAAATGAAATCTATATGAATATGAACATCAAGTCATGATCATTGGAGACCACTAAACAATCACTTTATGAGATCAATCAATGTTATGAAGATTAGAAGTAAAAGCTCATATGTCAAAGTTATTCAACCATAATTGACAACACTCAATGCTTGACAATCATCAGAAGTATATTTCCAACAAATGTCTAAGAGGTCAATCGAGCAAAATACAAAAGAATCACTTAGTACAACTCGAAGCAAACAGAATCAACTCACCGGATCAACCGATGTTTCCAGAGAACAACACATCGGTCGAGTTGATTTAGCAGAAGAAGAAAACCTCAAAACAAAGTACTCACCGGATCATCCGATGTTAAGGGCAATGTTACATCGGTCCATCAGTACAGTATGCAATATCCCTGGATCAAGTGTTGCACCGGATCATCCGATGTACAACAATATACACATCGGTCAATCACTCCAGTAAGCATCAAGTCTGAACCAATTCTGGAGGAAGTGCCACCGGATCATCCAATGAGAAGACAAGAGTAACATCGGTCTAACAACGGTCATATCTGACACAGTGACATCAGCTAAAGTGAACTTGACCGATGATAACTGAAGGGAGAGCATCGGATCATCCGATGTTCGCAGAGTAGTGATGTCAGCCTACTTTTCCAACGGCTATTTCGTGGAGGCTGGCTATTTATACCCTTTCAACCTGTCTATTCAACAAGCCTTGATCACCAGACATACTCTACACATTCTCAAGCATTCAAGACGTTGAGCTACCACTTCTAGATCATTTACACCTCCTACACACCAAGAGATAGGCTAGAACTAGCTAGAGATAGTGCTTGTGTGCTTCCATTCTTGGTGAGTGAAGTCTCTAGTGTAGTGAGAGCTGTAACGGAGTGTCCCTTGGTGTTTGTAACTGAGGGAGACTTCCGGAGCTTGCCAAGACGGTTGTGGAAGCCCGGAGGATCCAAGTTGTACAAGGCTTGAGCTCCACCTTGCCGAGGTTGGCGAACGGAGAAGAATAGTGAAGATCCCTAGTCTCGGTGACTTGGGTGTGGCTATACCCTTTGGTGGGTGCCACAACGTGGATGTAGGAAGATCTTGACAATCTTGCCGAACCACGGGATAAATCTTTGTGTCTCCTCGGGAGTTTGCATTCTCTTCCTCTCACCCTACACTTATGCATTTTATATACTGCGAAGTTGCTATTTACTTGAATGCATAGGTTGTTTGCGTAGGGAATTAAACTTTTAGTAATTAAGTTTTATTGTCTTAATTTTTGAAAAGAAGCCCAATTAACCCCCCTCTTGGGCATTCGATCCTTACAATTGGTATCAGAGCAAGGTTGCTCATAGGATCATTCTAGCTTCACCGCTAGAGAGCTAAAATGGCCAAGGTTGGGGGTTCGGTTCCTATCTTCGAGGGCAAGAACTTTGCCCATTGGAAAGCACACATGCACGCTTATCTAGAGGCAATTGCTCCCGAAGTATGGGAAGCGACCCACGCGGGGTTTGGTGAGCACAATTATGTTGGTGATCAAATTAAGTGGGATGCCAAAGCTAGGAATGCAATTTATGAATGCATTAGTCAAGATGTGTTTGCTAGGATTGCTAGCAAAGAAAAGGCATGTGAAATTTGGGCTTGCTTAATAGAAATTCATGAGGGCTCTTCTCATGTCAAGGAACAAAAATATCACATGCTTAAAGCCAAATATGATGAATTTAAAATGCTACATCATGAAAATGTCAATGAAATGTTCTCTCGCTTGAATGTGCTTATTGGAGAGATTAATGCTCTTGACATTGCTTCTCTTGGCAAGGGACTCATCAACCGCAAGATTCTCATGCTCCTTCCCAAGCCAAAGTACAACATCATCAACTCCATGCTTCAAAAAGAATCTCTTGACCACATTGAAGTTTCAGAACTCATTGGAGAGATTCACGCTGATGAGATGAGTGTACTTGGGATGATGGAGCAATCATCTTCAAAGACAATTGCTCTAAAGGCCTCCACCAAGAGAACAAATCTCAACAAAAAGAAAGTGGTTGAGCCTAGCCCAAGTGAAGAAGAGCAAGCATCAAGTGAAGATGACAATGATGAGCTTCCATCAATGATGAGAAAGTTCTCTCGCTTGAACTCCAAGATTGCCAAGAAGGGATACACCTTTGATCCCCAAACGAAAGCATTTCTACCAAAGAGAGATGACAACAAGACTTGTTATAATTGTGGTGATCATGGTCATATCTCCTATGATTGTCCAAAACCGGACAAAAGAAGATAGAACCACAAGAGCAAGCATCGCAAGCTTGAAGATAGTGAGGATGATGAAGAGGACAAGACCAAACCAAGATCCTTTGGGAAGAAGAGACATGACAAAGGCAAGAAGGCAAAACTCTTCCCAAAGAAGAGAAATGGTCCGCAAAAGGTGTTCATGTGTGAGGCAAATGAATGAGTCACCGACGAAGAATCAAGTGATGAAGAGAGTGAAGCGGAAGAAGAAAGTTTGACCGGCCTTGCCATTGCCAACAATGATGACTCACCTTTTCATCCACCACCCATGTGCCTCATGGCTAAAGGTAACACCAAGGTATGTGATGATTCTAGCGATGATGAGCTTTCCCCCGATGATTTAACTTCATTAATAAATGAATATCATACTATCATTAAGAGGGAAAAGAGCAAGGTTAAAGCTCTTGAAGAAACTCATGCCAAGCTTAAGAGTGCTAACCTCGATTTGCTTGACAAGTATGAAAGCATACTTAAATAGCATGACACGCTCAAATCCCATGTAAAGCAAATTGAGGAGGATAAGGCTAAAATCAAGCTAGATCATCATGAGCTTAACTTAGCACACCAAACACTCTTGGGAGAGCACAACAAGTTAATAAAAGAACATCAAACACTTAACCTTGCTCATGAAGTGCTTGATCAAGAATTGAAAAATATAAAGATACAAACTCTTAATGACAATGTATCCATTACTTCCCATGCTACTCATGTCTTGTACAAGTCTTTGCCTTTGAAAAAGAACACTAGGAAGAAGGACTTGTTGGAAGAAATTGACAGTCTCCGCACTAGTGTGGCTAGACTATCAAAAGGAGAAGTCAAGCACAAGGAAATCCTCTTCCAACAAGCAAAGGCCTTCAACAAGAGAGGACTTGGATCCTTCCCAGTGCCTAACAAAGGAAAGGTGCCCTCACCGGAGCTTAGAACAAGCTTCATCAAGGAAGTTGGTTCTTATTGCCAACATTGTGAGATCACCGATCACCATACAAGGGAGTGTCCTCTTCTTAACCGACCTTCTCCAAAATTGCCTACTAACTACAAGTCTACTTTTAATGATCATTATTATCTCTTAAGTAAAGTAGATGGCAAGGTGAAGGCAAGGTTCATCGGCAAGGACATAAAGGGCATGAAGGGGAAGCTCCACAAGCAACTTTGGGTCCTAAAGACACTTGTATCACACATACAAGGACCTAAGTTGGCTTGGGTGCCAAAAATCAAAAATTGATTTCATGTGTGTAGGTGAACTACAAAGCCGGAGGAAAGCATTGGGTACTCGATAGCGGGTGCACTCAACATATGACCGGCAATGATAGTATGTTGACCACCATAGAAAACCCCGACAATCATGAACAAGTCACCTTTGGTGATAATTCTAAGGGGAAGGTAATTCGGTTGGGTAAGATTGTATTTTTCATGGTTTATTTAAAATATGTTGCATGTTAAGTCACTTAGTTTAAATTTGCTTTCTATTGCATAAATTTTGTGATTTTGGGCTAACGTGCACCTTTAGCTAGAATGATGTCGTTGTGACAAGCCTAAAGTTGAGGAGAGCCATGATCAAGGGGGAGCTTCAAGTTCCAACATCTACACATCGACGGAAAATTATTCATTTGTCAAATTTATGTCGATGATATCATTTTTGATTCAACTAACAAAGTTCTTAGCCATGAGTTTGGCAAAATGATTTCTAGGGAATTCGAGATGTCAATAATTGGAGAGCTCAACTTCTCCCTTGTATTCCGAATCAAGCAACTTCAAGAGGGGACCTTCGTCTATCAAGAGAAGTATACCAAGGACCTCTTGAAGAAATTTGAGATGGGAGATTGTAGCTCAAGAAGCACTCCAATGGCAATCTCGATGCGGATAAGGATGGTAAACCTATTGATCAATCTAACTACCATTCTATGATTGGTTCATTGCTTTATCTTACAGCATCTAGGCCCGATATCATGTTTAGTGTGCGCTTGTGTGCTCGCTTTCAAGCGGCACTTAAAGAATCGCATCGGAAGGCGGTCTTTAGGATACTTAGGTATCTTAAGCATACCCCTAGTGTGGGCTGGTGGTACCCTAAAGGTGCAAAATTCCACCTCTTAGGTTACTCGGATTCGGACTTTGACGGATGCCGTGTGGACCGCAAGAGTACCTCCGGTGGGTGCCACTTGCACTACAGGAAAAGCGATCATTTGCAACGGCCATATTTATTTGCGACGGCCAGCCGTCGCAAATAGAATAAATTGCGACGGCCCGCCTCTGGCCGTCGCAAATAACACGGCCGTCGCAAATAATAGGTTATTTGCGAAGGCCAGCCCCGGAGCCATCGCAAATAACAACTTATTTGCGACGGCCAACCCTAGTACCGTCGCAACTAAGGCAGCCGTCGCAAATAAGCTGTTATTTGCGACGGCTCCGGGGTTGGCCATCGCAAGTAACATTAATTGCGATGGCTGTATGGTCGGGCCATCGCAATTTAGTTGGCCGTCGCAAATAGGGGCCTTTATCCTGACCCGACACTTCATTCTCGTCTTCATTGTCAACCACCCGACACTGCCGCCCTGGCTCGCCGCCCCCGGTCCGTCGCGCCCCCGGCGTCGCCGCCCCGGCCTCGGGTCGCCGTGGCCCCGCCGCCCCGGCCCGCCGCGCCCCCGCCGCCCCGGCCCGCCGCGCCCTCCACGTCGCTGCCCCGCCCACGGCGCCGCCCCACCACCGGCCCACCGTAAGTGCAGTACTGTACCCATATGCAGGTTATCATTATTCACTTTTACTATATTATCTAGCTTAGTCTCTAAGTTTCTATTACGTATTACTGTCAAATAACCTTTCTTGAGGGACTAGCTAGGCTGGGCGATTTTAAAATTGAAGAACCAAGGCGTCCTTTTCGCATGAAAGTTTGACGACTAAATTGGGCATCTACTATAGCGTATGTGCTATTGATTTTATAAAAGTATAAAGTGCATATCTACATACGTATGCCTGACGAAAAGCGAGATGTGTTGTTTGGTATACGTACCATTTGTGTATGGAAGTGGATCCCACGCGTCACAATCCACGGGCCGCGGTAACGTTACGCGTCATGATCGGCAAACCGAGCGTCGGGTGGTAGGTCCTGCCCGTCGCCCGGGCAGCGTGTGGTGGATCAGCGCGCGCTTCTCCAGCGTCAGGCTCAGGAACTCGTGCACCACCCCGACGCGGTACTTCTCTGCTTCTGGCGTCCACGGCTTGAGCAGCGCGCCGTTGGTGTACGGTGAGACAAGAGGGAACGTGGTCACCGAGTCGAGGCGGTCTGCGTCCTCCGCATCGAGCGGCATGGACCGGCTGTGCGGGATGGCGAAGCGGAAATGCGGCGCTCGTCCACGACGAAGTCGCGCTCCAGCGCGATGACGGCGAGCGCGGCGTCCCAGCGCACGAGCTCGAGGACGTGGCGGCCATCGGGGTCGACAGCGACACGGAAGTCGTCGGGGAAGTCGCGGACGCGATCCCGGAAGTCGTCGGGGAGGCCGAGCAGCATGCGGCAGTGGTGGAGCTTCGCGAGCAGCACACGGTAGTGGGCGGTGAGCATAAGGAGCTTGCAAACGGTGCACACCCGCGATGGGAGAAGCTCCTTGTGGATGCGGCACTCTTCCTCTAGGAGCGAGCACATGAACGGCGTGAGTGCGAGGTGTGGGACAGAGTCCACAACGGGGAGGTGGAACAGTAGCGGGTGGCGAGCGGCGGCGTGCGACACGCTGCGGCAACGCGGGAAGCCGAGCTCGCGGTACAGCTTGCCAGCTTCGGAAAGGGGGATCCGGTGCAGGGGCAAGAGGGAGGCCAGGAACGAGCGCGCACGGGTGAGGAAGCGGAACGTCGCATCTCGGTCGAGGACGGCGTCGAGGGCCGGCACGTGGCGTGCAACTTGGACCGTTCCAGGCGAGGCGAGGAGGCATGGCGTCTGGTCTGAAGCGACTGGACGCCTAGGCGACGCCTGGACAACACTGAACGCAATTACTAGCAATTTTTTCTATTTAGCACTAGAGTAACCTCTTAAAGCTGAAAAATAGGTTATTATCCATTGTGTTTTAGTGAGTGAGGGACTTGCTTCTTGATCAACCAAAAGCATCATAATATGGTGATCTAGCTGGTCCAATTATATTCAGTTCTTTGAGTGTTCTAGCTATTTTATCAAATCGGTCTTGACATAATGCATTTTTTTATA
The DNA here is from genome assembly GCA_036927565.1 of Tuctoria greenei. Lineage (NCBI taxonomy): Eukaryota > Viridiplantae > Streptophyta > Magnoliopsida > Poales > Poaceae > Tuctoria > Tuctoria greenei. The sequence goes on from JAYESD010000010.1 coordinate 100,560,459, forward strand.
TTGCTCAGGTCCCCTCCCCACCGTGCACACTCAGATCCACTTCACTGCTCAGGTATGGCACCATCATTCTTCTCATATTGTATATGACAGAGTACAGTGTTTTTAGCTTTATATGATGACTTGTTGCTCTTATAGTAGCTGCCCTGATATGTATAATGTTTCAACTGTTTTTTTTTTCAAACTTTTAGTGATGTAACACATTTTCTTTAGATTTGCATCACCATGTTACTAGTTCAGCCTATGTCAAGTGTGTGATCTAGATGTTGCTAGATGGTTTTTTTAGGTTTAGATAACTTTTTGTCATGCTTTGGTCAATATGTTTATTATGCTTTGGTAAATACTTTTTGTCAAGTGTGTGATCTTTTGATTGCGTGAGTGTTTAGAATTAATAGTTTTTTCTACTCTATTTAGTGTATGTTTGGACTTTAGTGCATTCAGATAATAATTTTGAGTGACTACTTAATATATATAAATAAAGGGGTTTTGGGCCGGCTCGGACCAACCCGGAAGGGCATTACACGCAATAAGTGTGATCGTGTCGTGTAGACCATAGTAGTCAAGGCGACATGGAAGCGAACGGGTTGGTAAGGACGTCAATGACCCGCGATTGCGTGGATGGTGGAAATGGATGTGGAATTGTCATCTAAGACAAACTTTCCTCTCACTCTTTCTCTAGTTCTTTCCTCTCTCTTAAATGACCTAAAAATGAAAATGAGCAACATAACCTATAGCAATGTATTACCCGTTTCGGATCGGCACGTCTCACATGCCATTGGCATGTGAGACGTGTAGGTTCGGAATTGTCCCTTTTTGGACAGCCTCGGAGTGACCGAGGGGGCGTGGCTTGTGACGAGACGCGGGTCCGGATTTGGACGAGATTTCGGTGGTGTAACCCTGTTGTTCTCTGCTGCACCATTTTTGGGCGTGCAGTGGAGAACAGCGGGGTTATGCTGCCGAAATTTCGTTCGATTCCGGATCACGCATCTCGTCATGAGCACGCTTCGCTCGATCACTCTTGGGTGGGTTTAGGATCTATCTGCCTAGGTTGTAGGGCCGTTACATAACACAACAATACATTAACGACAATTTCTTTCGCGTTAAACTGCAGAGTCAAACATGGGTGAAGACCGCAGTTGGATGTATACTGGCTGGAAGAGCAGAACTGGTGGTCACTCCGATGAGTGGTTTATCAAGTTAGATCAATTTTTGGATCGAGCATTTTCGTTGTCAACGGAAGATATGGTGCGGTGCCCATGTACAAAATGCCGGAACACCAAGTTTTTGAGAAGATTGGAGCTTTCGTTTCACTTATGTCGAAACGGTTTTACTCTACATTATGAAGTGTGGACCTTTCACGACGAGAATAATTCTCGAGTCATAGCCGAAGTGGATGAGGATGATGAGATAACAGAGGTTGATAGGATGGATGAGATGCTAGAAGCTCTTGAAGCGGAGGATCCTCTTACAAATGAGGCAGAGAAGTTCTTCGAGGAGCTGAAGAAATCACAAGAGTCATTGCATGAACACATGGCTGTGACCGTACTTGTTTTCTTGACCAGATTTATGGCAATTAAGTCCAAGTACTTTTTTTTCCATCAACTGCAACAATGATCTCATGAAATTGATCTGCGATATCCTTCCACAACCTCACAAAGCGCCACCAGATATGTATCAGTCAAAGATCAAGATATCTGGTCTCGGTATGAAGTATGAGAAAATTGATGTGTGCCCAGACAACTGCATGCTATTCTGGAAAGAGCACGCCAATGAGAAGATGTGCTTGAAATGTGGTAAATCGAGGTATGTCGAAGTTGTTAATGACGATGGCGATAACGTGATGACAGATGTCGCACATAAGCAGCTTCGTTACTTGCCTGTGACACCTCGGTTGAAGCGGATGTTTCTTTCAAAAAGAATCGCATGACACATGAGATGGCACAAAGAAGGTAAACATTAGAACAAAGAATTCTTGACGCATCCGTCCGACAGTGATGCATGGAAGGCGCTAGACCGTTTCGATCCAGACTTTTCTCGTGATGCGAGGAATGTTCGCATCGGATTAGCGACAGACGGATTCTCACCGTTCAGTATGAACGCCACGCCATACTCATGTTAGCCTGTCTTTGTCATTCTGTACAACCTGCCACCTGCTTTTTGTACGAAGAACGAGTTCATGTTTCTCAGCCTCATTGTACCTGGACCTGATCATCTCGGGTCACGTCTCAACATGATGTTAAAACCGCTGATCGAAGAATTGAAAGTCTTGTGGACAGGAGTCGAAGCGTACGACAGTTACAAGAAGCAGAAATTCAACCTTCGAGCTGCTTATTTGTGGTCCGTCCATGATTTTCCGGCATACGGCATGTTTTCCGGATGGAGCACTCATGGTCGTCTGACGTGTCCGATATGTGCTTCAGACACGGATTGCTTTCGACTAACTCATGGAGGCAAAATATCTTACTTCGATTGTCACAGACGTTGGCTGCCCTCGAATCATATATTTAGGCAGCAGAGGCATGTCTTTCGAAAGAACACTGTTTTCACTAAAGGACCACCGAAGCGTCTCAACGGGTCAGAAATTTCTGATATGTTGGACAAACTGGTGCCTGATGAAGGTCGTCCTGGATATTTTGTAGGTTATGGAGAGGAACACAATTGGACTCGCATATGTGGACTTTGGGAGCTACCATATGTGAAGTCGTTGATTCTAATGCACAACATTGATGTCATGCATCAGGAGCGTAATATGAGCGAAAGTATCATAAGCACTTGCATGGATATGCCTGGCAAAACGAAAGACAATTATAAAGCTAGACTAGATTTGGCAGACATTTGTCACCGTCCAACTCTTGAAATCTCTGAAAGTGGTGGAAAGCCACGTGCTTCTTTCTATCTTCGATCGAAAGAAAATAAAGAAGTTATGAAATGGATGAAAACATTAAAATTCCCAGATGGTTACGCAGCTAGCCTGAAACGAGCCATAAATGTTAACACAGAAAACCTCACTGGGTTGAAGAGTCATGTTTATCACATTATAATGCAAAGACTCCTACCTGTTATGTTCCGAGGCTATCTAGATGATGCGGTGTGGAAGGTTTTAGCCGAGCTCAGCTATTTCTATAGACAGCTTTGTGCTAAAGAAATAAAGATCGGGATGATGGATAAGTTAGAGAAGGAGATACCCATACTTTTATGTAAGATGGAAAAAAATTTTCCACCGGGTTTCTTCAATCCAATGCAACATCTGCTTATCCTTCTTCCATTCGAAGCTAAAGTTGGCGGTTCTGTGCAATATAGGTGGATGTATCACATTGAAAGAGCGCTACGATATCTGAAACCAATGGTTGGCAACAGGGCAAGGGTGGAAGGGTGCATCACTGAAGCATATGCTCTTAAGGAAGTAGGATACTTTTCAAGTGTCTACTTTGCGGAAGAAAACAATATCAATACTTCGGCGATGCGGTACAATGTGGACGAAACACCCCCTCTAAGAGACCTTTCCATTTTTTAAACGAGAGGCGCCACCCTTGGTAGCTACACGACCTACGTGCTATCTGAACAGGAAAGGACTGTTGCTTTACTCTACATGTACGCAAATATAGAAGGCATGCAAGAATACTTCGAATAAGTGTTTCTCCTACGTTTATGCTAATCAACATATTTTGCTACACATGTACTCTAAAAGATGTTTTTTCATGTTCAGCGAGTTCCACAGACAATATTGGCCACATAGGCATCAACCTATGGCCAAACAAGTAGAAGCGATGCGAAAGGAAGAAATAAATGGGGGGCAGAGTTTTCTATCTTAGTTTCGAGAATATGTAATATTCTCTCGTCTTCTATGTATTATAAATTACTATTATTAAAGAAGTATTATGTAATATTCTCTCATCTTTTATAACAGTGTTGGACTCACAATGTCCATGAAGATTTGCGGCAGCTATCTTATGGATTGGTGAATGTTAGAAGCTATGGTCGATATGACGTAAATGGCTTCCGATTCCGTACAACTCATTTTGAAGCTCATCGTCCTCTCGCGGCAACATCAAATTCCGGTGTTGTGACGAGAGCAATGGACACTCAAGGGAATTTAACCGATTATTATGGTATCATTAACAAAATCCTTGAATTTACTTTTACCGGAAATAAGACCCTTCGAGTTGTCTTCTTTGACTGTGACTGGTTTGATCGTACTCATGGAACTCGAGAAAACCAATTTGGAATGGTGGAAGTGAAACATAAGGACCGACTACGAGGTTACGATACATTTGTTCTTGCGCATCAAGTTGAACAAGTGTATTATTTACCTTATCCATGCATGAATCCTCGTGAGCGGCTATATACTCCTGGGGATGATGGTTACCATGATAGCAAAGACGTTGAAGAAGTGTACCAAGAAGAAGAGTTGCCAGACACTTTTATCGTCGAGCTTGGTGTAGGACTCGATCAATTAGTTGGAGATGTTGAAGACGTTAAAGATGTAGAGGCAGATGATACGCGAACACAAAAATAGGAACAGGCCACGATGGAAGATCGTTGGGCTAGTTTAAGGACTAGGGCACAGGCACATGACAATGATGTTGATAAATTTTGAAAGTGACTACAAGCAATGTTTTCTTGAAGATAGTAACATGAATTTTGTATATTTTATTTGCATATTTACTAATTATCTAATTACAACAGGATGTCATCAAAGAAGGGTAAGAAGGTGCCGGCGACGAGGGGGTTCTACCCCTCTAGACCTGAGGACGTTTTCGTTGGTGCCTCGTCGACTGGCAGCAGACGCTCTCAGCTGCTGGGGCACGTTCAGACCAGCTCTAGAGCTTCGTCACAGGTAAATGTCACTCGTTTTTGACAAATTCTTTAAATTGAAATTCACATTAAACTTACTTATGAATCATTTGAATGTTGTAGTCCTCACCGGCTGACTCAGAGGCTGCGGCACCTTCGGTGAGCCAGCCCTCGGCGAGGCAGCCCTCGGCCAGCCAGCCCTTGGCGAGGCAGCCCTCGGCCAGCCAGCCCTCGGTGAGTCAGCCCTCGGCGAGCCAGCCCTTGGCCAGCCAGCCCCCGGCTAGCGATGAGTTTGTTCCTGAGGCCTTTAACTCGGCTGGTGAGGAGCCATCTGGGTCACCTGACGTGGCGCCCCAGCAGACGCGGAGGACGAGGAGGACTCACTTTGTCAGTTCTCCCGCGGTCCCTTCACAGAGTTCACAGAGGATCGTGATTCGTCCAGTCAGAGACAGGTAATAAAAATTATCGTGTTCAATTTTAGTTTCTTTTGTTTACTTAAGTAATGAATGAATAGATATCTTATAGGGCTTGGGATGACACGTCTTTCACCGGTGAGAGACACCACAGACCGGTGAACGGTGTCCTCGGGTCCATAGTGCGTTTGTACTATCCCGGGGTCATCGACGGGGTGCCCGCTCTTTCGTGGGAGGACTACGCACCCGTCCATCACCAGGAGCACGGCAACCTTCAGGAGGCCGTATGGGCCGATTTTATGGTAAGTATGTTAAAAAAGTTTCTAAGTTACAACTCTTAAACTCTTTTAGTGAACATCTCTTCAATATATTCTTTATCGCAAGCAATATATACTTTAGAGGACCCGAACGACCGTCGCCTGTTTGAGGATGCGAGGCGAGTGTTTCACTTCAACGCTGCCAAGGCGCTTCGACAAGCTTTGTCGAACGCCCGTGTTCAAATTATTAATGAGCACTTGAAGGCGAACCAGAAGCACGTGTTACACTTCCGGCAAGAGAGCGAGAGGCACCTGACGGAGGAGGAGTACGCGGAGGTACGTGGAGTGTAGTAAGTATTTTTTTCTGATAATTGCCTCGATGGTATTTTAACGACTTCCAACTATGTGCAGGGCCAAGTGAGCTGGTTGCATGGTCGGACCGATGCATTTCGGGCCCTTTGTCGCTACTAGGCTAGCGATGAGTTTAAAGCTAAGTCTGAGAAGGCTCGAGACTGCAGAGGGGTCGAGGGGAAGAGCAGGCACGGGTAAGATAACCACTTGTGTTTAGCTAAACACATGGTAAGTGTGTGTAACTTATGTTTATATTGTAGGATCGAAGAGCACGTGAAAAGCTACCAGAGGGGGGGTGAATGGTAGATTTAAAAATCTTACGCAGCGGAAACAATAAAACCCTAATCTCTTCGGTAGAAAAACGATCTATTAAAGAAGTCGTGTGTGAGACTAATCTAAACGTGTTTCACCGTGACAAAAGTGATAATTATCAGAGAGAATCAAGTCACGAAGACAACACAAAAAGAATTACTCAAATCCGTCGAGAAAAACTCAAGTTATGATCAAAAGATCAAACACTGGTCAATCTGACCTACTCGAGAAAAACAATTTCTGGAATGCTGAAAAGAAACTCGTGTATCACAAAAACCACAAATACAATGACCGTGAAATTTTGGCAGATGATAGATAATCAAGTTGTTAAGACAACTGAAAAAGAATCACGTTAATTAGATCAGTAAAACTTGAGTTATGCTAAAACCACCGACGAAAGGTAGTGCTGTCCAGAAACTCGACGAGTAAAACTTGTCTGGAACAAGTCGGACGAACAAGGCACAAAAGTTCCTTCAAACTACGAATTTTATTCAATAGAACACAAGAGGAACAGCCCCAAAGTCATCCTTAACGAGCTTTGGCCTTCCCTTGCTTATATAACCAGCCCTTAGGCCATCCCAATACAACTAGGACTCTAATCCTAATCCGATCACAATCGGAACTTACCATAACTGCTCAAGATTCTTCTATACGCAGATAGAAGCAATCTTAAGACTTCCAAACACCTTAGGAACGTATCCCACATTCCTAAACAACTCAATTTCGTGATACACCCGAAATCCTAACATAACCAACTCGATACTTCCCATACCGAGCCATAACCGACTCTGCCGCAGCTAAAGTCTTCAACCGATACGATCCGATCCTTCCGATCAGATCTTCCTTCCATAATCTGTCTCTAGAAGCATATTGCCACGTCATGCACCACATGAATACGTGCGAACACCTTCCTTCGACCTTCATATGCACTGCCCTTGATTCAATCATCCTGCGCGACCTCCTGACCTGCTCAACCACAGTTCCTCCTGAACTTGGTTGTTGGAACCTCATCTCCTCCTGAGACTAGTCCAATGGATCCTGTCACCAGCCATGACTTGAACTCAAGCAACACCTGCACATGAACAACAGCCCAAGTCCTCGACTTGACTCACGTTAGTTCCGAACACAACATCTTACATGAGAACCTCACATAAGCATGTTGCAAAACCATATTAGAAACGATATCAGCCGTATCATCCAAAACGCACCAAAAACTTAGCAAATGACAACTAAGCAATCTTTCCAATCAAGTAAAGCAAGTACGAAACATTGCAAATAAACAGTAGAAGCACTTTGGTCAAGTTCCGGACCTTGCCAGAGCAACCCGGAGCTTGAGTCGGAGCTAAGCAGAAATACTGCAGTCAAGTTCCGGACCTTGCCAGAACAACCCGGAGCTTGAGCCGGAACTAACAAGAGCTAGTAGAACCTAGCGCCGGAGCTTACCAAAACTAGTAGATCCTGGATCCGGAGCTTATCAAAACTAGTCGGAACTAGTCAACCCAAAAACCGGAGCTAGACAAAGTACGTCAGAGCTTAGCAAAAGCATGCCGGAGCTAACGAAAATATGTCGGAGCTATCAAATATATGCCGGAGCTATCAAATATTTGCCGGAGCTAAAGATAAAGCTCACCGGAGCTAACCAAAGCTGGTCGGACTTTACCAAGAAGTCGGACCTAGCATCTAACGTAGCCGGAGCTACCCAAAACAAGCCGGACCTATCGTTGGGCCTTGTTGTAGCTCGGAGCTAGAGTCGGACCTTGATAAAAAGGTGTTTTGGTGATATTTAAAACTTTTATCATCAAAGCCAAGTGTATTCACTACAAACCAATGTATTCAGCACACATAGGTCTTACAATCTCCCCCTTGATGAATGCATTGGCAACACCATTTAAAATCCAAACATTGGCTTATTCACATAAAAGTTTTGAAAACAATTTCTCCCCTTTTGTAAAACAAACGTAAATGAAAATCTCTCCCCCTTTTGAAAATGAAAATGTCTCCCCCTTTATTATCTCTCTTTTTTTTTGAATGTGTGATTAATCTCTCCCCCTTTGACAATGTATTCAGCAAGGTAAAAGAGAAATTTTAATTGTTATGAGATATAAACAAATTATCTCTCCCTCTTTAGTTGCTATGAGCATATTATAACATATACATATAAACAAAGCTCATCCAAGTCATACTATCAAGTACCTTACATTATCACATCAATGAAATACATAAGTTAGTGTAAGCCATGCTAGAGAGCAAGTGTGATTTTCAATTTTAGCAGGTCATGATCTCACAAACTTAACTATTTTAAAACCTGAAAGCATGACACTAGTTGCTGCATTTTATTATTTTCAAAGCATAAATCTAGATCATATGATATTTGCAAGAGATTATATGCGCATCTGCCTTATTCTAACCAACCAAGCCAAGCCTATGTCATTTGACAATCAGAAGCTTAAGGACATGGTTTTAGTCATACACAACTTCTTCCAAGTTCATATCTAAGTGCAATGACAAGCCATCTCAAAAGAAGAAGTGCGATGCATGCATATTCTCTTGATCTTTTCTTAATTCATATTAGTTCATAAAAAAAAACTCAACATGTGAGTTGATTACTTGATTAATTCTTTATGATTAAAAGCATTTGTGAACATGTAACAAGTTCAAAACAGCAAGAAAGTTCGACCACGACCAGATTTAGTGTAAGTAATTATTTCAATTACTAGACATGGCAAAAACTACAAAAAGTATAACACGAGTAATGTAGTAAGAACTTTCAGCATGTAAAAGGAATCACAAAGTCATATATGTATGAAATAATATGCTCATATTATTTTAATTTCAGATTCACACATAGACTTCCCAAGTTTCAAAAACTCCCCCTCAATTTAAGCCATGAGGGTGCATAACCCCTATTTCACTACGAATGTAACAAAAACGAGTGAAATCCAAAGGTTTTGTAAAAATGTCAGCCAATTGATGTTCGGTATCTACATGGTGAAGCACAATGTTTCCTTTTTCAACATTATCACGGAGAAAGTGATACCTAATGTCAATGTGCTTAGTTCTAGAATGTTGCACTGGGTTTTTAGCAATGCAAATAGCACTAGTGTTATCACAGAACAGTGGAACACTATCTAGATCAACCCCATAGTCCTTAAGTGTTTGAACAATCCAAAGAATTTGTGAACAAGCACTAGCAGCAGCTACATACTCAGATTCGGCTGTGGATTGTGCAACTGAACTTTGTTTTCTAGAGGACCAAGCAACAAGAGAATTACCAAGAAAATGACAAGCACCGGAAGGACTTTTCCTATCAATTCTACAACCCCCAAAATCAGCATCCGAAAAAGCTTTCAAAGAAACGATTGAGGAAGAAGGAAGAAAAATGCCAAATTCTTGAGTTCCATGTAAGTACCTGAGAATCCTTTTGACGGCTTGACGATGTGAAACACGTGGGGAAGCTTGAAACCGTGCACAAAGACATACACTGAATTGTATGTCCGGTCTTGATGCTGTAAGGTACAAAAGTGATCCGATCATACTTCTATATTCTTTTTGATCCACGGATTCACCATCTTCATCAAGTTCAAGTGTTGTTGCTGTTCCCATTGGTGTCCGAAGAGGCTTGCTTTTGTCCATGTTGAAACGCCTTAGGAGATCTTTGGTATACTTTGTTTGATGCACAAAGGTACCCTCCTTGGTTTGCTTGATTTGCAGCCCCAAAAAGTAAGTGAGTTCACCCATCATACTCATTTCAAATTCGGAACTCATCATTGCTGAAAACTTGGACACAAGATCATGAGAAGCACAACCAAAGATAATATCATCCACATACACTTGAACGAATAATGAGTCATTTCCATGTTTAAGCACAAAGAGAGTTTTATCAGCCTTTCCCATTGTAAACCCCTTTTCAAGTAAGAATGTTTTTAACCTATCATACCATGCTCTAGGGGCTTGTTTGAGACCATATAAGGCTTTGGACAGTTTGTAAACATGATTAGGAAAATCTGGATTTTCGAAACCTGGTGGTTGTTTGACATAAACCTCCTCATCTATGTAGCCATTAAGAAAAGCACTTTTAACATCCATTTGATATAGCTTAAAACCTTTAGATGCTGCGAAAGCTAACAAAATTCTTATGGCTTCTAATCTAGTGACAGGAGCAAAAGTTTCATCAAAATCTAGACCTTCAATTTGAGTGAAACCTTGAGCAACCAACCTAGCCTTATTCCTAATCACAACCCCATCCTCACTTTGTTTATTTTTATATACCCATTTAGTTCCAATTAAAGTGTGGCCTTGAGGTGAAGGTACAAGTTTCCAAACATTATTTCTTTCAAAATTTTCTAACTCTTCTTGCATGGCAATAATCCAGGATTCATTAGTGAGTGCGTGTGATATATCTTTGGGTTCAAAAGAAGCAACAAAAGCAGAATGAGCATGAGAGTTTGGATCGCAAAACCTGGACCGTGTGACTCGTTCATGCAAGCTTCCAATCATCTGTTGTGGGGGATGATCTTTGTAAAAACGTAGGGGAACAGATGTCTCACAAGCTTCTTTTTCATTAGGTTCATTGTAGATTGATGAGCTTGTGATTTGTGGACGATTAGGACCAGCAGAGGTGACAGCCGGAGCTTGTTCAATGTCTGGAGCTGGACACGTGTCAACTTCGGAACTACCAGGCAGTATCACCGGCTCTTCTTCATCTTCGAAAATACCCTCCCCCTGAGAATATGAATCTGGTCCTGCAACACCGGAGCTAGTACCTGGGCTAGCTTCATCAAAAGACACTTCACAAGTCTCCACAATTTTGTTAGTGTCAAGTAAAAGCACACGGTAGCCTCTAGTATGAGATGGATAACCAAGAAACATGCCATCATTGGATCTAGGTTCAAATTTATCAAGATTACCATGTTTCTTAACAAAGCATTTGCAACCAAAGACCCGAAAGTGTGTAACACTAGGCCTATGTCCAAACCGGAGCTCATATGGTGTTTTACCTAGCTTAGCACGCAAGAAAACACGATTTGAGACATAACAAGCGGTTGCTAATGCATCAGCCCAAAATTTCCTAGGGGTTTGATATTCATCAAGCATAGTCCTAGCCATCTCAACTAGGGTTCTGTTCTTTCTTTCTACAACACCGTTTTGTTGAGGTACATATGGTGAAGAAAATTGATGATCTATTCTATTTTCAGCACAAAAGTGATCAAAGAATTGATTTTTAAATTCAATTCCATTATCACTTCTAATTGCTTTTAATGATCCTGGGTGATCAATTGATAATCTAAGAAATAAAGTTCTAATGTGACTAAAGACTTCATTCTTAGACGCCATAAAATACACCCAAGAATATCTAGAATAATCATCAACAATAACAAGAGCATACCATTTACCTCCGAAGGATTGAACACGTGAAGGTCCTACGGTGTCAAGATGCAAAAGTTGACATGGTTCAGTTGTCATGATCATTGTGAGAGGAGTATGTGAACCTGCAACCATCTTAGCATGTCTACAAGAAGAGCACACAATTTCTTTGTCCCCTTTTAGCTTAGGCAGAACACGTATGCGATCAAGAGTACTAACACGCGTTAGGTGATCAAAGCCTACGTGACTAAGTCTACGATGCCAAAAATATAAGTCCTTTGAATCATTAGCAACTAGACACCTATGCTTAGAAGAAGACATATCAAAATCAGCTTTAAAAACTCTTCCAAACCGAGACATGTTAAAAATAAGCTCACTATTTGAATCTACAACTTTGCAGCAGTTTTTATTGAAAGTAATTTCTAGATTTTCATCTAGCAATTGTGAAACAGAAAGCAAGTTATATTTCAAATTTTTGACAAGTGCCACATCCTTCAAAGTGTAGTGATCATTTACTCTAACCGAACCCTTAGCAATTATAGGAGTTGAAGAATTATCGGCAAAAGTAACATTCTCTACACGTGACACAAAGGTGAGGGAGGAGAACCAATATTTGTTACCGGTCATGTGGCGTGAGCAACCTGAATCAACAATCCAAATATTCTCCTTCCTCAAGCGTGTAACCTACATAGAAGCACAATACGCCGTTGACTCAATACTGGGGTTAGTCAAAAGGCATTTAGGAATCCAGTACTGAGTCACGCGACGTGCACCAGGAAAAACACGCGAGTGCTGAGATAAAACAGCAGGTTTATGAGTCAAAGATTGAGGTTTTCTTTTCTTAACAGTTGATTTAGAAGTTGTTACTTGTTTAGAGTGAAAACCAATAGCTCCGGAGGTAAAAGCAGAAGGTCCGGAGGCAAAAACTGAAGCTCCGGAGGGAACAACAGAAGATCCGGTAGCTCTCGGAGCTATCGGAACTATCGGAGCTGCTTTTGCGGATTTCTTACCAGAAGGTCCGGAAGCTACCTTTTGAAATTTCTGACTCAATAAAGCAGGTTGTGTTTTTCTAATTGCATGAAAGTTATAAGATCTAGCAATTTTTCTTTCCTTTTTCTGTTGTTTAGCTAGTCTATAACAAAAATCTATGACATGACCATCTCTACCACAGAAGGTACATTGAAATTTAACTTTGTGTTCATGTCTAGATGAGCAAGCAATATTTTTATTTGAAAACGAATGAGGCAACACTCCTGCAGATTTGAAAACCACTTCTTTTTGTTTAGGAACTGTTTGAATCAAACCACTTCCTAATGACTTTTCAATTTTAGGTGGATGTGCCTTAGCATGAGCATGAGAATCAAAACCTAAACCAGATTTATCATTGCAAGACTTAGAAGAATTCAACAGCAGGTTCAGATTCTTATTTCCATTACAAAACCGTCCTAGTGTCCTATTCATGTCATCAATTTTCTTAGACAAGTCTAGGCAGTTTGCACATGAAGTTTTTCCTTTTAGTTTGCAATTGGAACAATTTTTAACTTCATGAGATCGTAAAGCATTGTTCAGAATGGAAATTTCATTCATTGCATCTTTTAGTTTCTTATCAAGATTTTCACATGCAGAACAATGCAAATCATCTGTAGAACAAGAAGCATCTTTTAAGTTTTTATCATTAAGTGCAGCAAGCTTTTTGTTCTTTTCAATTTCTTCATCAAGTCTGTCTAGAGTGGAGGAATGTGCACTTCTTAGAGAGGACAATTGTTCATAGATCAAGTCACATGAGGGACATGCATCATCACTAGGAATCAAAGTTTTTAAATGGTTAATTTCAGATTCTAGTGATTCAATTTTAGCAGCACTATCCCTAAGCTTTTTGTCCTTTTTCTTGACAATAATAGTTGCACGAGAAATAGCATCACACATTTCATTGCAGGTAGAACATACCTCATCATCGTCACTGTTGTGTTCTGCTTCCTCCTGACTTGATCTTGATCTTGCTCTGCCCGCCATGAAGCATAAGTTGGCCAAGTCATCATTCTCTTCATCACTTTCAAAATCAATGTCACTTGAACTGATCTCTTGAAGTGCGGTGATGAAGCTGTTGATCATCTTGCGTCCTATGGTACCCTTCTTTTTCTTGTTGGAATTTCCAGAGGAGGTCCGGACCTTGCTTTGTTTTTCTTCCCGGGTGGTCGGACCTGAAAGGTTAGGGCATTCTGTACGAAAGTGTCCTGTTTTACCACATTCAAAACAACGTTGAGGTCCGGAGCTTCCTCTCCTTCTAGTTCTCACATTTTGCAATGCTTTTGAGAATCTAGTAGAGATGAGTGCCAACTCCTCTTCTGGAAATTCTTCAATCCGTTCCAGGGTTAGTGAGGACAACAAGGCAAGAGTATTGCAGGATGATGATTGGCCGGAGCTAGACATATCACGTTGTGAGACAAATGCAATAGACTTGTTTGGGTTCTTACGTGCTAGGATGTCAATTTCATGAGTTTTTAGTTTAGAATAAAGTACATCTAATGTAAGAGAACTCATGACAGTTGATTCACGAATAGATGTTACTTTCATCTCCCAAATTGTCATGTCTAATGCACTAAGAAGTTGTCTAGCATTCTCAGCATCAGAAAAATTTACATTGACACTACGTAAGTTGCTGAGAATTTTATTGAACCGAGCAAAGAGGTCATCGATTGACTCACCTGGTTGCATCTCAAAGCGCATATATTCTTTCTTGAACATATCTTGTTTTACCTCCTTGATTGTGTTGGAGCCTTCATGATAATCACAGAGAGCTCTCCAAACGTCGTATGCTGACCGGAGGTGCGCGACACGATCAAAGTCGCTTTGAGTGAGTCCTTGGATGATCAAGTTTCGGGCTTTGTTGTTGTTGTCGACGTCCCGGAGGTTCGTGACAGTGACTTGATCATTGGGTGGCACTTCATAAGGCTTATACACCTTCTCCCATATTGCAAAGCCTTGTGCCTGGATAAAAGCCTCCATGCGTGCCTTCCAAACCTGAAAATCAATACCAGCAAATACACACGGTTTGACGGAGTACTTCTCCATGATGATTAGTCAAAAACACGTGCAAATCACAAAGATTAGAGCACCGTGGCTCTGATACCAATTGTAGGATCGAAGAGCACGTGAAAAGCTATCAGAGGGGGGGTGAATGGTAGATTTAAAAATCTTACGCAGCGGAAACAATTAAACCCTAATCTCTTCGCTAGAAAAACGATCTATTAAAGAAGTCGTGTGTGAGACTAATCTAAACGTGTTTCACCGTGACAAAAGTGATAGTTATCAGAGAGAATCAAGTCACGAAGACAACACAAAAAGAATTACTCAAATCCGTCGAGAAAAACTCAAGTTATGATCAAAAGATCAAACACTGGTCAATCTGACCTACTCGAGAAAAACAATTTCTGGAATGCTGAAAAGAAACTCGTGTAGCACAAAAAACACAAATCCAATGACCGTGAAATTTTGGCAGATGATAGATAATCAAGTTGTGAAGACAACCGAAAAAGAATCACGTCAATTAGATCAGTAAAACTTGAGTTATGCTAAAACCACCGACGGAAGGTAGTGCTGTCCAGAAACTCGACGAGTAAAACTTGTCTGGAACAAGTCGGACGAACAAGGCACAAAAGTTCCTTCAAACTACGAATTTTATTCAATAGAACACAAGAGGAACAGCCCCAAAGTCATCCTTAATGAGCTTTGGCCTTCCCTTGCTTATATAACCAGCCCTTAGGCCATCCCAATACAACTAGGACTCTAATCCTAATCCGATCACAATCGGAACTTACCATAACTGCTCAAGATTCTTCTATACGCAGATAGAAGCAATCTTAAGACTTCCAAACACCTTAGGAACGTATCCCACATTCCTAAAAAACTCAATTTCGTGATACACCCGAAATCCTAACATAACCAACTCGATACTTCCCATACCGAGCCATAACCGACTCTGCCGCAGCCAAAGTCTTCAACCGATACGATCCGATCCTTTCGATCAGATCTTCCTTCCATAATCTGTCTCTAGAAGCATATTGCCACGTCATGCACCACATGCATACGTGCGAACACCTTCCTTCGACCTTCATATGCACTGCCCTTGATTTAATCATCCTGCGCGACCTCCTGACCTGCTCAACCACAGTTCCTCCTGAACTTGGTTGTTGGAACCTCATCTCCTCCTGAGACTAGTCCAATGGATCCTGTCACCAGCCATGACTTGAACTCAAGCAACACCTGCACATGAACAAACAAACAATCTATACGAGCCCAAGTCCTCGACTTGACTCACGTTAGTTCCGAACACAACATCTTACATGAGAACCTCACATAAGCATGTTGCAAAACCATATTAGAAACGATATCAGCCGTATCATCCAAAACGCACCAAAAACTTAGCAAATTACAACTAAGCAATCTTTCCAATCAAGTAAAGCAAGTACGAAACATTGCAAATAAACAGTAGAAGCACTTTGGTCAAGTTCCGGACCTTGCCAGAGCAACCCGGAGCTTGAGTCGGAGCTAAGCAGAAATACTGCAGTCAAGTTCCGGACCTTGCCAGAACAACCCGGAGCTTGAGCCGGAGCTAACAAGAGCTAGTAGAACCTAGCGCCGGAGCTTACCAAAACTAGTAGATCCTGGATCCGGAGCTTATCAAAACTAGTCGAAACTAGTCAACCCAAAAACCGGAGCTAGACAAAGTACGTCGGAGCTTAGCAAAAGCATGCCGGAGCTAACGAAAATATGTCGGAGCTATCAAATATATGCCGGAGCTATCAAATATATGCCGGAGCTAAAGATAAAGCTCACCGGAGCTAACCAAAGCTGGTTGGACTTTACCAAGAAGTCGGACCTAGCATCTAACGTAGCCGGAGCTACCCAAAACAAGCCGGACCTATCGTTGGGCCTTGTTGTAGCTCGGAGCTAGAGTCGGACCTTGATAAAAAGGTGTTTTGGTGATATTTAAAACTTTTATCATCAAAGCCAAGTGTATTCACTACAAACCAATGTATTCAGCACACATAGGTCTTACATATATATTAATAATATATTGTTCGTACTAACACGTATTGACAGGAGCGTGAGACGGGGGTGCCGCCCACCCCTGCTGAGGTCTGGAAGAGAGGTCACAGGGACCCTTCTCAGCCGACGGGGTGCAGTCAGGCTGCAGCCGAGCGGTTGGTAAGTTTAGAAATCATTCATATTAAATATAACTATATAGATTGTTGAACTTACACGGTTTTCTTGTTTTGCAGGCTAAGTATGGGGAGGAGGCTAGGAAGATACACGGCGAGGATTTCGATTGGGAACGTCAACCGATCGATCCTCAAGCCGCGTATGCAACCGGTGGTGGAAAAGCACACGGAAGGTGAGTTTACAAGTCATTTTATCGTTTTCAATTCAAAGTATTCAAGATATTTCAATTTCATATTACTGACTCTCTTTTTTATAGGCTTGCCATATTCGACGGAGTTGTCGACTCGAGGGCGGGGAGACCTGCGAGAGGTAGCTCCTCGCAGGCTTCGTCGGTGGGCACGGGAAGTCGCCGCGTATCGCAGAGGGACATTGAGATGTAGTCCCTCCGAGAAACTGTAGAAGAAAATGAAAGGTGACATGAGGAGGAAAGGAGGGAGGCGGAACGCCAAAGGATCGCGATGGAGGCCACGATCCAAATCCAGTCAGCAGCATTGGCGTAGATGCGGGAAGCAATAAAGGTAACAAAATAAAAACTAAAATTCTTATTAATTCAGCGTAAATGACTTACTAATAGGTAGCATTTAAAGTTTGCAATGACAGGCTATGGCTCGGGCGCAAGGTCTGGGAATTCGGCTACCGGTACTACCACCGGTCCTTCCAGGCGATCCCTCTTCAGCGGGTCAGGTAAGTTTCTATGTAATCCTTCTTCTCCAGCATAATAAGATTGAGATAGATGAAAGAGAGAGATAGTTAGATAGAAGAAAATGATTGAGATAGAAGAAAGATAGAGATAGAATAAAGAGAGACAGAAGGAAGAGTGAAAGATAGATAGAGTAGGATGGGAATGAAGAGAGAGATTAAGATGTAGATGGAGATAGAGAGAGGGGAAGATAGAGGGAGGGAGATGTAGATGGAGATAGAGGGAGGAAGATAGAGGGAAAAGGATAGCAATGGAGAGATAGAGTGAGAAAGAAAGATAGAGTGAGAGACAAAGAGAGAAATGAAAAGAGAGAGGAAGAGAGGGGGATTTAGATGAAGATAGAGGGAGAGGAAGGGAGGGAGAGAGATCTTGATGCATTTATATTATAACTCTAAGTTTCATTAATTGCAGGGATCCGCGACGGTTGCACAAACGACGTCGCCGTCGCTACCGCCGCCTGGAATGAGGCGCGACGACAACTTCGACTTCGGAGGTGGCTCCAGAGGTGGCTACGGAGGTGGATACGGAGGTCAGACCGGCGAGTGAGCCCATGTTTAGTTTGTTGATGTTGATGTGATATTTGTACGATGTGTGTGATGTTTTGAAACTGTTGTGATGTGATGTGATTAATATTGTCTGTTCTGTGAATCTGGCCATCGAGCCGGTTAGTATTTTCTGTTTTTTAAAAAAATAAAAAACCTTATTTGTGACGGCTTTTTATACAGTACCATCGCAAATAAGGTTTCAGGCCGTCGCAATTAAGCCACTGCTATTTGCGATGGCCTGGCCGTCGCAAATAAGGTTTAATTGCGACGGCCGGGCCGTCACAAATAGAGGTGTGGGTCCCGGAGGAGGACACGTGGGCCCTGCCCACTGAACTTAATTGCGACGGCCAGGCCGTCGCAAATAGATGCACTTAATTGCGACAGTCAGGCCGTCGCAAATAAGCTTTAATTGCGACGGCCCGGCCGTCGCAAATAAAGTTGCGGGGCCCACAGGCCCGCGGCAATAACTTGTGAAGGCCTCTACAAGCCGTTGCAATTAAGCTTATTTGCGACGATGGCCGTCGCAAATAAGCTTAATTGCGACGATTTATTTGCAACGGCTAGAAACCGTCGCAAATAAGTAAAGCCGTCGCAAATAGCTTATTTGCGACGGCCATGGCCGTCGCAAATCGTCGGGATTCCTATAGTGTTGCTTGGGCGTTCCCTAGTATCTTGGTCTAGCAAGAAGCAAAATTCTGTCGCCTTGTCCACGGCGGAAGCGGAATAGATCGCGGCCGGTGCATGTTGTGCCCAAATTCTATATATGAAGCAAACCCTTTTGGACTTTGGTGTTAAACTTGGTTGTGTGCCTCTCCTTTGTGACAATGAAAGTGCGGTTAAGATAGCTACAAACCCCGTTCAACACTCCCGCACTAAGCACATTGACATTCGCCATCATTTCTTCAGGGACCATGAAGCTAAGGGAGACATCTCATTGCAAGGTGTTAGGTCCGAAGAACAATTGGCGGATATCTTCACTAAACCACTCGATGAGAAGACTTTTTCTAGGCTAAGAAGTGAGTTAAATGTTCTAGATGCATCGAACATCATGTAAGTTGCCATGATCATGTAAGAATGCATCTCATATAGGTCTTGTCTAACTTTCAAAGGATAGGGGTGAGCAAGGGTTAGCTTGGGATGGAGGTTCTTTTGAGTTTCCCCAAGGCTTGGAGAGTGGCTCTCCCTGAAGAAGCCTTTGAAAGGTTCAAACATGGCAAGATATACTTTATGTCTTGCATGATGCTTGCCATATATACTTGCACTCATATTTAAATCTCCTGCATTATAAATTGTTTGGCATTGCATACGGTAGATTGTCACAAAGGGGAACCCACCTCATGAGAAAGAGACTTTTTTGAAATGCAATATCTCAACTCATATGAGGTGGAAAGAACAAAATGTTAGGTGCGTTGATGCCTAAAGGAACATGCTTTAAAGAGATAGAAGTCTTCATCCTCTAGCTCACAAAGCATGGGCCTTACATTTTATTTGGATAATTTCCTCCCCATTTTCTTCGTGTTCTATTCGCTTTAAGGCTTAGGTAAGTTATTGGCAAATTAGCATTTTTGAGGGGTAAGGGGCTGGCCAAAAAGTCTTGAGACATGTGTTTCTCATTGTTTGTTGTTTGGTCAAAGGACATATATGGGATGTTGCTGTTTTGTAGTCATCGTATTATTCGATGCTTAGGCCAGACCATCATCGGATCAGTTGGTGTTCAAAGACCAAGAGCCAGTTCAGTCAGTAACACAAATCAACTGATGAGTTCATTCTGAGAAACATCGGTGCATCCGATGTTCACATTTCTAGAACTGTGTTGAATTCCACGATGCAAATCAGTTCAACGTCGGTCCATCCGGTGTCAACGGTACCTTTTTGAATACCCTTAATGTGCCATTCGACCGATGATCCTAACTTTCAACGTCGGTCCATCCGGTGTTAAAATTTCAGCTAGGGTTTGGGACCCACTTTTTAAACACCCGCTCGCCTCCCTCCTCTCTCTCTCCCCGACCCTGACACCTTCGCTCGTCCTTCCGCCGCCGCCGCTTCTCTCACCCTGCACCACCGCCGCCTTCGGCCGCCACCGCACCACCGCAGCAGCGCTACCGCCGCCGCTCCCTCCAGCGCTGCCGCCGTCGCCTCTCAAGCGCCGCCGCCGCCGCTTCCTCCAGCGCCGCCACCACCGCTTCCTCCACTGCCGCCCCAAGCAAGCCGCACCACTGCCACCCTCGCCGTCGTGGTGCCTCCCTCTACGGCCGCCACTACGCTGCTAGGGTTTCCGGCCACTACAATCTTCGTGTCACCGTTCCGTGCGCGTGACATCGTCAACTTCATTCTCACGTATCGTCTCAATGGCTAGTGACAAGAAGGGAAAGGGCAAGGCCATTGCGGAGCCGGCCGCAAAGAAGCAAAAGCTGTCGAAGGAGGAGAAGAAGGCTTTGATGGCCGCTCGTGCCGCCGAGGAGCAAGAACGTGGCCGAGGAGGATCACTGAGGATCCGCGAGGCTCGCCAGATGCAGCCTCCCGTGCTAGATGAGTCCGAGGCAGAAGAAGAGCCGGAAGTTCCGCTTGTTCGCCGGCGCTCAGCCAGGACCCGTGGGGGTCATCCGCCGGCAGTACCACGTTCGAGACCCTCAGCTGCCGATCTTCGAGAGGACAGGGCGGTCCAGAGAGCCATCTACGAGATGGACACCACCGTCCGTGTTGGTGAAGGTGTCCGGTTGACAGATTACAGGAAGATGAAGGCCAAGCAGCTTAGACGACTCAGATGGAGCGTTTTGCTTGAGAAGTGGTTCCCGCAGCCCAGAGAGGCACTTGTGGACAGCCAGTTCTGGACCTTGACTCAGGTGTCACTGTACGAGACGTATAGACGCCGAGGCCACAAGCTCTTCCAGCACAACTTCTTGGACTGGGATCAGCTTGCACTAGCGGCCGAGACGGAGATACGTCCCTACTTTGAGAGGTACAGAGGGCTGGTGGAGCTGAGAGGAGTGCCTACGTGGATTACTGGGTCCGTGTTTTCTACACCACCCTCTACGTCTCTGAGGGCCGCCGATCTATAGACTTCATGTTCATGGGCCAGCACCACCACCTGACGAGACAGACTTTGGCACAACTACTAGGAGTGGATCTCCATGACACTTGCCTGCACAAGAGAGTGTATGGACAGGAAGACCCACCGAGGAGGCCGCTCACTGGAGGAGTGGCACCACCACTAGAGGAGATACGCTCTCTGTTTGCACCGTCCTTCTCTCCAGACCAGCCGAGGGTACCGGCATTGCTGACTCCAGCTGCGCGCACAGTGCACCTTGCCTTGCGCCGCACACTTTTGCCGAGGTCCGGGTATATAGAGGGGTTCACCAGCCTGCAGCAGACCCTTTTGTTCTACATCGTGAACGGGATGGAGTTCGATATTGTGGACATCCTCATATGTGAGATGGAGGACGTGATCACCGATGGAGTTGGCATGATGAGGCAGCTTGTGTTTGGACACTGGATCAGCTACCTGCTCTCCATGGTTGTTCCTGAGGAGTCCGCCGTGCATGACAGTCTCACTGACGAGAGTGTCACACAGTTCAGCCACTACCGTGCTCCAGCTCCTGGAGACCGCCGCCTTGGCCATCCAGTCGAGCGTCAGGTTCGTGCTCGGCTATCAGAGGAGGATTGGTCTGACCAGGAGAAGGAAGACGAGAGGCTTGCATAGGCAGAGGCTCAAGGGGAGGACTTTCAGCACATTTGGTCCGAGAGTGACACAGATGACAGTGTTGAGGAGTACTTCCCACCTCCTCCCTCACCCAGGCAGCACGACGTGGAGGCTGGAGGCTCGATGGTGCCACCCCCTACTCCACCTCCCGTCTCAGAGGCACAGGTCTCTCAGCCGTCCAAGCTCACCTCCCTCCTCCAGCAGATGGTCGAGCAGCAGCGCCTGGACCGGCTTGCAGCTGAGCAGGCCCGAGCTGAGCAGGCAGCACGTCTTTTGGAGCTCCAGCAGCAGCAGCAGGAGATGCAGCGCCAGCTCGCCTGTGAGAGGCGAGAGGACACAGGCAGGCTGACTGGGCTCATAGATCAGATGCACCAGCGCTCCCTCGACCAGCAGCAGCAGACGCAGCAGGTGATGATGGGCATCCTGGGGTTGATCACCAACCTCTACACCCAGACCGGGATGACCCTGCCGTCGCAGCTGCCAGGCTTTGCTCCACCCCCACCTGTCCTTGCTCCAGCTGCAGCTCCAGTGCCGACCACGCCGATCCCGACGATCAGCATGTCTCCTCTGCTGGCTCCAGGCGCACTGATCCACTCTCCGCTGCCGGTTACGACGTTGTTCCAGCAGACACCGGCATCCGTTGTCAGTGCCCCGTTGCCAGCAGCTCCGACACAGCAGGCACCGACAGCGGCTCCTATGGCTCCTTCAGCTCCCTCCACTTCTACTCCAGCCTCAGTCGCAGCAGCAGGCAGCAGCTCCGATGACAGCACCCCCGACGGTGACCAGTTCGTCATTGCTCCGAGCACTCAGGGTTCTTAGGCACTCGGATCCCTTTTTGGTGTCTTGATGCCAAAGGGGGAGAAGAGTTAGAGTAGAGTCAGGGGGAGGATAGCCTAGCCTCAGGGGGAGTGTCCTAGCTGTAGAGGGAGTTTATCTATATCTTTTGTAATTTGGTGCGTTTGCTACTCATTTGCTATTCATTATGTATTCATGTGCCACTTATTCTCCTGAGTTATTCATCGATTGAGCTTTCGCGTTATTAATCTCTTTTGAGTCTTCAAGTTTAAAATGCCATATCTTGTATTCATTGCATATCTTCTTGAGTATCATACTATCAAATTCATTATTATTATGCTTCACTTGTTGTGTTGTCATCAATCATCAAAAAGGGGGAGATTGAAAGCATCTAGGCCCCCCCCCCCATGAGGTATGGTTTCGGTGATTAATGACAACCATTGGATTTTACTAATGAATTTGTGGATGCAAGGTCTCCCATATAAATCAATCAAATGAAAGCTATATGAATATGAACATCAACTAATGATCATTGGAGACCACTAAACAATCACTTTATGAGATCAATCAATGTTACGAAGATTAGAAGTAAAAGCTCTGTAAGACCTATGTGTGCTGAATACATTGGCTTGTAGTGAATACACTTGGCTTTGATGATAAAAGTTTTGAATATCACCAAAACACCTTTTTATCAAGGTCCGACTCTAGCTCCGAGCTATAGCAAGGTCCGACGATAGATCCGGCTTATTTTGGGTAGCTCCAGTTTCGTTCGATGCTAGGTCCGACTAGCTTTGGTCAGCTCCGGTGAGCTTTATCTTTAGCTCCGGCATGACTTTGTTAGCTCCGGCATGTCTTTGATAGCTTTGACATATATTTGATAACTCCGGCATGCTTTTGCTAAGCTCCGACGTACTTTGTCTAAGCTTCGGTTTTGGGTTGACTAGTTTTGACTAGTTTTTGGTAAGCTCCGGTGCTAGGATCTACTAGTTTTGGTAAGCTCCAGCAGGTGCTTCATTGTACTAGTTTTGGTAAGCTCCGGCGCTAGGTTCTACTAGCTTTTGTTAGCTCCGGCTCAAGGTCCGGGTTGCTCTGGCAAGGTCCGGAACTTGACTGTAGTGCTTCTGCTTTTCATTTGCAATGTTTCGTACTTGCTTTACATTGTTGGAAAGATTGCTTAGTATTCATTTACTAAGTTTTTGGTGCGTTTTGGATGATATAGCTGATATCGTTATGCTATGCTTTGCAACATGCTTATGTGAGGTGCTCACATAAGGTGTTGTGTTCGGAACTAACTTGAGTCAAGTCGATGACCTGGGCTCGTATGGATTGGTTGTTTATTCATGTGCAGGTGTTGCTTGAGTTCAAGTCATGGCTGGTGACGGGATCCATTGGACTAGTCTCAGGGAGGAGATGAGGTTCCAACAACCAAGTTCATAAGGAACTGTGGTTGAGCTGATCAGGAGGTCGCGCAGGATGATTGAATCAAGGGCGGTGCATATGAAGATTACTGGATGTCGAAGGAAGGTGTTTGCATGTATGCATGTGGTGCATGACGTGGCAACATGGTTCCGAAGATGGGATAAGGAAGGAAATATCTGGTTGGAAGGATCGGATCGTATCGGTTTATGACTTTGGCTGCGGCGAAGTCGGTTATGGCTCGGTATGGAAAGTATCGAGTTGGTTATGTTAGGATTTCGTGTGTGTCACGAATTTGAGTTGTTTAGGAATGTGGGATACGTTCCTAAGGGGTTTGGAAGTCTTAAGATTGCTTCTATCTGCGTATAGAAGAATCTTGAGCAGTTATGGAAAGTTACGATTCGTGATCTGAGTAGGATTGGAGTCCTAGTTGATATTGGGTTGGCCTAAGGGCTGGTTATATAAGCAAGGGAGCCCAGAGCTCGTGGTAGACGACTTTGGGGCTGTTCCTCTTGTGTTCTATTGAATAAAATTCATAGTTTGAAGGAACTTTTGTGCCTTGTTCGTCTGACTTGTTCCAGACAAGTTTTACTCGTCAAGTTTCTGGACAGCACTACCTTTCGTCGGTGGTTTTATCATAACTCGAGTTTTACAGATCCAATTGACGTGATTCTTTTTCGGTTGTCTTCACAACTTGATTATCTATCATCTTTCAAAATTTACGGTCATTGTATTTGTGGTCTATGATCTACACGAGTTTCTTTGCAGCGTTCCATAACTGTTTTTTCTCGGGTAGGACAGATTGACCATTGTTTGATCTTTCGATCATAACTTGAGTTTTTCTTGACGGATTTGAGTGATTCTTTTTGTGTTGTCTTAGTGACTTGATTCTCTCTGATATCTATCACTTTTGTCAGGTGAAACACGTTTAGATTAGTCTCACACACGATTTCTTTAAGAGATTGTTTTTCTGCCGAAGGGGTTGGGGTTTAATTGTTTCCGCTGCGTAAGGTTTTTAAATCTACCATTCACCCCCCCTCTGGTAGCTTTTCACGTGCTCTTCGATCCTACAATTGGTATCAGAGCCACGGTGCTCTAATCTTTGTAATTTGCACGTGTTTTTTGACTAATCATCATGGAGAAGTACTCTGCCAAACCTTGTGTGTTTGCTGGTATTGATTTTTAGGTTTGGAAGGCACGCATGGAGGCTTTTATCCAGGCACAAGGCTTTGCAATATGGGAGAAGGTGTATAAGCCTTATGAAGTGCCACCTAATGATCAAGTCATGGCCACAAACCTATGGGACGTCGACAACAACAACAAAGCCCGAAACTTGATCATCCAAGGACTCACTCAAAGCGACTTTGATCGAGTCGCGCACCTCCGATCAGCATACGATGTTTGGAGAGCTCTCTGTGATTATCATGAAGGCTCCAACACAATCAAGGAGGTAAAACAAGATATGTTCAAAAAGGAATATATGCGTTTTGATATGCAACCAGGTGAGTCTATCGATGACCTCTTTGCTCGTTTCAATAAAATTCTCAGCAACTTACGTAGTGTCAATGTTAATTTTTCTGATGCTGATAATGCTAGGCAACTTCTTAGTGCATTAGACATGTCAATTTGGGAGAGAAAGTAACATCTATTCGTGAATCAACTGTCATGAGTTCTCTTACATTAGATGTACTTTATTCTAAACTAAAAACTCATGAAATTGACATCCTAGCACGTAAGAACCCAAATAAGTCTATTGCATTTGTTTCACAACGTGATATGTCTAGCTCCGGCCAATCATCATCTTGCAATACTCTTGCTTTGTTGTCCTCTCTAACCCTTGAACAGATTGAGGAGTTTTCAGAGGAGGAGCTAGCACTTCTCTCTACGAGGTTCTCAAAAGCATTGCAAAATGTGAGAACTAGAAGGAGAGGAAGCTCCGAACCTCAACGGTGCTTCGAATGTGGTAAGACGGGACATTTTCGTTCAGATTGCCCTAACCTTTCAGGTCCTACTTCCCGAGATGAAAAGAAAACAAGAACGAAGCACTCCTCTGCAAAAGATACGAAGAAAAAGAATGGTACCATAGGACGCAAGATGATTAACAGCTTCATCACCGCACTTCAAGAACTTAGTTCAAGTGATGTAGACTTTGAAAGTGATGAAGATGATGACGATCTGGCCAACTTATGCTTTATGGCGTGCAAATCAAGATCAACTATGGAGGAGGCAGAACACAACAGCGACAATGAAGAGGTATGTCCTACTTGCGAAGAAATGTGTGATGCTATTTCTCGTGCAACTATTATTGTCAAGAAAAAGGACAAAAAGCTTAGGGATAATGCTGCTAAAATTGAATCACTAGAATCTGAAATTAACCGTTTAATAACTTTGATTCCTAGTGATGATGCATGTCCCTCATGTGACTTAATCTATGAACAATTGTCCACATTAAGAAGTGCATACTCCTCCACTCTAGATAGACTTGATGAAGAAATTGAAAAGAACAAAGAGCTTGATGCACTTAATGATAAAAACTTGAAAGATGCTAGCTGTTCTATAATTGATTTGCATTGTTCTACTTGTGAGGATCTTGATAAGAAACTACAGGATGCTATGAATGAAATTTCTATATTGAACAATGCTTTACGTTCTCATGAAGTTAAATTATGTTCAAATTGCAAACTAAAAGGAAAAACTTCATGTGAAAATTGCCTTGATCTGTCCAATAAACTTGATGACATGCATAGGACATTAGATCGGTTTTGTAATGGGAATAAGAACCTAAACTTGCTGCTGAATTCTTCCAAGTCTTGCAATAATAAAACTGGTTTAGGTTTTGATTCTCATGCTCATGCTAAGGCACATCCACCTAAAATTGTAAAGTCATTAGGAAGTGGTTTGATTCAAACAGTTCCTAAATAAAAAGGAGTGGTTTTCAAATCTGCAGGAGTGTTGCCTCATTCGGTTTCAAATAAAAATATTGCTTGCTCATCTAGACATGAACACAAAGTTAAATTTCATTGTACCTTCGGTGGTAGAGATGGTCATGTCATAGATTTTTGTTATAGACTAGCTAAACAACAGAAAAGGGAAAGAATGGTTGCTAGATCTCATAACTTTCATGCAAAATTTGCTGCACACATTGAACCGAATGTAAAACCTGCTGTTTTGAGTCAAAAACATTCGAAGTTTACCTTCGGACCTTCTGTTTTTGCCTCCGGAGCTACTGATTTTTGTGCTACACAAGTAACACCTTATAGGTCAGTAGTTAGGAATAAAAAATCTCAAACTTTGACTCATAAACCTGCTGTTTTGTCCCAGCTTTCGCGTGTTTTTCCTACTGCACATCGCGTGACTCAGTACTGAATTCCTAAAAGCCTTTTGACTAACCACAGTATTGAGTCATCGACGTATTGTGCTTCTATGTAGGTTACACGTTTGAGGAAGGAGAACATTTGGATTATGGATTCAGGTTGCTCACGCCACATGACCGGTAACAAAGATTGGTTCTCCTCCCTCTCTTTTGTGTCACGTGTAGAGAATGTTACTTTTGCCGATAATTCTTCAACTCCTATAATTGCTAAGGGTTTGGTTAGAGTAAATGATCACTACACTTTGAAGGATGTGGCACTTGTCAAAAATTTTAAATACAACTTGCTTTCTGTTGCACAGTTGCTAGATGAAAATCTAGAAATTATTTTCAATAAAAACTGCTGCAAAGTTGTAAGTTCAAATAGTGAGCTTATTTTTAACATGTCTCGGTTTGGAAGAGTTTTTAAAGCTGATTTTGATATGTCTTCCTCTAAGCATAGATGTCTAGTTGCTAATGATTCAAAGGACTTATATTTTTGGCATCGTAGACTTGGTCACGTAGGCTTTGATCACCTAACGCGTGTTAGTGCTCTTGATTGCATACGTGGGCTGCCTAAGCTTAAAGGGGACAAAGAAATTGTGTGCTCTTCTTGTAGACATGCTAAGATGGTTGCAGGTTCACATACTCCTCTCACAATGATCATGACAACTGAACCATGTCAACTTTTGCATCTTGACACCGTAGGACCTTCACGTGTTCAATCTTTCGAAGGTAAATGGTATGTTCTTGTTATCGTTGATGATTATTCTAGATACTCTTGGGTTTACTTTATGGCGTCTAAGAATGAAGTTTTTAGTCACTTTAGAACTTTATTTCTTAGATTATCAATTGATCACCCAGGATCATTAAAAGCAATTAGAAGTGATAATGGAACTGAATTTAAAAATCAATCTTTTGATCACTTTTGTGCTGAAAATAGAATAGATCATCAATTCTCTTCACCATATGTACCTCAACAAAACGGTGTTGTAGAAAGAAAGAATAGAACCTTAGTTTAGATGGCTAGGACTATGCTTGATGAATATCAAACTCCTAGGAAATTTTGGGCTGATGCGTTAGCAACCGCTTGTTATGTCTCAAATCGTGTTTTCTTGCGTGCTAAGCTAGGTAAAACACCATATGAGCTTCGGTTTGGACATAGGCCTAGTGTTACACACTTTCGGGTCTTTGGTTGCAAATTCTTTGTTAAGAAACATGGTAATCTTGATAAATTTGAACCTCGATCCATTGATGGCATGTTTCTTGGTTATCCATCTCATACTAGAGGCTACCGTGTGCTATTACTTGACACTAACAAAATTGTGGAGACTTGTGAAGTGTCTTTTGATTAAGCTAGCCCAGGTACTAGCTACGGTGTTGCAGGACCAGATTCGTATCCTCAGGGGGGGGGGGGGGTATTTTCGAAGATGAAGAAGAACCGGTGATAGTGCCTGGTAGTTCCGAAGTTGACACGTGTCCGGCTCCGGACATTGAACAAGCTCCGGCTATCACCTATGCTGGTCCTGATCGTCCACAAGTCACAAGATCATCAATCTACGATGAACCTAATGAAGAAGAAGCTTGTGAGACATCTGTTCCCCTACGGTTTTACAAAGATCATCCCCCATAACAGATGATTGGAAGCTTGCACGAATGAGTCACATGGTCCAGGTTTTACGATCCGAACTCTCATGCTCATTCTGCTTTTGTTGCTTCTTTTGAACCCAAATATATATCACACGCACTCACTAATGAATCTTGGATTATTGCCATGCAAGAAGAGTTAGAAAATTTTGAAAGAAATAATGTTTGGAAACTTGTACCTCCACCTCAAGGTCACACTTTAATAGGAACTAAATGGGTATTTAAAAATAAACAAAGTGAGGATGGGGTTGTTGTTAGGAATAAGGCTAGGTTGGTTTCTCAAGGTTTCACTCAAGTTGAAGGTCTAGATTTTGATGAAACTTTTGCTCCTGTCGCTAGATTAGAAGCCATAAGAATTTTGTTAGCTTTTGCAGCATCTAAAGGTTTTAAGCTATATCAAATTGATGTTAAAAGTGCTTTTCTTAATGGCTACATAGATGAGGAGGTTTATGTCAAACAACCACCGAGTTTTGAAAATCCAGATTTTCCTAATCATGTTTACAAACTGTCCAAAGCCTTATACGGTCTCAAACAAGCCCCTAGAGCATGGTATGATAGGTTAAAAACATTCTTACTTGAAAAGGGGTTTACCATGGGCAAGGTTGATAAAGCTCTTTTTGTGCATAAACATTACAATGACTCATTATTCGTTCAAGTGCATGTGGATGATATTATCTTTGGTTGTGCTTCTCATGATCTTGTGTCCAAGTTTTCAACAATGATGAGTTCCGAATTTGAAATGAGTATGATGGGTGAACTCACTTACTTTTTGGGGCTGCAAATCAAGCAAACCAAGGAGAGTACCTTTGTGCATCAAACGAAGTATACCAAAGACCTCCTAAGGCGCTTCAACATGGACAAAAGCAAGCCTCTTCGGACACCAATGGGAACAGCAACAACACTTGAACTTGATGAAGATGGTGAATCCGTGGATCAAAAAGAATATAGAAGCATGATCGGATCACTTTTGTACCTCACGGCATCAAGACCGGACATACAATTCAGCGTATGTCTTTGTGCACGGTTTCAAGCTTCCCCACGTGTTTCACATCGTCAAGCCATCAAAAGGATTCTTAGGTACTTACATGGAACTCAAGAATTTTGCATTTTTCTTCTTTCTTCCTCAACCGTTACTTTGAAAGCTTTTTCGGATGCTGATTTTGGGGGTTGTAGGATTGATAGGAAAAGTACTTCTGGTGCTTGTCATTTTCTTGGTAATTCTCTTGTTGCTTGGTCCTCTAGAAAACAAAATTCAGTTGCACAATCCACAGCCGAATCTGAATATGTAGCTGCTGCTAGTGCTTGCTCACAAATTCTTTGGATTGTTCAATCACTTAAGGACTATGGGGTTGATCTAGATAGTGTTCCACTATTCTGTGATAACACTAGTGCCATTTGCATTGCTAAAAACCCCGTGCAACATTCTAGAACTAAGCACATTGACATTAGGTATCACTTTCTCCGAGATAATGTTGAAAAAGGAAACATTGTGCTTCACCATGTTGATACTGAACATCAATTGGCTGACATTTTTACAAAACCTTTGGATTTCACTCGTTTTTGTTACATTCGTAGTGAAATAGGGGTTATGCATCCTCATGGCTTAAATTGAGGGGGAGTTTTTGAAACTTGGGAAGTCTAAGTGTTAATCTGAAATTAAAATAATATGAGCATAGTATTTCATACATATATGACTTTGTGATTCCTTTTACATGCTGAAAGTTCTTACTACATTACTCGTGTTATACATTTTGTAGTTTTTGCCATGTCTAGTAATTGGAATAATTACTTACACTAAATCTGGTCATGGTCGAACTTTCTTGCTGTTTTGAACTTGTTGCATGCTCACAAATGCTTTTAATCATTAAGAATTCATCAAGTAATCAACTCACATGTTGGGTTTTTATGAACAAACATAAATTGAGAAAAGATCAAGAGAATATGCATGCATCACACTTCTTCTTTTGAGATGGCTTGTCATTGCACTTAGATATGAACTTGGAAGAAGTTGTGTATGATTAAAACCATGTCCTTAAGCTTCTGATTGTCAAATGACATAGGCTTGGCTTGGTTGGTTAGAATAAGGCAGATGCGCATATAATCTCTTGCAAATATCATATGATATAAATTTATGCTTTGAAAAATAATAAAATGCAGCAACTAGTGTCATGTTATCAGGTTTTGAGATAGTTAAGTTTGTGAGATCATGACTTTATTAAATTGAAAATTGGCTTACACTACTTTATGTATTTCATTGATGTGATAATGTAAAGTACTTGATAGTATGACTTGGATGAGCTTTGCTTATATGTATATGTTATAATATGCTCATAACAACTAAAGTTGAAGAGATAATTTATTTATATGCTCATAACTTGCTGAATACATTGTCAAAGGGGGAGAGATAAGCATGAAGAGAAAGAGAATATGTGCATAATGAGAGATAATAAAGGGGGGAGATTTTCTTTTGATTTACAAAAGGGGAGAAATTGCCTTCAAAACTTTTAATGAGAATAAGCCAATGTTCGGATTTTAAATGGTGTTGCCAATGCATTCATCAAGGGGGAGATTGTAAGACCTATGTGTGTCGAATACATTGGCTTGTAGTGAATACACTTGGCTTTGATGATAAAAGTTTTGAATATCACCAAAACACCTTTTTATCAAGGTCCGACTCTAGCTCCGAGCTATAGCAAGGTCCGACGGTAGGTCCGGCTTGTTTTGGGTAGCTCCGGTTACGTTCGATGCTAGGTCCGACTAGCTTTGGTCAGCTCCGGTGAGCTTTATCTTTAGCTCCGGCATGTCTTTGATAGCTCCGACATATATTTGATAACTCCGGCATGCTTTTTCTAAGCTCTGACGTACTTTGTCTAAGCTCCGGTTTTGGGTTGACTAGTTTTGACTAGTTTTTAGTAAGCTCCGGTGCTAGGATCTACTAGTTTTGGTAAGCTCCGGCAGGTGCTTCATTGTACTAGTTTTGGTAAGCTCCGGCGCTAGGTTCTACTAGCTTTTGTTAGCTCCGGCTCAAGGTTCAGGTTGCTCTGGCAAGGTCCGGAACTTGACCGTAGTGCTTCTGCTTTTCATTTGCAATGTTTCATACTTGCTTTACATTGTTGGAAAGATTGCTTAGTATTCATTTACTAAGTTTTTGGTGCGTTTTGGATGATATAGCTGATATCATTATGCTATGCTTTTGCAACATTCTTATTTGAGGTGCTCACATAAGGTGTTGTGTTTGGAACTAACTTGAGTCAAGTCGAGGACTTGGGCTCATATGGATTGGTTGTTTATTCATGTGCAGGTGTTGCTTGAGTTCAAGTCATGGCTGGTGACGGGATCCATTGGACTAGTCTCAGGGAGGAGATGAGGTTCCAACAACCAAGTTCGGAAGGAACTGTGGTTGAGCTGATCAGGAGGTCGCGCAGGATGATTGAATCAAGGGCGGTGCATTTGAAGGTTACTGGACGTCGAAGGAAGGTGTTTGCATGTATGCATGCGGTGCATGACGTGGAAACATGGTTCCGAAGATGGGATAAGGAAGGAAAGATCTGGTTGGAAGGATCGGATCGTATCGGTTGATGACTTTGGCTGCGGCGAAGTCGGTTATGGCTCGGTATGGAAAGTATCGAGTTGGTTATGTTAGGATTTCGTGTGTGTCACGAATTTGAGTTGTTTAGGAATGTGGGATACGTTCCTAAGGGGTTTGGAAGTCTTAATATTGCTTCTATCTGCGTATAGAAGAATCTTGGGCAGTTATGGAAAGTTACGATTCGTGATCTGAGTAGGATTGGAGTCCTAGTTGATATTGGGTTGGCCTAAGGGCTGGTTATATAAGCAAGGGAGCCAAGAGCTCGTGGTAGATGACTTTGGGGCTGTTCCTCTTGTGTTCTATTGAATAAGATTCATAGTTTGAAGGAACTTTTGTGCCTTGTTCGTCCGACTTGTTCCAGACAAGTTTTACTCGTTGAGTTTCTGGACAGCACTACCTTTAGTCGGTGGTTTTATCATAACTCGAGTTTTACAGATCCAATTGACGTGATTCTTTTTCGGTTGTCTTCACAACTTTATTATATATCATCTGTAAAAATTTTACGGTCATTGGATTTGTGGTCTATGATCT
This sequence comes from Tuctoria greenei, assembly GCA_036927565.1. Lineage (NCBI taxonomy): Eukaryota > Viridiplantae > Streptophyta > Magnoliopsida > Poales > Poaceae > Tuctoria > Tuctoria greenei. The sequence goes on from JAYESD010000010.1 coordinate 100,593,442, forward strand.
ACACGAGTTTCTTTGCAGCGTTCCAGAACTGTTTTTTCTCGGGTAGGACAGATTGACCATTGTTTGATCTTTCGATCATAACTTGAGTTTTTCTCGACGGATTTGAGTGATTCTTTTTGTGTTTTATTCCTGACTTGATTCTCTATGATATCTATCACTTTTGTCACGGTGAAACACGTTTAGATTAGTCTCACACACGATTTCTTTAAGAGATCGTTTTTCTGCCGAAGGGGTTGGGGTTTAATTGTTTCCGCTGCGTAAGATTTTTAAATCTACCATTCACCCCCCCCCCCCTCTGGTAGCTTTTCACGTGCTCTTCGATCCTACAAGCTCATATGTCAAAGTTATTCAATCATAATTGACAACACTCAATGCTTGACAATCATCAGAAGTATATTTCCAACAAATGTCTAAGAGGTCAATCGAGCAAAATACAAAAGAATCACTTAGTACAACTCGAAGCAAAAAAAATCAACTCACCGGATCAAACGATGTTTCCAGAGAACAACACATCGGTCAAGTTGATTCAGCAGAAGAAGAAGACCTCAGCGGATCATCCGATGTCAAGGGCAATGTTACATCGGTCCATCAGTACAGTATGCAATATCCCTAGACCAAGTGTAGCACCGGATCAATCGATGTACAACAATATACACATCGGTCAATCACTCCAGTAAGCATCAAGTCTGAACCAATTCTGGAGGAAGTGCCACCGGATCATCCGATGAGAAGACAAGAGTAATATCGGTCTAACAACGGTCATATCTAACACAGTGACATCAGCTGAAGTGAACTTGACCGATGATAACTGAAGGGAGAGCATCGGATCATCCGGTGTTCGCAGAGCAGTGATGTCAGCCTACTTTTCCAACGGCTATTTCGTGGAGGCTGACTATTTATACCCCTTCAACCTGTCTATTCGACAAGCCTTGATCACCAGACATACTCTACACATTCTCAAGCATTCAAGACACTGAGCTACCACTTCTAGATCATTTACACCTCCTACACACCAAGAGATAGGCTAGAACTAGCTAGAGATAATGCTTGTGTGCTTCCATTCTTGGTGAGTGGAGTCTCTAGTGTAGTGAGAGCTGTAAGGGAGTGTCCCTTGGTGTTTGTAACTGAGAGAGACTTCCGGAGCTTGCCAAGACGGTTGTGGAAGCCCGGAGGATCCAAGTTGTACAAGGCTTGAGCTCCACCTTGCTGAGGTTGGCGAACGGAGAAGAATAGTGAAGATCCCTAGTCTCGGTGACTTGGGTGTGGCTATACCCTTTGGTGGGTGCCACAACGTGGATGTAGGAAGATCTTGACAATCTTGCTGAACCACGGGATAAATTTTCGTGTCTCCTCGGGAGTTTGCATTCTCTTCCTGTCACCCTACACTTATGCATTTTATATACCGCGAAGTTGCTATTTACTTCAATGCATAGGTTGTTTGCGTAGGGAATTGGGCTTTTAGTAATTAAGTTTTATTGTCTTAATTTTTGAAAAGAAGCCCAATTCACCCCCCTATGGGCATTCAATCCTTACAACTGTCAAGAAGATATGCTCATTTGTGAAAGAAAGAAATGTCATGTGGTTGAAGAGCTCCTTAAGCTTGAAAAGGAGAAAAGTATGGCACTTGAGCTTGAACTAGCCTTGAGTAAGGAAACTTACTCAAAACTAGAAGACTTACACGTTGCAATCAATAATGAACTTTGAAAGTGCATCTAGGAATTTCTTGTGGGTTTTGGTTGATTAATGACAAACAAATGAGATTTTAACAAAATTGTTGAGATGAGCGCAGGTTTTAAAGAGATTAGAAGGAAATCTTAAAGAGAAAGGAGAATGAGGATCTAAAAGAAAAGGAGCTCAAGACATGAAAAGAATACTTATTTTGTAAGGCGTGTGTGGGAGAAACACACCCCAAGAGCTGAAGTGAAAGAGACTGCACTCACTGCACAGAAATCAACATGTACGGCTAGTCCGATTTACACCAGACTAGTCTGATATCTCTCGGATTAAAAATGGACAAGCCTCCATTGTGCGGAATTATCCGCAGCACTCCACATTTACACAGCACTGGACTAGTCCGTTATCTAACAGACTAGTCCGATAATCCTCTGACTAAAATCGGACAAGTCCTCCAAGTCCGGACTTGTCCTTAGACCTATGGTTTTTCACTACATCGGATAAGTCTGATATCCACCGAACTAGTTAGAAACTCTTTGAATAAAATCGGACAAGTCCCTTCAAGTGCAGACTTGTCCTTAGTCCTACACAGTGTTCACCACACCGGACTAGTCCGATATCTAACGGACTAGTATAAAAAGTTTCTGTGTGCAGATCGTACTAGTTTGTACCTTAACGGACTAGTCCGGTATCCATCAACACTTAGGATTTCTCACAAACACACACACCGTACTAGTCCGGACATCGCAAACCCTAACGGTAACTTTGGGAAACCCTAGTATAAATAGAGGTGTACGGCCACACAACTAACTCTCTCGACTCCCTGCACCGTCACACCTCCCAAGACCCAAAAAATACACCTCTCCACTCATTCTAAACCTAAAAGGATCAAATATTTGAGGATTAGGGATTGGACAAAGGAGAGAATTGTTCCACACGATATTGAGCTCTTGGGTTTGATCTCTCGCACACTATAATTGTTTTATTGTATATCTTTTGAGTGTGTTTGGTAGTGTTCATCGCTGTGATTCTTGGGGAGCCCTCAACTTCTGAGAAGGCCCCTTGAACAAGTTATTTGCCCCTTCATGGTTAGTGGAAGAGAATCGACCTCCGTGGCTATTCAACGAGGGAAGGGTTAGTGAAGACCCAGTCCTCCGTGGACTCCTCAACGGGGATGTAAATTCCTTTGTGGAATTGAACCTCGGGATAAAACTTTGTCTTGCATATTCTTGTTTACTTTGCATCATAATTCAGGTTTTGCTTAGTATTGCAAAATCCATATTGAAACATTATATCATACTTGATCATTCCAATATATTGGTTCATTAGCTCAATTCACTTTACTCGTAATATGATTTCCGCTGCATAGTGTGCTAGAAGTAGATTAGTCAATTTACTTGATCTTTTTGTCAGCACACACTGGACTAGTCCACACTAGATCGGACTAGTCCGATCTCCCCGTATTTGATCCATCTGTTAAGTGTTTCAAGGTCCGACAAAAGTTCAAAAAGCCTATTCACCCCCCCCTCTAGGATACATTCAATTGGTATCAAAGCCAAACTCTTCAAAGGAGACTTACGACTCGAAGAGACGATGTCAGACATAAAGGATGTACACAAGAACTTCAACAACGAGAAGGGTGATGATGAAAAGACCCAAGAGCTGGAGAAGCTCTTCAATGCCATTCAAGATTTGAGGACGATGATGAGGAGATGCTTCAACTCAAGGCTCTTCTCCGGAAGAAGGCACTATCTCCAAAAGGAAAGAAGAAGACTCAAGATGAGAAGATGCAGGGGAGTAGTCACACCGACTACTCCCGATATCCTTTTGACTATGAACGTTTAAATTCTAATAATAGTCATTACCTATCAATTCCTTTAGGCAAAGCACCTTACTTTGATGGAAATGACTATTCAATATGGAGACAAAATATGAAACTACATCTCATACCTCTTAACCCAAGTTTGTGGCATATAGTTTGTACAGGGATAGATATTCCGGATAATGATGAAGAGTTGACACCAAGTCAAGAACAAGAAATTCATGGGAATGCTCAAGCTGCAGCTGTGATCACTTGTTCGTTGAGCCGAGATGACTTCACCAAGGTGGATGGACTCGAAATTGCCAAAGAGATATGGGACACTCTACAAACCACACATGAAGGTGACCGTCATGTACGGGAAGCAAAGATAGAGATGATCGAAGCTAAATTGGGAAGATTCACTATAGTAGATGGTGAATCTCCTCAAGAGATGTACAATAGACTCAAGAATCTTTTCAACAAAGTCTGGGCTTATGGCAGTAAGAAGTGGAACGATCATGAGATTGTGAAGTTGATTCTTATAGCATTCATACCTTGCAACGTGACTCGTTGCTCTATTATTAGAGAAAGCCTCGAATATTGGAAAATGACCCTGGACAAACTTCTTGGCAAGATTATAAACTTGGAAATGATGGAGAAGCAAGCCAAGCACATTAAGGAACTTTCCGACCTTACCTCGGCAAAGAAGAAAGGAGTTGCTTTGAAGTCAACTTGTAAACCCGCATCAAAAGAAGCTCGAGAAGCTATTGAAGAGGATGACAGTGATGATGATAGCAGTGACATCAATGATGAAGATATGATCTTATTCATGAAAAAGTTCAAGAAGATGATGAGAAGAAGAAAAGGTAATAGCTGAACCGAAGAAAGACAAAGGGACAAACAAAGACCAAAGATGAGACGGGCATGCTACAATTGCAGAGAATATGACCACTTCATAGTAGATTGTCCACATGAAGAAAATAAGAGGAAGGGTAAAGACAACAAGCCTCAACCAAAGCAAATATTCAAGAAGAAGTAGTAATATCGCCAAGCGCATCTAGGGAAGGAGTGGGACTCCAATGATGAGTCCTCATCCGAAGAAGAAGAGGAGATGGCCACCATAGCCATCAAGAAGCCTACCAAGAAATCCACCCCCTTTCCAACCATGAGCGCATGGAAGGACATCGACCACACATGTCTAATGGCCAAGGAAGGAAAAAGAAAGGTCACAACTAAACCTTCCCCCTTTCTTTATTCTGATAGTGATATTCATGATTATAATGATGAATGAAACATGCTTATTGGTTTAGATAGAAAAACAACTTCTAAAATGAAATTTTTAATGGATAAGATTGTTGATAAGGAGGAGCTAGTTAATCGCCAAGAAGATATGATCATTCTCCAAAAGGAGAAATATATTAAAATTGAAAAGCTCCTTGAACTTGAAGAGGAGCGAAGTGAATCACTAGAACTTGAGTTAGCTTCAAGCAGGGAAGCTTGTTTGAAATTAAAAGACTCAAATGTGTCCATCAAGGAAGAACTTGCTAACTTAACCAAAGTTAACAAGATCCTTGAAACACAGATTTAGTCACTCAAGCAAAGTGGGTCCTCATCCTTTTCGAGCGCACCTTCTCAACACATCAAGTCTGAAACTGCTTTACTTGCACATGTGCTAAAAATAATATCAACTTGGAAGAAAATTCCAAATTGACAAAAGAAAAGCATCCCTCCATAATTAGCATATTTGACAAGGAGAAAGTGAAGTATGCACATAGTGCATACTTGGTCACAAGACCTCCAAATGTTAAATATGGTATTGGGTATTCTTATTGTGAAGAGCAAAATGCTAGAAGCCACAAGAATAACAAGAACCGCATTGCTTTTATCAAAGGAACTTCTTCTCAAGTTGTAAAACATAGTAACTTTGATAAAATGAACATTGTAAACTCACATGAACAACAAGTTTTATTTAGAACCTTTGATGCTTCATATGTACTTACGAAAATTGCTTATGGAAAAGTTTATGCGAAATATGTTAGGGCACGCCATGAGAACACCAAGTCTGGTGTGTGGGTGCCCAAATCACTTGTGACTAACCTCAAAGGACCCAAGCAAGCTTGGGTACCTAAGACCAAGGAATAATTTGTTTTTTGCAGCCTTATTCATTCGGGGGAGCAAAATGGGTGCTAGATAGTGGATGCACCAATCACATGACCGGAGAAAGAAGAATGTTCGTGGAATATGAAGAAAATGAAGACCCAAGCGAAGGCATTTATTTTGGTGATAATGGTCAAGAAATGGTGCTTGGTACCGGTAAAATTGCATTTTCATCACAACATACTCTTTCTCATGTTTTACATGTAGACTCCTTGGATTATAACCTTTTGTCCATATCTCAATTATGTGACAAAGGTTATAATTGTTTATTCACTAATGAGGGTGTGACCGTCTCTAGAAGGAGTGATAACTCGGTTGCATTCAAGGGTGCGTTAAAGGAAAAACATTATCTAGTTGACTTCAACAAAGATAAAGTCGAACTTGAAACATGCTTGATTGCAAAGACCAACATGGGTTGGTTGTGGCATAGACGGCTAGCACATGTTGGTATGAGGAATCTTCAAAAACTCCTTAAAGGCGATCACATCCGAGGTTTCAAGGATGTTGTTTTTGAGAAAGAAAGGCCTTGTAGAGCATGCCAAGCCGGGAAGAAAGTACGAGCACCCATCCCATGAAGAATGTCATGACTACAACAAGACCCCTTGATCTCCTCCACATGGATCTATTCGATCCAATTGTTTACATAAGCATCGGCGATAATAAGTATAGTTTAGTCATTGTTAATGAATTTTCATGCTTCACGTGGTTTTTCTTTTTGCATGAGAAGACAGAAACTCAAGGAACCCTCATGAAATTCATCAAGCGTGCCCAACACAAATTCTCACTGAAGATCAAGAACATAAAAAGTGACAATGGAACAGAGTTCAAGAATACTCAAGTTTAGGGGTATCTAGATGAAGGAATAAAGCACGAATTTTCAGCACCATACTCGATCTCCTCAACAAAACGGAGTAGCCGAAAGGAAGAACCGAAAACTCATTGAGGTGGCGAGGACAATGCTCGATGAATACAAGACTTCGGACAGGTTTTGGGCTGAAGCAGTTAACTGAAAGTGCATCTAGGACTCCCTTGTGGGTTTTGGATGATTTATGACAAGCAATTGGGATCCTAATCCTTCTGTTGAGATGAATGCAGGCAAATAATGAAAAATGAGCAAAATGCCAAAAAGAAAGGAAATGAGAAGCAAAATGAACTTGAGCTCAAGAAGAAGAAAATAGTAGATTATTATGTATAGAGTGTGTTAAGGAAACACAACCAAGAGCTCAATCACTTTCAAGCACACACATACAATGCACAAAGTTATACGGGACCGGACTAGTCCGATATCAGCCGGACTAGTCCGATGTCACATTCTTCACTAGATCGGACAAGTCCGGTCTCCACCGGACTAGTCCGATATCTCTCTGATCTACTTTGGACTAGTCCTCCCCAATGCGGACTAGTCCTCAACACAATGCACAAGTCACACAAAATCGGACAAGTCCGTTGTGATCTGGACTAGTCCGATAATTCTTTCTGATCCACTTCGGACAAGTCCGGTGTCTACACGGACTAGTCCGATATACGCACTGATCTAAAACGGACAAGTCTTCCAAGTGCGGACTTGTCATCCTAAACACTTAGGGTTTCATATGACCGGACAAGTCCGATGTCAATCGGACTAGTCTGAAGATTTCCAGTAGTGAAATCGGACAAGTCCGTTGTCAACCGGACTAGTCCGATATTCCTAGACACTTAGGGTTTGCTACACACAGCACACCGGACTAGTCCGGTGACCACCACGGACTAGTCCGATCTTTCTGAACCCTAACGGTCACTTTTAGAAACCCCATATAAATAGAGGTGCACGGTCCACTTTTAACTCTCTCGAACCCTAGCGCCGTCACACCTCCCAAGAGACTCAAAAAACCATCTCTCTCCACGAAATTAAGTGCAAAATCAATCAATCCATTGAAGATCACTTCTAGATCATTGGAGAGACACTTGGCACACATCATTGAGCTCTTGGTTTGATTCTCTAACACACTCTTACGTTTCAATTTGTAATTTTCGAGTGTGTTATTGGTGTCATTGTGAGTTGTAATCAAGGGAGCTCTCAACGTGTGAGAACGCCCCTTCAACTTGGTTATTTACCCTTTGTGATTAGTGGAAGAGGATTGGCCTTCGTGGCGATCCGACGAGGAAAGGGTTGGAGAAGACCCGGTCCTTTTGTGGGCTCCTCAACGTGGATGTAGGTTGCCTTCGTGGTAGCCGAACCACGGGATAAATCGTGTGTCTTGTCCTTTTTGTGTTCTTCATCTAATTTGATCAACTTAATCTAGGGTTTGATTCACTTTATTCAATTTAAGTCTAATTATTGATCAAGAGCTTTAACTACAATAGAATCAGACATACAACTATTAAATTGAGATTCAAGTTTATATTTCCGCTGCAAACATTAACGAATCAATCAAATTGTCTAAACTTGATCAACCTAGCCCGTGAAAACCGGACTAGTCCGCACATTACCGGACTAGTCTGATATCTCTGGTATTAACCTTGTTGTTGAGTGTTACAGAAACCGAGAAAAATCAAGAAGGCCTATTCACCCCCCCTCTAGGCCTACATTCAATTGGTATCAAAGCATGTTCTTCAAGAAAGAGTGCAACCACTCAAAGAGATCATGTCGGACATGAAAGATGTTCAGAAAATCAACAACCAGGAAGAAGTAAACAAAGACAAGAACCAAAAGCTGGAAAAGTATCTCGAAGCAATTCAAGACTTCGATGATGATGACGAGGAGACGCTGGAGCTGAAAGCACTACTCAGAAAGAAAGCACTTTCCAAAGGGAAAGCTAAAGTTGAAGAAAAGAAGAAGGGGAGTAGTCACACCGACTACTCCCGATATCCTTTCAACTATGATCGTTTAAATTCAAACAACAGCCATTACCTATCTATTCCTCTTGGAAAAGCCCCACACTTCGATGGGAGTGATTACTCCATGTGGAGGCTAAATATGAAGATGCACTTGATTTCCCTTAACCCAAGTTTATGGCATATTGTGTGCACAGGAATAGACATCCCAGATGACGACGAAGAGCTCACTCCAAGTCAAGAGGAAGCCATCCACAGAAACGCTCAAGCCGCAGTCGTGATCACCTCCACTCTAAGTCGAGATGAATTCACAAAGGTCGACGGACTGGAGATTGCCAAGGAAATATGGGACACACTACAAACAGCCCATGAAGGTGACCGGCATGTGCGGGAGGCCAAAATTGAAATGATTGAGGGCGAACTAGGAAGGTTCGCAATTGAGGAAGACGAGTCTCCCTAGGACATGTACAACCGATTGAAGACACTTGTAAACAAGGTTCGATCATATGGGAGCAAGAAGTGGAATGACCACGAGGTTGTAAAGCTCATCCTTAGAGCCTTTATGCCTCGCAATGTCACACTATGCTCTATGATCAGAGAAAGTCCCGGGTACAAGAGGATGACTCCAGATGAATTGCTTGGCAAAATCATCAATTTTGAAATGATGGAGAAACAAGCCAAGCACGTCAAAGAAATAGCCGACCTCACATCGGCCAAGAAGAAGGGAGTTGCCTTAAAGTCCACACTCAAGCCTCTATCCAAAGAAGCAAGAGAAGCACGGTTTGAGGAGGATAGCGATGACGAAAGCAGTGAGCTGGAAGAAGAGGATATGATTTTGTTCATGAAAAAGTTCAAAAGAATAATGAAGAAAAGACAAGGAATAAAATCAGGTGAAGGCAAGTACAAGGAAAGGACAAAGCCGAAGATGAGGCGGGCGTGCTATAATTGTGGTGAGTATAACCACTTTATAGTCGATTGCCCGTATGAGGACAACAAGAAGAAGAATAAAGAAACCAAGCCTCAACCAAAGAAATTCTTCAAAAAGAAGAAACAAGCTGAACAAGCACACATTGGAAAGGAGTGGGACTCAAACGATGAGTCCTCATCATCTGATGAAGAAGAGATGGCTAGCATAGCCATTGAAAGCTTGTCCAAGAAACCCACACATTTCCCCACGCTCGGTGCAAAGAAGGGACATGGCACTTGCCTCATGGCAAAGGAAGGTAAACGCAAGGTAAACATCAAAACTCCTTCCATGCATTCGTACTCAAGTAATGATGAACTAGATAGTGATGATGAAGATATGTTAACTGGATTAGATAGAAAAACTGCTGCTAAAATGAAATTTTTACTTGTCCAACTTGTTGAGAAGGAATCGCTAATTGATCGTCAAGAAGACATGATTGTCTCCCAAAAGGAGAGGTATGTCGAACTTGACAATCTTCTAGTTCTTGAAAAGGAGAAAAACAACTCACTAGAGCTTGAGCTAGCTTCAAGCAAGAAAACTTGTTTGGAATTAACCAACTCAAACGTTGTAATCAAGGATCAACTTGATGACCTGATCAAGGTCAACAAGATCCTCGAAGTGAAAGTTGAGTCACTCAAGCTAAGTGAACCTTCCTCCTCTTCAAGTCTACCTTCTCAACACACTTCAACTAATCCTGTTCATATGTGCAAATGTGGTAAAGTCGACATCAGCTTGAAGGAAAAGTCTACCTCCGCAAAGGATAAAAATCCTACCCAATGTGGAATATTTGACAAGGAGAGGATCAACTATGCACGTAGTGCATACTTGGTCCAAAGACCTCCAAACGTCAAGTATGGCATTGGTTACTCTTACAATGGAAAGCAAAATGCTGGAAGTCATAAGAATAACAAGGGAAGGATTACCTTTGTGAAGGGAGGACCCTCACAACCTGGTAACTCAAAAATTAAGAATCTGAACTCTCATAAACGCCGGACTAGTCCGGTGGAGGTCCGGACAAGTACGGTCATTCAGACAAGTCCAGTTACCCAGACTAGTCCAATCCATAAACAACAGCAACTCCTGTTCAAAACCTTTGATGCCTCTTATGTATTAATGAGAAACAATATTGGTAAAGTTTATGCTTATTATGCTGGGCCACGCCATGGGAACACAAAATCCCATGTGTGGGTGCCCAAATGTATTGTAACTAACCTCCAAGCAAGCTTGGGTACCTAAAACCAAGGCATAATTTATTTCTGCAGGCCTATTCCTCCGGTGGATCCAAATGGGTGCTAGATAGTGGATGCACCAACCACATGACCGGAGAAAAGAGGATGTTCGTGGAATATGAAGAAAACGAGGACCCAAACGAAGGCATCTACTTCGGAGATAATAGTCAAGGAAGGGTGCTCGATACCGGTAAAATAGCAATATCCTCTGAACACACTCTTTCTCATGTTCTACATGTTGAATCTTTAGATTATAACCTGCTGTCCATATCTCAATTATGTGACAAAGGTTATAATTGCTTGTTTACTAACGAGGGTGTGACCGTCTCAAGGAGGAGTGATGGTTCCGTTGCATTCAAGGGTATGTTGAAGGGAAAGCTTTACCTTATTGACTTCAACAAGGATAAAGCCGAACTCGACACATGCTTGATTACAAAAACCAACATGGGTTGGCTATGGCATAGACGGCTAGCACATGTTGGTATGAGGAATCTTCAAAAACTCCTCAAGGGCGATCACATCCGAGGTTTGAAAGATGTTGTTTTTGAGAAAGACAGGCCTTGTAGCGCGTGCCAAGCCGGGAAGCAAGTAGGAGCACATCATCCTGCAAAGAACATTATGACTACGACAAGATCGCTCGAACTACTTCATATAAACTTGTTTGGTCCAATTGCTTACATAAGCATCGGCGGTAATAAATACGGTTTAGTCATTATTGATGATTTTTCCCGCTTCACTTGGGTGTTCTTTTTGCATGACAAGTCAGAAACACAATGAACGCTCAAGAAATTCTTCAAGCGAGCTCAAAACGAGTTCTCACTATCGATCAAGAGTATTCGGAGCGACAACGGCACGGAGTTCAAGAACATACAAGTGGAGGACTACCTTGATGAGGAGGGAATCAAGCACGAATTTTCAGCACCATACTCTCCACAACAAAATGGAGTCGCCGAAAGGAAGAACCGAACGCTCATAGAGATGGCAAGAACAATGCTCGATGAATACAAGACTTCGGATCGATTTTGGGCGGAAGCGATTAACACCGCTTGCCACGCCGCAAATCGATTCTACCTTCATCGACTACTCAAGAAGACTCCTTATGAGCTACTCACCGGTAACAAACCCAACATTTCATATTTTCGAGTTTTCGGCTCTCCATGTTATATCTTGAACAAGAAGTCCAGGACTTCAAAGTTCGCTTCGAAGTCCTATGAAGGTTTCCTTCTTGGCTATGATTCGAACACTTACGCCTATCGTGTTTTCAACAAGGCCTCCGGACTTGTTGAAGTGGCACGTGACATAGTGTTCTATGAAACTAATGGCTCCCAAAAGGAGCAAGTTGATCAATGTGAATTAGGTAAAGAAGAAGCTCCTTACCAAGCATTGAAGAGAATGGCTCTAGGCGAAGTTCGTCCACAAGAGTCATCGTCACAAATACAAGAGGAAAGTGAACCACAAGAGGAGATCAACAATCAAGGGGGAGTCTCGATACAAGATCAATCACAAGAATATGAAGATGATCAACAAATCAACGAGGGCAACCACTTAGGGGGAGAAGAAAATGATCACCAACACTCAACTCCCCAAGTGCCACACCCAAGAGTACACCAACGCACTCAAAGGGATCACCCAATCGACAACATCATCGGTGATATCCAAAAGGGAGTAACCACTAGATCTCGTATAGCTAATTTTTGTGAGCATTACTCGTTTGTCTCCTTTTTGGAACCACGCAGGACTGAGGATGCATTGAAGGATCCGGACTGGGTGGTGGCAATGCAAGAAGAGTTGAACAACTTCAAGAGAAACGAGGTTTGGGAACTTGTGGCAAGACCCAATGCAAACATAGTGGACACCAAGTGGGTCTTCCGCAACAAGCAAGACGAACACGGGGTGGTGACAAGAAACAAGGCACGACTTGTGGCCAAAGGTTACTCACAAGTCGAAGGTTTGGATTTCGATGAGACTTTTGCTCCAGTAGCTAGGCTTGAATCAATTAGAATATTACTTGCATATGCTACTCACCATGATTTCAAGCTGTACCAAATGGACGTGAAAAGCGCCTTCCTCAACGGACCGATCAAGGAAGAGGTGTACGTGGAGCAACCACCCGGATTTGAAGACGAATAGTTCCCCGACCACGTGTATAAACTGCATCAGGCTCTCTATGGCCTCAAACAAGCTCCTAGAGCTTGGTATGAGTGTCTTAGAGATTTTTTAATTGATAATGGCTTTCAGATTGGCAAAGTAGATTATACATTATTCACGAAAAATCTAGATAATGATCTTTTTATTTGCCAAATCTATGTTGATGACATAATTTTTGGGTCAACTAACCAATCTTTCTATGAAGAATTTAGTAGAATTATGACAGACAGGTTTGAAATGTCAATGATGGGAGAATTGAAGTACTTCTTGGGATTCCAAGTGCGGCAACAAAAGGAAGGAACATTCATAAGCCAAACCAAGTACACGCAGGACATACTCAAGAAGTTTGGCATGGACAAGGCAAAGCCCATAAAGACTCCCATGGCTACGAATGGCCACTTGGATCTCAATGAAGATGGACCGAGCGTCGACCAAAAGGTATATCGCTCCATGATTGGATCTTTACTTTACTTATGTGCATCTAGGCCAAATATTATGTTGAGTGTATGTTTGTGTGCAAGATTTCAAGCCAACCCTAAGGAATGTCACTTGACAGCCGTAAAAAGAATCTTGAGATAATTAGTTCATACACCCAACCTTGGTCTTTGGTACCCAAAAGGCTCCAAATTCAATCTCATTGGTTACTCCGATGCAGATTATGCTGGGTGCAAAGTTGATAGAAAAAGCACCTCTGGCACATGCCAATTCCTAGGAAGATCTTTGGTTTCTTGGTCATCTAAGAAACAAAATTCCATTGCTTTATCCACAGCCGAAGCGGAGTATGTTGCAGCCGGGAGTTGTTGTGCACAACTTCTTTGGATGCGACAAACTCTAAGGGATTACGGTTACAATATGAACGATATTCCTCTCCTTTGTGACAATGAGAGTGCCATTAAAATAGCCCACAATCCAGTTGAGCACTCTAGGACTAAACACATAGACATAAGACATCATTTCTTGAGAGACCATTCCATGAAAGGAGACATAACCATCTCACATGTCAACACACAAAAACAATTGGCCGACATATTCACCAAGCCACTTGATGAAAAGCGTTTTTGCGAACTCCGAAATGAGCTAAATATTCTTGATTCTCGGAGTGTGGCTTGAAAAGATGCATACCTGTATGATTACTTCAAAAATGTTGATTGATTTGTGAAAATTACCCCTCCCTATTTTTCTCTCGAAAAACTATGTCAATTATTAGATCTTGATGAATTTTTATCATTGTATGATTGTTGTATGCTTACTAGTCAAATTCATCAATATTGCTTGAATTGTTTTGCCTCTCTATTCTCTATTATTGAACCTTCAAATATATATGAATGGGCAATGCAATTCTTTCCTGGTAACCACGGACTAGTCCGTGGTTATCTGGACTAGTCCGCCCATGCAGACTAGTCCGCAGAGTGCCGGTTAGGTCGGACTAGTCCGACGGACCACAGACTAGTCCGATATAGGTCTCTGGATGACTTCGGACTAGTCCGGTCAAGTCCGGACATGTCCGATTTCTCGTGTCCATAACCCTAGCCGCCACCAAACCCTAATCTACTCATCCCCACATTTGCTCACGCCTTTCTCTCTCTTGCGCTCGAGCTCCCAAAGCAATCTCTTGTGTCCTCCGTCGAAAAGCCACAAGTTTGGGCGGAGATCAAGCTTGAAGACTTGGGGATTGATTCCACCAGACTAGTCCGGCCTCAAACCCCCAAAACTTCAAGTCTCCAACGATTTCTTCGGTAAAAACCTTCAAAACCCTAGAAATCGTATTTTTCGCAATCATTGATCGTTTGGCCTAGCACCCTGCACTAGTTACATGTTTAGCTGATGTACTACGTGTATGCTAGACTAGAATTGCATTAGGGATTGTGTCCAGTTCAATCTGTTAGGTTTTTGAGGATGAACACCGGACTAGTCCGGTCCATGCACGGACAAGTCCGGTACCCCGGACTAGTCCGTGCCTAGGCACCGGACAAGTCCGATGTTTCTGAACCTGAACCTAATTCCTTAATTCCCTAATGCCATCCATTACTATCATGTCTTACCTATGCCTTGCATAACTTGTCATTTTTCTTGCTCATTCATTCTCAGATCATGTCGAGCTCCGACAACGAAATCTCCGACTTTGAGGCTGAGTTGGACCACGAGGTGGCATCTCGGTCCTCGGCGGGTCTTGGCAAACGCCAAGAAAGACCTTCCGGGCCTGCTACATCTCCTCCCCAAGTTCGGAGGAAGGTCTGTGCCAAGAAGCCCGCCTCGAAGGCTGCTACATCTTCAAGCGGCCTTCGGCAAGCAAAGGGAAAGGGCAAGGGAGTTGCAACGGGGCCAGTTGGGCCCTTGAAGCTCCATGCTCCCAGGGAAGGGGTCCGGGACCCCACTGAGGAGAAGTTCAACGGAAAAGGCAGTGATTCTGCAGCAAAATACAGGAGCATTGACTGGTATGGTAGGCCAAAGCAAGCTGTCGATAGAAGGTTTTGGTGCAACTTCCATGCAGACTTCTACAAATCAGTGTACCTCCCGATGAAGACACCGGTGGTGCGCAGTCAGTGGATTGACTGGGCCCACCTAGAGAAGAAGAAGTGCACAACCTTTGATGAGGTCATTGCTGCAGCTGAGAGGCATGGCCTGAAGGATCTCTTTGCCTTCAGGCATAACTGGAATGATGAAGTGATTGCACAGTTCTTTGCAACTTGCCACTTCTCAAGTGAGGATGAAGAGAGTGTTACTTGGATGACACACGGATCTAAGTATAGTATCACTCAAGAGGAGTTCAATAATCTGCCCCATCTGGACACCTCTGGACCTGACAGGCTGATCATCCACAACATTGGTGTCATGGAGAAGGATAGGATGAAATTCCTATATGAGCCTAACTCAAAGTATGTTCCTCCCTCTACAAAGCACATGAAACCATTCTTTGTGGTCCTCAACAGAGTGCTGAGGAAGACTATTGCTCCTAAAGATGGAGATGTTGGGAGCGTGCAGGGTTACCTCAGAACCCTAATGATAGTCATAAGCAGGGACCGCCCATTTGATGTAGCGGAGTACATTTGGAATGATATGGTCAACATATCCTGTACGCCTAACAGGTCATGTGGCTATGCTCCCTACCTCATGTATGTGATTGAGAATGTCACAGGTATTGAGTTCATGAAGGATGTGGAGCACACCCCCTTGAGGCCTCAGAAGCCTCAACCAGTGAGCATCCAGGCTGCTCCCTCACCGGTCTCCAGTCCCGAGGCACCGACAAGAGCAAGAAGCAGTGCTAGGGAGGTCCCTACCTCTAGGGAAGCCCCTCAGAGAGGATCCGCCAGTGGGATCCTCAAATACTTGTCAGCAATCTTCTCCTCCTGCAAAAAGACCGAAGTGAAGGTCCACAAACTCAACAAGAAAAGAAAGGAGGACACGAAGTATATAAAGGCCAATGTGGAGAAAATCTGTCGAAAGCTGGAGATCGACCCCATTGGATCTCCAGTGATATCTGAGGAGTCTGACCCGGATTTCACCGAGCTCGGGCCCTTGTCCCCTTCCGAGCTTGCCTATTTTGGCATTGGGGGCTCGAGCAGCTCCGCTCCTCCTCCTCCCTCTCCTCCTCGTCAAGCAGAAAGCGAAGAAGATGAAGACAATGACGAGAGGACCGACAGTGAAGAGTGAAGACCCTAGGACCCTCCTCTCCTTCTTTTTGGTGTCTTGATGCCAAAGGGGGAGAGATTGAGGGGGAGTCTTAGCTTTAGCTGTGGTAGAGTGCGAGGACAGAGTCTTTATCTTTCATTTGTGATTGTAATAGTTTAACTATGGCATTATATTAAGTTTGGTCCTGTGATGAATTGCTTAATTTATTTGGAGTGTGTGATGAAAACTGTGTTTTTGCCCCTGGAATGTCATATGCATTTGATATTGGTTGATTTATGTAAATCCTGTCATTTTCAATGTATTCATGCACTTAGTATGCATCCCACTATAAAGAATGCACATATGGATAATTTTTTTGTTGCTTGATGTATTTTTAAGTCATATGTGCATCCTTTGTGAAAAATCTCATTTTTGCCTCATTTTGTGAAATCTCAATTGGTTGTCATCAATCACCAAAAAGGGGGAGATTGAAAGTGCATCTAGGACTCCCTTGTGGGTTTTGGATGATTTATGACAAGCAATTGGGATCCTAATCCTTCTGTTGAGATGAATGCAGGCAAATAATGAAAAATGAGCAAAATGCCAAAAAGAAAGGAAATGAGAAGCAAAATGAACTTGAGCTCAAGAAGAAGAAAATAGTAGATTATTATGTATAGAGTGTGTTAAGGAAACACACCAAAGAGCTCAATCACTTTCAAGCACACACATACAATGCACAAAGTTATACAGGACCGGACTAGTCCGATATCAGCCGGACTAGTCCGATGTCACATTCTGCACTAGATCGGACAAGTCCGGTCTCCACCGGACTAGTCCGATATCTCTTCGATCTACTTCGGACTAGTCCTCCCCAATGCGGACTAGTCCTCAACACAATGCACAAGTCACACAAAATCGGACAAGTCCGTTGTGATCCGGACTAGTCCGATAATTCTTTCTGATCCAGTTCGGACAAGTCCGGTGTCTACCCGGACTAGTCTGATATACGCACTGATCTAAAACGGACAAGTATTCCAAGTGCGGACTTGTCATCCTAAACAATTAGGGTTTCATATGACTGGACAAGTCCGATGTCAATCGGACTAGTCCGAAGATTTCCAGTAGTGAAATCGGACAAGTCCGTTGTCAACCGGACTAGTCCGATATTCCTAGACACTTAGGGTTTGCTACACACAGCACACCGGACTAGTCCGGTGACCACCACGGACTAGTCCGATCTTTCTGAACCCTAACGGTCACTTTTAGAAACCCCATATAAATAGAGGTGCACGGCCCACTTTTAACTCTCTCGAACCCTAGTGCCGTCACACCTCCCAAGAGACTCAAAAAACCATCTCTCTCCACGAAATTAAGTGCAAAATCAATCAATCCATTGAAGATCACTTCTAGATCATTGGAGAGACACTTGGCACACATCATTGAGCTCTTAGTTTGATTCTCTAACACACTCTTACGTTTCAATTTGTAATTTTCGAGTGTGTTATTGGTGTCATTGTGAGTTGCAATCAAGGGAGCTCTCAACGTGTGAGAACGCCCCTTCAACTTGGTTATTTACCCTTTGTGATTAGTGGAAGAGGATTGGCCTTCGTGGCGATCCGACGAGGAAAGGGTTGGAGAAGACCCGGTCCTTTTGTGGGCTCCTCAACGTGGATGTAGGTTGCCTTCGTGGTAGCCGAACCACGGGATAAATCGTGTGTCTTGTCCTTTTTGTGTTCTTCATCTAATTTGATCAACTTAATCTAGGGTTTGATTCACTTTATTCAATTTAAGTCTAATTGTTGATCAAGAGCTTTGACTACAATAGAATCTGACATACAACTATTAAATTGAGATTCAAGTTTATATTTCCGCTGCAAACATTAACGAATCAATCAAATTGTCTAAACTTGATCAACCTAGCCCGTGAAAACCGGACTAGTCCGCACATTACCGGACTAGTCCGATATCTCTGGTATTAACCTTGTTGTTGAGTGTTACAGGAACCGAGAAAAATCAAGAAGGCCTATTCACCCCCCCCCCTCTAGGCCTACATTCATTAACACCGCTTGTCATGCCATAAACCAACTCTATCTTCATCGTCTACTCAAGAAAACCTCATATGAACTATTCACCGGTAACAAACCAAACATTTCATACTTTTGAGTTTTTGGTTAAAAATGCTATATTATTAACAAGAAGCCTAGGGCCTCAAAGTTTGCTTCAAAGTCTGATGATGGTTTATTACTTGGTTATGATTCGAACTCCTACGCTTATCGTGTCTTCAACAAGGACTCCAGACTTGTTTAAGTGGCACGTGATGTAGTGTTCGATGAAACTAACGGCTCTCAAGAAGAGCAAGTTGATCAATGTGTTCTTGATCAAGAAGAAGCTCCATGTCAAGCATTGAGAAGAATGGGGTTGGGCGATGTTTGACCACATGTGCTACCTCCAAATGCGAATGAAGAAGATGAACCACAAGTGGAGGAAAATGATCAAGGGGGAGCTTCCACACAAGATCAACCTCAAGAAGATCAAGGAGACCAAAACATCAATGAGAGCAACTATCCAAGGAGAGAAGAAGATGATAATCATGGAGATTCAAGACCACAAGTGCCACATCCAAGAGTACACCAAAGCATCCAAAGAGATCACCCCGTCGACAACATAATCGGTGACATCTAAAAGGGAGTAATAACTCGATCTCGCATAGCTAATTTTTTTGAACACTATTCTTTTGTATCCTCTTTGGAACCATACAGGGTTGAAGATGCATTAACAGATCTGGATTCGGTGATGGTGATGCAAGAAGAATTGTACAACTTCAAAAGGAACAAAGTGTGGGAGTTTGTTGAAAGACCCAAGTCCAACGTCGTCGGCACTAAATGAGCCTTCCGCAACGAGCAAGACGAACATGGAGTAGTAACAAGGAACAAGGCACGACTTGTGGCCAAAGGGTATTCACAAGTTGAAGGTTTGGATTTTGACGATACTTTTGATCCCGTAGCTAGGCTTGAACTGGTTCGTATATTACTTGCATATGCTACTCACCATGATTTCAAGCTTCATCAAATGGACGTGAAAAGCGCCTTCCTCAATGGGCCGATCAATGAGGAGGTGTACGTGGAGAAACCACCCGGTTTTGAAGATCAAGAGTACCCCGACCATGTGTACAAACTGCGTAAGGCTGTCTATGGCCTCAAACAAGCTCCTAGAGCTTGGTATGAGTGCCTTAGAGATTTTTTTTGGTTGAAAATGGCTTCAAAATTGGTAAAGCTGATTACACCTTGTTTACTAAACACTTTTATGATGATCTCTTCATTTGCCAAATATATGTTGATGATATCATATTTAGTTCAACTAACAAATCTTTTTGTCAAGAACTTAGTAAGATTATGACAGATAGATTCGAGATGTCCATGGTGGGAGAGTTGAGATACTTTTAGGGATTCCAAGTGAAGCAACAAAAGGAAGGGATGTTCATATGCCAAACAAAGTACACTCAAGACATTCTCAAGAAGTTTGGAATGGACAAAGCGAAGCCCATAAACACTCCCATGGCGACAAATGGACACTTGGATCTCAATGAAGACAAACCAAACGTGGATCAATAGGTATATCATTCCATGATTGGCTCTTTACTATATTTATGTGCATATAGGCAAGATATTATGTTGAGTGTATGTTTGTGTGCAAGTTTTCAAGCCAATCCTAAAGAATGTCATTTGACAGTCGTTAAAAGGATCTTGAGATATTTAGTTCGTACACCCAACCTAGGCCTTTGGTATCCCAAAGGTTCAAAATTCAATCTCATTGGATACTCTGATGCAGATTATGCTAGATGCAAGGTAGATAAAAAAGTACCTCTGGTACTTGCCAATTCCTAGGTAGATCCCTAGTTTCTTGGTCCTCCAAGAAACAAAATTCCATTGCCTTATCCACGACCGAAGCGGAGTATGTTGCAGCCAGGAGTTGTTGGTCACAACTTCTTTGGATGCGACAAACTCTAAGGGATTACAGTTACAATATCAGTCGTATTCCACTCCTCTGTGATAGTGAGAGTGCCATTAAAATTTCCCATAACCCTATTGAGCACTCTAGAACCAAGCACATAGACATCCGACATCACTTTTTGAGAGATCACTCAATAAAATGAAACATAGCCATTTCCTGTGTCAACACTGAAAAACAGGTAGCTGATATCTTTACAAGGCCACTTGATGAAAAATTCTTTTGTGCGCTCCGAAATGAACTAAATATCCTTTATGCTCGGAATGTGGCTTGAAAACTTGCACACCTGTATGTCATCTTCAAAATCATGTTGATTGTGTTGAAAAATCATCTCTCTCTATTTTTCTCCGTAAAACTATGTTATTTATTTCATCATGGCGAATTATGGTCATAGCTTGATTATCGTATGTTTACTGATCATATTCATCAAGAATATTTGTGTTCCTTATTAGGATCCTTCGGATATATATACGAAGAGTTTTGTACTTTCCTGTACCGGGGTCCGTGGTCCTCCCGGACTAGTCCGCACACTACAGACTAGTCCGCACTGTGTCCGCTAGTCCAGACTAATCCGGTCAGACCATGGACTAGTCCGGTCAGACCACATACTAGTCCGGTATATCATGTCCTTATCCTCTTAGGTTGTGTAGACCCCTCTTCTTCGTCCTCACAACTCTCCTTACATTCTCTCTCCTCACTCAAATGCTCCCAAGGCGAATTTTCGAGTCCTCCATCAAATCCCCTCAAATCACCGCGGGAATAGATCTACACTGCAAGGAGATCGAAGGCCCCAGACTAATCCGCTCCAACAACTCCTCAAGCCCCTTGAATCGAAGGATTTGGTAATTTTTCTCACCAAACCCTAATTCTTGAATCTTTGATATTGCTCAAATAGCTCAGCTCCTCCAGTAAATACATGCCTCTCTATTTGTATTACAACTACAATACTCCACTTTTGCATTGCGGAATCCCACTACTTTGTTGTCTAGGGTTTGAGCAGCTGCACTCCGGACTAGTCCGTTATCTCTGCGGACAGGTCCGGTACTCCGGACTAGTCCGCACCTGAGCAACGAACAAGTCCGTTGTTTGCTGAATTAAACCCAAACATACTTAAACTCAATGCTTTCCCATGCCACCAATTCTTATCCATGTCATATATCATCTGTTTGTCAGGACAATGTTGAACTCGAACGAGAACCTCTTCGACTTTGAAGCCGAATTGGATCAAGAGGCATTGCCTCACGCTTCGACGGGCCAAACCAAGAAACGGCAAGACCATGCCGTTGAATCCTCGCCCACTCCAACTAGGGTGCGGCCAAAGGTTCCATCCAAGAAACCATCTTCAGAAGCGAAAGATATGGTTTGTCCTAGCTCGGTGGCTCCTTGCCAAGTTAAGGGAAAAGGCAAAGGAATTGCCTCTAGCCCGATTGGCCCCATCAAAATGACAACCCCAAGACAAAGGAAAAGAAGCTCATTAGAGGAGAAATTCAATGGAAAAGGCAGCGATGTGGCATGGAAATATAGGAAGATGGATGCCTACAGCAGTGGGAAGGTTGCTGCTGATCCGAGATTTTGGAGTGACTTCCACTCGGGTTACTACAGTATCGTCTACCTCCAAATGAAGACTCCAGTGGTGCGCAAGCAGTGATATATTGGGGCTACATCGAGAGGAAGCCTTGTGATGCTTTTGATGAGGTCTGCAGTGGAGAGGCATGGGCTAAAGGATCTGTTATCCTTTAGACACAACTGGAATGATGAAGTGATAGCCCAATTTTACTCTACATTCTACTTTGCCCAGACAGGTGGAGAAAGAGTAACTTGGATGACTCATGGCTCTATTTACTCCATCACCTACACTGACTTTGCGAGGCTGCTACACCTTGAGGATAGCAGGGACATGAGGCAGTAATACACAATGACAGTCCTTTGGAGAAGGACAAGATGGACTTTCTCTATGACACTCGCCTCCGCTACTATCCCCCATCAACCAAGAACATGAAGCCATTCTTCATTGTAGGTGACAATTGCTCCTAAGATGGGGATGCAGGAAGTGTCCAAGATTATCTGAGAACCTTGTTGAAACTGATTAGCAAGAAGAGAAGATTTGATGTATTCAACTACATCTGGAATGACATGGTGAACATCTCCTGCACACCAAACCGCTTCTGTGGCTATGCACCATACTTGATGCTCATGATTGAAAAAGTCACAGGAATTGAGTTTGTGAAGGATGTAGAGCATACTGCTCTAAGGCCTCAAAAGCCTCGTCAAGCCTCTATCCCAGCTGCTCCCTCACCTGCCTCAAGTGAGGAACACCCGGAGAGAGCTCAAGAAGATACAAGGCCTTCCTCTGGCACTAGGGCCCCTCCATCTAGCAAAGGGTCCGCTAGTGGGATCATGAAGTATTTGGCTGCTATCTTTGGCTCTTGTCACAAAGCAGAGGTGAAGATACACAAGATGAACAAAGCAAGAAAGGAGGAGATGCAATACATGAAGGACAATGTCAAAGCCATTTGTCAAAAACTAGAGATTGAGCCTATTGGGTCTCCAGTTATCTCAGAGGACTTCGTTTCTGTCTTTCCAGAGCTTCCACCTCTCTCTCCTTCCGAGCTTGCCTACTTTGTCCTTAGGGGCACGACAAGTGATTCCTCTCCTCCTCCTCCTCCTCAGGCTAACGACAAAGATGATGAAAGGACCGATATCATGGAGTGAGCCGGCAACGATGAGTAGATCCCTCTTCTCCTTCTTTTTGGTGCCTTGATGCCAAAGGGGGAGAGGTTGAGGGGGAGTCCTAGGTCGTAGGTCTTTCTTTTGTTCCGTAAGACTTATATTATGTTCTCATTATGCCTTTGGACATGTATTATGAAGTTATGGTTATGCTTTAATATGATCTATGTTTTTATGCTTTGAAATTGACATACATGCTTGATAATCTTGATGTTGTTATGATTATTCTTTTAACTTATTCACATCAAGATTATTGCTCACACACACATTGTTTTGCACCCCACCATAAAGAGTTCTCATATGAATGTTAATCCAACTTTTACTATTGTTCTCAAAATTCATATGTGCACACTTTATGAAAATCTGAATTTTTCATCATATTTGTGTTATCTCAATTGGTTGTCATCAATCACTAAAAAGGGGAAGATTGAAAGTGCATCTAGGCATCCCTTGTGGGATTTGGTTGATTGATGACAAACAAATGAGATCCTAACAAAATTGTTGAGATGAGCGTAGGTTTTAAAGATATTAGAAGGAAATCTCAAAAAGAAAGGAGAATGAGGATCTAAAAGAAAAGGAGCTCAAGACATGAAAAGAATACTTATTTTGTAAGGAGTGTGTGGGAGAAACACACCCCAAGAGCTCAAGTGAAAGAGACTACCCTCGCTGCACAGAAATCAACATGTGCGGACTAGTCCAATTTTCACTGGACTAGTTCGATATCTCTCTGATTAAAAACGGACAAGTTTCCACAGTGCAGACTTATCCGCAGCACTCCACATTTACAAAACACCGTGCTAGTCCGATATCTACAGGACTAGTCTGATAATCTTCTGACTAAAATCCTCCAAGTCCGGACTTGTCCTTAGCCCTACGGTTTTTCACTACACTAGACAAGTCCGACATCCACCAGACTAGTCCGAAAACTCTCTGACTAAAATTGGACAGGTCCCTCCATGTGCAGACTTGTCCTCAGTCCTACACGGTGTTCACAACACCGGACTAGTCCGATATCTAACAGACTAGTCTAAAAAGTATCTGTGCCCAGATTGGACTATTCCGCACCTTAACGGACTAGTCCGGCCTCCATCAACACTTAGGGTTTCTCACATACACGCACAATGGACTAGTCTGGTGTCCACCACGAACTAGTTGGGACATCGCAAACCCTAATGGTAACTTTTGGAAACTCTAGTATAAATAGAGGTGTATGGCCACACAATATTGAGCTCTTGGGTTTGATCTCTCGCACACTCTAATTGTTTTATTGTATATCTTTTGAGTGTGTTTGGTGGTGTTCATCGCTGTAATTCTTGGGGAGCCCTCAACTTGTGAGAAGGCCACTTGAACAAGTTATTTGCCTCTTCGTGGTTAGTGGAAGAGAATTGGCCTCCGTGGTGATTCAACGAGGGAAGGGTTAGTGAAGACTCGGTCTTTCGTGGACTCCTCAACGGGGAAATTCCTCTGTGGAATTGAACCTCGCAATAAAACTTTGTCTTGCGTATTCTTGTTTACTTTTCATCATAATTCAGGTTTTTCTTAGTATTATAAAATTCATATTGAAATATTGTATCATACTTGATCATTGCAGTATATTGGTTCATTGGCTCAATACACTTTACTTGTAATCTGATTTCTGCTACAAACGTGCTGGAAGTAGAATTTTCAATTTACTTGATCTTTTTGTCCGCGCACACCGGACCAATCCGCACCAAACCGGACTAGTCCGGCCTCCCCGTATTTGATCCATCTGTTAAGTGTTTCAGGGTCCGACAAAAGTTCAAAAAGCCTATTCACCCCCCTCTAGTTCACATTCAAACTTGCTAACTTGACAAGAGTTAACAAAATTCTTGAAGTGTAAGTTGAGTTACTCAAGCAAAGTGGCACCTCCTTTTCAAAGAGCGCACCTTCTTAAGATGTCAAGCTGACACCAATTAAAAATTGCACATGCTCTAATATGAAGACTAATGTGAAAAATAAATCCAATGTTACAAAAATCAAGCATCCATCCCAAAGCGGCATCTTTGACAAGGAAAACATTAGATATGCACATAGTGCATATATGGTCACAAGACCTCCTAATGTCAAAGATGGTCTTGGGTACACAAGAGGTAAAAAGCAATTCACTAATGCTCAAAATAAGGATCACATTGCTTTTGTTAAGGAAAACTCATTTGAACATGAACAGTAAGCCTTACTCCATACTTTTGATGCATGCAACATTCTTATGAAAAATATATTTGGAATGTTTATGCAAAATATGCAGGGCGATGCCACAAGAGACCCAAAACTTATGTGTGGATGCCTAAATCACTTGTGACTAACCTTCGAGGACCCAAGCAAACTTGAGTACCTAAAACCAAGGCATAACTCTGTTTTGCAGGCCTACTCCTTTGGTGGATCAAAGTGGGTGTTGGATGGTGAAGGCACCAATCATATGACCGGAGAAAGGAGAATGTTCGTAGAATATGTGCGAAATGCAAATCCAAGTGAAGGAATCTACTCGGAGACAACAGCCAAGGAAAAGTCCTTGGCACCGGTAAAATTGCAATATCATCTCAACACACTCTTTCCCATGTTTTACATGTTGTTCTTTAGATTATAATATTTTGTCCATATCTCACCTATGTGACAAAGGATACAATTGATTATTCATTAATGAGGGTGTGACAGTCTTTAGAAGAAGTGATAACTCAATTGCATTCAAGGGAATGTTTAGGGGAAAGCTTTATCTTGTTGATTTCAACAAATATAAAGTCGAATTCAACACTTGCTTGGTTACAAAAACTAACATGGGATGGTTGTGGCATGGACGCCTAGCCCATGTTGGCATGAGAAATCTGCAAAAACATCTACAAGGTGGTCATATCCGAGGTTTCAAAGATGTTGTGTTTGAGAAAGATAGACCGTGTAGCGTATGCTAGGCTGGAAAACAAGTTGGAGAACCACACCCCGCAAAGAATGTGATGACTACATCAAGACCGCTGGAACTCCTACATATGGATCTTTCCGGTCCAATTTCTTATGTAAGCATCGACGGTAAAAAATACGGTTTGGTTATAGTTGATGATTTTGCTAGATTTACCAAGGTATTTTTCTTGTATGATAAGTCAAAGGCCCAAGGCATCCTCAAGAAGTTCTTGAAGAGAGCACAGAATGAATTCTCCTCAACCATCAAGAACATTAGAAGTGATAATGGAACTGTGAAACTGTGAGACCTATGTGTGCTGAATATATTGGCTTTGACAATAAAAGTTTTGAATGCTACAATAATATCTTTTTAGCAAGGTCTGACTCTAGCTCCGAGCTTCTGCAAGGTCCGACGTAAGGTCCGACTTTCTTTGTCTAGGTCCGACATGTTTTTGGGTAGCTCCGGTGAGCTTTGTCTTTAGCTCTGGCATGTCTTTGATAGCTCCGGCATGTCTTTGTTAAGCTCCGACATGTTTCTCTAGCTCTGACTTTTGGGATGACTACCGACTAGTTTGGGTGAGCTCCGGCGCTAGGTCCAACTAGCTTTGGTTAGCTCTGGCACTAGGTCCGACTAGCTTTGGTAAGCTCCAGCGCTAGGTTGTACTAGCTTTTGTAAGCTCCGGCTCAAGCTCCGGTTAGCTTTGGCAAGGTTCGGAGCTTGATCGCAATTTTCTTGCTTTTATCTTGCAATGTTTCAAACTTGCTTTATATTCTTAGAAAGATTGCTTAGTATTAATTTGCTAAGTTTTTGGTGCATTTTGGTTGATATGGCTGATATCGTTTTGGTATGCTTTGCAACATGCTTATGTGAGGTGCTCACGTAAGGTGTTGTGTTCAGAACTGACTTGAGTCAAGTCGCGGACTTGAGATCGTATGGATTGGTTATTTATTCATGTGCAGGTGTTGCTTGAGTTCAAGTCATGGCTGGTGACAGAATCCTTTGGACTAGTATCAGGGAGGAGATGAGGTTCCAACAACCAAATTCAGGAGGAATTGTGGTTGAGCGGGTCAGGAGGTCGCGTAGGATGATTGAATCAAGGACAGTGCATATGAAGGTTACTGGACATCATTGGAAGATGTATGCACGTGTGTAAGGAGTGCATGAACGTGGATACATGGTTCCGAGGAGTGATGAAGAGATGTGGACGTAAAGAATTGATCGGAAAGGTCCAACCGACTAGGTTATGGACTCAGGCTGCGGCTGAGTCGGGTTTGACTCAAATATGGAAAGTATTGAGTTGGTTATGATTGGATTTCGTGTGGGTCACGAATTTTAGTTGTTTTAGGATTGTGGGACATGTTCCTAACGTGTTTGTAAGTCTTGAGATTGCTTATATCTGTGTATAGAAGAGTCCTAAGCAGTTATGGAAAGTTTCAATTCGTGATCTGAGTGGGATTAGAGTCCTAGTTGAGATTGGGTTGGCCTATGGTGTGGTTATATAAGCAAGGAAGGCCAGAGCTCGCGGTGCATGACTTTGGGGCTGTTCCTCTTGTATTCTATTGAATAAAATTCGTAGTTTGAAGGAACTTTTGTGCTTTGTTCGTCCGACTTGTTCCAGACAAGTTTTACTTGTCGAGTTTCTGGACAGCACTACCTTTCGTCGATGGTTTTATCATAACTCGAGTCTTACAGATCCAATTGACGTGATTCTTTTTGGGTTGTCTTCACAACTTGATTATCTATCATCTTTCAAAATTTCACAGTCATTGGATTTGTGGTTTCTGATCTAACGAGTTTCTTTGCAGCGTTGCAGAACTGTTTTTCTCGGGTAGGACAGATTGACCTTTGTTCGGTCTTTTGATCATAACTTGAGTTTCTCTTGACGGACTTAAGTGATTCTTCTTGTGTTTTCTTCGTGACTTGATTCTCTCTGATATATATCACTTTTGTCACGGTGAAATACGTTTAAATTAGTTTCACACATGATTTCTCTAACAGATCGTTTTTCTGCCGAAGGGGTTGGGATTTAATTGTTTCAGCTATGTAAGATTTTTAAATCTACCATTCATCCCGCCTCTGGTAGCTTTTCACGTGCTATTCGATCCTACAATTGGTATCAGAGTCACAGTGCTCTAATCATTGTGATTTGCATGTGTTTTTGACTAATCATCATGGAGAAATACTCCGCCAAACCTTGTGTGTTTGCTGGTATTGATTTCCAGGTTTGGTAGGCACGCATGGAGGCTTTCATCCAGGCGCAAGGCTTCGCAATATGGGAAAAGGTGTACAAGCCTTACGAAGTGCCACCTAACGATCAAGTTACGGCTACAAACCTAAAGGACGTCGACAACAACAACAAAGCCCGAAACTTGATCATCCAAGGACTCACTCAGAGCGACTTCGACCGCGTTGCACATCTCCGATCGGCATACGATGTATGGAGAGCACTTTGTGACTATCACGAAGGATCCAATACAATCAAGGAGGTAAGGCAAGACATGTTCAAGAAAGAATACATGTGCTTCGATATGCAACCCGGTGAGTCCATCGATGATCTCTTTGCTCGCTTTAACAAAATTCTTAGTAACTTGCGTAGTGTCAACGTTAATTATTCTGATGCTAAAAATGCTAGGCAACTTCTTTGTGCATTAGACATGTCAATCTGGGAGATGAAAGTTACATCTATTCGTGAATCTACTGTCATGAGTACACTTACTTTAGATGTGCTTTACTCTAAACTCAAAACTCATGAAATTGACATCTTATCACGCAAGAACCCAAATAAGTCTATTGCATTTGTCTCACAACGTGATATGCTTAGCTCCGGCCAATCATCATCTTGCAATACTCTAGTTTTGTTGTCCTCACTAACCCTGGAGCAGATCGAGGAATTTCCAGAGGAGGAGCTAGCACTTCTCTCTACTAGGTTTTCAAAAGCATTGCAAAACGTGAGAACTAGAAGGAGAGGAAGCTCCGGACCTCAACGATGCTTCGAATATGGTAAGACAGGACACTTTCGTACAGAATGCCCTAACCTTTCAAGTTCTACTTCCCGAGAAGAAAAACAATCAAGGACGAAGCACTCCTCAACAAATGATAAGAAGAAGAAGAAGGACTTTACAAGTCGCCAACTGGTGAACAGTTTTATCTCCGCACTCCAGGAACTTGGCTCAAGCGACGTGGACATTGGAAGTGATGAAGATGAAGATGATTTGACCAACTTATGCTTCATGGCGGGCAAAACAAGATCAAGTAAGGAGGATGCAGAACACAACAGTGACGATGATGAGGTATGTTCTACCTATAATGAAATGTGTGATGCAATTTCTCGTGCAACTATTATTTTTAAGGAAAAGGACAAAAAGCTTAGGGATAATGCTGCTAAAATTGAATCACTAGAATCTGAAATCAATCATTTGAAAACCTTGATTCCTAGTGATGATTCTTGCCCCTCGTGTGATTTAATGTATGAACAATTGTCCATATTAAGAACGGAACATTCCTCCACTCAAAATAGACTTGAACTTGAAATTGAAAAGAACAAAAAGCTTGCTGCACTTGACATTGGAAACTTAAAAGATGCTTCTTGTTCTACAATTGATTTGCATTGTTCTAGTTGTGATTATCTTGAAAAGAAACTAAAAGATGTTATGAATGAAATTTCAATATTGAATAATGCTTTACGTTCTCATGAAGTTAAATATTGTTCCAATTGCAAATTAAAAGGAAAAACTTCATGTGAAAATTGCCTTGATCTGTCCAATAAACTTGATAACATGCATAGGACATTAGATCGGTTTTGTAATGGGAATAAGAACCTAAACTTGCTGCTGAATTCTTCCAAGTTTTGCAATGATAAAACTGGTTTAGGTTTTGATTCTCATGCTCATACTAAGGCACATCCACCTAAAATTTTAAAGTCATTAGGAAGTGGTTTGATTCAAACAGTTCCTAAACAAAAAGAAGTGATTTTCAAATCTGCAGGAGTATTGTCTCATTCGGTTTTAAATAAAAATATTGCTTGATCATCTAGACATGAACACAAAGTTAAATTTCATTGTACCTACTGTGGTAGAGATGGCCATGTCATAGATTTTTGTTATAGACTTGCTAAACAACAAAAAAGGGAAATAATGATTGCTAGATCTCATAACTTTCATGCAAATTTTGCTGCACATATTAAACTGAATGCCAGGAACATGCAACATGCTGTTATGAGTCAAAAACATTCAAAGTTTACCTCTGGACCTTCTGTTTTTGCCTCCGGAGCTACTGATTTTTGTGCTATACAAGTAACACCTTATAGGTCAGTAGTGAAGAATAAAAAACCTCAAACTTTGACTCATAAACCTGTTGTTTTATCTCACCTTTCGTGTGTTTTTCCTGCTGCACGTCGTGTGACTCAGTACTGGATACCTAAATGCCTTTTTACTAACCCCAGTATTGAGTCATCGACGTATTGTGCTTCTATGTAGGTTACATGCTTGAGGAAAGAGAACAATTGGATTGTGGATTCAGGTTGCTCATGCCACATGACCTATAACAAAGAATGGTTCTCCTCCCTCTCTTTTGTGCCACGTGTAGAGAATGTTACTTTTGCCGATAATTCTTCAACTACTATAATTGCTAAGGGTTCGGTTAGAGTAAATAATCACTACACTTTGAAGGATGTGGCACTTGTTAAAAATTTGAAATACAACTTGTTTTCTGTTTCACAATTGCTAGATGAAAGTCTGGAAATTACTTTCAATAAAAATTGCTGCAAAGTTGTAGGTTCAAATAGTGAGCTTATTTTTAACATGTCTCGGTTGGGAAGAATTTTTAAAGCTGATTTTGATATGTCTTCCTCGAAGCATAGGTGTCTAGTTGCTAATGATTCAAAGGACTTATATTTTTGGCATCGTAGACTTGGTCACGTAGGCTTTCATCACCTAATGCGTGTTAGTGCTCTTGATCGCATACGTGGGCTGCCTAAGCTTAAAGGGGACAAAGAAATTGTGTGCTCTTCTTGTAGACATGCTAAGATGATTGCAGGTTCACATACTCGTCTCACAATGATCATGACAACTGAACCGGGTCAACTTTTGCACCTTGACACAGTAGGACCTTCACGTGTTCAATCCTTCGGAGGTAAATGGTATGTTACTTGTGATTGTTGATGATTATTCTAGATACTCTTGGGTTTACTTTATGGCATCTAAGAATGAAGCTTTTAGTCACTTTAGAACTTTATTTCTTAGATTATCAATTGATCACCCAGGATCTTCAAAAGCAATTAGAAGTGATAGCGGAACTGAATTTAAAAATCAATCTTTTGATCACTTTTGTGCTTAAAATGGAATAGATCATCAATTTTCTTCACCATATGTACCTCAACAAAATGGTGTTGTAGAAAGAAAGAACAAAACCTTAGTTGAGATGGCTAGGACTATGCTTTATGAATATCAAACTCCTAGGAAATTTTGGGCTGATGCGATTGCATCCGCTTGTTATGTCTCAAATCGTGTTTTCTTGCGCGCTAAGCTAGGTAAAACACCATATGAGCTTTGGTTTGGACATAGGCCTAGTGCTATGCACTTTCTGGTCTTTGGTTGCAAATGCTTTGTTAAGAAACATGGTAATCTTGATAAATTTGAATCTAGATCCATTGATGGCATGTTTCTTGGTTATCCATCTCATACTAGAGGCTACCATGTGCTTTTACTTGACACTAACAAAACTGTGGAGACTTGTGAAGTGTCTTTTGATGAATCTAGCCCAGGTACTAGCTCAAACATTGCTGGTCCAGATCCATATCCGCGGGGGGAGAGTATTTTTATTGATGAGGAGGAAGAGGTGGAGCTGCTGCCCGAAAATTCAGCAGATAAAGACATTGTTCGAGCTCCTGATTTTGATTCACAGCCAGCACCGACGACCACCATTGCTGGTCCAGATCCTCCTCAAGTCACAAGCCCATCGATTTGTGATGAACATGAAGAAGAAGAAGCTTGTGAAGTGTCCACTCCCCTCTGGGTTCTCAAAATTTGTCCTCCACGACAGATTATTGGAAGCTTGCACGAAAGAGTTACACGGTCCAGGTTTGGCAATCCAAACTCTCATGCTCATTCTGCTTTTGTTGCTTCTTTTGAACCCAAAGATATATCACACGCACTCACTAATGAATCTTGGATTATTGCCATGCAAGAAGAGTTAGAAAATTTTGAAAGAAATAATGTTTGGAAACTTGTACCTCCTCCTCAAGGTCACACTTTAATCGGAACTAAATGGGTGTTTAAAAATAAACAAAGTGAGGATGGGGTTGTGGTTAGGAATAAGGCTAGGTTGGTTGCTCAAGGTTTCACTCAAGTTGAAGATCTAGAGTTTGTTGAAACTTTTGCTCCAGTTGCTAGATTAGGAGCCAAAAGAATTTTGTTAGCTTTTGCCGCATCTAAAGGTTTTAAGCTATATGAAATGGATGTCAAAAGTGCTTTTCTCAATGGCTACATAGATGAGGAGGTTTATGTCAAACAACCACCGGGTTTTGAAAATTTAGATTTTCCTAATCATGTTTACAAACTATCCAAAGCCTTGTACGGTCTCAAACAAGCCCCTAGAGCAGTGTATGATAGGTTAAAAACATTCTTACTTGAAAAGGGGTTTACCATGGGCAAGGTTGATAAAACTCTTTTTGTGCATAAGCATGGCAATGACTCATTATTCGTTCAAATGTATGTGGATGATATTATCTTTGGTTGTGCTTCTCGTGATCTTGTGTCCAAGTTTTTAGCTATGATGAGTTCAAAATTTGAGATGAGTATGATGGGAGAACTCACGTACTTTTTGGGTCTGCAAATCAAGCAAACCAAGGAGGGTACCTTTGTGCATCAAACGAAGTATACAAAAGACCTCCTAAGGCGCTTCAACATGGACAAAAGCAAGCCTCTTCGGACACCAATGGGAAGAGCAACAACACTTGAACTTTATGAAGATGGTGAACCCGTGGATCAAAAAGAATATAGAAGCATGATCGGATCACTTTTGTACCTCACGACATCAAGACCGGACATACAATTCAGCGTATGTCTTTGTGCACGGTTTCAAGCCTCCCCACGTGCTTCACATCGTCAAGCCGTCAAAAGGATTCTCAGGTACTTACATGTAACTCAAGAATTTGGCATTTTTCTTCCTTCTTCCTCAACCGTTACTTTGAAAGTTTTTTCCGATGCTGATTTTGGAGGTTGTAGGATTGATAGGAAAAGTACTTCCGGTGCTTGTCATTTTCTTGGTAATTCACTTGTTGCTTGGTCCTCTAGAAAACAAAATTCAGATGCACAATCCACAGCCGAATCTGAATATGTAGCTACTGCTAGTGCTTGCTCACAAATTCTTTGGATTGTTCAAACACTTAAGGACTATGGGGTTGATCTAGATAGTGTTCCACTGTTTTGTGACAACACTAGTGCTATTTGCATTGCTAAAAACCCTGTGCAACATTCTAGAACTAAGCACATTGACATTAGGTATCACTTTCTCCGTGATAATGTTAAAAAAGGAAACATTGTGCTTCACCACGTAGATACCGAACAACAATTGGCTGACATTTTTACAAAATCTTTGGATTTCACTCGTTTTTGTTTCATTCATAGTGAAATAGGGGTTATGCATCATCATGGCTTACAATGAGGGGGAGTTTTCAAACTTGAGAAGTATATGTGTGAATCTAAAATTAAAATAATATGAGCATAGTATTTCATACATATATGACTTTGTGATTCCTTTTACATGTTGAAAGTTCTAACTACAGTACTCATGTTATACATTTTGTAGTTTTTGCCATGACTAGTAATTGGAATAATTACTTACACTAAATATAGTCATGGTTGAACTTTCTTGCTGTTTTGAACTTGTTGCATGCTCACAAGTGCTTTTTAATCATAAAGAATTAATCAAGTAATGAACTCACATGTTGAGTTTTTTGAACAAATACAAGTTGAGAAAATATCAAGAGAATATACATGCATCGCACTTCTTCTTTTGAGATGTCTTATCATTGCACTTAGATATGAACTTGGAAGAAGTTGTGTATGACTAAAACCATGTCCTTAAGCTTCTGATTGTCAAATGACATAGGCTTGACGTGGTTGGTTAGAATAAGGTAGATGCACATATAATCTCTTGCAAATATCATATGATCTAAATTTGTGCCTTGAAAAATAATAAAATGCAGCAACAAGTGTCATGCTTTCAGGTATTGAAATAGTTAAGTTTGTGAGATCATGACTTGCTTAAATTGAAAATTACATTTGGTCTCTAGCATGACTTACACTACTTTATGTATCTCATTGTTGTGATAGTGTAAGTTACTTGATAGTATGACTTGGATGAGCTTTGTTTTATATGTATATGTTATAATATGCTCATAACAATTAAAATTTCTCTTTTGAACCTTGCTAAATACATTATCAAAGGGGGAGATATAATATCATGAAGTATGCAAGGGGGGAATTTATTTCTATCTCATTTGATTTTCAAAAAGATAAAATTGTTCTCAAAACGTTTCATGCCAATGTTCGGATTTTAAATGGTGTTGCCAATGCATTCATCAAGAGGGAGGTTGTGAGACCTATGTGTGTTGAATATATTGGCTTTGACAATAAAAGTTTTGAATGCTGCCATAATATCTTTTTAGCAAGGTCCGACTCTAGCTTCGAGCTTCTGCAAGGTCCGACGTAAGGTCCGACTTTCTTTGTCTAGGTCCGACATGTTTTTGGGTAGCTCCGGTGAGCTTTGTCTTTAGCTCTAGCATGTCTTTGATAGCTTCGACATGTCTCTCCAACATGTTTCTCTAGCTCTGACTTTTGGGATGACTAGTTCCGACTAGTTTTGGTTAGCTCCGGCGCTAGGTCCGACTAGCTTTGGTTAGCTCCAGCACTAGGTCCGACTTGCTTTGGTGAGCTCTGGTGCTAGGTTGTACTAGCTTTTGTAAGCTCCATCTCAAGCTCCGGTTAGCTTTGGCAAGGTTCGGAGCTTGATTGCAATGTTCCTGCTTTTATCTTGCAATGTTTCGAACTTGCTTTATATTCTTAGAAAGATTTCTTAGTATTCATTTACTAAGTTTTTGGTGCGTTTTGGTTGACATGGCTGATATCGTTTTGATATGCTTTGGAACATGCTTATGTGAGGTGCTCACGTAAGGTGTTGTGTTCAGAACTGACTTGAGTCAAGTCGCGGACTTGGGCTCGTACGGATTGAGTTCAAGTCATGGCTGGTGATAGGATCCTTTGGACAAGTCTCAGGGAGGAGATGAGGTTCCAACAACCAAATTCAGGAGGAATTGTGGTTGAGCGGGTCAGGAGGTCGTGCAGGGTGATTGAATCAAGGGCAGTGCATATGAAGGTTACTGGACGTCATTGGAAATTGTTTGCACGTGTGCAAGGAGTGCATGGACGTGGCTACATGGTTCCGAGGCGTGATGAAGAGATGTGGACATAAAGAATTGGTCAGAAAGGTCCAACCGACTAGGTTATGGACTCAGGCTACGACTGAGTCGGGTTTGACTCAAATATGGAAAGTATCGAGTTGGTTATGATTGGATCCGTGTGGGTCACGAATTTGAGTTTTTTTAGGAATATAGGATATGTTCCTAAGGTGTTTGGAAGTCTTAAGATTGCTTCTATCTGCGTATAGAAGAGTCCTAAGTAGTTATGGAAAGTTTTGATTCATGATCTTAGTAGGATTAGAGTCCTAGTTGAAATTGGGTTGGCCTAAGGGCTGGTTATATAAGCAAGGAAGGTCAGAGCTCGTGGTGCACGAGTTTGGGGCTGTTCCTCTTGTGTTCAATTGAATAAAATTCGTAGTTTGAAGGAACTTTTGTGCCTTGTTCGTCCGACTTGTTCGAGACAAGTTTTACTTGTTGAGTTTTTGGACAGCACTATCTTTTGTCGGTGGTTTTATCATAACTCGAGTTTTACAGATCCAATTGACGTGATTATTTTTGGGTTGTCTTCTCAACTTGATTATCTATCATCTGTCAAAATTTCAAGGTCATTGGATTTGTGGTTTCTGATCTACACGAGTTTCTTTACAGCGTTCCAGAACCGTTTTTCTCGGGTAGGACAGATTGACCTTTGTTCGATCTTTCGATCATAACATGAGTTTCTCTTGACGGATTTGAGTAATTCTTCTTGTGTTTTCTTCGTTACTTGATTCTCTCTGATATATATCACTTTTGTCACGGTGAAAAACGTTTAGATTAGTTTCACACATGATTTCTCTAACAGATCGTTTTTCTGCCGAAGGGGTTGGGATTTAATTGTTTCGGCTGTGTAAGATTTTTAAATCTACCATTCACCCCCCTGTGGTAGCTTTTCACGTGCTTTTCGATCCTACAGGAACGGAATTCAAAAATACTCAAGTTGAGGAGTGTGAGACCTATGTGTGCTGAATACATTGGCTATTACGATAAAAGGTTTGAATATTCCCAAAACACCCTTCTCATCGAGGTCCGTCTCTAGGTACGAGCTCCGACAAGGTCCAACAATAGGTCCATCATACTTTGGGTAGCTCCGGCAAGGTCCGACTTGTTTTGGGTGGCTCTGGCAAGGTCCGACGATAGGTCTGGCATGCTTTGGGTAGCTCTGGCTAGGTCTGACAAGAGGTCCGACAAACTTTGTCTAAGTCCGGCGAAAGGTCCGGGTAGTTTTGGCTAGTTCCGGCGCATGGTCCGATTAGCTTTGGCTAGGTCCGGTGCAAGGTCCGGTTACCTTTGGCAATGTTCGGTGCAAGATTACAGTGGTTTTGCTTCAAACTTGCAATGTTTCAAACTTGCTTTACAGTTATGGTAAGGTTTGCTTAGTATTCATTTGCTAAGTTTTTGGTGTGTTTTGGTGGTTAAGGCTGGAATTATCTTTCTATGTTTGCAACATGCTTATGTGAGGTTCTCACGTAAGGTGTTGTGGTTTTTGAACTAATGAGAGTCAAGTCGAGGACTTGTGCTCGGAAGAATTCGTTGTTTATTCATATGCAGGTGTTGCTGAGGTCAAGACATGGCTGGTGACGGGATCCATTGAACTAGTCTTAGGGAGAAGATGAGGTTCAACAACCAAGTTCGGGAGGAATTGTGGTAGAGTTGATCGGGAGGTCACGCAGCATGTTTGGATCAAGAACAATGCATATGAAGGTATAATGGACGTTGTTGTAAGGTGTTTGAACGTGTGCAAGGAATTCATGGATGTGTAAACATGGTTCCAAGGCGTGATGAAGAGAAGTGGATGTAAAGAATTGGTCGGAAAGGTCGAACCGACTGGATTATGCCTCATGTTGTGGCTAAGGTGGTTATGGTTCGTTTATGGAATGTTTCGAGTTTGTTTTGGTTAGATTTCATATGGGTCACAAAGTTGAGTTGTATTAGGAATGTGGTATATGTTTGTAAGATGTTTGGAAGTCTTACGATTGCTTCTATCT
The DNA here is from genome assembly GCA_036927565.1 of Tuctoria greenei. Taxonomy (NCBI): domain Eukaryota; kingdom Viridiplantae; phylum Streptophyta; class Magnoliopsida; order Poales; family Poaceae; genus Tuctoria; species Tuctoria greenei. Next base: position 100,630,929 of record JAYESD010000010.1, read on the forward strand.
GCATATGGAAGAGTCTTGAGCAGTTATGGAAAGTTTCAGTTGAAACTGAGTAGGATTAGAGTCTCAGTTTGGATTGGGTTGGCCTTCAGGCTGGTTATATAAGCAAGGGAGTCCAGAGCTCATGTGAGACAACTTCGGGTTGTTCCTCTTGTGTTTTGATCAATAAAATTTGTAGTTTTAAGGAGCTTTTGTGCCTTGTCCGTCCGACTTGTTTCAGACAAGTTTTTCTCGTCGAGTTTCTACACAGCACTATGTTGCGTTGGTGTTTTTATCATAACTTGAGTTTTGCTGATCCAATTGATGTGATGCTTTTGGGTTATCTTCACAACTTGATTATATATCATCTGTGAAAATTTCACGGTCATTGGATTTGTGGTTTCTGATCTACACGAGTTTCTTTGCAGTGTTGCAAATCTGTTTTTACTCGGCCAGAACAGATTGACCTTTGTTCGATCTTTTGATCATAACTTGAGTTTTTCTTGACGATCTTCCGTGATTCTTGTTGTAGTGTCTTCGTGACTTGATTATATATAATATATACTAATTTTTTCACATTTGAACACATTTAGATCAGTTGCACACACAGTTTCTTAATAGATTGATTTTCTATATAGGGGTTTTTATTGCTTCCGCTGAAAAAGTTTTAATCTACCATTCACCCCCCCCCCTTGGTAGCTTTTCACATGCGCTTCGATCCTACAATTGGTATCAAAGCCACAGTGCTCTAATATTCGTGATTTGCATGTGTTTTTGACTAATTATCATGTAGAAATACTCCGCAAAACCTTGTGTGTTTGTGGCATTGATTTTTAGGTTTGGAAGGAACGTATGGAGGCTTTCATCCAGGCGCAAGGCTTCGCAATATGGGAAAAGGTGTACAAGCCTTACGATTTGCCGCCAAATGGTCAAGTCACAACTACTAACATGAGAGATGTCGACAACAACAACGAGGCGCAGAACTTAATCATACAAAGGTTGACTCAAAGCGACATCGATCGAGTTGCACACCTCCGATCTGCGTACGATGTTCGGAAAGCTCTATGTGATTATCATGAAGGATCCAACACTATCAAGGAGGTAAGACAAGACATGTTCAAGAAAGAATACATGTGCTTCGAGATGCAACCCGGTGAGTCCATCGATGATTTATTTGTTCACTTTAACAAAATTCTCAGCAATTTGCATAGTGTCAATGTTAATTTTTTAGATGCTGAAAATGCTAGACAATTACTAAGTGCATTAGACATGTCAATTTGGGAGATGAAAGTTACATCTATTTGTGAGTCCACTGTCATGAGTACACTTACATTAGATGTGCTATATTCCAAATTAAAAACCCTTGAAATTGACATAATCTCACGTAAGAACCCCAACAAGTCTCTTGCAATTGTTTCTCAACGTGACATGCCTAGATCTAGTTTATCTTCATCATGTGGTACACTTTCATTGATGTCTTCTCTAACCTTGGAATAGATTGAAGAATTTCCAGAAGAGGAGCTGGCACTTCTCTCACCTCGGTTCTCAAAAACATTGCAAAATGTGAGAACTAGAAGGAGAGGAAGTGGTAGTTCTCAACGATTCTTTGAATGTCGTAAGACAGGACATTTTCGTACATATTGTCCTAACCTTTCAGGTCCTTCTACTCGTGATGAAAAGCAAAATAAGTTCAAGTCCTCTTTTGGCAACAACAACAAGAAAAAGATGACTTTCACAAAACGCCAACAACAACAACTTGAGCAATGTGGACTCAAGAAGTGATGAAGACGAAGAGAATTTAGCAAATATGTGCTTCATGGCGGGCAACTCAAGATCAAGTATGGAGGAGGCAAAACACAACAGTGATGATGAAGAGGTATGTCCCACTTGCGAAGAAATGTGTGATGCTATTTCTCGTGCCACTGATATAGTTAAGAAAATGGACAAAAAAACTTAGGGACAATGCTGTTAAGATTGAATCACTAGAATCTGAAATTAATCATTTAAAGTCTTTGATACCTAGTGATGATTCTTGTTCCTCATTTGAGCTTATATATGAACAATTGTCCTCTTTAAGATGTGTGCGCACATCCACACTTGATAAGGTTGAACTTGAAATTGAAAAGAACAAAAAGCTTGCTGCACTTAATGATAAAAACTTGAAAGATGCTTACTGTTCTACAATTGATTTGCATTGTTCTACTTGTGATGATCTTGACAAGAAACTCCACGATGCTATGAATGAGATTTCTATATTGAACAATGCTTTATGTTGTCATGAAGGTAAATATTGTTCAAATTGCAAACTAAAAGGAAAAACTTCATATGAAAACTACTTAGGCTTGTCTAAAAAACTTCATGACATGAATAGGACACTAGAGCGGTTTTGTAATGGGAATAAAAATCTGAACTTGCTGCTAAATTCATCTAAATCTTGCAATGATAAAACTGGTTTAGGTTTTGATTCTCATGCTCATGCTAAGGCACATCTACCTAAAATTGTAAAGTCATTAGAAAGTGGTTTGATTCAAACAGTTCATAAACATACACAGGTGGTTTTCAAATCCCCAGGGGTGTTGTCTCATTCAGCTTCTAATAAACATGTTGTTTGCTCATCTAACTTGAATACAAAGTTAAATTTATTTATACCTACAGTGATAGAGATGGTCATGTCATAAGTTTTTGTTATGGACTAGCTAAACAACAGAAAAAAGGAAAGAATGAAAGCTAGATCTCATAACCCTCATGCAAAATTTGATGCACATGCTAAATCGAATGCCAGGAACATGCAACCTGTTGTAATGAGTCGAAAACATGCAAAGTTTGCTTCTAAACCTACTGTTTTTTGTGCTACACATGTAACACCTCGTAGGTCAGTAGTTGGGTACAAAATTCTTCAAACTTTGTCTCTTAAACATGTTGTTTTATCTCAGCTTTCACGTGTTATTCCTGTTGGACATCATGTGACTCAGTATTAGATTCCTAAATGACTTTTGACTAACCCCAGTATTGAGTCATGGACGTGCTTCTATGTAGGTTACACGCTTGAGGAAGGAGAACATTTGGATTGTGGATTCAGGTTGCTCACGCCACATGACCGGTAACAAAGAACGGTTCTCCTCTCTCTTTTTTGTGTCACGTGTAGAGAATGTTACATTTGTCGATAATTCTTCAACTCCTATAATTGCTAAGGATTAGGTTAGAGTAAATAATCAGTACACTTTGAAAGACGTGGCACTTGTCAAAAATTTGAAATTGTAACACCCTCATTTTCATCCATCATGCATAGCATACATTCTTATACATGAATTAGAACCCCAACAGTATTTAAAATCATGTATCAGTGCGGACTTGTCCGGTTTGGACCCCAGACTACAACGGTTTTCCATTCTGTTGTCTCTCTGGACTTGTCCGCCTTGGCTGCAGATTAGTCCAATAGAATTTCCGTTGATGTCCAGACGTGTCCGTTGTTGAGTACGGACTAGTAGCTACTAGAACTTTTCGGAGTTGTCCGATAGATCTCTCTTTTGATCTTATTTTTGGAAAATTGATCAAGCCTCCAGACTTGTCAGGCCTATACCGTACTTGTCCATTTCGCTTTCTGGACAAGTTCGGACTTATCCGGTCCTCAACCGAACTTGTCCGTTCAAGTCGCTGTTTGATATCAGACTAGTCCAGCCCCTAGCGGACTTGTCCGGTGTGCCTGACTCGGATTCAATGTTTTCCTCCACGACTTTATTGGGTATTTACCTTAATTGGGCCCAAGAACGTCGTGCCCAACCCCTGTGGAGCCCATGTGGGACCCCTACACAGCCTCTACCGCCTTAAACTCGAAATCCATCAAACCCTACCACCCCCACCTCTATATAAACACCCCAACGTCCCCCCCTTTCACCTTTTTGCCACAATTGAAGAAACCCCAAACCCTAGTTCGTGTGAGCCGCCGTCAAGAGGAGTTCATCGCAGCCAGGAGGAGGGAAGGAGGAAGGAGAAGGATCAAGCAAGATTGATCTTTGGCAACTCATCGGCATCATCATCAATTCTCCACCAATTCTCCATCTTCTTTCAATCTAGACGTCAAGATCTCAAGTTTCGTCGAATTTTGAACCCTTGAGTTGTTGAATTCACGGAAATTACCTTAGATCATATTTCTACGTCAATCTTGGTCCCATAATTCAACTTAAACTATGCACTAATCTGAAATTCGCCAAAAACCCTAGCCAAGCGGACTTGGCCGGTCTAGTGAGGACTAGTTCGATCGACTTTCTGGTCCAGGGCAGACTAGTACGGTCCCCAGTGCAGACTTGTCCAACAACCTAAATCTTAAATTGCTGAACTAATCCATATTTGACTCAAATCAATTCGAATAATCCGTTCAAACTTGTTAAAAACAATTGTAACTAGTTAGTAAACATTAGTAGCAACTCATTAACAAGCTTCAACACATAATTGCATTAATCATGCATGTCATGGCATTTTGAGTAATATATAAGCTTTTATTGATTGTAATGTTTTTTGTATGTTTGTTGCGCGGTGTAGAAGGTGTTGCGCTAGAGGGTGTTGTCGAGGACCTCCAGCACCAAAACCTCAAAGCTTTTGATCCTAACCCATCTCAAGAGCAAGGCAAGTGTCCTTGATCATTTTGATCCAATTTTTGAATGTTTTGTTTGCAAAACTGCATGCTTGTGTCAATTTGATGGGAAACCAATTTATAGGTGTTTACTAGACTTGTTTGACCATCCTTGTCGCTTGGAATACATAGTAGAGAGTAGGGATGGGTATTTTACCTTTTTGCTTTGCTCTAATTAATTGGGATGGGAAAATAACAAACTGGCTTAACTATGAATTATTGCACTTATGGATGATGAGAATTTATGAATATGGTTAATTGGTAACATGGGACTTGGGAGATATATGCAAGCATGGTTTGAGGATTGGTTGGATGATATGGTGGTTTGCTTGCCTTGGATCTAAGGACCGGTTCATGCGGGAATATGCTAGGACAACAGTGCTACCACAAGGCCAAGTATGGGTGAAGCTTAGCCAATTAATTAGATGTGTTGCTAGCATTGTTCGGATCATTTGGGGGAGCAGGGAATGGGAATCGGTTGGGTTTGCAATAGTGGCGGGACAGCCCTGGGATCCGAACGGCACAAGAGGGGGCCCTTGGTTGGATGTGCTCAGTTGGAGGCATCACCACCGGTGAAACCTCAGTGGGTCTGAATATGCTGGTAGTCCCTTTGTAAAGGCTATTTTGTGATCTCTTTTCCATACACCTGGATGACCTACATGATTAGAGTGGAACTTTGGATTTGGGATAGTTTGGTTATGGTTATGGATTGGATGGTGAAAAATGGACATGTTTAATGATGATGGTAAGAATTTGATATTTGGATGGGTAATTATTGAAGGATGCGATATGTTGGTAAATGATGATGATGGATTATGTTAATTATTTGGGTTATGATGGGATTAACTTCACATAGACATTTAGTATGCTTTTCACAAGTTTTAAATGTACTTTTCAGCAAATAGCCATTATTTATTATCATTCCTTGATTTTAGCTACATTTCATATTTTCCCACACTTGTTGAGTACGACATGTGCTCACCCATGCAATTCCCCAACCAAAAGTTTCAAGTGATGTTTAGAAGTACCCTGAGGATAATGCGGAGTACTAGACTGTTGCTGCCATCAACTTGCCTGTGGTGTTGCTTGGAGACGCGCTATTCCCTTTGATTAATTGCTTAGTTTTGCTCAGTTTATATTATTTCCGTTGCATTAGTTTCAGAATCATTAATGATGATCATTAGAGTTGTAATTTTAGGATTATTTGAATATTGTAATAAAAGCACTTGTTTAATTAATTTGTGTTGTGGTAATTTTTTGCATATCGTTTGTGATGCACTCGTGCATGTGTGATCAATGTCCTGGGCACACATATGCGTCGCACTTGGTTCATTTTCAGAACCGGGTGTCACAAATTGGTATCTGAGCCACGGGTTGACCGTAGGACGCAACCTAGATAGAATGGACACTTTAGAGCACACAGGAACACTTAGGGATCGTTTTTGTTGTTGGTGTGTTGATTGTTATGTAATGCTTGCTTGTGTGCTTAGTAGAGTATTTTAGGATGCTTTAGTGCTTGCCACATCCATATAGGCTAGTATAGGTAGTTGCTTAGTTTTATATCCCTTGATGCATATTGTTGGGGATGTTTTCTAAATTCTTGTATCTCTTGCTCTTTCTTCAGATGTCGATGACTCGCAACCAAAGGGATGTCAATGAGAACTAGGAGGACAATGGAGCACCTTAGAACAACAATGGACCTGGACCTGAGGCTGTCAACCTTCAACAGTTGTTGGCTATGCAGAATCAACTTATGCAAACCATGATGCAAACCTTAGGACAGCTGCAGGCCAATAATCCAAAACAGCCCCATGTGCCTCCACCACCGCCACCCCCACCACCTCATAACAGGTTGGGCAAGGTTATGAGGACTAGGCCACCAACTTTTGCTCAAGGCAATGATCCTATGGAAGCTGATGATTGGCTGAAATTTGTTGAGAAGAAGGTTGCTATTGTCCACTGCAGTGATAGGGAGAAGGTTCTTTTTGCTTCCCATCAACTAGTTGGAGCAGCTGCAGATTGGTTGGACTCGCTATGCAATGCCCATGCAAATTAGGAGAGGATCACTTGGGCTAAATTCAAGGAGAGCTTCCGTTCTCATTTTGCGACTGAAGATGTTTTGATCTTGAAGAGGCAAGAGTTTTAGAACCTAAGGCAAGGAAGGCCGAGTGTGAGTGAATACCTAAACAAATTCACTCAACTCTCAAGGTATGCTCCAGAGGATGTCAACCGGGACAGCCGCAGGCAATACTTGTTTATGAGGAGCCTAAATAATGAAATTCAAGTCCAATTGCTTAATTTTGACTATGCCAATTTCCAGAAGCTTGTGGACAAATCTTTTGTGGTTGAGAACAAGGTTCGCGAGATGGAGCTAGATAATAAGAAGAAGGCGCCATATCAAGGACAACCACAAGGAAGCAATGATCGCCCCCACTTTGCACCACTAAAAGCGCCATACTACAACTCCCTAGCTGCCGCATATCGCACCACTATTCCACTATGCCGAGCTCAGCCTGTGCAGCAATGCTCTGCTATGCAAGCACCTCGCCCTCCAATGCCTCATACACCCCGCGCCAACTTTCCTGCTAATACTCAGAATCAAGCTCGTCAAAACAATTCTAGTGCAGCAAGGTCATGATATACTTGTGGTGAGGTGGGACACTTTGCATCTCAATGGCCTAAGTCAGACCTTGGTCAAGGGAACAATGCTCCATGACAGAACCCAAGACCAAATGGAGAAGCACCACAAGGCAACTTTGGACAGCAGAATTTTGTTCGTGGCAAGGTGAACCATGTATCTACGGAGGAAGCCCAACAACTGGATGATGTGGTAATTGTTATGTTTCTCGCAAACTCCAACCCGACGACTATGTTATTTTATTCTGTAGCATCGCGTTCATTCATTCCATCAAAGTATATTGTCAAGTATAGTTTGCCCATATCTCATATGAAGTATACTTTGTTGGGTAAATCTCCTGGAGGAGAGATGAGGACAAATATAGTATGTCCAAAAGTAAGCCTTAGAATAAGGGGGGTAGACTTCTTTGCCAACCTTATTGTTTTGGATTCGCAAGTATTGGACATAATACTTGGTATGGACTGGTTAAGGAAGCACAATGGGATAATTCAATATGCCACAAAGATGATAAAGTTGACAAATGAGGAAGGGGCCAACATAGAATTTGAAGCCTCTCAACACACACCAAAGCAAGTGGAGCTGAATCAAATGGATGGTGCAGCAATAGAAGAGATCCCCCTGGTGTGCGAATATTTGGATATGTTTTCGGATGAGTTGCCACGTATGCCACCTGACCGTGACATCGAGTTCATTATTGAATTAATATCTGGAACTACGGCTATAGCTAAGAGGACATATAGGATGCCTCCTATGGAGTTAGCGGAGCTCAAGAAGCAAATTCAAGAGCAGCTAGAGAAGGGTTTCAATCGCCCAAGCTCTTCACCTTTGGGAGCGCCAGTGCTATTTGTGGATAAGAAGGATGGATCCCAAAGGTTGTGTGTGGATTACCGAGCTCTCAATGAGGTGGCATCAAGAACAAGTATACATTGCCCTGTATAGAGGATTTGTTGAATCAGATGAGGGTGCTTGTGTTTTCTCCAAGATTGATTTGAGGTTAGGTTACTTCCAAATGAAGATTAGACCATCAGACATACCCAAAACAGCTTTCTGGACACGGTATGGGTCATATGATTATACCTTTATGTCCTTTGGATTGACAAATGCACCAGCATACTTTTTGTACCTCATGAATAAGGTCTTCATGAAATACTTGGATAACTTCATTATGGTGTTCATTAATGACATTATGATCTACTCGAGAAGCGAGGAGGAGCATGAGGAGCATTTAAGGCTCACATTGCAGAAATTGAGGGAGCACCAATTATATGCCAAATTAAGCAGGTGCCAATTCTGGTTAAAGGAGGTGTCATTCTTGGGCCATATCATATCAGGAGGAGGAGTATCGGTTGACCCAGGAAAAGTGAGAGATGTACTAAAATGGGAACCGCCCAGAACGTGAAGGATATCTGAGTTTTCATAGAATGGCTGGATATTACCGTCGGTTCATCAAGGATTTCTCCAAAATAGCCAAGCCCATGACTGAGTTGTTGATGAAGGGAAAAGCATTCCAATGGACTCAAGCTTGTCAAGATAGTTTTGAGAAGCTTAAGAGGAGGTTAACAACAGCACCAGTGTTGGTTTTGCCAGATGTGAGCAAAAGCTTTGATATCTATTGGGACGCATCAAGACAAGGACTTGGATGTGTGCTTATGCAAGAACTTCAAGTGTTAGTTTATGCACCGAGGCAATTGAAGAAACATGAGTAGAATTATCCTACGCATGATCTTGAACTTGCAGCCATAGTGCATGCCTTGAAGATATGGAGGCACTACATTCTTGGTCATAGGTGTGAGATTTACACGGATCACAAGAGTCTCAAGTACATTTCCACACAAATGGACTTGAATTGGAGGCAATGAAGATGGTTGGAGCTCATCAAGAATTATGATGTGGGAATCAATATCACCCGGGGAAGGCTAATGTAGTGGCTGATACCTTGAGTAGGAAAGGAGTAAGTCACCAACTCATAGTTCGGGAATTGCCATTCGAGCTATGCAAGGAGTTTGAATGGTTGAATCTTGGATTTGTGAATGAGATGGGGATATGGAGTTAAATCCAACCTTGGAGCAAGAAATTCAAGAAGGTCTGACCAAGGATGACGAAATTCAATTAATCAAAGAAAGGACACAAGAAGGGAGAGAATTTAGATTTGATGAGGATGACCATGGTACTCTATGGCTCAGAAAGAGGATTGTTGTGCCTAATGTAAAGCACATCTGTGGGATGATATTTAAGGAGGCACATGATTCACTTTACTCAATCCATCTCGGCTGTACAAAGATGTACAAGGACTTGAAGACATGTTATTGGTGGGCCAACATGAAAAAGGACATAGCTGAGTATGTAGCTTTGTGTGATGTGTGCCAACGAGTCAAAGCTGAACATCAAAGGCCAGCTGGATTATTGCAGCCATTGAAATTCCGGAATGCAAGTGGGAAGAAATTGGTATGGACTTCATAGTTGGGTTACCGCGAACCCAGTCTGGCTATGACTCAATATGGGTTATTGTGGATCGGTTAACCAAATAAGCTCATTTCATTCCTGTCAAGACCACATATACCACTACAAAGCTAGCATAATTGTATATGGAGAATATTGTATGCCGACATGGAGTTCTAAAGAAAATAGTCTCGGGTCGAGGTTCTCAATTCACCTCTAGGTTCTGGCAGAAACTGCATGAAGCTATAGGTACAAGGTTAAATTTCAGCTCTGCATATCACCCTCAAAAGGTTGGACAAACTGAGAGGACAAACCAAATATTGGAAGATATGTTTAGAGCTTGCGCCTTAAAGCATCGACGCAGCTGGGATAAGAGCTTGACGTATGCTGAGTTTTCCTACAATAAGAGTTACCAAGGTAGTTTGAAGATGTCGCCATATGAAGCAATATATGGAAGGAAGTGTAGGACACCCTTGTTTTAGAATGAGATAGGAGAAAACTAAATATTTGGACCTGATGTGTTGCAGGAAGCTGAAAAGCAAGTTTAGACAATCCACAAGAATTTGAGGGCTGCTCAATCGAGACAGAAGAGCTATGCGGATAACAGGCGGAGAAACTTAGCCTTTGAAGTGGGAGACTCTGTATACCACAAAGTGTCACCCATGCGAGGTCATAAGCGGTTAAATGTCAAGGGCAAGTTGGCACCTTGCTATATTGGGCCATTCAAGATTTTGAGCAAACGTGGAGAAGTGGAATATAAGTTATAAATGCCAGCACATCTTTTCGTTGTTCATGATGTGTTTCATGTTTCTCAGCTCAAGAAGTTATTAAGGGTACCGGAAGAACAAGTGGCAACGGAAGAATTGGAATTAGAGGAAAGATTTGACTTATGCCGAGCAACCAGTCAGAATTTTGGAAACGAAGGAGAGGGTCACGAGAAACAATGTGATTCGATGGTGCAAGGTTCAATGGAAGCATCATACAGAATTGGAAGCAACTCGAGAACTGGAAGATGATCTCAAAAAAGAATTTCCCTATATCTTCTCTTCTACGTTGAATCTCGAGGGCGAGTTCATTTTAAGGGGGTAGGTTTGTAACACCCTTATTTTCATCCATCATGCATAGCATACATTCTTATACATGTTTAACATTAAACAACACAAAAAGGAACAAGTTTAAAATGAATTAGAACCCAAATAGCATTTAAAATCCTGTATGAGTGCGGACTTGTCCTGTTTGGACCCCGAACTAGTCCGGTTTTCCTTTCTATTGTCTCTCTGGACTTGTTCGCGCTGGCTGTGGATTAGTCTGATAGAGTTTTTGTTGATGTCTGGACTTGTCCGATGTTGAGTACGGACTAGTCTGTTCCTAGCTACTGGAACTTTTTGGAATTGTCCGGTATATCGCTCTTTTGATTCGGTTTTTGGAAAATTGATCAAGCCTCTGGACTTGTCCAGCCTATACCAAACTTGTCCGTTTTGCTTTCTGGAAAATATCGGACTTCTCCGGTCCTCAATCAGACTTGTCCGTTCAAGTCATTGTTTGATATCGTACTAGTCCGGCCCCTAGCAGACTTGTCCGGTGTGCCCGACTTGGATTCAATCTTTTCCTCCACGACTTGTTATTGAGTATTTACCTTAATTGGGCCCAAGAAAGTCGTTCCCAACCCCTGTAGATCCCATGTGGGACCCCTACACGACCTGCACCGCCTTAAACTCGAAATCCATCAAACCCTACCACCCCCACCTCTATATAAACAACCCAACCCCCCCCCCCCCCCCCTTCACCTCTTTGCCACAATTGAAGAAACCTGAAACCCTAGTTCGTGAAAGCCGCCGTCAAGAGAAGTTCATCGCAGCCAGGAGGAGGGAAGGAGGAAGGAGAAGGATCAAGCAAGACCGACCTTCATCAACTCATCGACATCATCATCAGTTCTCCACCAGTTCTCCATCTTCTTTGGATCTAGACGTCAAGATCTCAAGTTTTGTCGAATTTTTGACCCTTGAGTTGTTGAATTCACGGTAAATACCATAGATCATCTTTCTGCGTCAATCTTGGTCCCATAATTCAACTAAAACTATGCACTAATTGGAAATTCGCCAAAAACCCTAGCCAAGTGCACTTGTTTGATCCAATGTGGACTAGTCCAATTGACTTTCTGGTCCAAGGCGAGCTAGTACAGTCCCCAGTCTTAACTAGTTAGTAAACATTAATAGCAACTCATTAACAAGTTTAACTACATAACTGCATTATATGCATGTCATGACATATTGATTAATATATGAGCATTTATTGATTCTAATGTTTGTTTTATATGTTTGTTGCGCAGTATAGAAGGCGTTGCTAGAGGGTGCTGTCGAGGACCTCTAGCACCAAATCTTCGAAGCATTTGATCTAACCAATCTCAAGAGCAAGGCAAGTGTCCTTGATCATTTTGATCCTTTTTTAAATGTTTTTTTGCAAAACTGCATGCTTGTGTCAATTTGATGGGAAACCCATTTATAGGTGTCTACTAGACTCGTTTGACCATCCTTGTCGCTTGGAATACATAGTAGAAAGTCGGGAAGGGTATTTTACCTGTTTGCTTTGCTCTAATTAATTGGGATGGGAAAATAAAAAATGGCTTAACTACGAATTATTGCACTTATGGATGATGAGAATTTATGAATATGGTAAATTGGTAACATGAGACTTGGTAGATCTAAGCAAGCATGGTTTGTGAATTGGGATGGATGATATGGTGGTTTGCTTTACTTGGATATAAGGATCGGTTCATGCGAGAATATATCAGGACAACAGTGCCACCACAAGGCCAAGTGACTTAGCCAATTAATTAGGTGTATTGCTAGTATTGTTCGGATTATTTGGGGGAGCGGGGAATAGGAGTCATTAGGTTCGCATTGGTGGCGGGACTGCCCTGGGATCCGAACGGCACAAGAGGGGGCCTTGGTTGGATGTGCTCAGTTGGAGGCATCACCACCGGTGAAACCTCGTTGGGTCTGAATATGCTGGTAGTCCCTTTGTAAAAGCAATTTTTTGATCTCTTGGCCATACACCTATGGTAGTGTATTTAACATAATGGAGGTTTCCTTTAGTCGCCGACTGGTGATGAAATCACAAACTTGTGGGTAAAGTGGTACAACCTCTGCAGAGTGTTAAAAACTATCATGATACCCGTGCTCCCAATCACGAGCACCTGGATGACCTACATGATTAGAGTGAAACTTTGGATTTGGGATGGTTTGGTTATGGTTATGGATTGGATGGTGATAAATGGACATGTTTAATGATGATGGTAAGAATTTGGTATTTGGATGGGTAATTATTGATGGATGCGATATGTTGGTAAATGATGATGATGGATTATGTTAATTATTTGGGTTATGATGGGATTAGATTCACATAGACATTTAGTATGTTTTTTACATGTTTTAAATGTACTTTTCAGCAAATAGCCATTATCTATTATAATTCCTTGTTTTTAGCTACATTTCATATTTTCCAACACTTGCCGAGTACGACATGTGCTCACCATTGCAATTCCCCAACCAACAGTTTCAGGTGATGTTTAGGAGTACCCTGAGGATAATGCAGAGTACTAGACTGTGTGATGCCGTCGACTTGCCTGTGGTGTTGCTTGGAGCCGCGCTATTCCTTTTGCTTAATTCCTTAGTTTTGCTCAGTTTAGATTATTTCCGCTGCATTAGTTTCATAATCATTATTAGAGTTGTAATTTGAGGATTATTTGAATATTGTAATAAAAGCACTTCTTTAATTAATTTGTGTTGTGATAATTTTTCTGAATATCGTTTGTGATGCACTCGTGCATGTGTGATCAACGTCCTAGGGACACATATGCGCCGCACTTGGTTCATTTTCAAAACCGGGTGTCACAAATTGGTATCAGAGCCGCAGGTTGACTGTAGGACGCAGCATAGATAGAATGGACACTTTAGAGCACATAGGAACACTTAGGGATCATTTTTGTTTGTTAGTGTGTTGATTGCTATGTAATTCTTGCTTGTGTGCTTAGTAGAGGATTTTGGGATGCTTTAGCGCTTGCCACATCCATATAGGCTAGTATAGGTATTTGCTTAGTTTTATATCCCTTGATGCATATAGTTGGGGATGTTTTCTAAATTCTTGTATCTCTTGCTCTTTCTTCAGATGTCGAGGACTGCAACCAAAGGGATGTCAATGAGAACTAGGAGAACAGTGGAGCACCTCAGAACAACAATGGACCTAAGGCTGTCAACCTTCAGCAGTTGTTAGCTATGCAGAATCAACTTATACAGACTATGATGCAAACCTTAGGACAGCTGCAGACCAATAATCCGAATCAGCTCCATGTGCCTCCACCACCGCCACCCCCACCACCTCATAACAGGTTGGGCGAGTTTCTGAGGACTAGGCCACCCAATTTTGCTCAAGCCAGTGATCCTATGGAAGCTGATGATTGGCTGAATTTTGTGGAGAAGAAGCTTACTATTGCCCAGTGCAGTGACAGGGAGAAGGTTCTTTTTGCTTCCCATTAACTAGTTGGAGCAGATGCAGATTGGTGGGACTCTCTATGCAATGCCCATGCAAATCAGGAGAGGATCACTTGGGCTAAATTCAAGGAGAGCTTTTGTTCTCATTTTGTGCCTGAAGGTGTCGTGATCTTGAAGAGGCAAGAATTTAAGAACTTAAGTCAAGGAAGGTCTAGTGTGAGGGAATACCTAAACAAATTCACTCAACTCTCAAGGTATGCTCCAGAGGATGTTAATCGGGACAGCTGCAAGCAATACTTGTTTATGAGGGGCCTAAACAATGAAATTCAAGTCCAATTGCTTAATTGTGACTATGCCAATTTCCAGAAGCTTGTGGACAAAGCTTTTGTGGTTGAGAACAAGGTTCACAAGATGGAGCAAGATAATAAGAGGAAGGCGCCATCTCAACAACAACCACAAGGAAGCATTGTTCGCCCCCACTTGGCACCACTAAAAGCACCATACTACAACCCCCTGGCTCCCGCATATCGCGCTGCTATTCCACCGTGCCCAGCTTAGCCTATGCAGCAATGCCCCGCTATGCAAGCACATCGCCATCCAATGCTTCATGCACCCAGCGCCAACTTGCCTGCTAATACTCAGAATCATGCTCATCCAAACAGTTCTGGTGCAGCAAGGTCATGATATACTTGTGGTGAGGTGGGACACTTTGCATCTCAATGGCCTAAGTCAGGCCTTGGTCAAGGGAACAATGCTCCAAGATAGATCCTAAGACCAAATGGATAAGCGCCACAAGGCAACCGTGGACCGCAGAATTTTGTTTGTGGCAAGGTGAACCATGTATCTACGGAGGAAGCCCAACAAGCGGATGATGTGGTAATTGGTATGTTCCTCACAAACTCCAGCCCAGTGACTATGTTATTTGATTCTGGAGCATCACATTCATTCATTGCATCAAAGTATATTGCCAAGTATAATTTGCCCATATCTCATATGATGTATACTTTGTTGGTTTAATCTCCTGGAGGAGAGATGAGGACGAATATAGTATGTCCAAAGGTTAGCTTTAGAATAAGGGGGTAGACTTCTTTGCCAACCTTATTGTTTTGGATTCGCAAGTATTGTACATAATACTCGGTATGGACTGGTTAAGGAAGCACAATGGGATAATTCAATGCGCCATAAAGATGGTGAAGTTGACAAATGAGGAAGGGGTCAACATAGAATTTGAAGCCTCTCACCACACACCAAAGCAAGTGGAGCTGAAACAAATGGATGGTGCAGCAATAGAGAAGATCCTAGTGGTGTGCGAATTTTTGGATGTGTTTTCGGATGAGTTGCCAGGTATGCCACCTGACTGTGACACCGAGTTCGTTATTGAATGAATACCTGGAACTGCACCTATAGCTAAGAGGTCATATGGGATGTCTCCTATGGAGTTAGTGGAGCTCAAGAAGCAAATTCAAGAGCAGCTAGAGAACTGTTCCATTCGCCCATGCTCTTCACCTTGGGGAGCGCCAGTGCTATTTGTGGATAAGAAGGATGGATCCCAAAAGGATGTGTGTGGATTAACGAGCTCTCAACGAGGTGACGATGAAGAACATGTATACATTTCCCCGTATAGAGGATTTGTTCGATTGGATGAAGGGTGCTTGTGTTTTCTCCAAGATTGGTTACTTCCAAATGAACATTAGACTGTAAGACATATCGAAAACAGCTTTCGGGAAACGGTATGGGTCTTATGAGTACACCGTTATGTCCTTTGGATTGACAAATGCACCAGCATACTTTATGTACCTCATGAATAATGTCTTCATGGAATACTTGGATAACTTCATTATGAAGTTCATTAAAGACATTATGATCTAGTCGAGAAGCGAGGAGGAGCATGAGGAGCATTTAAGGCTCACATTGCAGAAATTGAGGGAGCACCAATTATATGCCAAATTCAGCAAGTGCCAATTCTGGTTAAAGGAGGTGTCATTCTTTGGCCATATCATATCAGGAGGAAGAGTATCGGTTGACCCGGGAAAAGTGAGAGATGTGCTAAAGTGGAACCACCCAAGAACGTGAAGGATATCGGAGTTTTCTTAGAATGGCTGGATATTACTGTGGGTTCATCAAGGATTTCTCCAAAATAGCCAACCCCCATGACTGGGTTGTTGATGAAGGGAAAAGCATTCCAGTGGACTCATGCTTGTCAGGACAATTTTGAGGAGCTTAAGAGGGGGTTAACAACATCACCAGTGTTGGTTTTGCCAGATATGAGCAAAAGCTTGATATCTATTGCGACGCATCAAGACAAGAACTTGGATGTGTGCTTATGCAAGAACGTCAAGTGTTAGTCTATGCATCAAGGCAATTGAAGAAACATGAGCAGAATTATCCTATGCATGATCTTGAACTTGCAGCCATACTACATGCCTTGAAGATATGGAGGCACTACATTCTTGGTCATAGGTGTGAGATTTACACGGATCGCAAGAGTCTCAAGTACATTTTCACACAAACGAACTTGAATTTGAGGCAACGATGATGGTTGGATCTCATCAAGAATTATGATGTGGGAATCAATTATCACCCGGGGAAGGCTAATGTAGTGGCCGATACCTTGAGTAGGAAAGGAGTAAGCCACCAACTCACAGTTCGGGAATTGCCATTCGAGCTATGCAAGGAGTTTGAACGGTTGAATCTTGGATTTGTGAATGAGGTGGGGATAATGGACTTAAATCCAACCTTGGAGCAAGAAATTCGAGAGGGTCATACCAAGGATGAGGAAATTCAATAAATCAAAGAAAGGACCCAAGAAGAGAGAGGATTCAGATTTGATGAGGATGACCATGGTACTCTATGGCTCAGAAAGAGGATTGTTGTGCCTAATGTAAAGAAAATCCGCGAGACGATATTAAAGGAGGCACATGATTCACCTTACTCAATCCATCCCGGTTGTACAAAGATGTACAAGGACTTGAAGACATGTAATTGGTGGGCCAGCATGAAGAAGGACATAGCTGAGTATGTAGCTTTGTGTGATGCGTGCCAACGAGTCAAAGCTGAACATTAAAGGCCAGCTGGATTATTTCAGCTATTGATGATTCCGGAATGGAAGTGGGAAGAAATTGTATGGACTTCATAGTTGGGTTACCGTGTACCTAGTCCGGCTATGACTCAATATGGGTTATTGTGGATCGGTTGGCTAAATCAGCTCATTTCATTCATGTCAAGACCACATATACCACCGCGAAGCTAGCAGAATTTTATATGGAGAATATTGTATACCAACATGGAGTTCTGAAGAAAAGGTTCTCAAACTGAGGTTTTTAATTCACCTCTAGGTTCTGGCAGAAACTGCTTGAAGCTATGGGTACAAGGTTAAATTTCAGCTCTGGATATCACCCGCAAAGTGAAGGACAAACCGACAGTACAAACCAAATATTTGAAGATATGTTGAGAGCTTGCGCCTTGAAGCATGGACGCAGCTGGGATAAGAGCTTGTCGTATGCTAAGTTTTCCTATAATAACAGTTACCAAGCCAGTTTGAAGATGTCGCCATATGAAGCAATATATGGAAGGAAGTGTAGGAAACCCTTGTTTTGGAATGAGATAGGAGAAAACCAAATATTTGAGCTTGATGTGTTGCAAGAGGCTGAAAAGCAAGTTCAGAAAATCCACAAGAATTTGAGGGTTGCTCAATCGAGAAAGAAGGGCTATGCAGATAACAGGCGGAGAAACTTAGCCTTTGATGTGGGAGACGCTGTATACCTCAAAGTGTCACCCATGCGAGGTCATAAGCGGTTTAATGTCAAGGGAAAGTTGGCACCTTACTATATTGGGCCATTCAAGATTTTGAGCAAACGTGGAGAAGTGGAATATAAGCTAGAAATGCCAGCACATGTTTCCGATGTTCATGATGTGTTTCATGTTTCTTAGCTCAAGAAGTTCTTAAGTGTACCAGAAGAACAAGTACCAATAGAACAATTGGAATTAGAGGCAGATTTGACTTATGTTGAGCCACTACATGAAACCCGACGATTTGCGACGGCCAGGGCCATCGCAAATAAGTGAAGTGCCGTTGCAAATAAGCTATTTGTGACGGCTTTCCTTATTTGCGACGGTTTCTAGCCGTCGCAAATAAGTCGTCGCAAATAAGCTTATTTGCGACGGCAACCGTCGCAGATAAGCTTATTTGCGACGGCTAGCAGCGGCCGTCGCAAGTTATTGCCGCGGGCCGATGGGCCCTGCAACAATATTTGCGACGGCCTGGCCATCACAATTAAATCTTATTTGTGACGGCCTGGCCGTCGCAATTAAGTGCTGCTATTTGCGACGGTCGGGCTGTCGCAAATAAGTTCAGTGGGTAGGGCCCACGTGTCCTCCTCAGGGACCCACGCTGTTATTTGCGACGGCTAGGCCGTCACAATTAACACTTATTTGCGACGGCCCGGCCGTCGCAAATAGCAGTGGCTTAATTGCGACGGCCTGTAACCTTATTTGCGACGGTACTGTATAAAAAGCCGTCGCAAATAAGGTTTTTTATTTTTTAAAAAATAGAAAATACTACTAGGCTCGATGGCTAGAATCATAGAACAGATACAATATATCACACACTATATAACACACAAACATCATCACAATCACAAACTAATAAGTTCCGATACATCTCACATCGTCATCAACAAAGCAAACAAAGGCTCACTCGCCCATCCGACCTCCGTAGCCACCTCCGATGTCGAAGTCATCATCGTGCCTCATTCCAGGCGGCGGTAGCGACGGCGACGGCGTTTGTGCAGCCATCGCGGATCCCTGCAATTAATGAAACTTAGAGTTAGAATATAAATGCATCAACATCTCTCTCCCTCCCTCTCCCTCTATCTTCATCTAGATCCCCCTCTCTTCCTCTCTCTTTTCATTTCTCTCTTTGTCTCTCACTCTATCTCTCTATTGCTATCATTTTCCCTCTATCTTCCTCCCTCTATCTCCATCTACATCTCTCTCCCTCTATCTTCCCCTCCCTCTATCTCCATCTACATCTCCTCTCTCTCTTCATTCCTCTCCTACTCTATCTAACTATCTTTCACTCTTTCTTCTGTCTCTCTTTCTTCTATCTCTCTCTTTCTTCTATCTCTCTTTCTTCTATCTCAATCTTTTTCTTCTATCTAACTATCTCCCTCTTTCTTCTATCTAAATCTTTTTACACTAGAGAAGAAGGATTACATAGAAAATTACCTGACCCATAGAAGAAGGATCGCCTGGAAGGACCGATGGTATTACTGGTAGTTGGATCCCCAGACCTTGCACCCGAGCCATGGCCTGTCATTGCAAACATTAAATGTTACCTATTAGTAAGTCATTTAAGCTAAATTAATGAGAACTTTAGTTTTTATTTTGTTACCTCCATTGCTTCCCGCATCTGCGCCATCCAGGCTGCCTGGGTTTGGATCGTGGCCTCCATCGCGATCCTTTGGCGTTCCTCCTCCCTCCTTTCCTCCTCATGTCGCCTTTGGTTTTCTTCTACAGTTTCTCGGAGGGACTGCATCTCAATGTCCCTCTGCGATATGCAGCGACCTGCCGTGCCCATCGACGAAGCCTGCGTGGAGCTACCTCTCGCAGGTCTCCCCGCCCTCGAATCGACAACTCCGTCGAATATGGCGAGCCTATAAAAAAGAGAGTCCGTAATATGAAATTGAAATATCTTGAATACTTTGAATTGAAAACGATACTTGTAAACTCACCTTCCGTGTGCTTTTCCACCACAGCTTGCATACGCGGCTTGAGGATCGATTGGTTGACGTTCCCAATCGAAATCCTCGCCGTGTATCTTCCTAGCCTCCTCCCCGTACTTAGCCTGCAAAACAAGAAAACCGTGTAAGTTCAACAATCTATATAGTTATATTTAATATGAATGATTTCTAAACTTACCAACCGCTCGGCTGCAGCTTGACTGCACCCTGTCGGCTGAGAAGGGTCCCTGTGACCTCTCTTCCAGACCTCAGCAGGGGTGGGCGGCACCCCGTCACGCGCTCCTGTCAATACGTGTTAGTACGAACAATATATTATGAATACATAAACATAAGTTACACACACTTACCATGCGTTTAGCTAAATGCAAGTGGTTATCTTGCCCGTGCCTGCTCTTCCCCTCGACCCCTCTGCAGTCTCGAGCCTTCTCGGACTTAGCTTTAAACTCATCGCTAGCCCAGTAGCGACAAAGGGCCCGAAATGCATCGGTCCGACCCTAAAACCAGCTCACGTGGCCCTGCACATAGTTGGAAGTCGTTAAAAATACCATCGAGGAAATTATCAAAAAAAATACTTACTACATTCCACGTACCTGCGCGTACTCCTCCTCCATCAGGTGCATCTCGCTCGCTTGCCGGAAGTGTAGCACGGGCTGTTGGTTCGCCTTCAAGTGCTCATTAACAAGTTGAACGCGGGTGTTCAACAAAGCTTGTCGAAGCGCCTTGGCAGCATTGTAGTGAAACACTCGCCTCGCATCCTCAAACTGGCGAGAGTCGTTCGGGTCCTCTAAAGTATATCTTGCCTGCGATAAAGAATATATTGAAGAGATGTTCACTAAAAGAATTTAAGAGTTGAAACTTAGAAACTTTTTTAACATACTTAACATAAAATTGTCCCATATGGCCTCCTGAAGGTTGCCGTGCTCCTGGTGATGGACGCGTGCGTAGTCCTCCCACGAAAGAGCAGGCACCCCATCGATGACCCCGAGATAGTGCAAACGCACTATGGACCCGAGGACACCGTTCACCGGTCTGTGGTGTCTCTCACCGGTGAAAGACGTGTCGTCCCAAACCATGCAAGATATTTATTCATTCATTACTTAAGTAATCAAAAGAAACTAAAATTGAACACTATAATTTTTATTACCTATCTTCGACTGGACGAATGACAATCCTCTGTGAAGGGACCGCAGGAGGAATGACAAAGTGAGTCCTCCTCGTCCTCCGCGTCTGCTGAGGCGCCACGTCAAGTGACCCAGACGGGTCCTCACCAGCCGAGTCAAAGGCCTGAGGAACAGAAGCATCGCCAGCCAGAGGCTGGCTGGCCGAGGGCTGGTTCGTCGAGGGCTGGCTGGCCGAGGGCTGGCACACTGAAGGCGCCACAGCCTGTGAGTCAGCCGGTGAGGACAACAACATTCAAATGATTCATAAGTAAATTTAATGTGAAATTTAATTTTAAGAATTTGTCAAAACGAGTGACATTTACCTGTGACGAAGCTCTAGAGCTGGTCTAAACGTGCCCCAGCAGCTGAGAGCGTCTGCTGCCAGTCGACGAGGCACCAACAAAAGTGTCCTCAGGTCTAGAGGGGTAGAACCCCCTCGTCGGCGGCACCTTCTTACCCTTCTTTGACGCCATCCTGTTGTAATTAGATAATTAGTAAATATGCAAATAAAATATACAAAATTCATGTTACTATCTTCAAGAAAACATTACTTGTAGTCACTTTCAAAATTCATCAACGTCATTATCATGTGCCTGTGCCCTACTTCTTAAACCAGCCCAACGATCTTCCATCGTGGCCTGTTCTAATTTTCGTTTTCGCGTATCATCTGCCTCTACATCTTCAACGTCTTCAACATCTCCAACTAATTGATCGAGTCCTGCACCAAGCTCGACAATAAAAGTGTCTGGCAACTCTTCTTCTTGGTACACTTCTTCAACGTCTTCGCTATCATGGTAACCATCATCCCCAGGAGTATATAGCCGCTCACGAGGATTCACCTTATATACCACCCACCAAGCACTGAGCTTCGTGCATGGATAAGGTAGATAATACACTTGTTCAACTTGATGCGCAAGAACAAATGTATCATAACCTCATAGTCGGTCCTTATGTTTCACATCCACCATTCCAAATTGGTTTTCTCGAGTTCCATGAGTACGATCAAACCAGTCACAATCAAAGAAGACAACTCAAAGGGTCTTATTTCCGGTAAAAGTAAATTCAAGGATTTTGTTAATGATCCCATAATAATCGGTTAAATTCCCTTGAGAGTCCATTGCTCTCGTCACAACACCGGAATTTGATGTTGCCGCGAGAGGACGATGAGCTTCAAAATGAGTTGTACGGAATCGAAAGCCATTTACGTCATATCGACCATAGCTTCTAACATTCACCAATCCATAAGATAGCTGCCGCAAATCTTCATGAACATTGTGAGTCCGACACTGTCATAAATGATCGTGAGTTAAAATAATACTTCTTTAATAATAGTAATTTATAATACATAGAAGACGAGAGAATATTACATATTCTCGAAACCAGGATAGAAAAATATGCCCCCCATTTATTCCTTCCTTTCGCATCGCTTCTACTTGTTTGGTCGTAGGTTGATGTCTATGTGGCCAATATTGTCTGTGGAACTCGCTGAACATGAAAAAACATCTTTTAGAGTACATGTGTAGCAAAATATGTCGATTAGCATAAACGTAGGAGAAACACTTACTCGAAGTATTCCTGCATGCCTTCTATATTTGCGTACATGTGGAGTAAAGCAACAGTCCTTTCATGTTCGGATAGCACGTAGGTCGTGTAGCTACCAACGGTGGCGCCTCTCGTTTGAAAAATGGAAAGGTCGCTTAGAGGGGATGTTTCGTCCACATTGTACCGCATCGCCGAAGTATTGATATTGTTTCCTTCCGCAAAGTAGACACTTGAAAAGTATCCTACTTCCTTAAGAGCATATGCTTCAGCGATGCACCCTTCCACCCTTGCCCTGTTGCCAACCATTGGTTTCAGATATCGTAGCGCTCTTTCAATGTGATACATCCACCTATATTGCACAGGACCGCCAACTTTAGCTTCGAATGGAAGATGGATAAGCATATGTTGCATTGGATTGAAGAAACCCAGTGGAAAATTTTTTTTCCATCCTACATAAAAGTATGGGTATCTTCTTCTCTAACTTATCCATCATCCCGATCTTGATTTCTTTAGAACAAAGCTGTCTATAGAAATAGCTGAGCTCGGCTAAAACCTTCCACACTGCATCATCTAGATAGCCTCGGAACATAACAGGTAGGAGTCTTTCCATTATAATGTGATAATCATGACTCTTCAACCCAGTGAGGTTTCCTGTGTTAACAATTACGGCTCGTTTCAGGCTAGCTGTGTAACCATCTGGGAATTTCAAAGTTTTTATCCATTTCATAACTTCTTTCTTTTCTTTCGATCGAAGACAGAAATAAGCACGTGGCTTTCCACCACTTTCAGAGATTTCAAGAGTTGGACGGTGACAAATGTATGCCAAATCTAGTCTAGCTTTATAATTGTCTTTCGTTTTGCCAGGCATATCCATGCAAGTGCTTATGATACTTTCGCTCATATTACACTCCTGATGCATGACATCAATGTTGTGCATTAGAATCAACAACTTCACATATGGTAGCTCCCAAAGTCCACATATGTGAGTCCAATTGTGTTCCTCTCCATAACCTACAAAATATCCAGGACGACCTTCATCAGGCACCCGTTTGTCCAACATATCAGAAATTTCTGACCTGTTGAGACGCTTCGGTGGTCCTTTAGTGACAACAGTGTTCTTTCGAAAGACATGCCTCCCATGCCTCTGCTGCCTAAATATATGATTCGAGGGCAGCCAACGTCTGTGACAATCGAAGTAAGATATTTTGCCTCCATGAGTTAGTCGAAAGCAATCCGTGTCTGAAGCACATATCGGACACGTCAGACAACCGTGAGTGCTCCATCCGGAAAACATGCCGTATGCCGGCAAATCATGGACTGACCACAAATAAGCAGCTCGAAGGTTGAATTTCTGCTTCTTATAACTGTCGTACGCTTCAACTCCTGTCCACAAGACTTTCAATTCTTCGGTCAGCGGTTTTAACATCACGTTGAGATGTGACCCGGGATGATCAGGTCCAGGTACAATGAGGATGAGAAACATGACCTCGTTCTTCGTACAAAAAGCAGGTGTCGGGTTGTACGGAATGACAAAGATAGGCCAACATGAGTATGGTGTGGCGTTCGTACTGAACGGTGAGAATCCATCTGTCGCTAATCCGATGCGAACATTCCTCACATCACGAGAATAGTCTGGATCAAAATGGTCTAGTGCCTTCCATGCATCACCGTCGGACGGATGCGTCAAGAATTCTTTGCTCTCACGTTTACCTTCTTTGTGCCATCTCATGTGTCTTGCGGTTCTTTTTGAAAGAAACATCCGCTTCAACTGTGGTGTCACAGGCAAGTAACGAAGCTGCTTATGTGCGACATCTGTCATCACATTATCACCATCGTCATTAACAACTTAGACATACCTCGATTTACCACATTTAAAGCACATCTTCTCATTGGCTGCCTCATTTGTAAGAGGATCATCCGCTTCCAGAGATTCTAGCATCTCATCCATCCTATCAACCTCTGTTATATCATCATGCTCATCCACTTCGGCTATGACTCGAGAATTAGTCTCGCTGTGAAAGGTCCACACTTCATAATGTGGAGTGAAACCGTTTCGACATAAGTGAAACAAAGCTCCAATCTTCTAAAAAACTTGGTGTTCCGGCATTTTGTACATGGGCACCGCACCATATCTTCCGTTGACAACGAAAATGCTCGATCCAAAAATTGATCTAACATGATAAACCACTCATCGGAGTGACCACCAGTTCTGCTCTTCCAGCCAGTATACATCCAACTGTGTTCTTTACCCATGTTTGGCTCTGCAGTTTAACGCGAAAGAAATTGTCGTTAATATATTGTTGTGTTATGTCACGACCCTACAACCTAGGCAGATAAATCCTAAACCCACCCAAGAGTGACCGAGCGGAGCGTGCTCATGACGAGACGCGTGATCCGGATTCGAACGAAATTTCGGCAGCATAACCCCGCTGTTCTCCACTGCACGCTCAAGAATGGTGCAGCAGAGAACAACAGGGTTACGCCACCGAAATCTCGTCCAAATCCGGACCCACGTCTCGTCACAAGCCACGCCCCCTCGGTCACTCCGAGGCTGTCCAAAAAGCGACAATTCCGAACCTGCACGTCTCACATGCCAATGGCATGTGAGACGTGCCCGATCCGAAACGGGTAATACATTGCTATAGGTTATGTTGCTCATTTTCATTTTCAGATCATTTAAGAGAGGGGAAAGAACTAGAGAAAGAGTGAGAGGAAAGTTGGTCTTAGATGACAATTCCACATCCATTTCCACCGTCCACGCAATCGCTGGTCATTGATGTCCTTACCAACCCGTTCGCTTCCGTGTCGACTTGACGCATACGGTACCACTACAATGGTCTACACGGCATGATCACACCTATTACGTGTCGTGCCCTTCCGGGTTGGTCCGAGCCGACCTAAAACCCCTTTATTTATATATATTAAGTAGTCACTCAAAAACATTATATGAATGCACTAAAGTCCAAACATACACTAAACAGAATAGAAAATTTATTAATTCTAAACACTCACGCAATCAAAAGAACAAGAGAAAAAATTATTAATTCTAGTAACCTGCATAATAAACATATTTACCAAAGCATGACAATTAGGATCAAATTAGGATCTAATTCTCCGACTCAACCCGGCCAGGATCTGGACTAAACCCAAACCCAATCCATTTTTTCTATATCAATCAACCCGGCCCAACCTAGCCTGTAAAATAAACATACAAAACCAAACCAACCCAACCCACACCTACTTTTGAGCCCGACCCAAACCAATCTGTTTTCAATAACCATGGTTTGGAACCGGTTCCAACCCACAAGCTCGGCCCAGTAGCCAGATGAGGAGGTTTGTCCTCCTCCATCGCCCCTCCCCTGAGATGCCATGCGCCATGTCTGGCAAGGTGACATGCCCCATAAATGCATTCGCCTCTACCCCCCTCCCCGTGGTCTCTTGGGCCCCATCCCAACTGATATCGCCGCCCACCAGCGGCGCGCGAGGCCCTCAGATCGCAACCGTTGCGCCCCCACGGTTTCACCCCCCCCCCCCCCCCCCCCGCCCCCGCAAGGCCAGTCTCTTGCAGCTCCCAGCACGGCGATGAGCAGCTGCGCCTCCCGGCCATGGCAACGACGTTCGCCGTGCAGGCACCCCCCCCCCCCCCCGAACCGGCAGTTCCGCCTCCCCGCCATGGCGACAATATTTGCCCATGCATGCCCCCCGCCACGATGCCACCGGCGGGTGCACGGGGACACGACGACGATGCCCGGCCACTCGCTTCCCACCAACGCGATGCCCGGCTTACCCGATCCCCAACGCATGTCGGTGCCGGTGGTGGGCCCCACCCCACAGTTCGGCAATAGAGTTCCAAAACATGGAACCATTAGAGTTCCAACCATGGTTTTGAACTGAAACTTAACTATTACAACCCAAACCATACAAAACCAAACCAAACCAATCCAAACTATTTAGACTTAAAAACCAACCCAAACCAAACCATTAGATTAATGGACCCATTTCCATCCAGACCAATGCAAAACCAAAAGAAAACAAATCCATTAGAACTGGTTTGAAACCAAACCATTACCACCTTTACTCGCCGCCGCCGACCAGCCTGACGAACTCAGGCGTATCCGCGCTAGCGTCTCTGACTCCACCGCCAAGGCCAAGTACCTACCTACCTATTCCTGTGCTCATGCTGCTTCTCTTCCTAAAAGGGACTGTCTGTGTTGCATATTTGCATTGCATTCCTAACAGAAATAATCCCGTATGCAAAATTGATCCTAATTGATCCCGTATGCAAAATGAGAATGGAATGCTAATAACTAATCATTGTGAACTTCAGATTACCATCAATTTTGATTCGAGGGGGCGACGGGAGAGAGGGGGCGTACCTGGAACGGCGGCGGCGCGGCGGACCGGAGCCGGCGAGGCCAGGGCGGCGGGGGCACGGCGGGCCGGGGACGTCGAGGCCGGGGCGGCGGCGGCGCGGCAGTCCGGCGGCGGGAGCAGGGGCGGTGGGGTGCGGTGCGGCGGCTGTGTAGTCGGGTGCGCGGGGGGGGGGGGGGGGGGGCTGCGGGCCAAGGGCAGCGAAGCCGGGGCGGCGCGGCGGGCCGACGGCGAGGGCGGGGGCGACGGGGCCGCGGGCGGAGCGGAGCGGCGGCGGCGGTGGTAAGGAAATGACGAAGGGAACGGTTTGGCCCGACGGTATAGGGCTTTAACTTGCGACGGCCATCTTATTTGCGACGGCCCTAGGTTTGGCCGTCGCGATTAATACTATTTGCGACGGCTAGCGGAAAAGGCTGTCGCAAATAAGCTTTATTTGCGACAGCCTCCTTATTTGCGACGGCCACATTGGAAACCGTTGCAAATATAGGCTTATTTGCGACGGTTTAACTTATTTGCGACGGCCATCTGCGGGCCGTCACAAACAGGTTTATTTGCGATGGCCGGCCGTCGCAAATACGGTCGGCCGTCGCAAATGACCGCATTTCCTGTAGTGAGAAACCGGTCAAAATTTTGGAAATGAAGGAGAGGGTCACGAGAAACAAGGTGATTCGATGGTGCAAGGTTCAATGGAAGCATCATACAGAATTGGAAGCAACTTGAGAACTGGAAGATGATCTCAAGAAAGAATTTCCCTATCTCTTCTCTTCTACGTCGAATCTCGAGGGCGAGATTTATTTTAAGGGGGGTAGGTTTGTAACACCCTCATTTTCATCCATCATGCATAGCATACATTCTTATACATGTTTAACATTAAGCACACAAAAAGGAACAAGATTAAAATGAATTAGAACCCAAACAACATTTAAAATCTTGTATCGGTGCGGACTTGTCCTGTTTGGACCCCGGACTAGTCCGATTTTCCTTTCTGTTGTCTCTCCGGACTTGTCCGCCCTGGCTGCGGATTAGTCCGATAGAGTTTATGTTGATGTCTGGACTTGTCCGTTGTCGAGTACGAACTAGTATGTTCCTAGCTAATGCAACTTTTCGGAGTTGTCCGGTTGGTATCTCTTTTGATCTAGTTTTTGGAAAATTGATCAAGCCTTCGGACTTGTTCGTCCTATACTAGACTTGCCCGTTTTGCTTTCTGGACAAGATCGAACTTGTCCGGTCCTCAATCGGACTTGTTCGTTCAAGTCTCTGTTTGATATCGGACTACTCTGTCCCCTAGCAGACTGTTCCGGTGTGCCCGACTCGGATTCAATCTTTTCCTCCATGACTTGTTATTGGATATTTACCTTAATTGTGCCCAAGAATGTCGTGCCCAACCCCTATGGAGCCCATGTGGGACCCCTACATAGTCTCCACCGCCTTAAACTCGAAATCCATCAAACCCTACCACCCCCACCTCTATATAAACAACCCAACACCCCCCTTAACCTCTTTGCCACAATTGAAGAAACCCAAACCCTAGTTCGTGAGAGCCGCCGTCAAGAGGAGTTCATCATAGCCAGGAGGAGGGAAGGAGGAAGGAGAAGGATCAAGCCAGATCGATCTTCATCAACTCATCGACATCATCATCAATTCTCCACCAATTCTCCATCTTCTTTGGATCTAGGCGTCAAGATCTCAAGTTTTGTCAAATTTTTGACCCTTGAGTTGTTGAATTCACGGTAATTACCTTAGATCATCTTTCTGCATCAATCTTGGTCTCATAATTCAACTCAAACTATGCAATAATTGGAAATTTGCCAAAACCCCTAGTCAAGTGGACTTGTCCGGTCCAGCGCGTACTAGTTCGATCGACTTTCTGGTCCAAGGCGGGCTAGTCCAGTCCCCAGTCCAGGCTTGTCCAACCACCTAAATCTGAAATTGCTAAATTAATCCCAATTTGACTCAAATTAGTTCGAAATCTGTTCAAACTTGTTTGTGAATTGGGCTGGATGATATGGTAGTTTGCTTGCCTTGGATATAAGGACCGGTTCATGCGAGAATATGCCAGGACAACAGTGCCACCACAAGGCCAAGTATGGGTGCAGCTTAGCCAACTAATTAGGTGTATTGCTAGCATTGTTCGAATTATTCGGGGGAGCAGAGAATAGGAGTCGTTAGGTTTGCAATAGTGGTGGGACTGCCCTGGGATCCGAACGGCATAAGAGGGGCCCTTGGTTTGATGTGCTAAGTTGGAGGCATCACCACTGGTGAAACCTCAGTGGGTGTGAATATGCTGGTAGTCCCCTTGTAAAGGCTATTTGTGATCTCTTGGTAATACACCTATGGTAGTGTATTTTGCATAATGAAGGTTTTCTTTAGTCACCGACGAGTGATGAAATCATGAACTTGTGGCTAAAGTGATACAACCTCTGTAGAGTGTTAAAAACTATCATGATAGCCGTGTCTCCGGTCACAAGCATCTGGATGACCTACATGATTAGAGTGGAACTTGGGATTTGGGATGGTTTGCTTATGGTTATGGATTGGATGGTGATAAATGGATATGGTTAATGATGATGGCAAGATTTTGTCCTTTGGATGGATAATTATTGATGGATGCGATATGTTGGTAAATGATAATGATGGATTGATATTATGTTAATTATTTGGGTTATGATGGGATTAACTTCACATAGACATTTAGTATGCTTTTTACATGTTTTAAATGTACTTTACACCAAATAGCCATTATTTATTATCATTCCTTTTTTAGCTACATGTTATATTTTCCCACACTTGCTGAGTACAACATGTGCTCACCCTTGCAACTCCCCCTCCAACAGTTTCATGTGATGTTTGGGAGTTCCCTGAGGGTAATGCAGAGTACTAGGTTGTGTGCTACCGTCGATTCCTGTGGTGTTACTTGGAGCCGTCCTATTCTCTTTGCTTAATTGCTTAGTTTTCCTAAGTTCAGATTATTTCCATTGCATTAGCTTCAAAACCACTAATAATGATTATTGGAGTTGTAATTTGAGGATTATTTTAATATTGTAACAAAAGCACTTGTTTAATTAATTTGTGTTGTGGTAATTTTTCTATATATCGTTTGTGATGCACTCATGTATGTGTGATCAACGTCCTGGGCACACATATGCATCGCACTTTGTTCATTTTTGGAACCTGGTGTCACATAAATACAACTTGCTTTCTGTTTCACAATTGCTTGATGAAAATCAAGAAATTATTTTCACTAAATATTGCTGCAAGGTTGTAGATTAAAATGGTGAGCTTATTTTTAACATGTCTCGTTTTGGAAGAGTTTTTAAAGCTGATTTTGATATGTCATCCTCTAAGCATAGGTGTCTAGTTACTAATTGTTCAAAAGACTTATATTTTTGGTATCATAGACTTGGTCACGTGGGCTTTGATCATCTCACGCGTTTTAGTGCTCTTGATCACATACGTGGGTTGCCTAAGCTTAAAGGGAACAAAGATATTGTATGCTCTTCTTGTAGACATCCTAAGATGGTTGCAGGTTCACATGCTCCTCTCACAATGACCATGACAACTGAACCAGGACAACTTTTGCACCTTGACACCGTAGGTCCTTCACGTGTTCAATCTTTCGGAGGTAAATTGTACATTCTTGTTATTGTTGATGATTATTCTAGATACTCTTGGGTTTACTTTATGGCATCTAAGAATGAAGCTTTTAGTCACTTTAGAAGTTTAGTTCTTAGACTTTCACTTGACCACTCATGACCTTTAAAGGCAATTAGAAGTGGTAACAGAACCGAATTTAAAAATCAATCAATTGATCACTTTTGTGCTGAAAATGGAATAGGTCGTCAATCTTCTTCACCCTATGTACCTCAACAAAATGGTGTCATAGAGAGGAAGAGTAGAACCTTTGTTGAGATGGCTAGGACTATGCTTGATGAATATCAGACTCATAGGAAATTTTGGGTTGTTGCAATTGCAACCGCTTGTTATGTCTCAAATCGTGTTTTCTTGCGTGCTAAGCTAGGAAAAACACCATATGAACTTCGGTTTGAACATAGGTCTAGTGTCACACACTTTTGGCTCTTTGGTTGCAAATGCTTTGTTAAGAAACATGATAATCTTGATAAATTTGCAGCCAGATCTATTGATGGCATGTTTCTTGGTTATCCTTCTCATACTAGAGGCTATTGTGTGCTTTTACTATGGGGACCGGAGTCACATTCCAGGAATCGCAATTGGGTGGTACCGTGCGATGCGGCACCCAACAGCACACAGAAAAAAATACATCATATTACATAAAACAACATAGTATTATACAAGCTTTGTCTTTTACAAATAATATACATTTAAATACACTACAGCGGAAGATAAGTTCATAGCTCTCGACACTCAATCCTAAGCTATGCAAAAGTCACCCCGTTCAGCCCTAGAACAGGATGGCAGCACACAGAAAACATCACGGCGGCGTGCAGGGTTCCCACTAGGCCGTGTACCCCGATGGGGGCAACGCCTCACCGGCGAACCCTTCATCATAAACGTCATCATCTACAGCAAAAACTTAAAATAGCAACCGTGAGCACGAAGGCAGCAAGACATAACCGTCTCCACTAAGCATGAAATTCTATATGCAGGATATACGTAATATAGGACGGCAGTTTGCAATAATAGACTCGCTTAAATGTTAGTCCTTACTTCCAGTTTTTAGCAGCAAATTAAGGCTTTATGAATATGAAATTTAGTGAACAATCTGATCTAAACATACAAGCATCAATACATAATTATTCCATATAGCATGATTCAATAATATTCAGCTCCAAATAATTAACTACATCACGACTTAGTGAACAAGCGGTACTGAATAACCGCAAGGGATGGCGACTCGAATTAATATACACCTGCAGGGATACCCGAAAAGCACGACACATACACCCACACTCGGAGCTGCGACGGCACACTCCACTCATGTTGTATGCAGCAACCTTTCACCCGCTATCTACACGCCGAACCAGACCCACTGCTACGAGCAGGAGGCCCCCACACGGAGTACGATGTACCCACTGGCAAGTTTACACCTTGCTCCTCTCAATCCACACCTATAAGGAGGTAGGGTATGCCTCGACGCTAAGGTGGACAAGTTACATTGGTTTACTGGGTCCCATATATCCAGTATGCCTTCGATACATTCAAACTTGCTCAACAGGGCCGCACACGGATCGGTCCTTGACCTATACAAACAGAGATACAGCTCACAAGCCCCTATTTCCTGCTGCTCTTAACCCATGCCCGGTCTCAAATTTAATCAAATGGTGAATCTCTCACTCGACCAATCCCGTGTGAACCCAATTCCTGAACTCGCGAGTAGATTCCATCTACTCGACTTCTACCGAAGCAACTATAACATTAAGCATAGCATGGACATATCGAGGACTTAAACATCTACCCTTCTCTCATGGGTGCTCTGGTCATGCAAGTGGAACACTCCAAGAAAACCTAGACCAAATGCATAATACAATCTAACACATATAGTGCTATACAAATAAAGTTTAAAACGCTGTTAAATGCAAACCGGGGTTTGCCTGGCTGCGAGGCGGGAGTAAAGTTAGTCTCTGGATTGATTACTTCCAATGGCTCCAGGGTCTCCTCAAGCTCGGGAACTATTCGATATGTAAAGAGAAAGACAATTGATTCAATATTGGGATTATTGCATAGCTTAAAGGAAAGATAGTTATGTATAATAAATGATGGCCACTAGTTCTGTAAATTTTACAGTGGACACTAGGCATTATGGGTGAGGTTCGGACCAAATTTGGGCTAAGTTAAAGGAGGTATCTGTTGTATAAAATTCAATGTATAAAAACCATTCCCAGAATTGTCATGGTCAACCTGGGACTTTAACATGGCTAAACGTTGGTTTTCTGTTTATAGGAGATCAAGAGTGACTCAACAAAATTTGTTTCACAATTTTGTAAGCATTATACTGTGAGATATTGAATTTGGAAGGTTGGAAAAATTTCTGAAATGTTTCTGGACATTTTGGAATTTTCAGGTACATAGAGATTGGAAATACAATTTGGATATTCAACTGAACTCCAATGGACCTGAAACTATCACTGGGACTCAAGGGAATTATTTGCAATGATGTGGACAAATTTGAGAATTTTTGAATGAATGGAGCACTAGTAATTAATTCCAAAGGCATTTTGGTTCATGGAATTATTGAGAATAGTTTATGGATTTTTCATACAGATCCAAGTGCACCACTTGAAAGTATAGATAATCCTGGTTCTAAAAAAATTATTTGGGAATTTTTGGACAAGTATTCTAGGAGATATGGATTTTCCAAGTTGGAGCAATTTCTGGAATAAAATCCAAATGGGAAAGTTTGAATAATGGGCTGGGCCCACAGGTTTAAAATGGGCCAATTGGGTTTAAGCCACACGGGGGGCCACGGTTTTATTCCATGTAGCCGCACGCGATCCTCGGCCGCTGCTGATCCTGGCAACGTGTTTCTTTCACTGACGGTCGGCCCCACAGGGCTCTTCTTCTACCTCGCGACATCGTCGGTCCCCAACGGCGGCCACTGGCCGCAGACCGTTCCAGGGCACAGCGGCACTCCAATCTCTCCGCCCCCACCTAAAATCAGACGAGGAACACGGTGGTGCAGCCCTCGATGGCGATACGTGGCCGGAAATGGCACTGCGATGGTGGCGGCAGCGATTAGGGTTTCGGCCATGTCGGCCGAGCCCTGCGGTGAGCTAAATCGATCGGGAAGACTTCGGGAAGCTTCATGGAAACATGGGGAACAAGAATCTGGCCATAAGAAGGAGAGAAATGGCTTGGAAAATGGTAGCAACGATGGACCGAGGAGGGGAAGATCGGCGGTTGGAAAAAATGGTATTCCGGCGTGAATACACGATGAAACTCAATGTATCTTCTTCGAGGTGATGTGCCTGGTCATATAGAACAACATAGCACAAGTGCACAAGGAATAATCAACTGTATGAAAGGAATTTCACGCGCGAAGCAACTCTACTCATAACTGAAGCTCGTCGGAAGAAAAGGAAATATGGGGGCTAGGAGGCATGGCATGGGCTGAAATTTAACGAGCAGATAGAACATAAGTAGGCGAACATTTTTGCTTCTAGGGCCAAGGCGAGATGATGCTTGTATCGCCAGGTCGACGGTGGAACAGAGGCGCGGCAAACAGAGGAAATCTCCGGTGGCCTCGGTTTCGAAGTTAACAGCCTCAGAGATGGCCTAGCTGCACAAGAAATGGATCACAAGGCTGCGCAAGAGGTTGGGGAGTGAGGAGAGGCAAATAAAAGTGTTTAACACAGAGTACCTTTGCTGCAAATCAGCTGGACAGAGGAGGAATCGGGAGGGAAGCAAATATGGCGCTGGAAACTTGAAGGTGAAGAAATGGTGAGCTCAGGGCCA
This sequence comes from Tuctoria greenei, assembly GCA_036927565.1. NCBI lineage: Eukaryota > Viridiplantae > Streptophyta > Magnoliopsida > Poales > Poaceae > Tuctoria > Tuctoria greenei. The sequence continues at coordinate 100,665,347 of JAYESD010000010.1, forward strand.
TGGGGGGGGGGGGGGGGGTTAAGGAGGAGGTCAGGGCGTGCTGGGGGCAGCTGGAGTCGACCACAACAGCGCAAGCAGGTGCCTGAACAATGCATGGCATGTGGTGTCACTTGGAGAGCCAAAACAGCACTTTGCTTTGGATGACAAGTGGGTCCCACCTCATCCTCATCCCTTCCCCATCAATTCTGCCACCTAATTCATTCCAAAATTTGCTATATATTTGTGGGATGGCTGTATTAATCATATAGAATTTGATTTTGAATTTCCATAGTTGATTTGACAAAGTTTCATTAAAATTCAAACTTGAATATGAGTTTGAGTTGAATTCAATGTAGCCATTGAATTAAATAGCAACTTGCATAAAAATTATGAAACTTTGCAGGGAGGCTAATTGAAATATTTGGAATCCATTGGTCAACTCAAATGTTCATGTTAACTTTATTTGAACAGTAGCTAAGTTTTTTTTTTTGAACTCCCTCATTTGGAGTTTGTATCTATTTGTTTTTCTCATTTCCTTTTTATTGCTTTTTATTAGCCAAAAAATTTTGTCCCAACTGAACTTTGAATTATGGAAATTAGGGCTCTTACATTCCTGCACCCTTAAAAGAATCCTATCCCGAGATTACAATGAAGAGACGAAAGTAAGAGAGAAATTACCGGATATGAAAAGGTAAGAAATTTGGGTAGTTGGAGCGGAGATATTCTTCGGATTCCCAAGTCGCTTCTTCAACAGTATGGTTGCTCCATAAAACTTTATAGACCACAGTGTGCGGTTCCGCGTTATTCGAGCCTTCTCGTCGAGAATTTGATTCGGATGTTCGGAGTATGTGAGATCTGGTTGCAACTCGCCTATTTCGTCCGTGTGGACAGTAGCTGTGAACTTGAGACATTTCCGGAGCTGAGATATGTGGAAAATATCGTGGATACCAGCGAGAGATGCCGGCAATTCCAATCTATAAGCCACAGGTCCGCACTTCGCCGCAATAGCAAACGGGCCAATAAACCGGGGAGCTAGCTTTCCTTTTGCTCCGAACCGGTGAATTCCTTTCATCGGAGACACGCGGAGGTACATGTTATCCCCGACATCAAAGTGCAGTGGTCGACGCCGCTTGTACGCATAATTCTTCTGTCAAGATTGAGCCGCTATCAAGTTTGCGTGATTGATTCGAACTTGTTCCTCGGCTTCATTGACTAGATCAATCCCAAAAGTCACTCTTTCGCCGGACTCGCACCAATTCAGCGGGGTGCGACATTTTCAGCCATAGAGGACTTCGTATGGTGCCATCTTGATACTCGCTTGATAACCATTGTTGTACGAGAGTTCCGCCAACGGCAAATGATCGTCCAAATTTTTACCGTGGTGGATGGCACATGCTCGCAACATGTCTTCAAGTACTTGATTCACCCGCTCAGTTTGCCCATTGGTCTGCGGGTGATAGGCGGAGCTTCTAATCAGTTTAGTACCCAACGAGGCATGCAGCTGCTACCAGAAACGAGCAACGAACAGCGAGCCTCGATCTGAAATAATCGTGCGAGGAATGCCGTGTAGGCACACGATTCTTGATATGTACAACTCTGCATATTTATTGGCATTGAATCCAACATTTACCAGAATGAAATGTGCTGATTTGGTTAGTCGATCGACTATCACCCAAATCGAATCATGCTTCTGGAATGTGAGTGGCAATCCGACGATAAAACCCATACTCACATCCTCCCATTTCCATGTCAGAATATTAAGTGGTTGCAGTTGTCCCGCTTTCTTCATATGGTCGGCCTTCACACGTCGACACGTATCACCCTCGGATACGTACTTAGCAATCTCACGCTTCATCCGTGTCCACCAAAACTTAGTCTTCAAGTCTTGATACATTTTATTACTGCCCGGATGAATGGAATATTTGGACAAATAAGCTTCGTCCAAAATTTTCTTTCGAAGTTCCATGTCATGGGGCACTACAATCCGATTCTTGAACCATAGAGCACCCTGGTCATCTTTTCTAAAACACTTCAAGTCACCGCTGTCCATTCTCTTGAGTATGTGAGACATACCGTTGTCTTTCTTTTGAGCTTCAATAATATCATCTCGGATTGTCGGAATGAGAGCAATATTGTATAAAGCTCCATATGGAACCAAGTATAGACTCGGTTCATCCTCTTCCGTAGGTGTGATGGTCAAGTTATGGACATGAGATTTGCGGCTAAGCACATTGGCAACCACATTAGCTTTGTCAGGATGATAATGAATCTCAATCTCATAATCCTTGATCAATTCAAGCCACCTTCGTTGCCTCATGTTCAGTTCCTTCTGAGTGAAGATATATTTCAAACTTTTGTGGTCGGTGTAGAGTTGAACCAAATTTCCAAGCAGATAATGCCTCCACATTTTTAGAGCAAGCACCACGGCAGCAAGCTCCAAGTCGTGAATCGGATAGTGCTGTTCATGATTGTGGAGCTGCTGTGATCCATATGCAACCACACGTCCTTCTTGCATAAGAACACAGCCAAGACTGATGATGGATGCATTGCAATAATCATCGAACATTTTTGTCATATCCGGTTGAGCTAAAACTGGGGCTCTTGTGAGATGCTTCACCAATGTTTGAAATGCCTTCTCACATGCTTCACCCCAATTATATTTGGTACCTTTCTTCAACAGCTCTGTCATTGGTTTAGCAATTGTCGAGAAGCTCGGGATGAACCTCTGATAATATCCCGCTAAACCAAGGAAGCTTCGTACTTCATGTACAGACTTTGGAGATTGCCATTTCAACACTTGAACAATTTTTCTTGGGTCCACAGCAATGCCCTCAGCTGAAATAATGTGTCCCAATAATGGCACTTGACAGATCCAAAATTCACACTTGCTGAATTTTGCATAGAGTTTATTGTCTCGCAATCGTTGGAGTACGATATGATGCAAGTGTTCGGCATGTTCTTCCTCCGATTTGGAATAAACCAAAATGTCATCGATGAAGACTATGACGAACTTGTCCAACTCCGGCATGAACACTGAGTTTATAAGATACATAGAGTGGGCTAGAGCATTGGTGAGACCAAATGCCATGACGAGATATTCGTATAGTCCATATCGCGTTGAGAATGTTGTCTTCGGTATATCTTCGTCTCAATTTTGATTTGATGATATCTGAACCGAAGATCCATCTTGGAAAATACCTTAGCACCCACTAATTGATGCAAGAGAATGTTGATGTGAGGTAGTGGATACTTGTTCTTGATAGTCACGGCATTTAGCGGACGATAGTCCACACATAACTTCAATGTTTCATCCTTCTTCTTCACGAACAGCGCAGAGCAGCCCCAAGGTGAGGAGCTTGGACGAATAAATCCTTAGTCCAGCAGGTCCTTGAGATTTTCTTTTAATTCAGCTAGTTCATTGGGCGCCATTCGATAAGGTCTTTGAGAGATCGGTGTGGTTCCCGGTGCAAGTTCAATCTTGAACTCGACATCCCGTTCGGGCGGCATGCCCGGTAGATCATCAGGAAACACATCGGGGTATTCACGGACCATTAGAATCTCTTCCAACTTCATGGATTTAGAGTGGTATGCTGCTGCAATTTCTTTAACGGGTCGATCAAGAATGAGAGTATGTGGACTATGTAGTGGAGAATCCAAATGAGCGGTTCGAGGAACGATGTCCAAAACAGCACTGTGGTAATGTAACCATGACATACCTAATATGACATCGATCTTTTGGCCATCAAAGATTGTGACAGTGGGGGGATATATTTTTCCACCCATGCACAGTGGTGCTTTAGGAATCATACTATGAGCTGATATTTTCCCACCCGGGGAACAAATCATGTATGGATATTTAGTAGGAAATATTTGTAGTTGGTGCTTGACAACATATGAACTACTAATGAAATTGTGAGTGGCCCCAGAATCAAAAAGTATGATAATGGGGTGATCGATGAGAGTGAACGTACCCGCGAGTACGGGTTCGCCTTTTGGTGCATCCTTAATGGGGATGTGGTGGACGTTGCCGGGTTTGGGATTTGGTTTATTGGGCTGGTTGGGAGATTGATTAGCACCCTGATACGATGCTTGTTCGCTGCCTTGCTTGTCCGGACAGTTGTAGGAGAGATGTCCGACACGTCCACAGTTGTAGCACGTGTATTGTGTCGGACCACCATAGACCGGAGGACGGAAACCCGGTGCACGCTGCTGCTGTGGTGGTGCACGAGGTATCATCCTCTGTTGCTGCTGATGTTGCTTCTGTGGCAGGCGTGGTCGGAAACTTGGTGTGTTGAACGGGTGACCATGGAACATTGGCGGTCGTGCCGGTGGCTGCCACCTTTAACCGAACGGTGATCGGTACACCATTCGGTATTTTTGTGGAGCTCCACCACTGCTGCCCTGTGGAGCACTCCTCTTCTTCTCCGTTACCAACTCGTGTGTTGCATCTTCTTGTACAATTGCCGCGTTGACAAAAATCATTGAACGAGCCGCGAATGAACAAAGCGAGCTTGTCCTTCATCTTTGCATTCAAACCTCGATAGAAACAGTTTCGTTTCTTTTCCTCCGTGTTCACATGATCTGGCGCATATTGGGCCAAGTGGTTGAAGGCCTTGGAGTACTCGTGAGCACTCCTCCCGCCTTGCTTGAGTTCAAGAAATTCTTGAAGCTTGCGTTTCATAATCCCGGGAGGTATGTGATAGGCGCATAACGCCTCCCGGAACTCCGCCCAAGTCATGGCGTGACCAGCCTGCAGAGAGGCGACGTAATTCGCCCACCAAGCACCGGTGGAGCCGGCGGAGCCGTGAAACTGCTGTGCCAGTTTTCCGCCTCAAGAGGTTCGTCGGCCTCTATGAAGACCGGTGGATGAGTTGACAAAAATCTGAGTAGGTGGATTGTTGAGGCTGATGATTGCCTCTGTCTGGATGCCCCAGCTGACGGGACGTGTTCTGCACGAGGGTCCGCAACAGCTCAGTCTGCTCGTCGCGCGAACCCACCATAGCTGCAATCACATCCGCCAACGTAAGCGGAGGAGGAGGTGGCGGTGGCGGTGGAGGTGGCGGTGTCGGCTGTCGTTGATCATGAGTTCTCTGCTGCTGGGAGTCATCACCTCCCTGGCTTGTGCCGCCGATCTCGAGCGTGTTACGGGTGCGCACCATTCTGCAGTCAGAACCATGAAACCAGCATGAGACGTGATATTGTGAGATCACTCAAGATCAAAACAATAGTGTGCGTATTAATAACCAACTTGCATAACGGTAACATATATTAATAAAGTATAGACTTTATATAAAATACATCATCCCTGGACCAATGTTACAATAGCGAGTTCCAATATAATGAACTTCATGGATTGAAGTTCATTTCAACTATCGTTGATCGCGACGGGACGTTACGCGCATTATCGTGCGAATACACAATTTTATCTTCAATATGACACAAACATTGCCATAAAAGAAAAGAGGTTCGAGTGGGTAGAATCCTCAATTCCACTGGTAAATGGTTGAGTATCGACAACTGGTCCGTTACGACACTTCTCGAAGTGAAATCGAGGACCAGATTCATAACAGGACCAAATTATGCCAAACCGATGAAGTTTCTGTTGAAACCTGACCAGTTTGTAGTCAAACACAAATTTAACCCGGTAAATGGCAGCATTAGATCCTGATGTGAACTAAAAAGTGGAAGTAAACTTCAATACCTTTCCAAAAAGTATTAGTTTGCCTTCAGATCGTTTCTGGTTGAGAAGATATTGTATTGTAAGCCTGACAGTTTTTCTGGAATTTTTGACAGCATCTCCTTGATTTGTGCTGATTTTGGGCCACAATTTCCAGATATAAAATTTCACAATTTACAACAGCCACAGATTACAAAATTGTAATACAAATTAAAAGGATTATAGAAATCTCTTGCACGGTCCTGTTTGATTTTTCTAGAGTGAGATATGGTCAAAACAGTAAGGAGTCCAGAGAGGGTTCCAGTTTCTGTCCAGTTTGGTAGGTTTTGGAACTTTGAAATTTTGAACAGGTTATAGGGGACTTCAGTTCTGTAGTTAAACATAAAAGTTTTAAAGGAGTTCCTAAACTTCCATCCATGTATGGTACACCTTCATTGGAGTTTTACACAGGGAGATATTGTTTCTCAAATTCAGCTCTTGTTCTGGCAGAAAACAGAACACTCTGTTTTTGATTTGGTGACTTCAAAGCCTACTCCAAATTTAAAAACTTAGTTCAACTCAGAGCTCGATAGCTAATATAAGTAGTTTTACATCTTCTCAGTTCCATTTTACAGAAAAGTGGTTAATGCATCAATTGAGTATATATCGGTACTACGTGCCTCACAAAGTAAAAATTCTAAACCGGTATTCCGGCATAAGTCTCAATAGTGGCCTTAATGATGTTCACTCGCAAACAATTTCTAAGCGCAATACAATCACGTGGTCAGTGTACCTGTCACTACACACAAACTACTGATCAATCATATGGTGTCGTACGACACAGCCCGCACGGGCGAACAGTTTACAATAATATATATGAAAGTAAAAACATTTGTCCCATATCATTCCATCCGGGCCGCCCCGAGTTAAGCCACATCTCGAGGTACATGACCAGGTTTTCTACCACCTGATGGGGTCCCACGTCTTTACATTGTGCTGCACCAGTAGGAGGCGCAACAGGTTATGTCCCATCCGACGGGGGCTCCCACTAACTTTGAAGCACGCTGGAGTACCGTGTGTCATCTGTTCTCAGAAACATAGAAAGTTTCAGAGACTCATATTAACATTTCCATGCCAAGCCACGGAAACAGTCACATGCTACCTCTCGCATGGTGAGCTTACCGCAATTGATCTACTTGTGGTGGCGTACATTACCTCTTACCTGTCGTCGGAGCATCATTACGGAATATAATAACACATAAGTTAGCTTTGCCACCTTAAGTAACTATGCTAATAATAATCCTTATGTGGGCTACTATCGATTCCTCACCGTAAACCTATTTTTTTCTCGTAATATGATCCTTTTTAAGCGTGTTATTCCCAATGGGCTCTGATACCAGGCTGTGGGGACCGGAGTCCACACATTCCAGGAATCGCAATTGGGTGGTGCCGTGCGATGCGGTACCCAACAGCACACAGAAAAAGATACATTGTATTACATAAAACAACATAGTATTATACAAGCTTTGTCTTTTACAAATAATATACATTTAAATACACTACAATGGAAGATAAGTTCATAGCTCTCGACACTCAAGCCTAAGCTATGCAAAAGTCATCCCGTTCAGCCCTAGAATGGGATCACACTGGCAGCACACAGAAAACATCACGGCGGCGTGCAGAGTTCCCACTCGGCCGTGTACCCCAACGGGGGCAACGCCTCACCAGCGAACCCTTCATCATAAACGTCATCATCTGCAGCAAAAACTTAAAATAGCAACCGTGAGCACGAAGACTCAGTAAGACTTAATCGTCTCCACTAAGCATGAAACTCTATATGTTGGATATACGTAATATAGGACGGCAGTTTGCAATAAAAGACTCGCCTAAATATTAGTCCTTACTTTCAGTTTTTAGAAGCAAATTAAGACTTTATGAATCTGAAATTTAGTGAAAAATCTGATCTAAACATACAAGCATCAATACATAATAATTCCATAAAGCATGATTTAATAATATTCAGCTCCAAATAATTAACTACATCATGACTCAGTGAACAAGCGGTACTCAATAACCACGAGGGGCGGCGACTCAAATCGATATACTTCTGCATGGATACCTGAAAAGCATGACACATACACCCACACCCAGAGCTGCGATGGCACACTCCACTCATGTTGTATGCAGCAACCTTTCACCCGATACCTACACGCCGAACCGGTCCCACCGCTACGAGCAGGAGGCCCCCACACGGAGTATGACGTACCCGCTGGTAGGTTTAGACCATGCTGCTCTCAACCCACACCTATAAGGGGGTAGGGTATGCCTCGACACTAAGGTGGACAAGTTACATCGGTTTACTGGGTCCCACATATCCAGTATGCCTTCGATACATTCAGACTTGCTCAACTAGGCCGCACACGGATCGGTCCTTGACCGACACAAGCAAGCTACATCTCACAAGCCCCTATGTCCTGCTGCTGTTAATCCATGACTGGTCTCAAATTTAATCAAATGGTGAATCTCTAACTCGACCAATCCCGTGTGAACCCAATTCCTGAACTCGCGAGTAGATTCCAACTACTCAACTTCTACCGAAGCAAGACACATCGAGGACTTAAACATCTACCCTGATCTCATGGGTGCTCTGGTCATGCAAGTGGAAAACTCCAAGAAAACCTAGACCAAATGCACAATACAATCTAACCCATCTAGTGTGATACAAATAAAATTTAAAATGTTGTTAAATGCAAACCGGGGCTAGCCTGGCTGTGAGGCGGGAGTAAAGTTAGTCTCTGGATTGATTACTTCCAATGGCTCCAGGGTCTCCTCGAGCTCGGCAACTATTCGATATGTAAAGAGAAATGCAATTGATTCAATATTGGGATTATTGCGTAGCTTAAAGGAAAGACAGTTAAGTATAATAAATGATGGCCACTGGTTCTGTCAATTTTACAGTGGACACTAGGAATTATGGGTGAGGTTCTGGCCAAATTTTGTCTAAGTTCATGGATGTCTTTGTTGTATAAAATTCAATGTATTAAAACCATTCCCAGAATTTTCATGGTCAACCTAGGACTTTAACATGGCTAAAAGTTAGTTTTCTGTTTAGAGGAGGTCAAGAGTGACTCAAAAAAATTGGTTTCACAATTTTCTTAGCATTATACTGTGATATATTTAATTTAGAAGTTTGGGCAAATTTCTGAAATGTTTCTGGACATTTTAGGATTTTCAGGTACATAGAGATTGGAAATACAATTTGGCTATTCAATTGAACTCCAATGGACCTGAAACTTTCACTGGGTTGCAAGGGAATTATTTGGAATGATGTGGACAAGTTTGAGAATTTTTGAATGAATGGAGCACCAGTAATTAATTCCAAAGGAATTTTGCTTCATGGAATTATTGAGGATAATTTATGGATTTTCATACAAATACAAGTGCACCAGTTGAAAGTATAGATAATCCTGGTTCTAACAAAATTTATTTGGGAATTCTTGGACAAGTGTTCTAGGAGATATGGATTTTCCAAGTTGGAGCAATTTCTGGAATAAAATCCAAATGGGAAAGTTTGAATAATGGGCTGGACCCACAGGTTTAAAATGGGCCAATTGGGTTGAAGCCACATGGGGGGCCACGGTTTTATTCCACGTAGCTGCACGCGATCCTCGGCCGCAGCTGATCCGGGCAACGCGTTTCTTTCACTGACGGCCGGGCCCCACGGCGCTCTTCTTCTACCTCGCAACACCGTCGGTTTCGACGGCGCGCGGCGGTGCCCAATGGCGGCCACTCACCACAGCCCGTTCCAGGGCACGGCAGCACTTCAATCTCGCCATCCCCACCTAAAATCAGACGAGGAACACGGTGGTGCAGCGCTCGACAGCGATAGGTGGCCAGAAATGGCAGTGCGACGGCGATTAGGGTTTCGACATGTCGGCCGAGCCCCACGGTGGGCTAAATCAATCGGGAAGACTTTGGAAAGCTTCATGGAAGCATGGGGAACAAGAATAGTGCCATAAGAAGGAGAGAAATGTCTTGGAAAATGGTAGCGATGATGGACCGAGGAGGGAAAGACCGGCGGTTGGGAAAAATGGTATTCCGGCATGAATACACGATGAAACTCGATGGATCTTCTTCGAGGTAATGCGCCTGGTAATATAGAACAACGTAGCACAAGTGCACAATGAATAATCAACTGTATGAAAGGAATTTCACGCGCGAAGCAACTCTACTTATAACTGAAGCTCATCGGAAGAAAAGGAAATACGGGGGCTAGGAGGCATGGCATGGGCTGAAATTTAGCGAGCAGCTATAACATGAGTAGGCGAACCTTTTTCCTTCTAGGACCAATGCGAGATGACGCTTGTATCGCCAGGTCGACGGTGGAGCAGAGGCGCGGCAAACAGAGGAAATTTCTGATGGCCTCAGTTTTGAAGTTAACAGCTTCGGGGATGGCCTAGCTGCGCAAGAAATGGATCACAAGGCTGCACAAGAGTTAGGGGAGTGAGGAGAGGCAAATAAAAGTGCTTAACATGGAGTACCTTTGCTTCAAATCGGCTGGACAGAGGAGGAATCAGGAGGGAAGCAAATATGGCATTGGAAACTTGAAGGTGAAGAAATGGTGAGCTCAGGGCCATGGAGGGGGATAAGGAGGAGGTCAGGGCGTGCTAGGGGCAGCTGGAGTCGACCACAACAGTGCAAGCAGCTGCCTGGACATTGCATGGCATGTGGTGTCACTTGGAGAGCCAAAACAGCACTTTGCTTTGGATGACAAGTGGGTCCCACCTCATCCTCATCCTTGCCCCATCAATTCTGCCACCTAATTCATTCCAAAATTTGCTAGATATTTGTGGGATGGCTTTATTAATCATATAGAATTTGATTTTGAATTTCCATAGTTGATTTGGCAAAGTTTCATTTAAATTCAAACTTGAATTTGAGTTTGAGTTGAATTCAATGTAGCCATTGAATTAAATAGCAACTTGCATCAAAAATTATGAAAGTTTGCAGGGAGGCTAATTGAAATATTTGGAATCCATTGGTCAACTCAAATGTTCATGTTAACTTTATTTGAACAGTAGCTAAGTTTATTTTTTAATTCCTTCATTTGAAGTTTGTATCTATTTGTTTTTCTCATTTCCTTTTTATCGCTTTTTATTATTCAAATTTTTTTGTCCCAACTGAACTTTGAATTATGGAAATTAGGGCTCTTACATTTACTTGACACTAACAAAATTGTGGAGACATGTGAGGTTTCTTTTGATGAAGCTAGCCCAGGTGCTAGCTCTAATATTGCAGGTCTAGATCCATATCCGTAGACGGACATTATTGTCATTTAAGAAGGCAAAGAAGTTGTGCTGCTGCCCGAAAATTCAGAAGCAAATGACGTTGATCACGCTGCTGATTTTGCATTGCAACCAGCACCAACAACTATTGCAGCTGGTACAGATCGTCCTCAAGCCACAAGTTCTTCAATCTATGACGGACATGAAGAAGAAGGAGCTTGTGAAGTGTATACTCCCCTCCACGTCCTCAAAAGTCATCCTCCACAACAAATCATTGGAAGCTTGCACGAACGAGTTACACGGTCTAGGTTTTGTGATCCAAACTCTCACACTCATTCTGCTTTTGTTGCTTCTTTTGAACCCAAATATATATCACACACACTCAATAATGAATCTTGGATTATTGCCATGCAAGAAAAGTTAGAAAATTTAGAAAGAAATAATGTTTGGAAACTTATACCTCCACCTCAAGGTCACACTTAAATTGGAAATAAATGGGTGTTTAAAAATAAACAAAGTGGGGATGGGGTTGTGGTTAGGAATAAGGCTAGGTTGGTTGCTCAAGGTTTCACACAAGTTAAAGGTCTAGATTTTGATGAAACTTTTGCTCCTGTTGCTAGATTAGAAGCCATAAGAATTTTGTTAGCTTTTGTTGCATCTAAAGGTTTCAAGTTATATCAAATGGATGTTTAAAGTGCTTTTCTTAATGGCTACAAAGATGAGGAGGTTTATGTCAAGCAACCACCGTGTTTTGAAAATCCAAATTTTCCTAATCATGTTTTCAAACTGTCCATAGCCTTGTACGGTCTCAAACAAGCCCCTAGAGCATGGTATGATAGGTTAAAATCATTCTTACTTGAAAAGGGATTTACCATGGGCAAGGTTGATAAAACTCTTTTTGTGCTTAAGCATGGGAATGACTCATTATTCGTTCAATTGTATGTGGATGATATTATCTTTGGTTGTGCTTCTCATGATCTTATGTCCAAGTTTTTAGCTATGATGAGTTCAGAATTTGGGATGAGTATGATGGGAGAACTCACATACTTTCTGGGGCTGCAAATCAAGGAAACAAAGGAGGGTACTTTTGTGCATCAAACAAAGTATACAAGAGACCTTCTTAAGAACTTCAACATGGACAAAAGCAAGCCTCTTCGGACACCAATGGGAACAATGACAACACTTGAACTTGATGAATATGGTGACCCGATCGATCAAAAAGAATATAGAAGTATGATTGGATCACTTTTGTACCTCACGACATCAAGACCGGACATACAATTTAGTGTATGTATTTCTGCACAATTTCAATCTTCCCCACGTGCTTCACATAGTCAAGCCATTAAAAGAATTCTCAGGCACTTACATGGAACTCGAGAATTTGACATTTTTCTTCCTTCTTCCTCGACCGTTACTTTGAAAGCTTTTTCGGATGCTGATTTTGGGGGTTGCAGGATTGATAGGAAAAGTACTTCGGGTGCTTTTCATTTTGTTGCTAATTCACTTGTCTCTTGGTCCTCTAGAAAACAAAATTCAGTTGCACAATCCACAACCAAATCTGAATATGTAGCTGCTGCTAGCACTTGCTCACAAATTCTTGTATTGTTCAAACATTTAAGGACTATGGAGTTGATTTAGATAGTGTTCCGCTGTTTTGTGATATCACTAGTGCCATTTGCATTGCTAAAAACCTCGTGCAACATTCTAGATCAAAGCACATTGACATTAGGTATCACTTTCTCCGTGATAATGTTGAAAAGGAAACATTGTCCTTCACATGTAGATACCGAATAACAATTGGCTAACATTTTACAAAACCATTGGTTTTCATTTGTTTTTGTTTCATTCGTGGTGAAATAAAAGTTATGCATCCTCATGGCTTAAATTGAGGGGGAGCTATGAAACTTGGAAAGGCTATGTGTGAATCTGAATTTAAAATAATATGAGCATAGTATTATATATATATATATATATATATATATATATATATATATATATATATATATATATATATATATATATATATGACTTTGTGATTCCTTTTACATGTTGAAAGTTCTTACTACATTACTCATGTTATACATTTTGTAGTTTTTGCCACGACTAGTAATTGGAATAATTACTTACACTAAATTTGGTCATGATCAAACTTACTTGCTGTTTTGAACTTGTTGCATGCTCACAAGTGCTTTTAATCATAAAGAATTAATCAAGTAATCAACTCACATGTTGAGTTTTTATGTTCAAATGAAAAATTTAGAAAACACCAAGAGAATATGCATGCATCGCACTTCTTCTATTGAGATTGCTTATCATTACACTTTGATATGAACATGGAAGTAGTTGTGTATGACTAAAACCATGTCCTTAAGCTTCTAATTGTCAAATGACATAGGCTTGGCTTGGTTGGTTAGAGTAAGGCAAATGTGGAATATAATCTCTTGCAAATGTCATATGATCTGAATTTGTGCATTAAAAATGATAAAAATGCAGCAACAAGTGTCATGCTTTCAGGTTTTGAAATGATTAAGTTTGTGAGATCATGGCTTGCTTAAATTGAAAATTACGCTTGATCTCTAGCATGGCTTACACTACTTTATGTATTTCATTGGTGTGATAATGTATGTTACTTGATAGTATGACTTGGATGAGATTTGTTTTATATGTATATGTTATAATATGCTTATAACTATTGAAATTTCTCTTTTGAACCTTGCTCAATACATTGTCAAAGGGAGAGAAATATGTACAGGAATATGTATAGGGAGAGAAATATTTTTTAAATTTCTTTCTCATTTAATTTTCAAAAAGGGGGAGAAAATTGTTTTCAAAACTTTTCATGTGAATAAGCCAATGTTCAAATTTTAAGTGGTATTGCCAATGCATTCATCAAGGGGGAGACTGTGAGACCTATGTGTGATGTATACATTGGCTATTATGATAAAAGCTTTGAATATTGCCAAAACACCCTTCTCATCGAGGTCCGTCTCTAGGTCCAAGCTCCGACAAGGTCCGACAATAGGTTCGACATTCTTTTGGTAGCTCCGGCAAGGTCCGACAACAGGTTCGACTTGTTTTGGGTAGCTCCGGCAAGGTTCGATGATAGGTCCGACATGCTTTGGGTAGCTCTGGCTAGGTCCGACGAGAGGTCCGACAAACTTTGGCTATGCCCCGCGCAAGGTCCAGATAGCTTTGGCTAGGTCCGGCGCAAGGTACGATTAGCTTTGGTTAGGTCCAGCGCAAGGTCCGGTTAGTCTGGTACAAGATCGCAGTGGTTCTGCCTTTAACTTGCAATGTTTGAAACTTGCTTTACGTTTATGGTAAGGTTTGCTTAGTATTCATTTTCTAAGTTTTTGGTGTGTTTTGGTGGTTAAGGCTGGCATTATCTTGCTATGTTTGCAACATGCTTATGTGAGGTGCTCATGTAAGGTGTTGTGGTTTTTGAACTAACGAGAGTCAAGTCGAGGACTTGTGCTTGGAAGAATTGGTTGTTTGTTCATGTGCAGGTGTTGCTTGAGGTCAAGACATGGCTGGTGACGGGATCCATTGAACTAGTCTTAGGGAGAAGATGAGGTTCAACAAGCAAGTTCGGGAAGAATTGTGGTTGAGTTGATCGAGAGGTCACGCAGCATGTTTGGATCAAGAACAATGTTGTTAGAGTGTCAGAACGAGACTTCCCCCGGTACTACTTAATGTAGCCTGCTGAGGTTCTTTTTTTGATTTGGGCGCACAGAGATCTGGACCAAGATGGTGACACAGAGGATTTACGTGGTTTGGGTCGCCTGAGCGTAATACCCTACTCCATGGGGTGTGTGTTGTTGTATTCAGGATTTCTCTCGTGTCCACAGGCGTCTGAGCTTCTGTCTTTATGTATCGCGCAGCCAGTCCTTTTATAGTCTAAGGACCGACCGTTACAACATTTGCCTGGCCTGACATGTGGCCTTGGCATATTTAATGACCTAATACACAGTCTATGGGTATTAAGCATGATTAATAGTTTAATAACGTGCCTTAATGGCCGTGTTACCGCTATTAACAGTACAGTGATAGTGTGTCATTAATATAGCATTAATGACACATAATTAGGTCTTGTAACTGCCGCTTTAACAGTCCCTTGAATGTCTGTGTTGTGGGAGATCCTCCTGTGTTTCCGTTGGTGGTGTAGGTCCGGAGGATCCACACGTGGCAGCTCTGGAGCTTCCCCCTGTAGGGAGATGGGTCCAGTGCTGTTATACACGTGGCGGCACCGGAGCTTCCCTCTACGAGGGTTTAGATCCGGGGTTGTTAACCACGTGTCAACATTGGAGCTTCCCTAAGTAGGGAGTCTAGCTCCGGTCTTGCATTACACGTGGCAGTCCCGGAGCTACCCATATGAGGAAGGCGCGTCCAGTGCCGAGTGACATGTGGGGCCTGAGGAAACCTTTAACTCTGACAGGTGGAATTCTCTTGCACTTCCTGTGGTACCGTGGGGTACCCGGTACGCTGGGTACCGACAGTGGCCCCCGGGCCCACCTCTGGGAGAAACTCTTTAGATTAAGTTATTCTTTCAGAGGTGGGGCTATCCTCAATTCCCGCGCCGCAACTTCAAAGGTCTTCTGATGCGCTGTTGGGGCGATGGTTTGGGGTTAAACTGTTGCCACGTGGCTTGTTTTGAATGCGCCAGATGAGATCTTTGAGTGCGAATCTCACGCAATTGAAGGTCGTCGGTTCCTAATACGAAAACCATATCGGTTCCGAGCGCCTTGTCAGGGTGCCGCCTTTGGGTTTCCCGCCGTCCATTATGACAACGGTTCGCATGGGGTAATAACCTCGATCTCTTCATCGGGGTGGCCCTGGGCCCATTTGTCATTGACGGGGTAGCTTTTTTGAAATGTGGATTCACATTTTCTGTGGTTTCCATCCAAGCGTCGCGGAGGCTTACTTAAGACGGAAAGTATGCACGGTTTGAGGACTCTTTATGCTTTCAATCGAACTGGCGCTCAGAGCCTCCCAAACTCCGCCTAGCTTTCCTTCCTTTGCTCCACTTTGCCGCGATGGAGTTAGGTCTTCCCAAGAGCCGCATCCAGAGTGAGGACAACTTGAAGAAGGTCCGGACCTACATGGGATGGTCTAGTGATTATTTCAATCACTTGGTGCGTACCGGCAAGCTCCCTTCCAAGAAGAAGCACCGTGGCGAGATGGTGTACTTCTCGGTGTACACCGTGGTGGGGTTGATCCCACCCTTCTCAAGCTTCATCCTGATGCTGTTGGACTTCTACGGTCTCCACTTCCATCATCTTGACCCCCACTCTCTCTTGCTAGTGGCGACTTTCGTCCACTTCTGCGAGATGTGGGTGGCCGTGCCTCCTTGCGTCGCGCTGTTCCAGACCTTCTTCATGGTCCACACCACCGGCAAGGGGACAAAGTTACTTGGCTTCTACTACTTCGTGAAGCACAAGAATTGCCCCTTCAAGTACTTGAAGTTGTCTCCTTCCAGAAAATGGGATGACTGGAAGGAATATTGGATCATCATTGCTGTGGAGGAGTATGATAGGCTGGAGCTGCTCCCAAGGACTCCCCAATGTCGACACTGATGCTTGGAATGTAGTTCTGGAGTTGTCGGATGCATTCAAGCCTGTTCTGGCCAGGATCTGAGAGTGTGTGGAGGGCAGAGTAACCCCCCAGATGGTCTTCGAAAATTACTTGGTGAATAGGTGGGCACCATTGAGGAGGAGGGAGAAGCTCGCCTGGGCTTTCAACAATGTGATGGATGATGACCGAATTGAAACCGGGCTGACATCCAACTTGAATGATGAAGCTTTGAGGCTCCACCTCAAGAAACTTCAGCACGGGGCTATTGCCGATGACGCCGTGACTCTGCCGGCTGCTTTCCTTCCTCTGAACATGGATCCAGAGTTCAGTAGGGAGCTCCGAAGGAAGATGCCGGTGCTTGATGACCTCGTTGAGATGGAGAGGCGTCGGACCTCCAGGGTTGTGATCCCCGGAGCTTCTGAAGGAGTGCCTGCCTTTGTCCCGAGCCAGAGGGTTGAAGACATCGGCAAGGGCAAGGGCAAGGAGCCGGCTGAACCTTCTAGCCGGAAGAGAAAACTGAGGCACGCTAATGGGAGTTCCGTCAGGCCTGCTCCTTCTACAACGGCCCCTTCTCCCCGGTGAGGGAGGTCTTCTGCGGCTACACCTTTTCCGGTGCAGGCGTCTTTGAGATGCGCTAGCTCTGGACAATAACACTGGTCTTAGTGCCGGCTAAGAGCTCCAGGCCTGGAAGTTCTTCCCGACCCATAGGAGTTCCAGCCGAGTAGACTCTGGCTGTTGCAAGTGGTCCCCAGCTGAGGTCCGAAGTCGTTGCCTCACCAGACTTGGTGGGCTCATGCTCCGGGCCTCAGAAGAAGAGGTTCCGCGTTGACTGGGGCAGTAGCATCCCTAGGTAAGCATCGTGTGCTTGCCTTGAAATGCTAATCTTGTTTTTTTTATGTCTTTAATCTTCTCATCCCTTTATTCCCAGGGTGTCGAGAAAGGAGGCAGGGACTTCGGCATCTGTTACAGGGACTGTGGCTACGCATGCTGAAGCTCCGGCTTTGACCATCGAGCCTCCTCCTCAAGTGGTAGCAGAATTCACGGTAGCTCCGGCGCCAGCTGTCGTGGATTTGGATTCAGAATCTTCGCCGGGGGATCTCGTGGTAGCACTGGACCACGGGGGAGAAGTTGTAGATGCACCGCTGGCAACAGTGTCGGAGGATGATGCTCTAGTGCCAGAGCCAGAGATGTCAGAAGCTCTGGCTCTTGAGCCGGAAGTCATTGAAGCCCTGGCCGTTGAGCCAGAGGCGAATGAAGCCCTGGCCATTGAGCTAGAGATGGTTGACGCTCCGACCCTTGGGCCAGAAGTTGTTGAAGGTCTGGCTGTTGAGCCAAAAATGTTTGGAGCTCCAGTTGTTGAACCGGAAGTGGCTGACGCACCGGAGCGTGAGCCAGCGGTAGTAGAGGCACTGGGTGAAGCCCCGACTGTTGCCATAGAGGTAATTCCTCCGGAGGTGTCCGGGCCAGGGACGGAGCACCATGAAGAAGTGGTGGCAGGTTCTCCTCCCTCGGAGCCGGTAACTAAAGACCCGGAAGCAGCACCTTCGACTTCTGCTCCGGAGGTGGAAGTTCCCCCAGTGGGTTCTTGCTTTGATACAGCTGAAGTGCTTCTGGAGAGCGGCCCCAGTGCCGGAGGAGCTCAGGGGTCAACAATTGTAGAGTGGGACCCTATTTTTGTTATGGAGAACCCCTAGAGCCAGCAGAGTTGACCCCAGCAGGCCTAGAGCCTATTCCTATGGCATTGTCCATAGACAACACCTACTCGAGCCTCCGACAAATTCAGATTGCCTTTGATCAAGAGATCAAGGTCCTAGAAGAGGAGCGCCATACCTTAAGGCGTTGGCGTAACAAGCTCCATTTTGAGACCAGAGTTTCTTACACAAGGATTGCTGACCAGAAGGAGTGGGTAGAGAGGGAAACGTCTCGGATGGAATACTGGAACAAGCTACTAGAGGAGAAGGAAGCCGCCATCAGGGCACTCGACGCTAACTCTAGGCAGATCCTTGAGCAATCCAAGGAGAGGAGTGATGCTGCTGATGAGCATCATGAAAACCTCAATGAATTAAATGAGGTCCTCCTGAAGCGTCGAGCGGACCTTGAGGCGAGGGAAGCAAAGCTCCTGGAACAGCAGGATGATCTTTTGAAGAGAGAGGAGGAGCTCACCTAGAAGCTGACTCTGGGAGAGCAAAATTTGGCGGATCTTTCAAGGAAATTTGAGCAGTGGAGTGAGGAGGAAAAGGAGAAGTACTGGAAGCTGGGGCAGGAGCTCTCAAAAAGAGAAGCTAAAGTTGCCACCAGGGAAGGGAAAGTGAGAGGCAGGGAGAAAGACCAAGCGTACGGCGGAACCACATCCACCTTAAGAAGACGGAGTTGACCGATCGCGAGAAGCAAGTTGGCGAGAATATACAGCAACATGCCAAAGTGGTTGTGCACCTCGCTCGAGAAGGTTCAGAGCTTGCGGTTGCCCGGAGGTCACTGGAGGTGCTGCGGAGCTTGAGGGAGACTAAGTCCATTCAAGTGTGGGACTTCTTGGGACGAGCCAATGACGCACTGATGCCACTAGACTTCAGTCCTGTACGTGCGGACAATCCTGAGCTGTACTTGGATCGAGCGCTGGTGGCTCTCAATGCTGCTGGCGGCAAACTCGACGCAATGGGCGACGTCATTATGGACCAGCTGGAGACGGAGGGGAAATCCTTGGCTACGAACGTCGCAGAGTATGTGCTGACGTGTTACGTGAGCTGAGATCCCCAATTCTCCCTGGACCCGGTGCTCAAGGGTCCCGTTGCTGAAGAAGAGGACGCCGCCAAGGCCAGCGTCCAAGAAGTTGCCAAAGAAGTCACCTCATTCTTTCGCAGGACTTAGATCCTCCTGTAGCTAGGACTTTCCCTTTTTCCGTCTACTGTAATACCAATTCTGTAATCCAGTACTTTGAATTAATGAAATCCACTCTTTTTGCCATGAATTTTACTTTGTATTCAATATACTGTGTTTTGTCTTCTTTGCCCTCTGGTATATGTGCAAAATTCAAGTGTGTACATGTACTAAAAGGATTTGACAGTATGTTGATGACTTGAATGCTTTGAACTTGTATATTTTAGGACCGAAGTCTTTATCTCCAATACGTCGATGGTTGGCCCCCTGAGGCTGCCGGTGCTTGGTAGCTCCGACGGTACCCTCCATCAACATATAACATGTCGACGGCAGGCCCCCTGGGAGTTATCGGAGCTTTGTAAGTCCGGCAGCACCCGATGTCAACGCTCAAATCGTCAACGCCAGGCCCCCTTGGAGGATATCGGAACTTGGTAGCTCCGGCGTCGTCCACCATCACTATATGTTTCTGTTTTTCCTGCACATTAAAGACAAGGAAACAGTAAAATTCATCCTCTCGTCTATAAATCGTTTGTGACTTATCATTCTTTTTTGAGTTTTAGATCCAAAGAAACTTCTATGATAACAAGCTTATTATTATAATCTTTCTAGATTTTCATGCCTTCTCAGTATTCACCCTACTGAGGCCTGCCGGGATGTAGGTAGAGTGGCGTACTTAGGGTGCAGGACTAGGCTAAGTCGATAGCACACTCCGGACCTATGTTGGCTTGGCGTTTAGGCAAGTAGACTATGCAACAATGTTAGGATCTAAAGAGACCAACAATATAACTTGTAATACATATGAATAACTTTGACTAAGACTTCAAAAGAATTGCACAACTTAATTATAGACAAGAAGGATAAAAATAATTATTCATTAAAAAGAACGAGCCTTGTACATAAATGCATGTGGAGTCTGTTTTCACACAACAATGTCTTTCATTAGACAAGGACACACTTAGGGTCCAGGACCAAGCTAAGTGTGATATACATCTTGTACTAAAACGGGGCAGGTAGTTACACTTTTAGTGTTGTGACTATATGAAGTGTACTTGAACTTCCTGGACCCTCCTGGAGGAGTCCGGATGTTCTCCCGGAGGACCTACCCGTCTCTGTATAACGACTCTATAACATACATTGTGCGTATTTACAGACTCACCTCCGTGATTCTAAGCATAAAACTTACGGAGGTGCTCGATGTTCCAAGAATTAGGAAGCGGAGTCCCATCCTCAGTTGCCAAGCGAACGCATCTGGGACGGGATACTTTGATCATTCGGAAGGGACCTTCCCAGCTTGGGGAAAGTTTATTCATCCCTCCACGAGATAGTATCTTCCACAGCACCAGATCGCCTTCCTCGAGTTGTCGGTTGCGCACATGCCTTTGATGATAGCGCCGGAGCGCCTGGCGATAACGTGCATTCCAAACAGCTGTTTGGCACCTTCCCTCGTCGACGAGATCAAGGTCTTCACACCGGAGCTGGTCCTACGTGGCCTCATTGAAGGTCCGGACCCGGTGGGACCCCAAGGTGATCTCTGGAGGAAGGACTGCTTCAGCTCCGTACACCAGAAAGAAGGGTGTTTCCCTAGTTGACTGGTTTGGTGTTGTCCTGTTAGCCCACAATGTGGACGAAAGCTCCTCAATTCAGTTGGCTCCATGCTTTTTCAGGAGCTCATATGTGTGCGTCTTGAGTCCCTTTAAAATTTCTGCATTTGCTCTTTCGGCTTGACCATTGCTTGTTGGGTGAGCTACTGAGGCGTAGCTCAGTTGTATACCGAGGTCTTCGCAATATTATTGAAATGCAGCGCTTGTAAATTGGGTTCCATTGTCAGTTATGACTTTATTCGAAACTCCAAATTTGCATACAATGGACTTCAAGAACTTGATTGTTGATTGCTTGTTGATTGTTACAACTAGAGTAGCTTCCGGCCACTTGTTAAACTTGTCAATGGCGACATACAGGAACTTGTAACCTCCGACGGCTTTTGGGAATGGTCCCAAGATGTACAGACCCCACACAACGAATGGCCATGTAGGAGGTATCATTTGCAGTGATTGAGCCGACGTGTGACTCTGTTTTGCGGAACTGGCATGCTTCACACTTTTTCACTAGCTCAACTGCGTCCTGGAATGTTGTAGGCCAGTAAAAGCCATGCCAAAAGGCTTTTCCAACCAACGTTCGGGAAGAAGCATGGTTCTCACACTCGCCTCCATGGATTTCCGCAAGGAGCTCACGGCCTTCTTCCCTTGCAATGAACCGCATTAGGATGCCATTGGCACCACGCCGGTAGAGATCCCCTTCTACTAGTGTGTATCTTTTAGCCAACCTGACGATTCGGTCAGCGGATGCACTATCTTCAGGAAGGATATTGTCTTTCAAGTAGCTCCAGATCTCTGAGATCCATGCATCGGAGCTAACTTGAGCTTCAGAATCTTGCGTGCTTGGTTGCTCGGAGCTTTTGGCAGCACCTACGACCCTTGGTGGATGCCATGGTAACAGGGCCACCAGGACTGCCAGCTTCAAGGTGCTGGTCTCACCCCCTTCGCTCAGCTCGGCAGGCTGAGCTATTGGTCTTGACAACCACCGGACGAAGATTCTGTCAGAGTCGGAGCTCTGGTTGAGGCCTTTGTCGAGAGCTCATCAGCTTTAGCGTTGTGTAGACTCTGGACATGGCAGAGGTGTAGGACTTTGAAGTCCTTCTGGAGCCTATGGACTTCAAGCAGATATGTAGCTAGTTGAGGGTTGTTGCAGCAACATTCACTTTTTAACTTGTTTTATGATGAGTTGTGAATTACCCTTTACCAACAGTTGTTTGACACCAAAGGATAGTGCCACCTTAAGCCCGTGGATGAGAGCTTCATACTCTGCCATGTTGTTGGTCGCCTTGAAGTCAAGGTGAACCATATACTTGACCTTCTCCCCAGTGGGAGCAAGGAGAAGGATTCTAGCTCCGGCCCCTGCTTCTGAATGATGCCGTCGAAGTAGAGAGTCTAGTGAGATTCAGTGAAGACCGGGACTTTGGGTTCCAGCTTCTGCTCACTGGGGCTCTCAGGGTTTGATGGAGAGGGAGTCCACTCCGCCACGAAGAGGGCCAAAGCCTAACTCATGATAGCTTGTCGTGACATGAATTCAAGATCGAACTCGGCCAGCTCAGCTGCCCACTTTGCAATGTTCCCAGTAGAGTTAGGGTTATGCAAAATAGCACACAGTGGATAAGAAGTTACCACTGATATTTTGTGGGTTTGGAAGTAGTGATGAAGCTTCCTTGAGGCAATAAGAACTGCATAAAGCAGCTTATGCACCTCAATGTATCTTGTATTGGCGTCATGGAGTACTTTGCTGATGAAGTACATTGGGCGTTGGACGGTTCGGACCCTATCGGAGGGACCCGGAGCTTCCTCTCCATCGACCCAGACCCTCCTGGAGGGGTCCGGACCTTCTTGTTGAGCTTCCCGGACCCTCCCGGAGGGGTCCGGAACGTCTTCTTGTATGACTCGGACCCTGTTAGAAGGGTCCGAATCATCTTGGTCAGCCAGGTGAACCCCCTCGAGTGAGTGGGGTTGATCTCCTAGTATTTTGCCTTGAGGTTCCGTGTTTGGGGGTTGGGACCCAAACTCTCCTTCAGGTAGCTTCGGACCCTCCCGGAGGGGTCTAAGCTCCTAAACTGGATGTGGCTCCGATCTTTCCGCGACCAGGACCATGTTGACAACTTCTGTAGTTGCAGAAATATAAAGCAGTAAAGGCTCACCAGGGTTCAGAGCTACCAAGATTGGTAGTGTAGTGAGGAGTTGCTTCAGCTCTTGAAATTCCTTTTCTGCTTCTTCAGACCGATAGAATGGCCCGGACTTCCTCAGTAGCTTGAAGAAGGGTAGTGCCCGCTCTGCCAGCCTCGAAATAAACCGGCTGAGCGCGACTAAACATCTAGTTAGCTTTTGGACGTCCTGGAGGCCGCATATCTTCTATGGCCTTGATCTTCGCTGAATTAGCTTCAATTCCCCAGTGAGTCACCAAGAAACCTAGAAGCTTCCTGGAGCTAGCCCCAAAGACACACTTGTTTGGGTTCGGCATAGTGCGCGTGTTGCGCAACTTGTCAAAGACGGCTTGCAAGTTATAAAGGAGTGATTCCTTATTCTTGATCTTCATGACAATGTCATCAACGTACACCTCCATTAAGTCTCTAATTAGCTCTCCAAATGTTTTGTACATGGCTCGCACAAAGGTTGAAGCAGCATTTTTGAGACCAAATGGCATGGCAGTATAACAATATAATCCATCTACTGTTATGAAGGCAGTATGATCTTCATCTTCCTTAGACATTTGGATTTGATGATATCTATAGGATGCATCTAAGGAACACAATAGCTCACACCCAGAGGTGGAGTCCACTATGTGATCTATTCTAGGTAATGGAAATGCATATTTTGGACATGCCTTATTTAAGGTGGTGTAGACGATACACATTCGAAGCTTCTCGCCATCATTGGGTACCATGACTGGGTTTGCTAGCCATTTTGGATGAAGCACCTCCCTAATGAATCCAGCTTGGAGCAGCTTCTTGATCGCTTGACGGATGAAGTTTTGCCACTCGATTGATTGCTTCTGGAGCTTTTGGTGTACAGGTCGTGCGTCGGAGTAGATCTTCAGGTTGTGCTCAATCACCTCCTTAGGGATCCCAGGCATTTGTGACGGTTGCTAGGAAAACACGTCAACATTTGCCCGGAGGAAAGTGATGAGCGCGAGTTCTTATTTGTTGTTCAGACCTCCCGATATACGGGTAGTCTGAGCAGCATCAGAACCAATTTGTACGACTTTGATGGGAACGTCGGTGTCATCGCTTGGTTGCACACGAGGTGCGTAAGTTGACCTCGATGATGAATGCTCGGAGGTTTCGGAGCTTGCTCCTTACCGGATGCTTCCTCCTGCGTTGTAGCAAGTGTGTGGAGTTCTTCCAATGTAGTGATTCCTGCAGTTCGATCTCCGCGGATCCGAAGAGGACCTAAAGGTGTTGCTATCTTCAACACCAAATAGCCATAGTGAGCAGAGGCCATGAACCTGTACAAGGTGGGCCTGCCAAGTATGGCGTTAAACGGCAAACTAATCTGCGCCACGTCGAAGACCTGCTTCTCGGTTCTGTAGTTCTCCCGAGTCCCGAAGGTCACAGGGAGTGTGATGGAGCCGAGAGGGGTAATGGCCCCTGGACCTACCCCAGAAAAGGGTCAAGAGGGGTGAAGGTCCGAAGGTCAGAGCTGGAGCTTGACGAAGGCTTTGAAGCTTATGAGGTTCAGCCCTGCACCTCCGTCCACCAATACAAGGTGGAGTTGAACATTGTTAATGGTCGGAGACACCATAAACGGGAGTTGGCCAGTTCTTATCTTGTTGCGGGGGCAGTTCGAAGCATCTAAAATGATGAGAGTGTCCATCCACTTCCGATGAGGCTCTGCCTTGGCGGTCAGAGCTGCAGCGGCCATGTCCCGCCGCATTGTCTTGAGGATGTGGCGAGATGTGATGTCCCAAGAACCACCATAAATGGTGTTTAGGGTATTCCAGCGCTCGTTGTTGGAGACTTCAGAGTCATCGTCGACAGTGTTGTATACAACCTTCAGAACTTTCTTGGGGTCCTAAAAGCCTAACTCCTCTTCAGCCGGAGATTCATCGACTTTTTGTTTTCCTTCCCGCTGGCGGAAAGGAGCTTCTTCCCGGCGCTTGTTGTAGCGCTCGGTAAGGTTCCGAACCTCTCAGCATTCTTCCAGACTGTGTTTGTCCGTCCTGTGGATCGGACTCCACATCTTGGAGCTGCTGCCGTCTTCTGACAAAGGACGAGGTTGTTTTTATGGGTGTGGCCCTCGGCCACCCGGAGCTGCAGCAGCCGCAGCAGTAGGTGCACCAGTCGACGGCTTCTTCTTGATGTTGGGCTTCTTTTTCTTTTTACCACCTCCGGATGTAGTGGCCTTAGTCTTGGAGGATTTCTTGTTAGCCTCCGGAGGTGGTTTGGAGTGCATCTCACATCCCTCAGCAGCTTTGGCACATTTATCTGCTAAGCTGAAGAGCTCTGTGACACTGGTGAATTCTTTGGTCGCCAGCTTCTCCAGCATCTTCTTATCTCGAACACCCTGTCTGAATGCAACGATAACATAAGCGCTCGAGATTGAGGGGATGGTATTGCGTACCTGAGAAAACCACTGGATGAAGGATCACAGCGATTCTCCCGTTGTTTGCTTTACAGCGAACAAGTCTAGTTCAGTGTCGGATCGGGTGTAAGAACTCCCGAAGTTGGCAGTGAACTGTTGGCATAGTTCCTCCCAACTATTGATGGAGTCGGGTGGAAGACTCATGAACCAGGACCTAGCGGTCCCAGTTAGAGCCACTGGGAAGTAGTTGGCCATCACGGCCTCATTGCCCCCCGCTGCAAGTATAGCGGTGGAGTAGATTTGAAGAAACTCGGCGGGGTTAATAGTCCTGTCGAATTTTTCCAACAAATGAGGTCGGAACTTCTATGGCCATCTGACCATGCGTAAATGCATAGCCAGGGCAGAACAGCCTCCCCCTACTCCCTGAGGAGCAGGGTTGTCCTGAGCCTCGCGCCTCTCGCGAGTACGCTCGATATGAACGCGGTCGTCCAGCTGCCAGTAACGGCGACCAAGTTCCGACCGCAAGTCATGAGTCGAAATCCTGGTGATGATGTGGGTGTGTCATGTCCCGAAAGAAAGCGAAGTCACCTGCTGGGGTACAACACGACGACGGTGCTGTGAAGCGTGAGGACCAAGTCTTCTTGACAAGGTCCTATATTGAGCAATTGCCTGCCCCGAAGGGGGAGGACCTTGGTTGCTGAGTGCATCAGCTGCGGTCGCAACCAGATAATGTACATCAGCGCGCCATTAATCCATCACACCCTGAGGTGCACCAAGCGCTGGTGGGCGCTCCAATAGGGTTCGCGCAGCAATTAGCGCTTTCTCTGGGTTGTTGTTTGCCAATGTTGTGACTGACACAAGTACCCCATCCTGCTGTCTAGCATTGTTTGCTGGGGCATATGGTGGTGGTGGTGGCATGAAACCCGCCGAGACTACGGCGCCTGTTCGCTGCTGCATGTTAGAGGGGTTACTTCTAGCAGGCTGTTTAGCATGGTTGCCATTGGAGCATCCCGCTGCGGAGTTCACCATCTTGAAATCTCGGGCACCCCTACCTAGCACGCCAAATGTCGAAGTGTGAGAATGACACTTCCCCCTGTACAACTAAATGTAGCCCGCGGAGGTTCTTGTTTCGGTTTGGGCACGCAGAGATCTGGACCAAGATGTTGACACAGAGGATTTACGTGATTCGGGCCGCCTGAGCGTAATACCCTACTCCACGGGGTGTGTGTTGCTGTATTGATGATTTATCTCATGTCCGCAGGCGTGTGAGCTTCGGTCTTTATGTATCGCGCAACCAGTCCTTTTATAGTCTAAGGACTGGCCGTTACAACATTTGCGTGACCCTACATGTGGCCCTGGCATATTTAATGACCTAATACACAGTCTATGGGTACTAAGCATTATTAATAATGTAGTAACATGTCTTAATGGCCACGTTACCGCTATTAACAGTACATTGATCGTGTGTCATTAATATAGCATTAATGACACATAATCAGGTCCTATAACTGCCACTTTAACAGTCCCTTGAATGTCCATGTTGTGGGAGATCCGCCTGTGTTTCCGTTGGTGGTGTAGGTCCGGAGGATCCACACGTGGTAGCTCTAGAGCTTCCCCCTGTAGGGAGATAGGTCCGATGCTGTTATACACGTGATGGCACCGGAGCTTCCCTCTACAGAGGGTTAGATCCGGGGTTGTTAACCATGTGTCAACACTAGAGCTTCCCTAATTAGAGAGTCTAGCTTTGGTCTTCAATACACGTGGCAGTCCCGGAGCTACCCATATGAGGAAGGAGGGTCCAGTTCCAAGTGACATGTGGGGCCTAAGGAAACCTTTAACTCTGACAGGTGGAATTCTCTTGCACTTCTTGCGGTACGGTAGGGTACCCGGTATGTTGGATGCCGACAAATGCATATGAAGGTATCATGGACACTGTTGCAAGGTATTTGCACGTGTGCAAGGAGTGCATGGATGTGGCAACATGGTTCAAACGTGTGATGAAGATAAGTGGACATAAAGAATTGGTCAAAAAGGTCTAACCAGCTAGATTATGCCTCAGGTTGTGGCTGAGAAGGTTATGGTTTGTTTATGCAAAGTTTTGAGTTTGTTTTGGTTATATTTTGTGTGGGTCACGAAGTAGAGTTGTATTAGTAATGTGGGATACGTTCCTAAGGTGTTTGGAAGTCTTAAGATTGCTTCTATGTGCATATGGAAGAGTCTTGAGCAGTTATGGAAAGTTTCGGTAGAAATTGAGAAGGATTAGAGTCCTAAGGCCCGTTTGGTTTACTGCCGCCAAGCGCCACGCCGCAGCCGTGGCGGCGCCTAAGGTGCGGCGTCGATTTTTGACGCCACAAGTGCGGCGAGTCTGAGGCGGAAAAATGAACTGAAAAACTTAGGCGGAAGCATAGCGCGCCTAACCTACGTACGCGAGACAAACACGCGCCGCACGCGCCACAGCTGCGGCGTTGACCGCTGTGGCGCGGTGCGGCCGTAAACCAAACGCCCCCCTAGTTTGGATTGGGTTGACTTTGAGGATGGTTACATAAGCAAGTGAGGCCAGAGCTCGTTTGAGACGATTTCGAGCTTTGTTTTGATTAATAAAATTCGTAGTTTGAAGGAGATTTGGTGCCTTGTTCGTCCGACTTGTTTACGACAAGTTTTTCTCGTCGAGTTTCTGCACACCACTATGATGCATTGGTGCTTTTATCATAACTCGAGTTTTACAGATCCAATTGACATGATTCTTTTTGGGTTGTCTTCACAACTTTGATTACCTATCATCTGTGAAAATTTCACGGTCATTGGATTTGTGGTTTCTGATATACACGAGTTTCTTTGCAATGTTGCAAATCTGTTTTTACTAGGGTAGAATAAATTGACCTTTGTTTGATCTTTCGATCATAACTTGAATTTTTCTTGACGGTTTTCCATGATTCTTGTTGAGTGTATTCGTGACTTGATTCTCTATAATATATACTACTTTTAATGTTTGAACATGTTTACATCAGTTGTATTATGGTTTCTTAACGGATCGATTTTCTGCCGAGGGGTTTTTGTTGCTTCCGCTGAAAAAGTTTTAATCTACCATTCACCCTCCCCCCCTCTAGTAGCTTTTCAAATTCTCTACGATCCTACAAGGAGTACCTGGATGAAGAAGCAATAAAGCATGAGTTATCTGCACCCTACTCCTCTCAACAAAATGAAGTGACTGAAAGAAAGAACACGACACTCATTGAGATGGCGAGAACAATGCTAGATCAATACAAGACTTTGGACCTGTTTTGGGCAGAAGCAATAAATACTGCTTGTCACGCCATGAACCGGTCATATCTTAATCAACTCCTAAAGAAGACTCCATATGATCTACTAACGGGTACAAACCAAATGTTTCATATTTTAGAGTATTTGGGAGTAAATGTTACATTTTGAACAAGAAACCTAGGACTTCGAATTCTGATGAATGGTTCTTGCTCGGTTATGATTCAAATGCCTACGCTTATCATGTTTTCAACAGTCTCTGGCATTGTTGAAGTGGCACGTGACATAGTGTTTGATGAAACTAATGGCTCCCAAGTGGAGCAAGTTGATAAGTTTGTGCTAGATCAAGAAGAAGATCCATGTCAAGCATTGAGAAGAATGGCACTTGATGATATTCGACCTCAAGAGCAATCACAAGACTCAAGTGCTCAAGATGTACCTCAACTGGAGAGCAATGATCAAGGGGGAGTTTCCACACAAGATCAAACTCAGCAAGATCAAGAGGGTCAATATAACCCCGAAAGCAATGATCTAGGGGGAGACAATGAAAATGAAGACAATGAAGAGGAAATGACCTCACAAGTGCCTCACCCAAGAGTACATCAGAGTGTACAAAGAGATCATCCCGTCGACAACATCATTGGAAATATTGCAAAGGGAATAACTAAAGAGTAGTGTTCACAGAAGTTAGCAACACGAGATCTAGTTTGTCTTGTTTTTGGAACCATATAGGGTTGATGAAGCATTAAGAGATCCAGACTGGGTGACGGCCATGCAAGAGGAGTTGAACAACTTCAAAAGAAATGAAGTGTAGGAGCTTGTGGAAAGACCGAAGGCAAACATCGTGGGCACCAAATGGGTTTTTCAGAACAAGCAAGGTTAACACGGAGTGGTAACTAGAAACAAAGCATGACTTATGGCCAAAGATTACTCACAAGTCGAAGGTTTAGATTTTGATGAAACCCTTTCTCCCGTAGCTAGACTTGAGTCCATTCAAATTTTACTAGCCTATGCTACTCACTATAATTTTAAACTGTATAAAATGGATGTCAAGAGTGTTACTCAAGAGTCCTATCAAGGAAGAGGCGTACGTGGAGCAGCCACCAGGCTTTGAAGACCAAGAGCATCCTAGCCATGTGTACAAACTGTGTAAAGCTCTCTATGGTCTCAAACAAGCCCCCAGAGCTTGGTATGAGTGCCTTAGGGACTTTCTCACTCAAAATGGTTCTAAAATAGGAAAGGCATATTATACATTGTTTACCAAGCACTTTGATGTTCATTATTCATATGTCAAATTTATGTTGATGACATCATCTTTGGATCTACTAATGAGCCCTTTTGTGAAGAATTCAATAAAATTATGACAGATCGATTTGAGATGTCCATGATGGCTGAACTAAAGTTCTTTTTGGGATTCCAAGTGAAGCAACTCAAAGAAGGCACATTTACCTGCCAAACAAGTACACACAAGGTATCCTCAAAAAGTTCAACATGGACAAAGCCAAGCCCATCAAGACACACATGGCAACTAATGGGCATCTCGACCTCAACAAAGGCGGTCCAGATGTGGATCAAAAGGTATATCGATTTATGATTGGTTCACTGCTTTATTTATGTGCATCTAAGCCTGATATCATGTTAAGTGTTTGTATGTGTGAAAGGTTTCAAGCTGCACCTAAATAGTGTCATTTAATAGATGTAAACATAATCTTAAGATACCTTGTTCACACACCCAACTTAGGCCTTTGGTATCCTGAAGGATCCAAGTTCAACCTTTTAGGATATTCTGATGCCGACTATGCAAATGGCAAAGTCAACAGAAAAAGCATCTTCAGAACCTGCCAATTCCTAAGTAGATCCTTAGTTTCATGGTCCTCAAAGAAGCAAAATTCCATTACCCTTTCCACAGCTAAAGACAACTATGTCGCAGCTTTTAGTTTGTAACACCTTCCTTTTCATGCATCATGCCCTGCATCCATCATTAAATATGTTTAACATTAATCCACATAAAAAGGAAACAAGTTTAAAATGAATTAATAGTGAAACTGCACTTAAGAATTCTGGGAAGTGCGGACTAGTCCAATTTTGGTGCAGACTAGTCCGATTTCTCTCTGACTTCCATCGAACTTGTCCGCTTTGCTGCAGACTAGTCTGTTTTTCTCTCTGGACACATTCGGAATCGTCCAGTTTAGAGCGGACTAGTCCGGTGTTCTAATTTCTTGAAATTTTTCTAAGTCCCTGGACTTGTCCGGTATTCCAGCGGATTTGTCCGATTTTGTCTAGATTTGTATGTTTTTCCCCTCTAGATAAGTTCGGACTTGTCCGATGTCCAGTCCGGACTTGTCCGATTTCTCTCTATCCAACTTCGGACAAGTTCGGTCTTTTTCGGACTTGTCCGATAAATCGTGATTCCGAATTGATCTTCTGTTTCACAACTTATTTTGGGTTTTACTTTAAGTGGGCCTGAGGACGTCATGTCTAACTCTTTTTGGGGCCTTGTGGGACCCCACACCAGCCTCCACCTTCCCCAAACTTGAAATCCACCAAACCCTAGCCTCCACCTCTATATAAACAACCCCACCCCTTGGCTTGACATCTATTTGCCACTTTTGAACCACACCCAAACCCTAGTTCATGGAAAGCCACCACCAAGGAGGGAGAAGGAGATCTAGAGCAAGGAGAAGAAGAGGAGGAAACGAAAGATGATCAAGATCTCCATCAATTTCACATTCTTCATCCACAATTCACCATCAAGTTCTTCATCAACCCTAGATCGTCAAGAATCGAGTGTTGCCCCAAAACCCTTAATTCTTTGGAGTCTTATCCACCTGGTAGACCCTCTACATCCTTTTCCTTACGTGAATTCAGCCACAAATCTCCAAATTCACGTTGATCTAGAAAACCCTAGTTCGCTAGTTCCGCGAAGTGCGGACTAGTCCGGTCCCTAGCGGACTAGTCCGATTTTCCTTGTTAATCTGTGTTGAATTAATTCTAAAATTGATTTGAATCAATTCCAAACCTGTCCAAATTTGTTAAAACTATTAGAACTGGTTGGTGGACATTATTAACAACTTATTAACTAGTTTGACCTTGCATTTGTATTAATCATGCATGTCATGTCATATTGAGTAATATTTGTGCACTCTTTGATTGTAATTCTTGTCTTGTATGTTTATTGCGCAGATTAGACGGATCTGCACTAGAGAGTGCTGCAGAGGATCTCCAACACCAGGAGTTTGAAGTCTTCGACCCTAACCAATCCCAAGAGCAAGGCAAGTGTCCTTGAACATATTGATCCTGTTTTTAAAGTAAATGTTTTGTTTGCAAAAATGCATGCTTGTGTCAATTTGATGGGAAATCCTATGATAGGAAGTTTACTAGCTTTGTTAACCACCCATATCACCTGGAATATATGGTAGAGAGTCAAGAATGGCTTTTTTTACCTTTTTACTTCTCTTAATTAATTGCGATGGGAAAACAACTATACAACTTAACTTAATTATGCAGTATGAGATTTTGATCAACATGAACTGGTTAATGGTAATAATTAGGGCTAATGGGTGATCTAAGCAAGCATGGTAAGTGGATGGGTTGGATGTTATGGTGGTTTCGCTTGCTTTAGATCTAAGGACCGGTTTGTGGAGCCACCATCCAAGATTTATAGTGCCACCACGAGGCTAAGTATGGGTGCGGTGTAGATAATTAATTAGGGCTTTGCTAGTGCTATTTGGACCATTAAGGATGCTCGGGGAAGGGGTAGTCAGATTGGGTTTGTTGATGATTGGTGGGACTACCCTGGGATCCGAATGGCTCAAGAGGGGGCCTTTGGTTGAAGATGTGCTCAGATGGAGACATCGCCACTGGTGAAACCTCAGTGGGGTCTGAATTGGCTAGTAATCCCTTTGTAAAGGCTTTATTGTGATCTCTTGGTCACACACCGACGGAAGTGTGATATGGCATAATAGAGGTTCTAGTCACTGAAAAGTGATGAAATCACAAACACGTGGGTAAAGTGGTACAAACTATGCATAGTGTCTTAAAAACTATCATGATAGTCGTGCTACCGGTTAATAGCAACTTGGACCCTCACATGATTAGAGGATTTTGGTATTGGGATGGTTTGATACTGGTTATGGATGGTTTATGGTTTATGGCTATGGACATGAATTTGAATTATGATAACTGAACATGAATAATGATGATGACGGCAATATTTGGATATGGTTTCACATTCTGGTAATATGATGGATATGATGGGTTTATTTCACATACTTATAATATATTTCTTTTCAAATGTTTTAATGTACTTTTCAACACTTAGCCATTATTATATTCATCATTTGTACCAGCTACATGTCATACTTTCAACACTTGCTGCGTACGACATGTACTCACTCTTGCTATTTCCCCACCAACAGTTGCAGGTCAGGATTGTGAGTATAACGGTGATAATGCAGAGTTCTAGGCCGTGTCAGCCGTCAGCTTTGCCTGTGGTGTTGCTTGGAGCGCTACCCTATTACTTATGCTGCTTAGCTGTTTAGTTTGCTTAATTAGTAATTTATGCTGCATTAGTTCAAACTTGTCATAAATATTCATTAGAGCTTATATTCGAGGATATTATGGATTCTGTAATAAAAGTACTTACTTAATAATTTGAGTTGTGGTAATTGTCTATATATCGTTTGTGATGCACTTGTGTATGTGTGTTGAACATCCTGTGCACACATATACTGCACTTGGTTCATTTTCGGAATCGGGTGTCACAAACTGGTATCAGAGCCATAGGTTGATCGTAGGACGCACCTAGATAGAATGGACACTTTAGAGAACATAGGAGCACTCAGGAAGTGATGTGTTTTTGCTTGGTGTGATGTTTGCTTTGTTTTGCTGCTTGTGTGCTTAGTAGAGGATTTTGGGATGCTCTTGCATTGCCATGTCCATATAGGCTAGTGTAGATAGTTGTTTAGTTTCATATCCCTTGATGCATATAGTTGGGGACGTTTTCTAAATTCTTATCTCTTGCTATTCTTCAGATGGTGAGGACCCGCAACTAGAGGGATGGCAATGATGAGGGGGAGAACAATGGAGCACCTCAGAACAACAACGGACAAGGACCTGTCTAGGGAGCTATCAATATTGAGCAGCTATTGGCCATGCAAAACCAGCTCATGCAGACCATGATACAGACTATGGGACAGCTGCAGGCTGGTAACATCAACAATCAGCCCCACATGCCTCCACCGCCACTCCCACCTCCTCATAACCGGTTGGGAGAGTTCATGAGGACTAGGCCACCGACCTTTGCTCAAGCTGCTGACCCTATGGACGCCGATGATTGGCTCAAGTCTGTGGAGAAGAAGCTTGCTATTGTCCGATGCAGTGACCGGGAGAAGGTTCTATTTGCTTCTCATCAACTAGTTGGAGCAGATGCCGATTCGTGGGATTTGCTATGCAATGCTCACGAGAATCAAGAGATTACTTGGGTGGAATTCAAGGAGAGTTTCCATTCCCACTTCATGCCGAAAGGTGTTATGATATTGAGGAGGCAGGAATTTGAGAACTTGAGGCAAGGAAGGTCAAGCATGAGTGAATATCTCAATAAGTTCACTCAACTCTCAAGATATGCGCCTGAGGATGTCAGTCGGGACAGTTGGAAGCAATACTTGTTCATGAGAGGCTTGAACAATGAGATCCAAGTGCAATTGCACAACTATGATTATGCCAACTTTTAGAAGCTAGTGGAAAAAGCAATTTTTTTATAGAACAAGGTCCGTGAGATGGAGCAATACAATAAGAGGAAGGCACCATATCAAGGATAGCAACAAAAAAGCAATGTGCGTCCTCGCTTTGCGCCACCCAATGTGCCTTATTATAGCTCTTCTGCGCCTGCTCAGCGCCCTGGATATGCACCATGCCCAGCTCAGTTTGTGCAGCAACGCCGTGTCATGCCAGCACCTATGCCTCGTGCCAACTTTCTTGGTGCAAACATTCAGAATCAAGCTCATCCCAATAACTCTGGTGGAGTTAAGAAGTGATATACTTGTGGAAAAGCTGGACACTTTGCACATCAATGTCCTAGGTCAGGCCTTGATCAAGGAAGCAATGCGTCAAGACAGAACCCATGACCCAATGGAGGAGCGCCACAAGGAAACTGTGGACAGGAGAATTTTTCTCGTGGCAACGTGAACCATATCTCTATGGAGGATGCTCAACAAGGGGATGACGTGGTGATTGGTATGTTCCTCGCAAACTCCAACCCGGCGACTATGTTATTTGATTTTGGAGCATCGCATTCATTCATTGCATTGAAATATGTTGCCAAGTATAGTTTGCCTATCTCTCATATGAAGTTTACTCTATTGGTTAAGTCTCCTGGAGGAGAGATGAGGACAAATATATTATGTCCAAAAGTAAGCCTTAGAATAAGGGGGGGTAGATTTTCTCGCCAACCTCATCGTTTCGGATTCTCAAGGATTGGACATTGTACTTGGAATGGACTGGTTCAGGAAGCACAATAAAGTCATTGAATGTGCCACGAAGACGGTGAAGTTGACCAACGGGGAAGGGATTACCATAGAATTTGAAGCATCTCAACATGCACCAAAGCAATTGGAGCTGAATCACAATTACGGTGCAGCAATCGAGGAGATTCCGGTGGAATGTGAATTTTTGGACGTGTTCCCGTATGAGTTGCCGGTTATGCCACCTGATTGAGACATTGAGTTTGTTATTGATTTAATACCTGGAACTATACCTATAGCTAAGAGGCCGTATAGGATGCCTCCTAAGGAGTTAGCGGAGCTCAAGAAGCATATTCAAGAGCAACTAGAGAAAGGTTTTATTCACCCAAGCTCTTCACCTTGGGGAGCACCCGTTCTCTTTGTGGACAAGAAGGATGGATTGCAAAGGATGTGTGTGGATTACCGAGCTCTCAACGAGGTGACAATCAAGAACAAGTACACCTTGCCCCGTATAGAAGATTTGTTTGATCAGATGAAGGGTGCTTGTGTTTTCTCCAAGATTGATTTGAGGTCAGGATACTTTCAAATGAAGACCAGACCATCGGATATACCGAAGGCAGCTTCTAGGACACGGTATGGATCTTATGAGTACACCGTGACGTCTTTTGGATTGACGAATGCACCTGCCTATTTTATGTACCTCATGAATAAAGTCTTCATGGAATACTTGGATAAGTTTGTAGTGGTATTCATTGATGACATTATGATTTACTCGAAGGATGAGAAGGAACATGAGGGACACTTGAGGCTTAAGTTGCAGAAATTGAGGGATCATCAACTGTATGCCAAGTTTAGCAAGTGCTAGTTTTTGTTGAAAGAGGTGTCGTTTTTGGGTCATATCATATAGGGAGGAGGAGTTTTGGTTGACCCTAGAAAAGTGAGGGACGTGTTGAAATGGGAACCCCCACAGAATGTAAAGGAAATTCGGAGTTTTCTTGGAATGGCTGGATATTACCGATGATTCATCAAGGACTTTTCCAAAATAGCCAAGCCAATGACGGAGTTGCTAATGAAGGGGAAAGCTTTCCAATGGACTCAAGCTTGTCTAGTTTTGGGGATTTGAAGAAAAGGTTAACAACAGCCCCAATTTTGATATTGCCAGACGTGAGCAAAAGCTTTGACATATATTGTGATCCATCGAGACAAGGACTTGGATGTGTGCTTATGCAAGAAGGTCAAGTGGTAGCCTATGCATTGAGACAATTGAAGAAACATGAGCAGAATTACCCGATGCATGATTTGGAACTTGCAGCCGTGGTACACGCATTGAAGATTTGGAGACACTATATTCTTGGTCGTAGGTGTGAAATTTACACGGATCATAAGAGTCTCAAGTACATATTCACACAAACGGATCTGAATTTGAGGCAATGAAGATGGTTGGAGATCATCAAGGATTATGATGTGGGAATCAACTATCATTCAGGGAAGGCTAATGTAGTGACCGATGCTTTGAGTAGAAAAGGAGTAAGTCACCAACTCACAATTCTAGAATTGCCATCCGAGTTATGTAAGGAGTTTCAACAGTTGAATCTCGGATTTGTAAATGAGATGGGGGTAATGGATTTAAATCTGACCTTGGAGCAAGAAATTCGGGAAGGTCAGACAAAGGATGAGGAAATTCAAGAAATCAAGGAAAGGACCCAAGAGGGGAGAGAATTCAGATTTGATGAGGATGAACATGGTACCCTATGGCTTGAGAAGAGGATTGTCGTGCCTAATGTGAAGCATATTTGGGAGACCATATTAAAGGATGCGCATGACTCGCCGTACGCAATTCACCCCGGTTGTATGAAGATATACAAGGACTTGAAGACATGTTATTGGTGGGCTAGCATGAAAAAGGACATAGCTGAATATTTAGCATTATGTGATCTGTGTCAACAAGTCAAGGCAGAACATCAAAGGCCAGTGGGACTACTGCAGCCATTGAAGATCCTGGAATGGAAGTGAGAAGAAATTGGTATGGACTTCATAGTTGGTTTACTGTGAACTCAGTCTGGTTATGACTCAATTTGGGTAATCGTGGATCGGTTAACTAAGTCAGCTCATTTTTTTCCCGTCAAGACCACCTTCAATGGAGATAAGTTGGCAGAACTGTATATGGTAAGGATATTATGTTTGTATGGAGTCCCGAAGAAGATAGTCTCGGATAAGGTTCTCAATTTACCTCCAGGTTCTAGCGGAAATTGCATGAAGCATTGGGAACAAAGTTGAATCTTAGCTCAGCATATCACCCACAAACTGATGGACAAACTGAGAGGACCAATCAGATTTTAGAGGATATGTTAAGAGTGTGTGCTTTGAAGCATGGGAAAAGTTGGGACAAGAGTTTGCCGTATGTGGAATTCTCATATAACAATAGTTACCAAGCAAGCTTGAAAATGTCACCCTATGAAGCACTATATGGAAGGAAGTGTAGGACACCCTTGTTCTAGAATGAGACAGGAGAAACTCAAGTATTTGGTCCGGATGTGTTGCTAGAAGCTAAAAAACAAGTTCAGGTTATTCGTGAAAACTTGAGGGCTGCCCAATCAAGGCAAAAATACTATGCGGAAAATAGGAGAAGGAAACTAGCCTTTGAAGAGGAAGACTTCGTTTACCTCAAAGTGTCACCAATGCGAGGTCATAAGAGGTTTAACATAAGAGGAAAGCTAGCACCTCGATACATTGGGCCATTCAAGATTTTGGACAAAAGAGGAGAAGTAGCATATAAATTGGAGATGCAAGCTCATTTATCGGATGCTCATGATGTCTTTCATGTTTCCCAGCTCAAGAAGTGCTTAAGAGTGCTGGAAGAACAAGTGCCAATAGAAGAATTGGAACTAGAGGCGGATTTGACTTATGCCGAACAACCATTCAAACTCTTGGAAACCAAGGAAAGGGTCACAAGAAACAAGGTTATCAGATGGTGCAAAGTTCAATGGAAGCATCATACAGAATCAGAGGCAACATGGGAGTTGGAAGATGATCTCAAGAAGGAATTCCCCTATCTTTTCTCTTCCGCATCGAATCTCGAGGGCGAGATTCATTTTAAGGGGGGTAGGTTCGTAACACCCTCATTTTCATGCATCATGCCCTGGATCCATCATTAAATATGTTTAACATTAATACACATAAAAAGGAACAAGTTTAAAATGAATTAATAGTGAAACCGCACTTAAGAATTCTGGGAAGTGCGGGCTAGCCCGATTTTGGTGCGGACTAGTCCGATTTCTCTCCGACTTCCATCAAACTTGCCTGTTTTGCTGCGGACTAGTCTGTTTTTCTCTCTGGACACATTCGAACTTGTCCGGTTTGGAGCGGACTAGTCCGGTGTTCCAATTTCTTAAAAATTTTGCTAAGTCCCTAGACTTGTCTGAACTTGTCCGATATTCTAGCGGACTTGTCCGTTTTTCCTCTGACTAAGATCGGACTTGTCCGATTTTGGCCAGACTTGTCTATTTTCCCCTTTGCATAAGTTCGGACTTGCTCGATGTCCAGTCTGGACTTATCCGATTTCTCTCTGTCCAACTTCGGACTAGTCTGGTCCTTTCAGACTTGTCCGATAAATCGTGACTCCGAATTGATCTTCTGTTTCACGACTTGTTTTTGGGTTTTACTTCAAGTGGGCCTAAGGACGACGTGTCTAACTCTTTTGGGGGCCTTGTTGGAACCCACACCGTCCTCCACCCTCCCCAAACTTGAAATCCACCCAACCTAGCCTCCACCTCTATATAAACAACCCCACCGCTTGGCTTGAGATCTATTTGCCACTTTTAAACCAACCAAAACCCTAGCTCATGGAAAGCCGCCACCAAGGAGGGAGAAGGAGATCTAGAGCAAGGAGAAGAAGAGGAGGAAACGAAACAGTATCAAGATCTCCATCAACTTCGCGTTCTTCATCAACGATTCACCATCAAGTTCTTCATCTACCCAAGATCATCAAGAATCGAGTGTTGCCCCCAAAACCTTTGATTCTTTGTAGTCTTAGACACCTGGTATACCCTCCACTTCCTTTTCTTTACGTAAATTCAATCCCAAATCCCGTCGATCTAGAAAACACTAGTTCGCTAGTTCCGCGAAGTGTGAACTAGTCCGGTCCCGAGCGGACTAGACCGATTTTCCTTGTTAATCTGTGCTGAATTAATTCTAAAATTGATTTGAATCAATTCCAAACTTGTCCAAATTTGTTAAAAACTATTAGAACTGGTTGGTGGACATTATTAACAACTTATTAACGAGTTTTTCCTTGCATTTGTATTAATCATGCATGTCATGTCACATTGAGTAATATTTGTGCACTCTTTGATTGTAATTCTTGTCTTGTATGTTTATTCCGCGGATTAGAGGGATTTGTGCTAGAGAGTGCTATGGAGGATCTCCAGCACCAGGAGTTTGAAGTCTTTGACCCGATCCAATCCCAAGAAAAAGGCAAGTGTCCTTGAACATATTGATCCAGTTTTTAAAGTAAATGTTTTGTTTGCAAAATTGCATGCTTGTGTCAATTCGATGGGAAATCTTATGATAGGATGTTTACGAGCTTTTTTAACCACCCTTGTCACCTGGAATATATAGTAGAGAGTCGGGAAGGGCTTCTTTTTACCTTTTTGCTTCCCTTAATTAATTGGGATGGGAAAACAACTATACCACTTAACTTAATTATGTAGTTACAAGATTTTGATCAACATGAACCGGTTAATGGTAATATGGTAATGGGTGATCTAAGCAAGCATGGTAAGTGGATGGGTTGGATGTTATGGTGGTTTCGCTTGCTTTAGATCTAAGGACCGGTTCGTGGAGCGACCATCAAGGATTTATAGTGCCACCACGAGGCCAAGTATGGGTGTCGCGTAGATAATTAATTAGGGCTTTGCCAATGCTGTTTGAACCATTAAGGATGCTCGGGGAAGGGGTAGTCGGATTGGGTTTGTTGATGATTGGTGGGACTACCCTGGGATCCGAGTGGTGAACTTTTTATGTGCTAAAATAGTCGTGTGGCTGCTATGTTTTACAATTGCAATGTTTCAAACTTGCTTTACACTTGTGGGAAGATTTGCTTAATACTTTTGGACTAAGTTTTTGATGTTTTTTTGGCTGATCATGGTGGACATTATCTTGCTATGTTTGCAACATGCTTATGTGAGGTGCTCACGTAAGGTGTTGTGGTTTTTGAACTAACAAGAGTCAAGTCGAGGACTTGTGCTCAGAAGAATCGGTTGTTTATTCATGTGCAGGTGTTGCTTGAGGTCAATACATGGATCGTGACGGGATCCGTTGAACTAGTCTTAGGGAGAAGATGAGGTTTCACAACCAAGTTCATTATGAATTGTGGTTGAGTTGATTGGGAGGTCACACTGCATGTTTGGGTCAAGAAGAATGCATATAAAGGTATCGTGGATGTTGTTGTAAGATGTTTGCACGTGTGCAAGGAGTTCATGGACATGGAAACATGGTTCCAAGGCGTGATGAAGAGAATTAGATGTAAAGAATTGGTCAAAATGGTCCAACCCGCTAGATTATACCTCAGGTTGTAGCTGAGGTGGTTATAGTTTGTTTATGGAAAGTTTCGAGTTTGTTTTGGTTAGATTTCATGTGGGTCACTAAGTTGAGTTGTTTTATGAATGTTTGGTGTGTTCCTAAGGTGTTTTGAATTCTTTAGATTGCTTTTATCTGCGTATGGAAGAGTCTTGAGCATTTATGGAAAGTATCGGTTGAAACTGAGTAGGATTAGAATCCTAGTTTGGATTGGGTTGGCTTTAGGGCTGGTTATAAAAGCATGGGAGGCCAGAGCTCGTAGTGACATGACTTTGGGTTGTTCCTCTAGTGTGTTGATCAATAAAATTTGTAGTTTAAAGTAACTTTTGTGCCTTACTCGACCAACTTGTTTCAGACAAGGTTTTCTCTACGAGTTTCTGCATAGCACTACGTTGCGTTGGTTTTTTTATCATAACTTGGGTTTTTGTTGCTTCCGCTGAAAAAGTTTTAATCTACTATTCACCCCCCCTCTGGTAGCTTTTCACGTGCTCTTAGATCCTACAATTGGTATCAGAGCCACGATACTCTAATATTT
This sequence comes from Tuctoria greenei, assembly GCA_036927565.1. Classification (NCBI taxonomy): domain Eukaryota; kingdom Viridiplantae; phylum Streptophyta; class Magnoliopsida; order Poales; family Poaceae; genus Tuctoria; species Tuctoria greenei. The sequence goes on from JAYESD010000010.1 coordinate 100,706,668, forward strand.
ATTATCTGCACGTGTTTTGACAAATCACCTAGAGAAATACTCTGCAAGACCTTGTGTGTTTAGTGGCATTGATTTTTAGGTTTGGAAGGTACATATGGAGGCTTTCATCTAGGCGCAAGGCTTTGCAATATGGGAAAAGGTGTACAAGCCTTAGGACGTGCTGCCAAACGATCAAGTCACGGCTACGAGCATGAGAGATGTCGACAACAACAACAAGGCATGAAACTTGATCATACAAGGATTCACTCAAAGCGACTTTGATCGAGTTGCACACCTCCGATCTGCGTATGATGTTTGGAAAGCTCTATTTGATTATCATGAAAGATCCAACACTATCAAAGAGGTAAGACAATACATGCTCAATAAAAAATACATGCGCTTCGAGATGTAACCCGGTGAGTCAATCGATGACCTTTTGACTTGCTTTAACAAAATTCTCAACAACTTGAGTAGTGTCAACATTAATTTTTCAGATGCTGAAAATGCTAGGCAATTACTAAGTGCTTTAGACATGTCAATTTGGTAGATGAAAGTTACATCATTCGTGAATCCACTGTCATGAGTACACTTACATTAGATGTGCTATATTATAAGTTAAAAACTCATGAAATTGACATAATCTCACGTAAGAATCCCAACAAGTCTCTTGCATTTGTTTCACAATGTGACATGACTAGCTCTATCCAATCTTCATCATGTGGTACACTTGCTTTTGCTGTCCTCTCTAACCCTTGAACAGATTGAAGAGTTTCCAGAGGAGCTAGCACTTCTTTCTAATGCAAAATGTGAGAACTCGAAGCAGAGGAAGTGGTCGTTCTCAATGACGCTTTTAATGCAATAAGTTTGGACATTTTTGTATAAATTTCCCTAACCTTTCAGGTGCTACTCCACGTAATGAGAAGCAAGCAAAATTCAAGTCTTCCTCTATAAACAACAACAAGCAAAATTCAAGTCCTCCGCGATAAACAACAACAACAACAAGAAGGGTTTTACTGGTCGCCAATTGGTAAACAACTTTGTCTCCGCACTTCAAGAACTTTGCTCGAGTGATGTGGACATTGGAAGTGACGAAGATGAAGAGAATTTGGCAAATTTGTGCTTCATGGCGGGCAACTCAAGATCAAGTATGGAGGAGCAGAACATAACAGTGATCATGAAGATGTATGTCCCACTTGTGAAAAAAACCAAGGGACAATGCTGTCAAAATTGAATCACTAGAATCTGAAATTAATCATTTGAAATATTTGATTCCTGGTGATGATTCGTGTTCCTCATGTGAATTTATATATGAACAATTGTCCTCATTAAGAAGTGCGCACACCTCCACTCTTGATAAACTTGAACTTGAAATTGAAAAGAACAGAAATCTTGTTGCACTTTATGATGAAAACTTGAAAGATGTTTGCTGTTCTACAATTGATTTGCATTGTTCTACTTGTGATGATCTTTATAAGAAACTACATGATTCTATGAATGATATTTCTATATTAAATAATGTCTTACGTACTCATGAAGTTAAATATTGTTCTAATTGCAAACTAAAAAATAAACTTCATGTGAAAACTGCCTAGACTTATCTAAGAAACTTGATGACATGAATAGAACACTAAAGCAGTTTTGTAATGGGAATAAAAATCATGTAGCGATAAATCTGGTTTAGGTTTTGATTCTCATGCTCATGCTAAGGCAAATCCACCTAAAATTGAAAAGTCATTAGGAAATGGTTTGATTCAAACAATTCTCGAACATAAAGAAGTGATTTTCAAATCTGCAGGGTTGTCGTCTCATTCAGTTTCAAATAAACATGTTGCTTGCTCATCTAGACGTGAACACAAATTTAAATTTCATTGTACCTACTATGGTAGACTTGGTCATGTCATAGATTTTTGTTATAGACTAGCTAAACAACAGAAAAAAAGAAAGAATGCAAGCTAGATCTCATAACTCTCATGCAAAATTTGCTGCACATGCTAAACCAAATGTCAGGAACATGCAACCTGCTGTTATGAGTCGAAAAAATGCAAATTTTGCTCCCAAACCTACTATTTTCGTGCTACACATAACACAATTAATAAATTAGTAGTTGGGAACAAAAATCTTCAAACTTTGGCTCATAAACCTGTTGTTTTATCTCAGCTTTCACGTGTTGTTCCTGCTCGACGTCGTGTGACTCAGTACTGGATATCTAAATGCTATTTGACTAACCCCAGTATTGAGTCATCGACGTATTGTGCTTCTATGTAGGTTACATGCTTGAGGAAGGAGAACATTTGGATTGTAAATTCAGGTTGCTCACGCCAAATGACAGGTAACAAAGATTGGTTCTCCTCCCTCTCTTTTGTGTCACGTGCAGAGAATGTTACTTTTGCCTATAATTCTTCAACTCCTATAATTGCTAATGGTTTGGTTAGAGTAAATAATCACTACACTTTGAAGGATGTGGCACTTGTTAAAATTTGATATACAACTTGCTTGTTGTTTCACAATTGCTAGATGAAAATCTGGAAATTATTTTCACTAAAAATCGCTACAAGGTTGTAGATTCAAATAGTGAGCTCATTTTTAACATGTCTCGGTTTGGAAGAGTTTTTAAAGTTGATTTTGATATGTCATCCTCTAAGCATAGGTGTCTAATTGCTAATGTTTTGAGAGACTTATATTTTTTGCATCATAGACTTGGTCACATAGGCTTTGATCATCTCACACATGTTATTGAAAGTGCATCTAGGACTCCCTTGTGGGTTTTGGATGATTTATGACAAGCAATTGGGATCCTAATCCTTCTGTTGAGATGAATGCAGGCAAATAATGAAAAATGAGCAAAATGCCAAAAAGAAAGGAAATGAGAAGCAAAATGAACTTGAGCTCAAGAAGAAAAAAATAGTAGATTATGCATAGAGTGTGTTAAGGAAACACACCCAAGAGCTCAATCACTTTCAAGCACACACATACAATGCACAAAGTTATACAGGATCGGACTAGTCCGATATCAGCCGGACTAGTCCGATGTCACATTCTGCACTAGATCGAACAAGTCCGGTCTCCACCGGACTAGTCCGATATCTTTCTGATCCACTTCGGACTAGTCCTCCCAAATGCGGACTAGTCCTCAACACAATGCACAAGTCACACAAAATCGGACAAGTCCGTTGTGATCCGGACTAGTCCGATAATTCTTTCTGATCCACTTCGGACAAGTCCGGTGTCTACACGGACTAGTCCGATATACGCACTGATCTAAAACGGACAAGTCTTCCAAGTGCGGACTTGTCATCCTAAACACTTAGGGTTTCATATGACAGGACAAGTCCGATGTCAATCGGACTAGTCCGAAGATTTCCAGTAGTGAAATCGGACAAGTCCGTTGTCAACCGGACTAGTCCGATATTCCTAGACACTTAGGGTTTGCTACACACAGCACACCGGACTAGTCCGGTGACCACCATGGACTAGTCCGATCTTTCTGAACCCTAACGGTCACTTTTAGAAACCCCATATAAATAGAGGTGCACGGCCCACTTTTAACTCTCTCGAACCCTAGCGCCGTCACACCTCCCAAGAGACTCAAAAACCATCTCTCTCCACGAAATTAAGTGAAAAATCAATCAATCCATTGAAGATCACTTCTAGATCATTGGAGAGACACTTGGCACACATCATTGAGCTCTTGGTTTGATTCTCTAACACACTCTTACGTTTCAATTTGTAATTTTCGAGTGTGTTATTGGTGTCATTGTGAGTTGTAATCAAGGGAACTCTCAACGTGTGAGAACGCCCCTTCAACTTGGTTATTTACCATTTGTGATTAGTGGAAGAGCATTGGCCTTCGCGGCGATCCAACGAGGAAAGGGTTGGAGAAGACCCGGTCCTTTTGTGGGCTCCTCAACGTGGATGCAGGTTGCCTTCATCGTAGCCGAACCACGGGATAAATCGTGTGTCTTGTCCTTTTTGTGTTCTTCATCTAATTTGATCAACTTAATCTAGGGTTTGATTCACTTTATTCAATTTAAGTCTAATTGTTGATCAAGAGATTTAACTACAATAGAATCTGACATACAACTATTAAATTGAGATTCAAGTTTATATTTCCGCTGCAAACATTAACGAATCAATCAAATTGTCTGAACTTGATCAACCTAGCCCGTGAAAACCGGACTAGTCCGCACATTACCGGACTAGTCCGATATCTCTGGTATTAACCTTGTTGTTGAGTGTTACAGGAACCGAGAAAAATCAAGAAGGCCTATTCACCCCCCCTCTAGGCCTACATTCAATTGGTATCAGGGCAGGTTCTTCAAGAAAGAGTGCAACCACTCGAAGAGATCATGTCGGACATGAAAGATGTTCAGAAAATCAACAACCAGGAAGAAGTAAACAAAGACAAGAACCAAAAGCTGGAAAAGTATCTCGAAGAAATTCAAGACTTCGATGATGATGACGAGGAGACGCTGGAGCTGAAAGCACTACTCAGAAAGAAAGCACTTTCCAAAGGGAAAGCTAAAGTTGAAGAAAAGAAGAAGGGGAGTAGTCACACCGACTACTCCCGATATCCTTTCAACTATGATCGTTTAAATTCAAACAACAGCCATTACCTATCTATTCCTCTTGGAAAAGCCCCACACTTCGATGGGAGTGATTACTCCATGTGGAGGCAAAATATGAAGATGCACTTGATTTCCCTTAACCCAAGTTTATGGCATATTGTGTGCACAGGAATAGACATCCCAGATGACGACGAAGAGCTCACTCCAAGTCAAGAGCAAGCCATCCACAGAAACGCTCAAGCCGCAGCCGTGATCACCTCCTCTCTAAGTCGAGATGAATTCACAAAGGTGGACGGACTGGAGATTGCCAAGGAAATATGGGACACACTACAAACAGCCCATGAAGGTGACCGGCATGTGCGGGAGGCCAAAATTGAAATGATTGAGGGCGAACTAGGAAGGTTCGCAATTGAGGAAGACGAGTCACCCCAGGACATGTACAACCGATTGAAGACACTTGTAAACAAGGTTCGATCATATGGGAGCAAGAAGTGGAATGACCACGAGGTTGTAAAGCTCATCCTTAGAGCCTTTATGCCTCGCAATGTCACACTATGCTCTATGATCAGAGAAAGTCCCGGGTACAAGAGGATGACTCCAGATGAATTGCTTGGCAAAATCATCAATTTTGAAATGATGGAGAAACAAGCCAAGCACGTCAAAGAATAGCCGACCTCACATCGGCCAAGAAGAAGGGATTTGCCTTAAAGTCCACACTCAAGCCTCTATCCAAAGAAGCAAGAGAAGCACAGTTTGAGGAGGATAGCGATGACGAAAGCATTGAGCTGGACGAAGAGGATATGATTTTGTTCATGAAAAAGTTCAAAAGAATAATGAAGAAAAGACAAGGAATAAAATCAGGTGAAGGCAAGTACAAGGAAAGGACAAAGCCGAAGATGAGGCAGGCGTGCTATAATTGTGGTGAGTATAACCACTTTATAGTCGATTGCCCGTATGAGGACAACAAGAAGAAGAATTAAGAAACCAAGCCTCAACCGAAGAAATTCTTCAAAAAGAAGAAACAAGCTGAACAAGCACACATTGGAAAGGAGTGGGACTCAAACGATGAGTCCTCATCATCCGATGAAGAAGAGATGGCTAGCATAGCCATTGAAAGCTCGTCCAAGAAACCCACACTCTTCCCCACGCTCGGTGCAAAGAAGGGACATGGCACTTGCCTCATGTCAAAGGAAGGTAAACGCAAGGCCTATTCCTCCGGTGGATCCAAATGGGTGCTAGATAGTGGATGCACCAACCACATGACCGGAGAAAAGAGGATGTTCGTGGAATATGAAGAAAACGAGGACCCAAATGAAGGCATCTACTTCGGAGATAATAGTGAAGGAAGGGTGCTCAGTACCGGTAAAATAGCAATAGCCTCTGAACACACTCTTTCTCATGTTCTACATGTTGAATCTTTAGATTATAACCTGCTGTCCATATCTCAATTATGTGACAAAGGTTATAATTGCTTGTTTACTAACGAGGGTGTGACCGTCTCAAGGAGGAGTGATGGTTCCGTTGGATTCAAGGGTATGTTGAAGGGAAAGCATTACCTTGTTGACTTCAACAAGGATAAAGCCGAACTCGACACATGCTTGATTGCAAAAACCAACATGGGTTGGTTGTGGCATAGACGGCTAGCACATGTTGGTATGAGGAATCTTCAAAAACTCCTCAAGGGCGATCACATCCGAGGTTTGAAAGATGTTGTTTTTGAGAAAGACAGGCCTTGTAGCGCGTGCCAAGCCAGGAAGCAAGTAGGAGCACATCATCCTGCAAAGAACATTATGACTACGACAATACCGCTCGAACTACTTCATATGGACTTGTTTGGTCCAATTGCTTACATAAGCATCGGCGGTAATAAATACGGTTTAGTCATTATTGATGATTTTTCCCGCTTCACTTGGGTGTTCTTTTTGCATGACAAATCAGAAACACAAGGAACGCTCAAGAAATTCTTCAAGCGAGCTCAAAACGAGTTCTCACTATCGATCAAGAGTATTCGGAGCGACAACGACACGGAGTTCAAGAACATACAAGTGGAGGAGTACCTTGATGAGGAGGGAATCAAGCACGAATTTTCAGCACCATACTCTCCACAACAAAATGGATTCGCCGAAAGGAAGAACCGAACGCTCATAGAGATGGCAAGAACAATGCTCGATGAATACAAGACTTCGGATCGATTTTGGGCGGAAGCGATTAACACCGCTTGCCACGCCGCAAATTGACTCTACCTTCATCGACTACTCAAGAAGACTCCTTATGAGCTACTCACCGGTAACAAACCCAACATTTCATATTTTCGAGTTTTCGGCTCTCCATGTTATATCTTGAACAAGAAGTCCAGGACTTCAAAGTTCGCTTCGAAGTCCGATGAAGGTTTCCTTCTTGGCTATGATTCGAACACTTACGCCTATCGTGTTCTCAACAAGGCCTCCGGACTTGTTGAAGTGGCACGTGACGTAGTGTTCGATGAAACTAATGGCTCCCAAAAGGAGCAAGTTGATCAATGTGAATTAGGTAAAGAAGAAGCTCCTTACCAAGCATTGAAGAGAATGGCTCTAGGCGAAGTTTGTCCACAAGAGTCATCGTCACAAATACAAGAGGAAAGTGAACCACAAGAGGAGATCAAAAATCAAGGGGGAGTCTCGATACAAGATCAATCACAAGAATATGAAGATGATCAACAAATCAACGAGAGCAACCACTCAGGGGGAGAAGAAAATGATCACCAACACTCAACTCCCCAAGTGCCACACCCAAGAGTACACCAACGCACTCAAAGGGATCACCCAATCGACAACATCATCAGTGATATCCAAAAGGGAGTAACCACTAGATCTCGTATAGCTAATTTTTGTGAGCATTACTCGTTTGTCTCCTTTTTGGAACCACGCAGGACTGAGGATGCATTGAAGAATCCGGACTGGGTGGTGGCAATGCAAGAAGAGTTGAACAACTTCAAGAGAAACGAGGTTTGGGAACTTGTGGCAAGACCCAATGCAAACATAGTGGGCACCAAGTGGGTCTTCCGCAACAAGCAAGACGAACACGGGGTGGTGACAAGAAACAAGGCACGACTTGTGGCCAAAGGTCACTCACAAGTCGAAGGTTTGGATTTCGATGAGACTTTTGCTCCAGTAGCTAGGCTTGAATCAATTAGAATATTACTTGCATATGCTACTCACCATGATTTCAAGCTGTACCAAATGGACGTGAAAAGCGCCTTTCTCAACGGACCGATCAAGGAAGAGGTGTACGTGGAGCAACCACCCGGATTTGAAGACGAAGAGTTCCCTGACCACGTGTATAAACTGCGTAAGGCTCTCTATGGCCTCAAACAAGCTCCTAGAGCTTGGTATGAGTGTCTTAGAGATTTTTTAATTGATAATGGCTTTCAGATTGGCAAAGTAGATTATACATTATTCACGAAAAATCTAGATAATGATCTTTTTATTTGCCAAATCTATGTTGATGACATAATTTTTGGGTCAACTAACCAATCTTTCTGTGAAGAATTTAGTAGAATTATGACAGACAGGTTTGAAATGTCAATGATGGGAGAATTGAAGTACTTCTTGGGATTCCAAGTGCGGCAACAAAAGGAAGGAACATTCATAAGCCAAACCAAGTACACGCAGGACATACTCAAGAAGTTTGGCATGGACAAGGCAAAGCCCATAAAGACTCCCATGGCTACGAATGGCCACTTGGATCTCAATGAAGATGGACCGAGCGTTGACCAAAAGGTATATCGCTCCATGATTGGATCTTTACTTTACTTATGTGCACCTAGGCCAGATATTATGTTGAGTGTATGTTTGTGTGCAAGATTTCAAGCCAACCCTAAGGAATGTCACTTGACAGCCGTAAAAAGAATCTTGAGATATTTAGTTCATACACCCAACCTTGGTCTTTGGTACCCAAAAGGCTCCAAATTCAATCTCATTGGTTACTCCGATGCAGATTATGCCGGGTGCAAAGTTGATAGAAAAAGCACCTCTGGCACATGCCAATTCCTAGGAAGATCTTTGGTTTCTTGGTCATCTAAGAAACAAAATTCCATTGCTTTATCCACAGCCGAAGCGGAGTATGTTGCAGCCGGGAGTTGTTGTGCACAACTTCTTTGGATGCGACAAACTCTAAGGGATTATGGTTACAATATGAACCATATTCCTCTCCTTTGTGACAATGAGAGTGCCATTAAAATAGCCCACAATCCAGTTGAGCACTCTAGGACTAAACACATAGACATAAGACATCATTTCTTGAGAGACCATTCCATGAAAGGAGACATAACCATCTCACATGTCAACACACAAAAACAATTGGCTGACATATTCACCAAGCCACTTGATGAAAAGCGTTTTTGCGAACTCTGAAATGAGCTAAATATTCTTGATTCTCGGAGTGTGGCTTGAAAAGTTGCATACCTGTATGATTACTTCAAAAATGTTGATTGATTTGTGAAAATTACCCCTCCCTATTTTTCTCTCGAAAAACTATGTCAATTATTAGATCTTGATGAATTTTGACCATTGTATGATTGTTGTATGCTTACTGGTCAAATTCATCAATATTGCTTGAATTGTTTTGCCTCTCTATTCGCTATTATTGAACCTTCAAATATATATGAATGGGCTATGCAATTCTTTCCTGGTAACCATGGACTAGTCCGTGGTTATCCGGACTAGTCCGCCCATGCAGACTAGTCCACAGAGTGCCGGTTAGGCCGGACTAGTCCGACGGACCATGGACTAGTCCGATATAGGTCTCTGGATGACTTCGGACTAGTCCGGTCAAGTCCGGACTTGTCCGATTTCTCGTGTCCATAACCCTAGCCGCCACCAAACCCTAATCTGCTCATCCCCACATTTGCTCACGCCTTTCTCTCTCTTGCGCTCGAGCTCCCAAAGCAATCTCTTGTGTCCTCCGTCGAAAAGCCACGAGTTTGGGCGGAGATCAAGCTTGAAGACTTGGGGATTGATTCCACCGGACTAGTCCGGTCTCAAACCCCCAAAACTTCAAGCCTCCAACGATTTCTTCGGTAAAAACCTTCAAAACCCTAGAAATCGTATTTTTCTCAATCATTGATCGTTTGACCTAGCACCCTGCACTAGTTACATGTTTAGCTGATGTACTACGTGTATGCTAGACTAGAATTGCATTAGGGCTTGTGTCCAGTTCAATCTGTTAGGTTTTTGAGGATGAACACCGGACTAGTCCGGTCCATGCACGGACAAGTTCGGTACCCTGGACTGGTCCGTGCCTAGGCACCGGACAAGTCCGATGTTTCTGAACCTGAACCTAATTCCTTAATTCCCTAATGCCATCCATTACTATCATGTCTTACCTATGCCTTGCATAACTTGTCATTTTTCTTGCTCATTCATTCTCAGATCATGTCGAGCTCCGACAACGAAATCTCCGACTTTGAGGCCGAGTTGGACCACGAGGTGGCATCTCGGTCCTCGGCGGGTCTTGGCAAGAAACGCCAAGAAAGACCTTCCGGGCCTGCTACATCTCCTCCCCAAGTTCGGAGGAAGGTCTGTGCCAAGAAGCCCACCTCGAAGGCTGCTACATCTTCAAGCGGCCTTTGGCAAGCAAAGGGAAAGGGCAAGGGAGTTGCAACGGGGCCAGTTGGGCCCTTGAGGCTCCATGCTCCCAGGGAAGGGGTCCGGGACCCCACTGAGGAGAAGTTCAATGGAAAAGGCAGTGATTCTGCAGCAAAATATAGGAGCATTGACTGGTATGGCAGGCCAAAGCAAGCTGTCGATAGAAGGTTTTGGTGCAACTTCCATGCAGACTTCTACAAATCAGTGTACCTCCCGATGAAGACACCGGTGGTGCGCAGTCAGTGGATTGACTGGGCCCACCTAGAGAAGAAGAAGTGCTCAGCCTTTGATGAGGTCATTGCTGCAGCTGAGAGGCATGGCCTTAAGGATCTCTTTGCTTTCAGGCATAACTGGAATGATGAAGTGATTGCACAGTTCTTTGCAACATGCCACTTCTCAAGTGAGGATGAAGAGAGTGTTACTTGGATGACACACGGATCTAAGTATAGTATCACTCAAGAGGAGTTCAATAATCTGCTCCATCTGGACACCTCTGGACCTGACAGGCTGATCATCCACAACATTGGTGTCATGGACAAGGATAGGATGAAATTCCTATATGAGCCTAACTCAAAGTATGTTCCTCCCTCTACAAAGCACATGAAACCATTCTTTGTGGTCCTCAACAGAGTGCTGAGGAAGACTATTGCTCCTAAAGATGGAGATGCTGGGAGCGTGCAGGGTTACCTCAGAACCCTAATGAGAGTCATAAGCAGGGACCGCCCATTTGATGTAGCGGAGTACATTTGGAATGATATGGTCAACATATCCTGTACGCCTAACAGGTCATGTGGTTATGCTCCCTACCTCATGTATGTGAATGAGAAAGTCACAGGTATTGAGTTTGTGAAGGATGTGTAGCACACCCCCTTGAGGCCTCAGAAGCCTCAACCAGTGAGCATCCAGGCTGCTCCCTCACCGGTCTCTAGTCCCGAGGCACCGACAAGAGTAATAAGCAGTGCTAGGGAGGTCCCTACCTCTAGGGAAGCCCCTCAGAGAGGATCCGCCAGTGGGATCCTCAAATACTTGACAGCAATCTTCTCCTCCTGCAAAAAGACCGAAGTGAAGGTCCACAAACTCAACAAGAAAAGAAAGGAGGACATGAAGTATATAAAGGCCAATGTGGAGCAAATCTGTTGGAAGCTGGAGATCGACCCCATTGGATCTCCAGTGATATCTGAGGAGTCTGACCCGGATTTCACCGAGCTCGGGCCCTTGTCCCCTTTCGAGCTTGCCTATTTTGGCATTGGGGGCTTGAGCAGCTCCGCTCCTCCTCCTCCCTCTCCTCCTCGTCAAGCAGAAAGCGAAGAAGATGAAGACGATGACGAGAGGACCGACAGTGAAGAGTGAAGGCCCTAGGACCCTCCTCTCCTTCTTTTTGGTGTCTTGATGCCAAAGGGGGAGAGATTGAGGGGGGGTCTTAGCTTTAGCTGTGGTAGAGTGCGAGGAGAGAGTCTTTATCTTTCATTTGTGATTGTAATAGTTTAACTCTGGCGTTATATTAAGTTTGGTCCTGTGATGAATTGCTTAATTTATTTGGAGTGTGTGATGAAAACTGTGTTTTTGCCACTGGAATGTCATATGCATTTGATATCGGTTGATTAATGTAAATCATGTCATTTTCAATGTATTCATGCACTTAGTATGCATCCCACTATAAAGAATGCACATATGGATAATTTTCTTGTTGCTTGATGTATTTTTAAGTCATATGTGCATCCTTTGTGAAAAATCTCATTTTTGCCTCATTTTGTGAAATCTCAATTGGTTGTCATCAATCTCCAAAAAGGGGGAGATTGAAAGTGCATCTAGGACTCCCTTGTGGGTTTTGGATGATTTATGACAAGCAATTGGGATCCTAATCCTTCTGTTGAGATGAATGCAGGCAAATAATGAAAAATGAGCAAAATGCCAAAAAGAAAGGAAATGAGAAGCAAAATGAACTTGAGCTCAAGAAGAAGAAAATAGTAGATTATTATGTATTGAGTGTGTTAAGGAAACACACCCAAGAGCTCAATCACTTTCAAGCACACACATACAATGCACAAAGTTATATAGAACCGGACTAGTTCGATATCAGCCGGACTAGTCCGATGTCACATTCTGCACTAGATCGGACAAGTCCGGTCTCCACCGGACTAGTCCGATATCTTTCTGATCCACTTTGGACTAGTCCTCCCCAATGCGGACTAGTCCTCAACACAATGCACAAGTCACACAAAATCGGACAAGTCCGTTGTGATCCGGACTAGTCCGATAATTCTTTCTGATCCACTTCGGACAAGTCCGGTGTCTACACGGACTAGTCCGATATACGCACTGATCTAAAACGGACAAGTCTTCCAAGTGCGGACTTGTCATCCTAAACACTTAGGGTTTCATATGATCGGACAAGTCCGATGTCAATCGGACTAGTCCGAAGATTTCCAGTAGTGAAATCGGACAAGTCCGTTGTCAACCGGACTTGTCCGATATTCCTAGACACTTAGGGTTTGCTACACACAGCACACCGGACTAGTCCGGTGACCACCACGGACTAGTCCGATCTTTCTGAACCCTAACGGTCACTTTTAGAAACCCCATATAAATAGAGGTGCACGGCCCACTTTTAACTCTCTCGAACCCTAGCGCCGTCACACCTCCCAAGAGACACAAAAACCATCTCTCTCCACGAAATTAAGTGCAAAATCAATCAATCCATTGAAGATCACTTCTAGATCATTGGAGACACTTGGCACACATCATTGAGCTCTTGGTTTGATTCTCTAACACACTCTTATGTTTCAATTTGTAATTTTCGAGTGTGTTATTGGTGTCATTGTGAGTTGTAATCAAGGGAGCTCTCAACGTGTGAGAATGCCCCTTCAACTTGGTTATTTACCCTTTGTGATTAGTGGAAGAGGATTGGCCTTCGTGGCGATCCGACGAGGAAAGGGTTGGAGAAGACTCGGTCCTTTTGTGGGCTCCTCAACGTGGATGTAGGTTGCCTTCGTGGTAGCCGAACCACGGGATAAATCGTGTGTCTTGTCCTTTTCGTGTTCTTCATCTAATTTGATCAACTTAATCTAGGGTTTGATTCACTTTATTCAATTTAAGTCTAATTGTTGATCAAGAGCTTTAACTACAATAGAATCTGACATACAACTATTAAATTGAGATTCAAGTTTATATTTTCGCTGCAAACATTAACGAATCAATCAAATTGTTTGAACTTGATCAACCTAGCCCGTGAAAACCGGACTAGTCCGCACATTACCGGACTAGTCCGATATCTCTGGTATTAACCTTGTTGTTGAGTGTTACAGGAACCGAGAAAAATCAAGAAGGCCTATTCACCCCCCCTCTAGGCCTACATTCAGTTAGTGCTCTTGATCGCATACGTGGGTTACCTAAGCTTAATGGGGACAAAGAAACTGTGTGCTCTTCTTGTAGACATGCTAAGATGGTTGCAGGTTCACATGCTTCTCTCACAATGACCAAGATAACTAAACCGGGACAACGTTAGCACTTTGACACCGTAGGTCCTTCACGTATTCAATCTTTTGTTGGTAAATGGTATGTTCTTGTGATTTTTGATGATTAATCTAGATACTCTTGGGTTTACTTTATGGCATCGAAGCTTTTATTCAGTTTAGAACTTCATTTCTTAGATTATCAATTGATTACCTAGGATCTTTAAAAACAATTATAAGTGATAATGGAACCGAATTTAAAAATCAATCGTTTGATCACTTTTGTGCTGAAAATAAAATAGATCATCAATTTTTTTCACCCTATGTACCTTAACAAAATGGTGTCTTAGAGAGAAAGAACAGAACCTTAGTTGAGATGGCTAGGACTATGCTTGATGAATATCAAACTCCTAGGAATTTTTTGGCTGATGCAATTGCAATCGCTTGTTATGTCTCAAATTGTGTTTTCTTGCGTGCTAAACCAGGAAAAATAATATATGAACTTCGGTTTGGACATAAGCCTACAGACACACACTTTTGGGTCTTTGGTTGCAAATGCTTTGTTAAGAAACATGGTAATCTTGATAAATTTGACCTGGATCTGTTGATTGCGTGTTTCTTGGTTATCTGTCTCTTACTAGAGGCTACCGTGTGATTTTACTTGACACTAACAAAATTGTGGAGACTTGTGAGGTTTCTTTTGATGAAGCTAGCCTAGGTACTAGCTCTAATATAGTAGGTCCATATCCATATATGCAGAGTGAGAGTATTTTCATCGAAGAAGAAGAAGTGGTGCTGTTGCCCGGAAATTCAGAAGCAAATGACGTTGATCACACTACTGATTTTGCACCACTACTAGCACCAACAACTACTGCAGCTGGTACAGATCGTCATCAAGCCACAAGTTCTTCAATCTGTGTTGAACATGAAGAAGAAGGAGCTTATGAAGTGTCTACTCCTCGCTGTGTCCTCAAAAGTCATCCTCCACAACAAATCAGTGGAAGCTTGCACGAATGAGTTACACGGTCCAGGTTTTGCGATCCAAACTCCCACGCTCATTCTGTTTTTGTTGCTTCTTTTGAACCGGAAGTTATATAACACGCACTCACTAATGAATCTTGGATTATTGCCATGCAAGAAGAGTTAGAATATTTTGAAATAAATAATGTTTGGAAACTTGTACCTCCACCTCAAGGTCACACTTTATTTGGAACTAAATAGGTGTTTAAAAATAAACAAAGTGAGGATGGTGTTTTGGTTAGGAATAAGGCTAGGCTGGTTGCTCAAGGTTTCACACAAGTTGAATGTCTAGATTTTGATGAAACTTCTGCTCCTGTCGCTAGATTAGAAGCCATAATTTTTTTTTAGTTTTTGCTGCATCTAAAGGTTTCAAGTTTTATCAAATGGATGCTAAAAGTGCTTTTCTTAATGGCTACATAGATGAGGAGGTTTATGTAAAGCAACCACCAGGTTTTGAAAATTCAGATTTTCCTATTCATGTTTACAAACTGTCCAAAGCCTTGTACGGTCTCAAACAAGCCCCTAGAGCATGGTACGATAGGTTAAAAACATTCTTACTTGAAAAGGGGTTTACCATGGGCAAGGTTGATAAAACTCTTTTTGTGCTTAAGCATGACAATGACTCATTATTCATTCAAGTGTATGTGGATGATATTATCTTTGGTTGTGCTTCTCATGATCTTGTGTCCAAGTTTTTAGCTATTTGAGTTCAAAATTTGAAATTAGTATGATGGGAGAACTCACATACTTTTTGGGGCTGCAAATCAAGAAAACCAAGGAAGGTACCTTTGTGCATCAAACGAAGTATACAAGAGACCTTCTCAAGCGCTTAAACATGGAAAAAAGCAAGCCTCTTCGGACACCAATGGGTACAGAAATGACACTTGAACTTGATGAAAATGGTGAACCCGTGGATCAAAAAGAATATCCAAGCATGATCGGGTCACTTTTGTACCTCACAGCATCAAGACCAGACATATAATTCAGTGTATGTCTTTGTGCACGGTTTCAAGCTTTCCCACATGCTTCACATCATCAAGCTGTCAAAAGAATTCTCGGGTACTTACATGGAACTCAAGAATTTGGCATTTTTCTTCCTTCTTCCTCAACCATTACTTTGAAAGCTTTTTTGGATGCTGATTTTGGGGGTTGTAGGATTGATAGAAAGGTACTCCGGGTGCTTGTCATGTTTTTAGTAATTCACTTGTTGCTTGGTCCTCTAGAAAACAAAATTCAGTTGCACAATCCACGGCAGAATCTGAATATGTAGCTACTGCTAGTGCTTGTTCACAAATTCTTTGGATTGTTCAAACGCTTAAGGACTTTGGAATTGGTCTAGATAGTGTTCCACTATTTTGTGATAACACTAGTGCCATTTGCAATTCTAAAAATCCCGTGCAACATTCGAGAACAAAGCACACTGACATTAGGTATCACTTTCTCTGTGATAAAGTAGAAAAAAACATTGTCCATCACCATGTAGATACCGAACAACAATTGGCCGACATTTTACAAAACTTTGGATTTCACTCGTTTTTGTTTCATTCGTAGTGAAATAGGGGTTATGCATCCTCATGGCTTAAATTGAGGGGGAGTATTTTAAAACTCAGGAAGTTTATGTGTGAATCTGAATTTAAAATAATATGAGCATAAGTATTTCATACATATATGACATTTTGATTCCTTTTACATGCTGAAAGTTCTTACTACATTACTCATGTTATACATTTTGTAGTTTTTGCCATGACTAGTAATTGGAATAATTACTTAGACTAAATCTGTTCATGACCAAACTTACTTGCTGTTTTGAACTTGTTGCATGCTCACAAGTGCTTTTAATAATGAGAAAATAATCAATCAACTATCCACATGTTGAGTTTTTATGTTCAAATGAAAAATTAAGAAAAGATCAAAAGAATATGCATGCATCGTACTTCTTCTTTTGATATTGCTTATCATTGCACTAAGATATGAACTTGGAAGGAGTTGTGCTATGACTAAAACCATGTCCTTAAGCTTCTGATTGTCAATTGACATAGGCTTGGCTTGGTTGGTTAGAATAAGGCAGTTGCGGCATATAATCTCTTGCAAATGTCATATGATATGAATTTGTGCTTTGAAAAATAATAAATATGCTGGAACAAGTGTCATGTTTTCAGGTCTTGAAAATAGTTAAGTTTGTGAGATCTTGACTTGCTTAAATTGAAAATTCACTTGATCTCTAGCATGGCTTACACTACTTTATGTATCTCATTAATGTAATAGTGTAAGTTACTTGATAGTATGACATGGATGAGCTTTATTTTATATGTATATGTTACAATATGCTCATAACTATTGAAATTTATCTTTTGAACCTTTTTGAATACATTGTCAAAGGAGAAGAAATATGTATAGGGGGAATATTTGTTTTTTAAATTTCTTTCTCATTTGATTTTCAAATGAGGGAGAAAATTGTTTTTAAAATTTACATGTGAATAAGCCAATGTTTGGGTTTTTAAGTGATGTTGCTAATGCATTCATCAAGGGGGAGATTGTGAGACCGATGTGTTGATTACATTGGCAATTATGTTGAACGTGTAGGTTTACATGCAAAGTTTTGAATATACTTGAGAAACAGACTTCACACTGTCCGAACTTTTTTTGCATGTGAGCTGCACGTGGTTTGCATACCGGAATGTCTGAACTTTTCTTATATAATGCATAGCGGCTATTTTGGACTGTTCGAACTTTTTATGTGCAAAAATAATCGTGTGGCTATTAAGTTTTACATTTGCAATGTTTCAAACTGGATTTACACATATGGGAATATTTGCTTAGTACTTTTGGACTAAGTTTTTATTGTGTTTTGGCTAATCATGGTGGACATTATCTTGCTATGTTTGTAACATGCTTATGTGAGGTGCTCACATAAGGTGTTGTGGTTTTAAATCTAACGAGAGTCAAGTCAAGGACTGGTGCTCGGAAGAATTGGTTGTTTGTTCATGTGCAGGTGTTGATTGAGGTCAAGACATGGCTGGTGACGGGATCCATCACTGCTACAATAAGCCTCATCTCAGGCGGCTCCAAACGTATTATCACACGCGGTTTCTAAAACCGCATGAAATGAAGAGCCTGTGATAATTTGCAATTTTAGAGGCAGAGAAATAAAACCGCTTATGATAATGGTATTATCACAGGCGGTTCTTTACTTACGACTAGCTTCCTGTGAAGACACATTATCACAGGCGGGTCGTGCAGTATATATAACCGCCTGTGATAATGGTGTTATCACAGGCGGATCTTTACCTATGACAAGCCGCCTGTGGAGATAAATTATTGCAGCCGGTTTATACTATAACAATAACTACCTGTGATAATGAGGTTATCACAGATGGTTCTTTACCTATATCTAGCCGCTTGTGATAATGATATTTCACAGGCAGGTCTAGTCGTAGGTAAATAACCACCTGTGATAAGGTATACCCTATGCAGTACTACATGCTGTTATTTCTAATTTCCAGGTAAATTCAATATAATCACAGAAGTCTATAATATAATCACAGAAGTAAACAATATAATCACAGAAGTCATCTCACGGAAGTCAATTTCACTAAAACAATATAAATATATACAAGTTACACATACAAGTCATCTCATAGTTTAAGAGTTTCACTAAAACTGTTTCTATTGTCATATTCGCAAAGTTCTGACACATCAGCTACTGCACCATTCTCATCAAAGAACTCCCCTCTTTTGTGCAAAATTTCGCGACACACGAATTGACACAATTCACCAGCAATCTTGTCGGCTCCTCCACCAGGCATACTTCTACAAACCGGTCATTCTTTGTTCACATTCTTCATGTGCTGCAATGAAACACATAACAAGGTTTAGAATGTGTTGGTTTGAACAATCTCAAAGTATAGATCAAAGGGAGAGTATACAGGAATTTATTTGGTATTTTTGGAGCAGTTGTACTATGAGCAATTGAATTTTGAAGTTGGAATCAAAATCTAAAAATAATGTTTCTGGTAATATTGAGCAGCAGAGAATATAAGTATTAAAATACGCTAGTTACAAAGAAAATGAAACTCAAAAGTAAGAAAATAAGATATCGACATTAAGGATAACTTACATCCTCATGATTCACTCTATATTCGCTGGTGGTCCGAAGATGCTCGCATACATAATACCCGCATAAGACACTCCCAGCAGGCTGCTTCGAACAAGGATAATATATTTTAATATCCAATGCCTTCGTATTAGGTCTCTGACCGCCAAGCCATCCTGCGTAAAACTGCCAAGCGCTGTAATACAAGAAATGTCATATAAAACTTGTCAACACATTCTAACTATGTGTAAATTAAAAGTATTGAATAAACGTACAATTTCAAAATGGAAAGGAAATCTTTGTAATGATCTGGTGGGTAAACGGCTGGGTCCAAGACTGTTGCCAAACCATGCGTTGTCTTGATGAAGATCATTATGTAGTTTTTACTGCACACGTATAAACACACGTGTTAAGTTAACAATTAGCAGTAATTGCTATTTCCATGTCATGTGTCGAACTTACTCGAAGTGGTAGAGAGCCTTTACGAGGTCCTTGTCGTCTCTGACAAAGTTAAACATTGCATGTCCTATGTAAGCTGCAACTACTATCCTTCTATCCTTCTTAAGTTTTGCAATTGATTTTTCAAATTCTTTTTTTCATGTGCTTGTACTGTATTGAGTCTCAATCCGCCTTAACGTCGAATAGCGTATTTGCAATCTGTGTAGGGTCAAGGATACCTGTATTGTGTTTCATCTTCTCATTATCCATGTATTGCATCCTATTGAAGAAGTCCAGAATTGTTATAATCTCGTGAAATGTGTATGCGTGTAGTAAGAAAAGCAAATGAAAAATATTAGAGGCACTTACAAGCACCAGACTGGTAGCAGGTTGATTTCTAACATGCCCCGATGGAAAAGGGTATGGAGCTCTTCAAATAAAATGACTCATTTATTTTCTCCAGTGCTCCAGAATGCATCTTTTGGAAAACGAAATGTCACACAAGAAAGATCATATTTTGTGTTGGCAGTGATGTACCACTCGTGCATTCTTTTGATTGGGACGGGTTGTTTGCTAAGTTGTACGGATGTCATGAACGGCTTCTCATTCTCAAATTCAGGAGGAACATCCTCAAGCTTGTATATTGGAACTCCTGGTTTAACTAAAGTCATTCGCTGATTATACATGACACCGTCTTCTTCCCACTCGTCGATATCTTCTAATGTTGGCTCATGAGAAGAACGAGATGCACTTGATTTTCTAATATTTTCCTTCATATTTTCCAAATACTTTGACACTTTTGATGAAGGTTTCTTAATTTTGTATGAGCGAACTTTGATAGGCACTGATGATCGAAGATTAGTCGTCAGAAGTTGGACACTGACTTGTTGTTTAACCTGTTGTTGAACTTATTGCTTTTTACTCCCAGCAGTTGGCTCTAGTACTACTTCAAGTTGTTGCTCAATTGGTTGCTCTTTACTAGCAACAGCTGGCTCTGGTACTGCTTGAAGTTGTTGTCCAACTTGCTCCTCTTGGTTGTCTTTACTAGCAAGGTTACTATCATCCTTGCTGAGACATAGGGGGAGCGGGTCATCCTAGACTGGGTGTGGATCTTCGTGGACTTTCGCCTTAGAAGACGGGGTTGCAGTATTTTGAGATGCAACGAAGCTAGAAATCGGCTCATCATCCAACACAATACCGCATCGGTGCCAAAGGAGTTAATTGGTTGACAGCCTGCCCCAGAGTCGCGAATCCCTCATGTGTGATGTGGTCTATTTCATAATCTTCATAATAATTATCAATGATCTGAAGGTGACTATGACTATACTTCTGGCGATGCAGACGGGACGAATAAAAGAAAAATTCCTGCCTTGGTGATGTGGTACCTTCCGGTAATTGATCGCTTGAAGCGTTTGTTCTCAAATTTTAGGGAGGCTAAACTTATGCGTTGGCATTCCGAGCAGCACAAGAAGAATTAAAAACATATTTGACACCCTACCCTGCGTACCGGGTACCCCATGATGCCGCAACAAAAGCTAAGGAGTTCCACTTGTACAACTTGAAGACCTCTGAAGGCCGCACGTGCTACACAGTACTGGACCCGCCTCTCTCATTTGGGTAGCTCCAGCACTGGCACGTGTAACACAAGGCCGACCTAACTCCCTTCATAGGGAAGCACCGGTCTTGCCACGTGTCCAGTGACCCCAGACCTAATCCCCAGTGGAGGGAAGCTCTGGTACTGCCACGTGTATAGAGGCTTCGGACCTGCCTCCGCATGATGGAAAGCTCCAGAGCCACCACGTGTCAAACCTCCAGAGCAACAGAGCTAGGACTTCAACAGAAGACAGAGAGATCTCAAATGGTTCAGACTTTTAAGAGATAGTTAACGCGACAGTTACAAGACCTGATTACGTGTCATTAATGCCATATTAATGACACACGATCAGTGGACTGTTAATAGGGGTAACATCATCATTACGGCGCGTTATCACCCTATTAACCACACTTAATATTGAGTGATCATGTATTAGATAGTTAGCTACACCAGGGCCACATGTTGGGCCAGGCAAGTGATGTAACGGCTAGTTCTTAAACTATAAAAGGGCTACACCGCATGATACATAGACAAGCAAGCTCACACGCTCACAAGCGCCAAACATATATATACATACAACACACAACCCGTGGAGTACGGTGTTACGCTCAGGCGGCCCGAACTACATAAAACCCCTCGGGTCATCACCTTGTTCATAATCTCACTTGCGCCCCAACCAATCAAGAACCTCCGCGGGCTACGATCTAGTAGTACTGGTGGAAGTGTCGATAGAATACTTCGACATTTGGCGCGCCAGGAAGGGGGGCTTTGAGATTTCAAGATGGTGAACTCTGCTGCAGGGTAATCCAACGGCAATGCTGCGCAACCTGCTGGGGGAATCCTTCCCATGTACAACCGCTAGCAGTTGCTATTGTCCCAGCAGGTGTCGCACCACCTCCACCTGCTCAAGCTAACAATGCTGGGCAGCAGGATGGGGTTCTGGTGTTGGCCACTGCATCGACACACAACAACCCCGAGAACGCGCTGTTTGTTGTGCATAATCTTCTGGAGCGACCACTAGCTCCCGGAGCACCTCACGGTGTGATAGAGCAGTGGCGCGCTGATGTGCAACATCTGGTTGCAGCCACAACCGATGCCATTAGCAACCAAGGTCCTCCCCTTCTGGGCAGGCACCTTCTCAGCGTAGGACCTTGTATAGAAGACTTGGTCCTCACGCATCACAGCACCAGAGGCGTGTTGTGTCTCAGCATGAGACTTTGCTACCCTCCGGGGCACGTCGTACCCATACTGTGACGAGACTCTTGACGCATGATCTGTGGTCGGAGCTCGACCGCCGCTACAGAAAGCAAGACGGCCGTGTTCACATCGAGCGTGCTCGCAAAACGCGGGAGGCTCGGGAAAACCCTCCTCCTTCGGGAGTGGGGGTGGCTGTTCAGCCGTGGCCGTGCACCTGCACATGGTCCGCTGACCCCAGAAGTTCCGGCCTCATCTGCCAGAGAAATTGGACGGGACTGTCAACACCGCCGAGTTCCTCCATGTATCCTCGACCGCCATTCTAGCGGCGGGTGGCAATGAGGCTGTGATGGCCAACTACTTCTCGGTGGCTCTGACTGGGACCGGCAGGTCCTGGTTCATGAGTCTGCCGCCCGACTCCATCAACAGTTGGGCGGAACTATGCCAACAGTTCACTGCCAACTTTGGGAGTTCTTACACTCGGCCTGGTACCGAACTGGACCTTTTTGCGATGAAGCAAACATCGGGAGAATCGTTGTGGTCCTTTATCTAGCGATTTTCTCATGTACAAAATACCATTCCCTCTATCTCCAATGCATCTGTTATCGTGGCATTCAGACAGGGTGTCAGAGATAAGCAGATGCTAGAGAAGGTGGTGACGAAGGTGGTCACCAGCGTCAAAGAGTTGTTTAGCTCGGCTGACAAGTGCGCCCGAGCTGCTGAGGGCCGGGAAATGCACTCTAAGCCACCTCCGGAGGCTAATAAAAAGTCCTCCAAAGCTAAAGCCACTACCTCCGATAATGGAAAGAAGAAGGAAAAGTCCAACAGCAAGAAGAAGTTGTCGGCCGGCACACCTACTGCTGTGGCAGCTGCCGCTCCAGGTGGCCGGGGGCCACGCCCCGAAAAGCGACCTTGACCTTCGTCAGAAGACGGCGGTGGTCCAAAGGTGTGGTGTCCAATCCATAAAACAGACAAACACAGCATAGAAGACTGTCGGGAGGTCCAAAACCTTGTCAAGCGCTACAATAAGCATTGAGAAGAAGCTCCTTTCCGTCAACGGGAAGGAAAACAAAAAGTCGACGAAGCTCCGGTTGAAATGGTGCTAGGTTTTCAGGACCTCAAGAAGATCCTGAAGGCTGTGTACAACACAGTCAACAACGATTCTGACGTCTCTGACAATGAGTGTCGGAAGACCCTCAACACCATCTATGGTGGGCCTCGGACATTATATCTCGCCGCGTCCTCAAGACAATGTGGCGGGAAATGGCTGTCGTAGCTCCTGCTACTAGGGCAGAACCACATCGGAAGTGGATGGATACTCCCATCACTTTTGATGCAACAGACTGACCTAGGAACATGGTCGGAGTTGGCCAACTGCCACTGATGGTGTCTCCAACCATCAACAACGTCCATCTCTACCATGTTTTGGTAGACGGAGGCGTAGCGCTCAACCTCTTGACCTTTGAAGCATTCATGAAGATCCAGCTCTGACTCTCACACCTTCGCCCCTCACGCCCATTCTCTGGGGTAGGTCCAGGGGCCATCAGCCCTCTCGGATCCATTACACTTCCAGTAACCTTCAGAACTCGGGAAAAGTATAGGGCCGAGAAGCTGGTCTTCGACGTCGCTCACATCAGTTTGCCCTTCAACGCCATCCTGGACTGGCCTGCCTTGTACAGGTTCATGGCCAAAGCTCACTATGGATACCTGGTGTTGAAGATGCTGACACCTTCAGGCATTTTTCGGATCTATGGAGATCGCACTGCAGGAGTTACCGCGCTGGAGGAACTCCATGCACTTGCCACGGCGCAGGAAGGAACCTCTGGCAAAAATCTAACTGCTCAAACTCCGAGTACTTGTCATTGAGGCTCAACTTCTGCACCACGTGTGCAACCAAGCGGCGACACTGACGTTTCCCGTCAAAGTCATCCAAATTGGTCCTGATGCTGCCCAGAACACCCGTATATCGGGAGGTCTCGACAACAAATAGGAACTTGCGCTCATGACTTTCCTCCGGGTGAATGTTGACGTGTTTGCCTGGCAACCATCACAAATGCCTAGGATCCCTAGGGAGGTGATTAAGCATAGCCTGAAGATTTATCCCGACGCACGGCCAGTACATCTGAAGCCCCAGAAGCAATCAGTCGAGTGGCAAAACTTCATACGACAGGAGATCAAAAAGCTGCTCGAAGCTGGCTTTATCCGGGAGGTTCATCATCCAAAATGGCTAGCAAACCTAGTCGTTGTGCCCAAGGCCTACGGGAAGCTTCGGATGTGTATCGACTACACCACCTTAAATAAGGCATGTCTAGAAGATCTATTTCCACTACCTAGAATAGATCAGATAGTGGACTCCACTTCGGGTGTGAGCTATTGTGTTTCCTAGATGCATACTTCGGATACCACCAGATCCAATAGTCTAGAGAAGATGAAGAGCATACTACCTTCATAACAGTAGATGGATTGTATTGTTATACTGTCATGCCTTTTGGTCTCAAAAATGCCGCTTCAAATTTTGTGCGAGCTATGCACAAAACTTTTGGAGAGCTAATGAAAGACTTGGGGGAGGTGTACATCGTCGAAATCATTGTGAAGATCAAGAACAAGGAGTCACTCCTTGACAACTTGCAAGCCGTCTTCGACAAGCTGCACATCACGCGCACCAAGCTGAACCCGGACAAGTGTGTCTTCGGGGTTAGCTCCGGGAAGCACCTAGGTTTCTTGGTGACTCACCGAGGAATTGAGGCAAAACCGGTGATGATCAAGGCTATTAAACATATGTGGCCCCCAGCCCGCATCAAGGACGTCCAGAAGTTAACTAGATGTCTAGTTGTGCTCAGCCGGATCATCTCAAGATTGGCGGAGCGGGCGCTACCTTTATTCAAACTTTTGAGGAAGTCCGGTCCATTCCATTGGTCCGAAGAAGCAGAAAAGGTGTTCCAAGAGCTCAAGCAGCTCCTCACCACACTACAAATCTTGGTAGCTCTGAACCCTATTGAGCCTCTACTGCTTTACATTTCTGCAACTTTGGAAGTTGTCAGCATGGTTCTGGTCGCGGAAATACCGGAGCCACTTCAAGTTCAGGAGCCCAGACCCCTTCGGGGGGGGGGGGTCCAGAGCTACCTGAAGGCGAGTCTGGGTCCCAGCCCCCAGGCACTGATCTTCAAGGCGAAATGCTAGAGGATCAATCTCTCTCATCTGAGGGAGTTCACACAGCTGATCAAGAAGATCTGGACCCCTCCGTGAGGGTTCGGATTGATCAAGAAGAAGTTTAGGGCCCATCTAGGAGGGTCCAGGAAGCTTTACAAGAAGGTTCGGACCCCTCTGGGAGGCTCCGGATCGATTGAGAACAAGCTTCGGGCCCCTCCGAGACGGTTCGGACTGTCCAGCGGCCAGTGTACTTCATCAGTGAAGTACTCCACGACGCCAAAACTCGATACATTGAGGTGCATAAGCTGCTTTACGCAGTTCTTATTGCCTCAAGGAAGCTTCATCATTATTTCCAAGCCCACAAGATATCAGTGGGCATGGAAATAATCCCAATTCTACTGGGAACATTGCCAAGTGGGCAGTAGAGCTAGCAGAATTCGATCTTGAATTCCAGTTGGGACAAGCTATCAAGAGTCAAGCCTTGGCTGATTTTGTGGCGGAGTGGACGCCTTCTCCATAAAATCCTGGGGGCCCCAGGGAGCAAAAGCCGGAGCTCAAGGTCTCGGTCTTCACCGAGCATCATTGGACCCTCTACTTTGACGGCTCCGTGCAAAAGCAGGGGGCCGAAGCTGGAATACTTCTCCTTGCTCCAACCGGGGAGAAGGTCAAATACATGGTGCACCATGATTTCAAGGCGACAAGCAACATGGCAGAATATGAAACTCTCATCTATGGGCTCGAGGTGGCGCTATCTTATGGCGTCAAGCAGATGCTAGTGAAGGGTGACTCGCAGCTCATCACCAAGCAAGTCCAAGGCGAACATAGCTGCAACAACCCTCAACTCGCTGCTTATCTCCTTGAAGTTCATAATCTCTAGAAAGACTTCCATGTCCTGGACCTCTGCCATGTCCAGTGTCTCAACAACGCAAAAGCTGACGAACTCTCGACAAAGGCTTCAACCGGAGCTCCGACTCCTGATGAGTCTTTGTTCGGAGATTGTCAGGAGCAACTACTCAGCCTGCAGAACTGAGTGAAGGGGGCAAGACCAGCACCCTGAAGCTGGCGGTCCCGATGGCCCTGTTACCATAGCGTCCACCAAGGGTCGTAGGTGCTGCAGGAAGCTCCGAGCAACCAAGCACACAAGACTCGGAAGATCAAGTTAGCTCTAACGCACGGATCTCAGAGATCTAGAGCTACTTGAAAGACAACCACCTTCCTGAAGACGATGTATCTGCTGATCGGATCGTCAGATTGGCTAAAAGATACACGCTAGTAGAAGGGGATCTCTACCGACGTGGTGCAAATGGCATCCTAATGCGGTGCATTGCAAGGAAAGAAGGCCGCGGGATCCTCATGGAGATCCATGGAGGCGACTGTAGGAACCACGCGTCTTCCCACACGTTGGTCGGTAAAGCCCTTTGACATGGCTTCTACTGGCCTACATCACTCCAGGATGCAAACAAGTTGGTGAAAAAGTGTGAAGCATGCTAGTTCCATGCAAAACAAATTCACACACCAGCTCAGTCACTGCAAATGATACCTCCTACATGGCCTATTGTTGTGTGGGGCATGGACACCTTGGGACCTTTCACAAAAGCCGTCGGAGGTTACAGGTTCCTGTATGTCACCATCGACAAGTTCACCAAGTGGCTGGAAGCTACTCCAGTTGTGACTATCAAAAAGCATTCAGCAATCAAGTTCTTTAAGTCCATAGTCAGCAGATTTGGACTTCTGAACAGAGTCAACACTGACAACGGAACCCAATTTACAAGTGCAGCATTTCAAGAGTATTGCGAAGACCTTGGCATTCAAGTCAGCTACGCATCAGTAGCTCACCCGGCATGTAATGTCCAAGCTGAGAGAGCAAATGAAGAAATATTGAAAGGACTCAAGACGTGCACCTATGAGCGCTTGAAGAAACATATAGCCAACTAGATAGAGGAGCCTCCATCCGCACTGTGGGCAAGCAGGACTACACCTAACCGGTCTGCTGGAGAGACACCCTTCTTCATGGTGTACGGAGTTGAAGCAGTCCTTCTTACGGAGATCACCATGGGGTCACTCCGGGTCCAGACCTTCGACGAAGCCACGCAGGACCAGCTCCGCGCGTGAAGACATTGACCTCGTCGATGAGGGAAGGTGCCAAGCAGCCGTTCGGAATGCACATTATCGCCAAGTGCTCCGGCGCTATCATCAAAGGCATGTGCGTAACCGACAGCTTGAGGAAGGCGATCTGGTGCTGTGGAGAATACTGACTCAAGAAGGGATGAACAAACTTTCCCCCAGCTGGGAAGGTCCCTTTCGAGTGATCAAAATATCCTGTCCCGGGTTCGTTCGCTTGACAACTAAGTATGGGTCACCGCTTCCTAATCCTTGGAACATTGAGCACCTCCGTAAGTTTTATGCTTAGTATCATGGAGGTGAGTCTATAATTACATGCAATGTAAATTACAGAGTCTATACACAGAGTCGGGAAGGTCATCTGGGAGGACATCCGGACCCCTCCGAGAGGGTCCGGGAAGTTCGAGCGACACTTGATATAGTCACAACACTAAAAGTGTAGCTATCTGCCTTGGGTTAGTACTGGATGTATAGCACACTTAACCTAGTTCCGTACCCTAAGTGTGTCCTTGTCTCCCCTGTAATTCGGACCTATAATGAAATACATTGTTATGTAAAAGCAGACTCCACATGTACTAATTTTTTACATGCTCATTTTCTTTTATTTACATTCTCCTTCTTGTCTATAACGAAGTTGTGTAGTTGTTTTTGACCTTTAGTCCATGTTACTCATATGTTGTACAAGTTACATTGTGAGTTTTTTGGATCTTAGCATTGCTGGACGGTCTACTTGCCTGAACGCCAAGCTAACACAGGTCCGGAGTGCGCTATCGTCTTAGCCTGGTTCAACACCCTAAGTACGCCACTCTACCTACATTCCAGCAGGCCTCAATAGGGCGGGTCCTAAAGGCATTCGGATCTAGAAAGATTACATTAATGTGCTTGTTATCATATCGAGTTTCTTCGGATCTAAAATTCAAATAAGAACAATATGTTGCAAAAAGAGTTATAGACGAGAGGATGAATTTTACGATTTTTCGACAACTCCCAGGGGGCCGTCATCGTCGTTCTATGCATTGACAGTGGGTGCCGTCGAAGCTACCAAGCTCTGACAACCCCAGGGGGCCCGTTGTCGATGTTCTGTGCATTGATAGTGGGCGCCGTCGGATCTATCAAGCTCTGACAACTCCCGGGAGGCCCATCATCGATGCAACAAAAGCGACCTGGAAAAGTCAAAAATAAAATTCGGACATAAAAGCTACAAGTTTGAAGCATTCAAGTCATCAACACATCATCAAATCCTTTTGGTACATCTTCGCAATCAAATTGTGTACATCTATCGGGGCAAACAATATAAAGGACAATGTATTGAAGACAAAGACAAAATGTTCATTTCAAAAAGATTGAATTTCATTCATTCGAGGATTGGAGTTTAAAAATTGGAGAGTTACAAGTGGGAACACAAGAGAAAAGTCCTAGGTTCTGCGGAAGTATGACGCAACTTTCTGGGCAACCTCTTAAATGTTGGCCTTGGCAGCGTCTTCCTCTTCATCAACGGGCCCATCGAGCACCGGATCCAGAGAGAATTGGGGGTCTCAGTATTGTAACACGTCAACACATATTCTGCAATGTTCTTGGCCAGAGATTTCCCCTCCATCTCTAGCTGGTCCATGATGATGTCACCCATCCCATCGAGTTTGCTACCAGCAGAGCTGCGTGCCACCAGCGCTTGGTCCAGCTCCGGCTCATGATTATCCAGACGTACTGGACTGAAGCCCAGCGGCATCAAAGCATTATTGGCTCGCCCCAAGAAGTCCCACACCTGCTGGGACTCAGTCTCCCTCAAATTCTGCAGCTCCTCTAGTGACCTCCTGGCGACCGCAAGCTCCGAGCCTTCCCGGGTGAGGCGCTCAACCTCTTTGGCGTGCTGCTGAATGCTTTCAGCAACTTGCTTTTCGTGTTCGGCGAGCTCCAACTCCCGGAGGTGGATGCGTTTCTGCCGGTTGGCCAAGTCTTTCTCCCTGCCTTGCACTTTCTCCTCTCTGGTGGAGACTTCGACCTCTCTCTTGTTGAGATCTTGTCCCCTCTACCAGAGTTTCTCCTCCTCATGCTTGCACCACTCATCAAGCTTCTTAGTGCGGTCTGCCAAGATTTGTTCACCCAGAGACAGTCTCTGGGCGAGCTCCCCCTCTCTATTCAAAATATCCTCCTGCATCTCCAGGAGTTTCTCTTCTCCCTCATTGAGGTTCGCTCGGCGCTTCAAGAGAACCTCGTTCAAAGTGGTGAGGTTGTCGTGATGTTCGTCTGCAGCCTCACTGCTTTTCCTAGCATGCTCGAGAATCTTCCGAGACTTCACGTCAGGGGCCCTGATGGAGGCCTCCCTTTCATCCAGCAGCTTGCCCCAATATTCCATCTGAGCATTCTCCTTCTCGACCCACTCTCGTTGGTCCGTAGGCCTCGTCTGTGCCAGCTTGGTCTCAAAGTGAAGCATGTTACGCCAACGTCTTAAGGTGTGGCGCTCTTCCTCGAGGACCTTGCTATTGTGGTCGAAGGCGAATTGGACTTGATGTAGGCTCGAGCAGGCGTTGTCAATCGACAGCACCAAAGGAATAGGCTCCGGACCTGTCGGGGTCATCTTCGCCGGTTCCAGGGGGTCTTCAAGAACAAAAATCGGGTCCCACGCCATATGTGTGGTCCCCTGCAGTCTTGCGGCACTAGGGCCGCCCCCAGAAGCTCTTCTACTTTTGTTGCCATCGACAAGGGTCCCACCGTAGGAACATCAACCTCTGGGGCTGACCCGGATCTTCAGCCGATGGCTCTGCAGGTGGAGGGCCTGCTGCCGACTCCTATGGGCACTCCGGCACGGACATAGATGCCCCCAGAGCAATGACCTCCAGGGTGGATGTTAGAGCATCGTCTGGAGACCCCACCACCATCGGCTCAGGTGCTAGTACATATAACACATCCGGCTCATATGTCGGAGCTTCAACCACCTCTGGTACGGAGAACTGAGCTCCAACTATCTCTGGCACAGAGGCCGAAACTTTGGACACCTCCGGCTCAATCGCCGGATCTTCAGCCACTTCCAGCGTGGGCGCTGGAGCTTCAGACACCTCCAGCTCAATCGCCGGATCTTCAGCCACTTTCGGCATGGGTGTCGGAGCTTCGCTTACCTCTGGCTCTAGCGTCGGAGCTTCCGCCACCTCCGACTCCTGCACCGGAGCTTCAGTCGTTGGTGCTGCAGTTGGCGGTGGATCTTCATCAACTTATCCCCCGTGGTCCATGAAAGTGCATCTAGGAATCCCTTGTGGGTTTTGGATGATTTATGACAAGCAAATGAGATCCTAACCACTTTGTTGAGATAAGCACAGGTTTTAATGAGAAAATGAGCAAAGTGCCAAAAAGAAAGGAGAATGAGGAGTAATGCAGAAAAGAGCTCAAGAAACAAGTGTAGTAGATCATTGTGTATGGAGTGTGTTAAGGAAACACACCCCAAGAGCTCAAGCACAAATAATCTCACACATTGCACAAGTTTATACAGGACCAGACTAGTCCGATTGACCACGGACTAGTCCAATTTCTTTCTGCACAAGATCGGACAAGTCCGATATCACCACGGACTAGTTCGATATCTCTCTGACTAGAATCGGACTAGTCCTCCCCAGTGCCGACTAGTCCTCCAAACACTTCACAAGTTGCACAAAATAGGACAAGTTTGATATTAGCACAGACCAGTCCGAAAAACCCTCTGACCTAAATCGTACAAGTCCTCCAAGTGCAGACTTGTCCCCAATTCACTTAGGGTTTCACTTTTCCGGACAAGTACGATATCCATCGGACTAGTCCGAAGATTTCCAGAACCAAAATCGGACAAGTCCGCTCTCTGCCGGACTAGTCCGATATTTCGGGACACCTAGGGTTTGCTACACACAGCACACCGGACTAGTCTGGTGTCCACCACGGACTAGTCCTATATTCTTAAACCCTAACGATTACTTTCGGGAACCCCATATAAATAGGTTTACACGGCCCATCTTCCAATAACTCTCGACCCCCTGCGCCGTCACACCTCCCAAGAGCCTAGAAAACACCTCTCTCCACGAAATCAAACACAACAAGGATCAATCCCTTGAGGATACACTTTGGATCATTGGAGAGACACGGTTCATCACTCATTGAGCTCTTGGTTTGATTCCCTAACACACTCCTGTGGTTTTCATTGTGATCTTTCGAGTGTGTTCTTGGTGGTGTTCTTGTTGTAATATTGGGGAGCCCTCAACGTGTGAGAAGGCCCCTTGAATTTGGTTATTTGCATTTTGTGATAAGTGAAGAGGATTGGACTCCGTGGGGATCCGACGAGGGTAGGGTTGGAGAAGACCCGGTCTTTTTGTGGACTCCTCAACGTGGATGTAGGTTGCCTCTGTGGGAACCTAAACACAGGATAAAGTGCTTGTGTTCTTACTTTGAGCTCATCGTTCTTATACTTCATTTCAATCTGGGGTTTCAATCAATCTTGCTTACTTTACGTTGAAACATTGAATATAAGATTGACTTGTGGCACATCCTAGTTCATAATCATGTAACACTTCAATTACAAGTATATTTCCGCTGCATACATCCTAGGATCAAGATAATCGATCAAATTTGATAAACCTAGATGGTACACACCAGACTAGTCCGCAATCGACCGGACTAGTCCGATATCTCGAGATTTGATCTGGTTGTTAAGTGTTGTAGGTTCCAGCAAAATTCAAAAAGGCCTATTCACCCCCCTCTAGGCCACATTCAATTGGTATCAGAGCAAGGTTCTTCAAAAGGAGACTAATCACTCAAAGAGATCATGTCGGACATGAAGGATGTACACAAGAGCAACAACCAAGAGAAGGTTGATGAAGACAAGAACCAAAAATTGGAGAGGCTCCTCGAGGCAATTCAAGACTTCGAGGATGACGATGAGGATACGATGGAACTAAAGGCGCTCCTAAGGAAGAAAACTCTTTCCAAAGGGAAAGTAAAGATTGAAGATGAGAAGAAGAAGAAGGGGAGTAGTCACACCGACTACTCCTGATATCCTTTCAACTACGATCATCTTATCTCTAGCAATAATCACTACTTATCTATTCCACTTGGAAAATCCCCACATTTTGATGGCAATGACTACTCAATGTGGAGGCAAAACATGAAAATGCATTTGATTTCTCTCAATACAAGTTTGTGGCACATAGTATGCACAGGAATAGACATCCCAGATGATGAGGAGGAGCTCACACCTAGCCAAGAGCAAGCAATCCATTGAAATGCCCAAGCTGCTGCCATCATTACTTCATCACTCAGTCGTGATGAGTTCACAAAGGTGGATGGACTCGAGATCGCAAAGGAGATATGGGATACATTGCAACCGCACATGAAGGCGATCGTCATGTGCGAGAAGCGAAGATCGAGATGATTGAAGGCGAGTTGGGATGATTCGCCATCGAAGAAGATGAGTCGCCACAAGATATGTACAACCGACTAAAGACACTCATCAACAAGGTGCGAGCATACGGAAGCAAGAAGTGGAATGACCACGAGGTGGTGAAGCTCATTCTTAAAGCCTTCATGTCTCGCAATGTTACCTTGTGCTCGATGATACGAGAAAGCCCCGGGTACAAGAAGATGACCCCAGATGAGCTACTTGGGAAAATCATCAACTTTGAGATGATGGAAAAACAAGCCAAACATGTTAAGGAAATTGCCGATCTCACCTCGGCAAAGAATAAAGGGGTCACTCTAAGCCCTTGTCTAAAGAAGCTCGAGAAGCTCAACTAGAAGAAGACGGTGATGATGAGAGCAGTGACTTGGATGAAGATGACATGATACTATTAATGAAGAAATTCAAGAGAACGATGAAGAAGAGACAAGGGGCTAAATCGAGTGAAGGGAAGTACAAGGAAAAATCAAGACCGAAGTTGAGGAGGACATGCTATAATTGTGGTGAGTATAGCCACTTTATAGTTGACTGCCCATATGAAGAGATAAGAAGAAGACCACAACCCAAGAAGTTCTTCAAGAAGAAGAAGCAAGCTGAATAGGCGCATCTTGGAAAAGAATGGGACTCAAATGATGAGTCCTCATCCGAAGAAGAAGAGGAGATGGCTAGCATAGCCATCGAAAAGACATCCATGAAGTCCACTCTCTTCCCCACGTTGGTGCATGAAAGGGGAACGACACTTGCCTCATGGCAAAGGAAGGTAAACGCAAGGTAACTACCAAATCCTCTTCCGTGCATTCCTATTCTAGTGATAGTGAAATTAATAGTGATAATGAAGATATGCTCATTGGATTAGATAAGAAAACAACCAAAAAAAATGAAATTTTTACTTGATCAACTTGTTGAGCAGGAGAAGTTGATACATCGTCAAGAAGACATGATTATCTCCCAAAAGGAGGAATATGTTGAACTTGACAAGCTTCTAGAACTTGAAAAGGAGCGAAGCAAGTCACTAGAGCTTGAGTTAGCTTCAAGCAAGGAAGCTTGCTTGGAGTTAAGCGACTCAAATGCTACAATCAAGGATGAACTTGCTAACCTAATCAAGGTTAACAAGATCCTTGAAGTGCAAGTTGAGTCACTCAAGCAAGGTGACCCTTCATCCTCTTCAAGCTCACCTTCTCAACCCATTAAAACTGAAATTGCTTGTACTTGTACATGTGGTAAAGTTGACACCAGCTTGAAAGACAAGTCAACCTCTACCAAGGACAAGCATCCTTCACAAAATGGCATATTTGACAAGGAGAAGATCAAATATGCACGTAGTGCATACTTGGTCACAAGACCTCCAAATGTCAAATGTGGCATTGGTTACTCTTATGGTGAAAAGCAACATGCTAGAAGCCATAAGAATAACAAGGAGAGCATTGCCTTTGTAAAGGGAAGAACCTCTCAAACTAGAAAGTCCAACGTTAACACATTGAACACACATGAACACCGGACTAGTCCGGTCGGGGTCCGGACAAGTCCGATCCTCCAGACAAGTACGATCTCCCAGACTAATCCTGTTTATAAACAACAACAGTTTCTATTTAGAACTTTTGATGCAACTTATGTGATAATGAGAAGTAATATTGGTAATATTTATGCTCATTATGTTGGTCCACACCATGAGAACACCAAATCTCATGTGTGGGTGCCTAACCTAAAAGGACCCAAACAAGTTTGGGTACCTAAAACCAAGGCTTGATTTGTTTTTGTAGGCCTATTCCTCCGGTGCATCCAAATGGGTGCTAGACAGTGGCTGCACCAACCATATGACCGGAGAAAGAAGGATGTTCGTGGAGTATGAAGCAAATGAGGATCCAAGCGAGGGCATCTATTTTGGAGACAATAGTCAAGGAAAGGTGCTCGGTACCGGTAAAATTGTCATATCATCACAACATACTCTTTCTCATGTGTTACATGTTTATTCCTTAGATTATAACCTATTGTCCATATATCAACTATGCGACAAAGGTTATAATTGTTTGTTCACTTACGAGGGTGTGACCATCTCTAGAAGGAGTGATGGTTCCATTGTATTCAAGGGTATGTTAAAGGGAAAGCTTTACCTTGTTGACTTCAACAAAGATAAAGCCAAACTTGACACATGCTTGATTGCAAAGACCAACATGGATTGGCTGTGGCATAGACGGCTAGCGCATGTTGGTATGAGGAACCTTCAAAAACTCCTCAAGGGCGATCACATCTGAGGTTTGAAGGATGTTTTTTTAGAAAGACAGGCCCTGTAGCGCGTGCCAAGCCGGGAAGCAAGTTGGAGCACCCCATTCCGCTAAGAACGTCATGACTACAACAAGACCGCTCGAGCTACTTCACATTGACTTATTTGGTCCAATTTCTTACATAAGCATCGGCGGTAACAAATATGGTTCAGTAATTGTCTATGATTTTTCTCGCTTCACTTGGGTTTTCTTTTTACATGATAAGGCAGAAACATAAGGAATATTGAAGAAATTTTTCAAGCATGCTCAAAATGAGTTTTCATTGACGATCAAGAACATTCGAAGCGACAACAGCACGGAGTTCAAGATCACACAAGTGTAGAAGTACCTAGATGAAGAAGGCATAAAGCATGAGTTTTCCACTCCTTACTCCCCTCAACAAAATGGAGTTGCCGAAAGGAAGAACCGAACCCTCATAGAGATGGCTAGAACAATGCTCGATGAGTACAAGACCTCAGATCGATTTTGGGCGGAAGCGGTCAACACCGCTTGCCATACCCTAAATCGACTTTATCTTCATCGACTACTCAAGAAGACATCCTATGAGCTACTCACCGGTAACAAGCCTAATATTTCATATTTTCGAGTTTTCGGTTCCAAATGCTATATTTTGAATAAGAAGCATAGGACTTCAAAGTTCTCTTTGAAGTCCGATGAAGGTTTCTTGCTTGGTTATGATTCGAACACTTACGCCTATCATGTCTTCAACAAGACCTCCGGGCTTGTTGAAGTGGCACGTGACGTAGTTTTCGATGAAACTAATGTCTTGCAAAAGGAGCAAGTTGATCCATGTGTGCTAGATAGAGAAGAAGCTCCTTGTCAAGCATTGAGAAGAATGGCGTTAGGCAAAGTTCAACCACAAGAGCCACCTCTACATATTCATGAGGAAAATTAACCACAAGAGGAGGCCAATGATCAAGGGGGAGCTTCCATACAAGATCAACCTCAAGAAGACAAAAATGACCTACAAGTCAATGAGGGCAACCATTTAGGGGGAGAAGAAGATGATCATGAAGATTCAAGACAGTTAGTACCACACCCAAGAGTGCACCAATGCGTCCAAAGGGATCACCCAATCGACAACATCATCGGTGACATCCTAAAGGGAGTAACTACTAGATCACGCATAGCTAATTTTTGAGAGCACTATTTGTTTGTATCGTTTTTGGAACCGCGCAGGGTTGAGGATGCATTAAAGGATCCGGATTGGGTTGTGACCATGCAAGAAGAACTCAACAATTTCAAACGGAACGAGGTGTGGGAACTAGTCAAAAGACCCAAGTCCAACGTCGTCGGGACCAAATGGGTCTTCCGCAACAAACAAGACGAACACGGGGTGGTGACAAGGAACAAGGCACGACTTGTGGCCCAAGGGTATTCACAAGTCGAAGGTTTGGATTTTGATGAGACCTTTGCTCCCGTAGCTATACTTGAGTCTATTAGAATATTACTTGCATATGCTACTCACCATGATTTCAAGCTCTATCAAATGGATGTGAAAAGAGCCTTCCTCAACGGATCAATCAAGGAGGAGGTATATGTGGAGCAACCCCCCCCCCCCCCCGGTTTTCAAGATGAAGAGTTCCCCGACCACGTATTTAAATTGTGTAAGGCTCTCTACGGCCTCAAATAAGCTCCTAGAGCTTGGTATGAGTCTCTTAGAGATTTCTTAATTGAAAATGGTTTTAAGATCGGTAAAGTAGATCATACATTGTTTACAAAGAACTTTGACAATGATCTCTTTGTTTATCAAATTTATGTTGATGATATAATCTTTGGTTCAACTAACAAATCTTTTTTGAGGAATTTAGTAAAATTATGACAGATAGGTTTGAGATGTCTATGATGGGAGAGCTAAAGTACTTCTTGGGATTCCAAGTGAGGCAACAAAAGGAAGGGACGTTCATAAGCCAAACTAAGTACACTCAAGACATACTCAAGAAGTTTGGAATGGACAAGGTGAAGCCCATAAAGACTCCCATGGCAACGAATGGCCACTTGGATCTCAATGAAAATGGACCAAACGTCGATCAAAAGGTATATCGCTCCATGATTGGATCTTTATTCTACTTATGTGCATCCAGGCCAGACATTATGTTGAGTGTATGCTTGTGTGCAAGATTTCAAGTCAACCCAAAAGAGTGTCATTTGACAGACGTTAAGAGAATCTTGCGGTATTTAGTTCATACGCCCAACCTAGGTCTTTGGTACCCCAAAGGTTCTAAATTCAATCTCATTGGATACTCCGATGCAGATTATGTCGGATGCAAAGTAGATAGAAAAAGTACCTCCGGTACATGCCAATTCCTAGGTAGATCCCTAGTTTCTTGGTCCTCCAAGAAACAAAACTCCATTGCCCTATCCACGGCCGAAGCGGGGTATGTTGCAGTCGGGAGTTGTTGTGCACAACTCCTTTGTATGCGATAAACTCTAAGGGATTACGATTACAATATGAACCATATTCCACTCCTTTGTGATAATGAGAGTGCCATTAAAATTGCCCATAATCCCGTTGAGCACTCTAGGACCAAACACATAGACATCCGGCATCACTTTTTGAGAGACCATTCAATGAAGGGAGACATAGCCATTTCACATGTCAATACCGAAAAGCAACTAGCCGATATATTCACCAAGCCACTTGATGAAAGACGCTTTTGCGAGCTCCGAAATGAACATAATATCCTCGATGCTCGGAGTGTGGCTTGAAATATTGTATATCTGAATGCTATCATCAAAATTCATTGATTGTGTTGTGAAAATCTTCTCTCCAAATTTCTCCAAAAAAATATGCCAATTACTAGATCTTGGTGAATTATGATCATTGCTTGATTGTTGTATGCTTACTGATCGTATTCATCAAGATTATTTGGTTTGATTTGCCTCCCTAATTTATAAATAAGTACCTTCAAATATATACGAATGGGCTAAGCATTTCTTCCCTGGTGACCACGGACTAGTTCGTGGTTGCCCGGACTAGTCCGCCCGTGCAGACCAGTCCGTAGTGTGACAGTTAGGATGGACTAGTCCGATGGACCACACACTAGTCCGATATAGTCTTTAGAAAAGTTCGGACTAGTCCGATCATTTCCGGACAAGTCCGATTTTTCGTGTCCTTAACCCAAGCCGCAGCCAAACCCTAATCTTCCTCACCCCACACTTGCCTCAAGCTTTTTCTCTCCACCCTCGAGCTCCCCAAGGCGATTCCTTGATTCCTCCATCAAAACTTCGCAAGTTTGGGTGGAAATTGACCCTCTTCGCGTAGGGATTGAAGACCATGAACTTGTCCGATCCTTCAACACCTACATCTCCGCGAATCAAGCAATTTCGGTAAATTTTCCTCCCTAATCCTAGAAATTGCTAGTTCCTTCAATGTTGATCAACTAGCTTGGTTCCTATCACCATATACATGCTTCCTTGATGTATTTCATTGATGCTAAGCTAGTTGTGCATTAGGAATTACCATTTGTCTCATAGTTAGGGTTCTAGAGGTTGAACACCGGACTAGTCCGGCCCATGCACGGACAAGTCCGGTCAACCAGACTAGTCCGTGCCTAAACACCGGACTAGTCCAATTTTTCCGGACTCAACCCTAACTTCTCAATTCCTCAATGAAACTCCTTGCCATCTATACTCATCAATGCCTTGTGAAATATATTCTCAGGACAATGTCGAGCACCAACGATGAGGTCTCCAATTTCGAGGCTGAGATGGACCATGAAGCCGTGCTTCGGTCCTCGATGAGCCTTAGCAAGAAGCGCCAAGAGCGCCCTTCCGAGCCGGCACCTTCTCCTCCCCAGGCTCAAAGGAAGGTGCTCGCGAAGAAGCCAGCATCCAAGACTTCTGCAGAAGGTGGACCTCGCCAAGCCAAGGGCAAGGGCAAAGGGATTGCAACGGGTCCGATTGGCCCCCTAAAGCTGTCAGCTCCAAGGGAAGGGGCCAGGGATCCCGCAGAGGAGAGATTCAACGGAAAGAGCAGTGACACGGCGGCCAAATTCAGGAATGTTGATTGTTACAGCCGTCCGAAGCAAGCTGCCGATGGGAGGCTTTGGAGCAACTTCCATGCAGACTTCTACAAGTCTGTATATCTCCAAATGAAGACGCCCATGGTGCGCAGCCAATAGATAGATTGGGCGCACTTTGAGAAGAAGGGTTGCTCACCCTATGTTGAGGTGGTGGAGGCAATGGAAAGGCATGGCCTGAAGGATCTCTTCTCCTTCAGGAACAATTGGAATGATGAGGTCATCGCGCAGTTCTATGCGACATGTCACTTTGCTAGTGATGAGGAAGAGCGGGTGACTTGGATGACTCACGGATCCAAGTACACCATCACCTATGAAGAGTTTGCAAGATTGCTACATCTTGACACCTCGAGCAATGTCAATTTGATCATCCACAACATTGGTGTCATTGAGAAGGATAGGATGAAGTTTCTCTATGAACCCAACTCCAAGTTCAACCCTCCTTCCACGAAGACATGAAGCCCTTCTTTGTGGTGTTGAACTGGGTTCTAAGGAAGACAATTGCCCCTAAGGATGGGGATGCAGGAAGCGTGCAGGGATACCAGGACCTTGATGAAAGGTCATAAGCAAAGACAGGAAGTTTGATGTCTTTGATTATATTTTGAACGACATGGTCAACATCTCCTGCACGCCAAACAGGTCCTGTGGCTATGCACCTTACCTTATGTTCATGATTGAGAAGGTCACAGGCATAGAGTTTGTCAAGGATGTGGAGCACCTTCCCTTGAGGCCCCAGATACCTCAAAAGTCAAGTGTTCAAGCTGCTCCATCTCCGGCCTCCAGCCCTGAGGCTCCTGCGAGAGCCAGTGCCGCTTCTAGGGATGTTCCCGCCACTAGAGCCCCTCCTCAAAAGGGGTCCCCAAGTGGCATCTTGAAGTATCTATCTGCTATTTTTGCCTCCTGCAAAAAGGCTGAGGTGAAGGCCCACAAGATCAACAAGATAAGACAGGCTGACATGAGATATGTCAAGAAGAACATGAAGCAGATTTGCCAAAAGCTGGAGATCGAGCCCATTGGAGCTCCAGTAATTTCTGATGACTCCGACTCTGATTACCCCTGCCTATTTTGGCATTGGGGACTCGAGTGGCTCCGTTCCTCCTCCTCGTCCTCATCAGCCAGAAGATGAAGATGAAGACGATGAGAGGACCAACAGTGAGGCTAGAAGACTTTAGGTCCCTCCTCTCCTTCTTTTTAGTGCCTTGATGCCAAAGGGGTAGAGATTGGGGGGGGGGGGGGGGGAGTCTTAGGTTTTAGCTGTAGGATGCGAGGAGAGCTTCTTTTTATGTCTTTTGTCTATTTTGTGGGTGGTAAAGCTCTTAATATGCTCTTATGGTATTTTTGGTCCTGTCATGCAATGTTTTGAACTACTTATGAATAAATAGATGAAATATGTGATTTTGCTATAAGAATGGCATATATGCTTATTATTGATGTGTTGATATCAATTATGTCATTCTCACCATGATTATTGCTTTTATACACTTAGCTCTGCATCCCACCATAAAGAGTGCACATATGGACCATGTTTTCATTGCTTAAAGTATTTTAAACTCATATGTGCACACTTTATGAAAATCTCAACTTTTCATCATATTTTGTGAAATCTCAATTGGTTGTCATCAATCACCAAAAAGGGGGAGATTGAAAGTGCATCTACGAATCCCTTGTGGGTTCTGGATGATTTATGATAAGCAAACGAGATCCTAACCACTTTGTTGAGATAAGCACAGGTTTTAATGAGAAAATGAGCAAAGTGCCAAAAAGAAAGGAGAATGAGGAGTAATGCGGAAAAGGGCTCAAGAAACAAGTGTAGTAGATCATTGTGTATGGAGTGTGTTAAGGAAACACACCCCAAGAGCTCAAGCACAGATAACTTCACACATTGCACAAGTTTATACAGGACCAGACTAGTCCGATTGACCCCGGACTAGTCCGATTTCCTTCTGCACAAGATAGGACAAGTCCGATATCACCATGGACTAGTCCAATATCTCTCTGACTAGAATCGGACTAGTCCTCCCCAGTGCGGACTAGTCCTCCAAACACTTCACAAGTTGCACAAAATTGGACAAGTTCGATATTAGCACAGACTAGTCCGAAAAATCCTCTAACCTAAATCGTACAAGTCCTCCAAGTGCGGACTTGTCCCCAATTCACTTAGGGTTTCACTTTTTCGGACAAGTTTGATATCCATCGGACTAGTCCGAAGATTTCCAGAACCAAAATCGGACAAGTCCACTCTATGCCGGACTAGTCCAATATTTCGGGACACCTAGGGTTTGCTACACACAGCACACTGGACTAGTCCGGTGTCCACCACGGACTAGTCCGATATTCCTAAACCCAAATGGTTACTTTTGGGAACCCCATATAATAGGTGTACACGGCCCATCTTCCAATAACTCTCGACCTCCTGCGCCGTCACACCTCCCAAGAGCCTAGAAAACACCTATGTCCACGAAATCAAACGCAACAAAGATCAATCCCTTAAGGATACACTTTGGATCATTGGAGAGACAGGGTTCATCACTCATTGAGATCTTGGTTTGATTCCCTAACACACTCATGTGGTTTTCATTGTGATCTTTCGAGTGTGTTCTTGGTGTTGTTCTTGTTGTAATCTTGGGGAGCCCTCAACGTGTGAGAAGTACCCTTGAATTTGGTTATTTGCCCTTTGTGATAAGTGAAGAGGATTGGCCTCCATGGGGATCCGACGAGGGTAGGGTTGTAGAAGACCCGGTCCTTTTGTGGACTCCTCAACGTGGATGTAGGTTGCCTTTGTGGGAATTGAACCACGGGATAAAGTGTTTGTGTTCTTACTTTGCGCTCATCGTTCTTATACTTCATATCAATTTAGGGTTTCAATCAATCTTGCTTACTTTACATTGAAACATTGAATATAAGATTTACTTGTGGCACATCCTAGTTCATAATCGTGTAACACTTCAATTACAAGTATATTTCCGCTGCATACATCCTAGGATCAAGATAATCGATCAAATTTGATAAACCTAGACGGTACACACCAGACTAGTCCACACTCGACCGGACTAGTCCGATATCTCGAGATTTGATCTGGTTGTTAGGTGTTGCAAGTTCTGACAAAATTCAAAAAGGCCTATTCACCCCCCCCCCTCTAGGCTACATTCAGTCCGGCGCTACCACGGGAATCTCTGGCATCTCCTCTGGACCTAAATCTGTGACAGGTGGCGTTGGAGCTGTCGTGTCTTCGGCCACTACTTGGACAGGCTCAGTGGTTGAAGCCGGAGCTTCAGCACGCATAGCTTCAGTCGTTGTAGCAGATGCTGAAACCTCAGACTTCTTTCTCAACACCCTGGAAACAAAAGGTTGGGAAGATTAAAGATATAATAAAAACAAGGTTAGCACCTCAAGGTGAGTTTACGATGCTTACCTGGGGATGCTACCACCCTAGTCACCACAAAATCTCTTCTTCTGAGGCCCTAAGTCAGAGCCCACCAAATCTAGTGAGACAAAAACCTCAGACCTTGGTCGGGAGCTACCTGTAGCAGTTGGAGTCTTCTCGTCTGGAACCCCCCTCGACTGGGAAGGACCTCCGGACCCGGAGCCCACGGCTGGCACCGGAGCCAGAGTTGATCTGCTGGAGCTTGCGTCCCTTGAGGGCGCCGACACCGAAGCAGGCGTATCCACCAAAGATCTCCTTCGTCGAGGGGAAAGGGGCTGTTGAAATAGGAGTTGACCTGATGGGGCTTCCGTCAACATGCCTTAACTTCCTCTTCCGGCTGGATGATGCGGTCGGCTCCTTGCCCTTGCTTTTGCCCTTGCCAGCGTCATCCACCTTCTGGCTTGGGGCAGTGGGGGCCACCCTCTCAGAATCCCCGGGGATTGCTACCCCGGAGGTTGATCGCATCTCCACCACGCCAAGGTCATCCAACAATGGCATTTTTCTCTGGAGCTCCCTACTAATCTCTAGAATCATGTTCAGAGGCAGGAGAGTAGCCGGCGGAGCCAAGGCATCGGGGGAGATAGTTCCATTCTGAAATTTCTTCAGATGGAGCTTCAAGGCGTCATCATCCAAATTGGAATTCAAACCGGTTTCAATCCGGTTGTGATCCATCACACTATTGAAAGCCCATGCGAGCCACTCCTTGTCTTCAGCGGAGCCCACCTGTTCATCAAGAAATTATAGAAGACCATTTGAGGGGTCACCCCACCATCGACACACTCTTGGATCCTTGCCAGGAAGGGCTTGTACGCATCTGACAGCTCCGGAACTGTGTTCCACGCGTCAGTGTCAACATTGGGAAGACCTTGGGGCAGCTCCAGCCTCTCGTGCTCCTCCACAGCGATGATTACCCAATCCTTCTTCCAATCGTCCCACTTGTCAGAGGGGAAGGACTTCAAGTATTTTAAGGGGCAATTTTCGCGCTTCATGAAGTAGTAGAAGCCGATTAGCTCCGTCCCCTTTCCGGTGGTGTGGACCGTGAAGAAGGTCTGGAACAACTCAACGCAGGGAGGCACGCCCACCCACATCTCGCAGAAGTGGACAAAAGTCGCCACTAGCAAGAGAGAGTGGGGGTCGAGGTGATGCAACCGGAGGCCATAGAAATCCAGCAGCATGAAGAAGAAGGTTGAAAAAGGTGGGATTAAACACACCATGGCGTACGCTGAGAAGTACACCATGTCTCCGTCGCGCTCCTTCTTGAAGGGGAGCTTGCCAAAGTGGATGTCGCGGTTGAAGGAATCACTGTACCACCCCATGTAGTTCCGAACCTTCGACAATTATCCTTGGTCTTGATCCTGCTGCAGGGAAGACCCAACTCCATCGCGGCAAAGTGGAGCTAAAGAGGAGAAAGCTATGCGAAGGGTGGGAGGCTTTGAGCGCAAGTTTGATTTAAAGTGTAAAGAGTACCCAAACTGTGTGGGCTTTCCTTCTTAAGTAAGCCTCCGCAATGCTTGGATGGAAACCCCAATGGGACCGAGATCACATTTTCAAAAATTTACCCTGCCAATGACGAATAGGCTTGGGTCCACTTTGGCAGAAAAGCCAAATTTATTACCCCAGTGTAACACCCTCATTTTCATGCATCATGCCCTAAATCCATCATTAAACATGTTTAATATTGATCCACATAAAAAGGAACAAGTTTAAAATGAATTTGAAACATAACCGCACTTAAAAATTCTGGAAAGTGCGGACTAGTCCGATTTTGGTGCGAACTAGTCCGATTTCTCTCTGACCTCGCTCGAACTTGTACATTTTGCTGCGGACTAGTCTGTATTTCCCTCTGGACACTTTTGGACTTGTCCGACCCATAGCGGACTAGTCCGGTGTCCCAAATTGCTTGAAAATTTGCTAAGTCCCTGGACTTGTCTGGACTAGTCCGGAGTTCCAGCGGACTTGTCCGTTTTCCCTCTGACTAAAGTCGACTTGTCCGATTTTTTGCTAGACTTGTCTATTTTTCTCCTCTAGATAAGTTCATACTTGTCCGATGTCCATTCTGGACTTGTCCGGTTTCTCTCTGTCCAACTTCAGACTAGTCCGGCCCTTTTTGAACTTGTCTGATAAATTGCGACATCGAATTGATCTTGTGTTTCATGACTTGTTTCTTGATTTTTACCTTAAGCGGGCCTAGGGACGTCATGCATAACTCTTTTAGAGCCCATGTGGGACTCCAAACCGACCTCTACTCATCTCAAACTCGAAATCCATCTAACCCTAGCCTCCACCTTTATATAATCAACCCCACCCCTTGGCTTGACATCTATTTTCCACTTTTCCACCCCACCCAAACCCTAGCTAATGAGTAGC
The DNA here is from genome assembly GCA_036927565.1 of Tuctoria greenei. Classification (NCBI taxonomy): domain Eukaryota; kingdom Viridiplantae; phylum Streptophyta; class Magnoliopsida; order Poales; family Poaceae; genus Tuctoria; species Tuctoria greenei. Next base: position 100,751,403 of record JAYESD010000010.1, read on the forward strand.
CGCCACCAAGGAGGGAGAAGGAGATCTAGAGCAAGAAGGAGAATAGGAGGAAAGGAAAGAGGATCAAGATCTCCACCAAGTTCGCGTTCTTCATCAATGATTCACCATCAAGTTCTTCGTCAACCCTAGATCATCAAGATCCAAGTGTTGCCTCCAAGATCCTTGATCCATTGGAGTTATAAACATCTGGTATACCTTATAATTCCTTTTTCCTTACGTGAATTCAACCCCAAATCTATGAATTCACATTGATCTAGAAAATCCTAATCGGTTGTTCCTGTGCAGTGCGGACTAGTCCGGCCTCCTACGGACTTGTACGATCTTTGCAATCTATTTCTTGTTGAATTAAATCTAAATTGTTTTGAATCAAATCCAAATCTATATAAACTTGTTAAACCTATTAGAACTAGTTAGTGATCATTAATACCTCATTAACAAGTTCCACCTTGCATTTGCATTAGTCATGCATATTATATCATATTGAGTAAGATATGTGCACTCTTTGATTGTGTTTCTTGTCTTGTATGTTATTGTGCGGATTAGACGGATTTGCGCTAGAGAGTGTTTCGGATGATTTCCAACACCAGAAGTTTGAAGCCATTGATCCTAATCAAGTCCAAGAGCAAGGCAAGTGTCCTTGAACATATCGATCCTGCTTTTAAAGTAAATGTTTTGTTTGCAAAACTGCATGCTGTGTCAATTTGATGGGAAATCCTATGATAGGAGATTTACTAGATTTGTTTGACCACCCTTTTTCACCTGAAATTCATGGTAGAGAGTTGGGATGGGCTTTTTTACCTTTTTGCTTTGCTTAATTAATTGGGATGGGAAAACAACACTACACATTTAATTATGCATTGATGAGATTGCGGTTAATATGAACTGGTTAATATGATATGGTAATGGGTGATCTAAGCAAGCCTGGTATGCGGGTGGGTTGGATGTTATGGTTGGTTGCTTGCTTTAGATCTAAGGATTGGTTCATGCGAGAATAAGCCAGGACTACAGTGCCACCACGAGACCAAGTATGGGTGCGGCGTAGGTAAATAATTAGGGTTTTGCTAGTGCTATTTGGACCATTAAGGATGCTCGGGTAAGGGGTAGTCGATTTGGGTTTGTTGATGATTGGTGAGACTACCCTGGGATCTGAATGTCTCAAGAGGGGGCCCTTGGTTGAAGATGTGCTCCATGGGAGACATCACCACCGGTGAAACCTCAGTGGGGTCTAAATAGGCTAGTAATACCTTTGTAAAGGCTATTTTGTGATCTCTTGGCCATACATCAAAGGAAGTGTAATGGGCATAATTGAGGTTTTCTTTAGTCGCCGACGGGTGATGAAATCACAAACACATGGGTAAAGTGGTACAAACTCTGCAGGGTCTAATAAAACTATCATGATAGTCGTGCTCCCGGTTATGAGCACCTGGAAAACTTCCACGATTAGAGGATTTTGGTATTGGGATGGTTTGGTAATGGTTAAGTCACCAACTCACGGTGCGAGAGTTGCCATCCGAGTTATGTAAGGAGTTTGAATGGTTGAACCTCGGATTTGTGAATGAGATGGGGATAATGGAGTTAAATCCGACCTTGGAGCAAGAAATTCGAGAAGGACAGACAAAGGATGAGGAAATCCAAGAAATCAAAGAAAGGACCCAAGAAGGGAGAGAATTCAGATTCGATGAGGATCAACGTGGTACCCTATGGCTTGGAAAAAGAATTGTTGTGCCCGATGTGAAGCATATTCAGGAGACAATATTAAAAGAGGCACATGACTTGCCATACTCAATTCACCCCAGTTGTACGAAAATGTACAAAGACTTGAAGACATATTATTGGTGGGATAGCATGAAGAAGAACATAGCTGAATACGTAGCCTTATGTGATGTGTGCCAACAAGTCAAGGCGGAACATCAAAAGCCAGCTAGATTATTACAACCATTGAAAATTCCGTAGTGGAAGTGGGAAGAGATTGGTATGGACTTTATAGTTAGATTGCCACGTACCCAGTCCAGTTATGATTCAATTTGGGTAATTGTGGATTGGTTGACCAAATCAGCTCATTTCATCCCTGTGAAGACCAAGTATATAGCAGCACAATTGATCGAAATATACATGGAGCATATTGTGTGTCGACATAGAGTTCCAAAGAAGATAGTCTCAGATAGAGGTTCTCAATTTACCTCCAGGTTTTGGAAAAAATTGCATGAAGCATTGAGTACAAGGTTGAATTTTAGTTTAGCATATCACCCTCAAACGGATGGACAAACCAAGAGGACCAATCTGATTTTAGAAGATATGTTAAGGGCTTGTGCCTTGAAGCATGGGAAAAGTTGGGACAAGAGCTTGCCATATGCGGAATTTTCATATAACAATAGTTATCAAGCAAGCTTGAAAATGTCACCTTATGAAGCATTGTATGGAAGGAAATGTAGAACACCTTTGTTCTGGAAGGAGACAGGAGAAACTCAAGTATTTGGTCTGGATATGTTGCTAAAAGCTGAAAAACAAGTCTAGTTTATTCGTGAAAATTTGAGGGCTGCTCAATCAAGGCAAAAAGGCTATGCGGACAATAGGAGAAGGAAACTAGCCTTTGAAGTGGGAGACTTCGTTTACCTCAAGGTGTCACCAATGATAGGTCATAAGAGGTTTACCATAAGAGGCAAGTTAGCACCTCGCTATATTGGGCCATTCAAGATTGTGGACAAACGAGGGGAAGTAGCCTATAAATTGGAGATGCCACCTCACTTATCGAATGTTCATGATGTGTTTCATGTTTCCCAGCTCAAGAAGTGCTTGAGAGTACCGGGAGAACAAGTGCCAATGGAAGAATTGGAATTAGAGATGGATTTGACTTATGCCGAACAACCGGTCAAAATATTGGAAACCAAGGAGAGGGTCATAAGAAACAAGGTTATCAGGTGGTGTAAAGTTCAATGGAAACACCACACAGAATCGGAAGCAACATGGGAGTTGGAAGAAGAAATCAAGAAGGAATTTCCCTATCTCTTCTCTTCCGCATCGAATCTCGAGGGCGAGATTCATTATAAGGATGGTAGGTTTGTAACACCATCATTTTCATGCATCATGCCCTGCATCCATTATTAAACATGTTTAATATTGATCCACATAAAAAGGAACAAGTTTAAAATTAATTAGAAACAAAATCACACTTAAAAATTCTGGAAAGTGCGGACTAGTCCAATTTTGGTGCGGACTAGTCTGATTTCTCTTTGACCTCGCTCGGACTTGTCTGTTTTGCTGCGGACTAGTCTGTTTTTCCCTCTTGACACTTTTGTACTTGTCCGGCCCATAACGGACTAGTCCGGTGTTCCAAATTGTTTGAAAATTTGCTAAGTCCCTGGACTTGTCCGGACTAGTCCGGAGTTCGAGCGGACTTGTCCGTTTTCCCTCTGACTAAAGTCGGACTTGTCTGATTTTTTGCCAGACTTGTCTGTTTTTCCCCTCTGGATAAGTTCGGACTTGTCCGATGTCCAGTCCGGACTTGTCCGATTTCTCTCTGTCCAACTTTGGACTAGTCTGACCATTTTCGGACTTGTCCGATAAATCGCGACTCCGAATTGATCTTGTGTTTCACGACTTGTTTCCTGGGTTTTACATTAAGTGGGCCTAGGGACGTCGTGCTAACTCTTTTAGAGCCCATATGGGACTCCAAACTGACCTCTACTCATCTCAAACTCGAAATCCATCTAACCCTAGCGTCCACCTCTATATAAACAACCCCACCCCTTGGCTTGATATCTATTTGCCACTTTTCCACCCCACCCAAATCCTAGCTCATGAGTATCCGCTACCAAGGTGGGAGAAGGATATCAAGAGCAATAAGAAGAAGAGGATGAAATGAAAGAGGATCAAGATCTCCACCAAGTTCGCGTTCTTCATCAACGATTCACCATCAAGTTCTTCATCAACCCTAGATCATCAAGATCCAAGTGTTGTCTCCAGGATCCTTGATCCATTGGAGTTCTAAACACCTGGTATAACTTATAATTCCTTTTCCTTACGTGAATTCAACCCCAAATCTCTGAATTCACGTCGATCTAGAAAATCCTAATCGGTTGTTCCTGCACAGTGCGGACTAGTTCGGCCTCCTGCGGACTTGTCCGATCTTTGCAATCTATTTCCTATTGAATTAGAACTAAATTGTTTCGAATCAAATCCAAACCTGCATAAAATTGTTAAAATCTATTAGAACTAGTTAGTGTTCATTAACAACTCATTAACAAGTTCCACCTTGCATTTGCATTAGTCATGCATATTATGTCATATTGAGTAAGATATGTGCACTCTTTTATTGTGTTTCTTGTCTTGTATGTTATTGTGCGGATTAGACGGATTTGCACTAGAGAGTGCCGCGGAGGATCTCTAGCACTAGGGGTTTGAAGCCTTTTATCCTAATCAATCTAAAGAGCAAGGCAATTGTCCTTGAACATAATGATCCTGTTTTTAAAGTAAATGTTTTGTTTGCAAAACTGCATGTTGTGTCAATTTGATGGGAAATCTTATGATAGGAAGTTTACTACATTTGTTTGACCACCCTTATCACCTGGAATTCATGGTAGAGAGTTGGGATGGGCTTTTTACCTTTTTGCTTTGCTTAATTAATTGGGATTGGAAAATAAAACTACACATTTAATTATGCATTGATGAGATTATGGTTAATATAAACGGGTTAATATGATATGATAATGGGTTATCTAAGCAAGTATGGTATGCGGATGGGTTGGATGTTATGGTGGGTTGCTTGCTTTAGATCTAAGGACCGGTTCATGCGAGATAAGCCAGGACTACAGTGCCACCACGAGGTCAAGTATGGGGTGCGGTGTAGCTAAATAATTAGGGTTTTGCTAGTGCAGTTTGTACCATTAAGGATGCTCGGGGAAGGGGTAGTCGGATTTGGGTTTGTTGATGATTGGTGAGACTACCCTGGGATCCGAATGGCTCAAGAGGGGGCCATTGGTTGAAGATGTGCTCCGTGAGAGACATCGCCACTGGTGAAACCTCAGTGGGGTCTAAATAGGCTAGTAATACCTTTGTAAAGGCTATTTTGTGATCTCTTGGCCATACACCAAAGGAAGTGTAATGGGCATAATTGAGGTTTTCTTTAGTCGCCGACGGGTGATGAAATCACAAACACATGGGTAAAGTGGTACAAACTCTGCAGGGTCTAATAAAACTATCATGATAGTCGTGCTCCCGGTTATGAGCACCTGGAAAACTTCCACGGTTAGAGGATTTTGGTATTGGGATGGTTTGGTAATGGTTATGGTTTGATACTCGTTATGAATGGTAACATGGTTTATGGTTATGGATTGGTTTATGAAAATGGATATGGTTAATGGTAATGGTGAAATCTGGTATACGAATGATGGTATTGGAATATGGACTTGTACTATGTTAATAATTATGGTTTATGATAGGTTTACTTCACATACACATAATATAATTTTTTTCAAATGTTTTAATGTACTTTTCAGCACTTAGCCATTATTATTGTCGTCATTTGAATCAACTACATGTCATACTTTCCACACTTGCTGAGTACGTCATGTACTCACTCTTGCAATTCCCCCACCAACAGTTGCAGGTAAGGATTGGGAGTTTAACGATGACAATGAGGAGTTCTAGGCCGTGTCTGCCGTCAACTTTTCCTGTGGTGTTGCTTGGAGCGCTATACCCTATTGCTTATGTTGCTTAGATGTTTAGTTTGCTTAAATAGTTATTTCTGCTGCATTAGTTGAAACTTGTCATTAATATTCATTAGAGCTTGTATTCGAGGATATTATGAATTCTGTAATAAAAGTACTTATTTGATAATTTGGTTGTGGTAATTGTCTGTATATCATTTGTGATGGACTTGTGTATGTGTGTTGAACATCCTGGGCACACATATACGGCACTTGGTTCATTTTCGGAACCGGGTGTCACACCCAGGTGAACCGTTGTCATGATGGGAGGTTGGAAACCCGAGAGCGGCGGCCTGACAAGGCACACGGAACCGATACGGTTTTCACATTGGGAACCGGCGACCTTCAATTGTGTGAGATCCACACGCGAAGATCTCACCTGTCGCGTTCAAAAGAAGCCACGCAGCAGTATTTTAACAACGAACTATCGCCCCAATGGCACATCAGGAGAGCTTTGAAGCTGCATCGTGAGAATCGGAGATGGCCCCACCTCTGGTAGAATAACTTAACCCGAAGTGTTTCTCATGGAGGTGGGCCCGGGGGCCACTATCGGTGCCCTGCGTACCGGGTACCCCATGATACTACAAGAAAAGCTAAGTAGTTCCACTTGTACAAGTTAAAGACCTCTGAAGGCCACACGTGCTACACAATACTAAACATGCCTCCCTCGTTTGGGTAGCTCTGGCACTGACACGTATAACACAAGGCCGGACCTAACTCCCTTCATAGGGAAGCTCCGGTCTTGCCGTGTGTCCAGTGACCCCGAACCTAACCCCCAGTGGAGGGAAGCTCTAGTACTGCCACGTGTATAGAGGCTTCGGACCTGCCTCCCCACGATGGGAAGCTCCAGAGCTACCACGTGTCAAACCTCCAGAGCTAGGACTTCAACGGAAGACAGAGAGATCTCAAACGGCTCGGACTTTTAAGGGATAGTTAAAGCAATAGTTACAAGACCTGATTGCGTGTCATTAATGCAATATTAATAACACATGATCAGTGGACTATTAATAGGGGTAACGTCATCATTAAGGCGTGTTATTACCCTATTAACCACACTTAATATTCACTGACCGTGTATTAGATAGTTAACTACGTCAGGGCCACATGTTGGGCCAGGCAAGTGATGTAGCGGTCAGTCCTTAGACTATAAAAGGGTTGCGCCGCACAATACATAGACAAGCAAGCACACATGCTTACAAGCGCCACACATATTCATACATACAACACACAATCTGTGGAGTCGGGTGTTACGCTCAGGCGGCCCGAACCACGTAAAACCCCTCGTGTCATCATCTTGCTCATAATATCACTTGCGCCCCAAACAATCAAGAACCTCCCCGGGCTATGATCTAGTAGTACAGGGGGAAGTGTCGATAGCACACTTCGACACTGGTGATGCAACGTAGTGGAAAAATTTTGATATTCGGTATCCAGAATTTGCAAAGGAAGTCATAAATGTAAGGTTTTCCTTAAGTACAGACGGATTGAATCCGTTTGGTGGAAAAAGGAGCATACATAGCCATGTGCTATGTGTTCTTGGAACCTCTAATGGAAGATATGGCGGTATTGTGGAATGAAAGGGTACGTGCATAGGATGAGCACAAGTGGGAGTATTTCACGCTAAGAGCAATGATATCCGTTACCATGCATGATTATCCCGGATTGTTTACGTTATCAGGACAAATGAATGGGATGAAAGGTTGTGTAAGGTGCGTGGATAGAACTGGATTTCTATACCTCACTTCATCCAGAAAGATGGTGTATATGAGACACCGACGGTTCTTGACAGATGCACACAAGTATAGGAAGATGAAAGAATAAATTGATGACAAAATCGAAAAAAAATATTGCACCAAAACCTTACAGTGGAAAACTCGTGTTCGAAATGGTCAAGAACATTCATATTTCTTTCGGTAAGGGCAAAAAATGTAAATGAACAAAGAGAAAGAAAAGTACATCTTCGGGTGATACAACTGACATGGCTTTCAAGAAACAATCAATTTTTTTCAAGTATCTTTCGTATTGGAAGAATCTGGAATTTTGCCATAGTATTGATTTGATGCACGTTACAAAGAATGTATTTGACAGCATGATTGGGACCTTGTTAGACATGCCGAGGAAAACAAAGGACGGATTAAATTCACGTATGTACCTAGTAAATCTTGACATGAGACCAGAGCTTCATCCAGTAGAAAAGGCGAACGGAAAGCATTACCTTCCCCAGCCAGCTACAACTTGACACTAGAAGAGAAAAAAAGCAATTTGCGAATGCTTGTGTGGGATCAAAGTGCCCACGAGTTTCTCATCCAATATCCACAAACTAGTCTCGATGAAAGACTTGTCTTTATCCGGCTATAATTCTCACGACTGTCATATGATGATGATAGTGTTCCTTGCCATTGCAATAAGAGTCATCAAACCTGAGCATTTAAAAGTTGTCATCACACGTTTGTGTTACTTCTTCAATGCAGTATTGCAAAAGGTGATAGCACGTGAAGATTTAGACTATCTGAAGACATACATCATCGAGACTATGTGCAAGCTTGAGATGTGTTTCCCACCATATTTTTTGATATGCATGTACACCTAATCATACATCTTGTTGATCAGATAAAAGCATTGGGGCCACTATATTTACATCATATGTTTTCGTTGGAGAGATATTTAGGAGTATTAAAAGGTTATGTGCGGAACCGTGCTCACCCAGAGGGTTCAATTATGGAAGGATACACCACTGAAGAAGTGATTGAGGGTTGCACTGATTACATCAAAGTTGGAAAACTGATTGGTACCAGTACATGAGGGTAGACTACGTGGGAAAGGAAAAGCGAGTAAGAAAACTTTTATCGTTCAAGATTACAAGAATGTACACCGTGCACATTTTGGTGTACTACAACAGCTCGCAATAGTTGAGTCGTACATCGAGGAACACCAAATTTGGCTTCACGAAAAAAACCAAGACCGCCTAGAAGACTGGATCATGAAAGAGCACATAAGGTGTTTCACTGAATGGTTAATGGACAAAAATATACCATACGGAAACTCTATAGAAGAGGCAACAATGAAGAAGTTAGCTTCTAGCCCATCTTCTTTGGTGACATCATGGCAAGCATATGACATCAATGGTTACACATTTTACACTAAAGAAAAAGACGGTAAGAGTGTTGCACAAAATAGTGGTGTTCGTATCCAGGCTTATGATTCACAAGGGCAGAAGACCACATACTTCGGGTTCATAGAGGAAATATGGGAACTCGATTATGGCAAAAGAATGGTAATGGCCGTATTTAAATGCCGATGGGTCAAACATCCTGATGGTGTGAAAAGTGGACAATTACGGGCTGACACTGGTAGACTTGAATAAAGTGGGTTATAAAGATGACATGTGGGTTCTCGTCGATCGTGTTGCACAAGTTTTTTATGTACAAGGTCCAGAAACTGAGAAGATGCACGTAGTTATTTCTGGAAAGCAAAATATTGTTGGGGTTGAGAATGTGGGAGATAATGAAGAGAAATATAATCAGTATGAAGAGATGTACCTTTTCACCGAACTAGAAAACATCAAGCGCGTAGAGTGAAGCATTAAAAGGATTTGAAACCCTATATGCGAGAAGATTTCAATGCTGGAAAAAATGTATGATATATATTGTATATATTTATATCCTCTGAAATCTACTTAGAATAATGCTCTATCTTAGCTTTAGATAGCATGTTTTGAACATTATTAAATTCATCTTCTGTAGAGAAGACTAATTTGGACAACTGATACTTTTCGGCTTGTTGACTATCATATTTATCACCTTCACATGTTCCATAAGTTATCTAATTGTATGTGTATATAAATTTCTTCTGACCTATGATGATCAAGCTTGCCTTCCAACAGCTTGGTTCCAAACAACATCTAGAAGAAAAACTCTTGAAGCTCCTGTCAAGCTAATCCCTTCACAACAAGCTCTTGTAGAGGCAAGTAACACCCGGGACTCATCATTTGGATTGTTAAAAGCTTCAATTTAAGTCTGACGATACTTCCCATCCATTTGAGGGCTTGTTTGGATAGGAGTGGATCCACTTCAATATAAGTGGATTGAGGAGAAAATTAGTTCATTCTTCACTCCAATCCACTTCAATACAATTAGATTGAGTACACCCAAACAAGTCTTGAAAGATTTATTTCTCTTCTCTCTATTTTAAAAACTTACGATGCTACATTATCAGTTCTAATGGTTGAATATATTGACTACAAATTAGTACCATCTCTCTTAGTGCTTCACACAAGCGACGAAGCGAACAACTTCAATCAAAAATCATGTTTTTACCCTTTTCATAGGAATTTGACCTTAATCTTTCAAGCATATATTTATCAATAAGTGAAGCTTTCTCATCAGACATGTTAATGGAAGTTACAAGTGAAGGGTGTGTTGAAGCTAATGAAATCTCAACGGGCTGAAGACAAAGAGATGTTGCATATGAGTCAAAATGTCTAGTTTAGACAACATAAAGCTATGATGGCAGCCTTCAACAACATTGTCGACTGTTGGAGTCGGCAGATCCCCTGACACTACGAAAGTGTTGAAGGAGTTTGTGGTTCGGTTTGGGCGCGCGGAGACTCAAGAAGGTGAAACGCGATTGGACACGAATGACGCGGTGGTTTACGTGGTTCGGGCCGCCTGAGCGTAATACCCTACTCCACGGGTGTGTGTGTGTTGTATTAACTTGTGAGCTTCCGAGTGTTCGAGAGTTCTCCCCCCGTGTATCGTCGATTTGTCCTTTTATAGCACAAGGACAAACCGTTACAAGTCAGCCTGGTCCGACATGTGGCCCTGGCGGTTACTAGTATTGATACACGAGATTAATTGTTGTTAATAACCCTGTAACGGCTCCGACAGTGCCGTTACAGGTGTTAAGATCGTCCGATTAAGTGTCATTAATGCGGAATTAATGATAATTAATCGGGTCTTGGAGTCTGCAGCTGTCCTTAGGAGATCCGGAGCCGTTACAACGTCTCCCGGGGGTTTGAAGCGGCTAGCTCCGACGTATGGACACGTGGCAGCTCCGGAGCTTGCTTGGGGGAAGTGGGAAGCTCCGGGGTGGCCTGGCACGTGTCAGGTCCGGAGCTTCTCTCGGTCAGGGGTTACCTCCGGAGGTGCCGTTTCAGTACCTAGCCCGGAGCTTCACCCTTGCGGGTAATAGCTCTGGTCTGACAGTACACGTGGCAACCTAGGGGCTAACCATGTTGGAGAAGCAGGTCCAGTTACGTCTGGCAAGTGGGCCCCCGAGGGTCTTCAATTCGAGTAGATGTCCTTCCCTTGAGATCTTTGTAACCTCAGGGGGTGTATGGTTTTTAGGGTACCGACAGTGGCCCCCTGGACCTACCTCCGGGGAAGGCCAACGGGATGAAGTCATTCCGCCGGAGGTGGGTCCATACTTACGACTCTTGAACTGGGTCTTCAAGGGTCTTCGGAGGTGCCTTTGGCGGAGCTTTATGGTTAAGTCCCGACGCGTGGCGCACCTCAGGCGGCAGATAAGATCTTTGACGTGCGGATCTCTCGCAATTGAAGGTCGCCGGTTCCCGATACAAAAACCGTATCGGTTCCGCGCGCCTTGTCAGTCCGCCGCCTTTGGGTTTCCCGCCTCGTGATGACAACTGTTCGCCTGGGTAAGAACCTCGACTTGATCGTCAGGGTGGTCCCGGGCCCTCTTGTCATCGGCAGGGTTGAATTCTTGAGTAGTATCCTTGACTCCACTGCAGTTTCCATCCAAGCGTTGCAAGGGCTTACTTAAGAAGGAAAGCGCACCGTCGGGAGTTCTTTACGCTTTCCATCTGTTCTTGCGCTCAAACTCCCAACTCGTGCTTTGCTCCTCTTCTCTTGCCTAGCTGTGCTGCGATGGAGTTGGGTCTGCGTGAGAGTCGGTTGAGGACGGAGAGCGATCTGAAGAAGGTCCGAGCCCTCATGGGGTGGTCGTCGGACTTCTTCAACCGTTCGGTCCGTGCCGGCGGAGAGCTTCCCTTTAAAAAGGAGCGCTCCGGCGAGATGGTGTACTTTTCATCGTACGCCATGGTGGGGCTGATCCCACCGTTTTCTTCCTTCTTCTTGATGCTGCTGGACTTCTATGGTCTGCAGCTATACCACCTTGGCCCTCACTCCATCCTCCTTGTGTCCATCTTTGTACACTTCTGCGAGATGTGGGTGGGCATCCCTCCCTGCATCGAGCTCTTCTGAACCTTCTTCACCGTCCAAACCACCGGCCGAAGCGACGAGTACCTTGGCTTCTACTACTTTGTGAAGCGCAAGAAGTGCCCGTTCAAGTACCTCCGGTCATTCCCTTCCGGGAAGTGGGATGACTGGAAGAAAGATTGGGTAGTCGTCCGGGTGGAGGAGCATGAGCGGTTGGAGCTGCCAGACGGTCTGCCCGGCATTGACACGTCGGTGTGGAGCGAAGTTCCGGTGCTGGCGGCAGCTTTCGACCCCGTCCTGTCCAGGATCCGCCAATGTGTGGAGGGAGGATTGACTCCCCAGGCGGTGTTCTGCAACTTCTTGTCCAACAGGTGGGCGCCGCTGAAGAGGAGGGAGAAGCTCGCCTGGGCCCTCAACAGCGTGATGGACGAGGACCGGGTTGAGACCGGGTTGAAGTCCAGCATGGTGGGGAAGTCCTTGGAGTTTCACCTCAAGAAATTCCAGCACGGCATCGATGTCGACGGAGAGTACTTAACTCCGCCGCCGGCTTTCCTCCCCCTGAACGTGGAAGTTGAGTTCAGCAGGGAGCTCCGGCGGAAGATGCCCGCGCTTGACGACCTTGGCGTCGTCGAGAGAAGATCAACTGCCCGGTTGGCGATCCCCGGGTTGTCCGAAGGCGGCTCCGCCCCTGTCCCTCAGCCAAGAGCTGAGGTCATTGGCAAGGGCAAGGAACTGGCGGAGGAGCCGGAGAGCCGGAAGAGGAAGCTGCGACATGCTGACGGAAGGTCCGTCGGGCTTGCTACCTCTCCCCCGGTTCCCCGTCCTCAGGAAGGAAGATCCTCCGTCGCCGTGGCAGCTGTCCCCGTGGTGGGGTCTTTTCGGAGTGCTACTGTTCCGGCAGTGGGATCCTCCCGGAGTGCGACTGTCCCCGTGATGGATCCCTCCGGAGGTGCCAGTTCCGGGCAGGCGACTCCGGCACGTGAAGCGGTGAGGGCCTCCAGGTCCAGGAGTTCCTCCCGATCAAGGAGAGCTCCGACCCGGGAAACGCCCGCGGCCACGGCAAGTCTTGAGAGTCCTCCAGGAGCTCCTACACCGACCGTGGCCAGCCCGGAACGTCCGGGAAAGAGGTTCCGCGCAAGCTGGTGCGTGAGCCTCCCAAGGTAATTTTTCTTTCTTACCTCGATTAACTTTTAATTGTAGCATCTATTTGCTCAATTTCTTCGTTCTTTATCTGCAGCGTTCCCAAGAAGGGGAGTGAAGCTCCGCCCTCAGCCACAGTGTCTGAGGCCGCGGGGGCTTCTGCTCCAGCTCCGGTGCCGCCCCAAGCGGAGGCTGCGACAGCTCCGGCGCCGGCTGTCGTCGTCATGGACCTCGACTCGTCTCCAGAGGTTCCCGTGGTAGCGCCGGACCACGGGATTGAAGATGCGCCAGCGGCACCCGTTCCGGAGGTTGAAGCTCCGGGTCCTGGTGCTGCAGAAGTAGAAGCTCCGGCTGTTGAGTCGGAGGAAGTAGCGGTCCCGGCTTCAGAGCCGGAAAGTGCTGAAGCCCCGGCGGTTGAGCCGGAGGTAGCTGAAGCCCCGGCATGCGAGCCGGAAGTTGAAGTGGTTCTGGCAGTTGAGCCGGTTACTTCCGAAGCTCCGGTCGCAGAGCCGGTAATTATTGGAGCACCGGCTGCAGAGCCGGTGATTGTGGAGGTGCCGGCCGCAGAGCCGGTGATTGCTGGAGCGCCGGCCGTAGAGCCGGTGGTCGAAGAGGCGAGGGAGCTTGAGCCTCCCTCAGAAGAAGTGTCCCGGCCGGAGTCAGTGGAGGCGACGACGTCGATGGTACTCGTGGCGGAGCCAGAGTGCCTGAACGAAGTCGCCGGCCCCCAGCCTGAGGGGGCAAATGAAGACTTGGTGGCGGGACCTTCTTCGGTGGCGACTGAGGCCATCCCGGAGGAGTACCCTAGTGCTTTGGAAGCTCGTGGTTCCACTCTCGTAGAGTGGGACCCAATTTTTGTAAGTGAAGACCCGCTGGAACCAGCGGAGGAGACCCCAGAAGGTCCGGAGCCTATCTCGCTGTCGATGTCCATCGACAACGCTTGCTCCAGTCTACGTCAAGTCCAACTAGCCTTCTTCCACGACAGCAAGGCTCTTGAAGAGGAGCGCCAAACCCTTAGGAGGTGGCGTAATCGACTCCAATTCGAGACCAAGCTGGCGCAGTCGAGGATTGCGGATGACAAGGAATGGATCAGGCGGGAGAAAGTCCGCCTGGAGCTCTGGGGTGAGCTGCTGGACGAGAGGGAGAGCATGACTCACGCCCTCGATGCTCAATCCCGGGAGTTCCATGACCAAGCTAAGGCTGCTAATGACGCGGCCAACGCTCGGTTCGATCAACTCGAGGCCATCAGCACCGCACTCATCAAGCGCCGAGAGGCACTTGAGGGAAGGGAAAAGCGGCTCGAGGATGAGGAGCAAAAACTCCTGGAGCTGCGGGATGACGTCTTGCGACGGGAGGAGGAGCTCGCCGAGAAAACAGCTCTGGCGGACAAGGGCCTCGAGGAGCGCACTAAAAAATTGGAAGAGCGCTGCCTCAAGGAGGAGGAGAAGACTTGGGTGCGGGGGCAGGAACTCTACGAGTACGAGTGTGCCCTCGTCGCCCGGGAGAAGAAAATAGAGGCTAGGGAGAAAGACCTGGTCGACCGCCGGAACAAGATCCACCTCCGGGAGGAGGAGCTCGGAAGACTTGAGAAGCGGGTTGCTGCGAAGATTCACCAAAACGCCAAAGAAGTTGAGCGTCTCTCCCGCGAGAATTCGGAGCTGGCGGCGGCCCGGAGATCCCTGGAAGAGATGAAGGGCCTGAGGAAGACGGACTCCCTGCAAATTTGGGAGTTCCTGAGCAAGGCCGACGATGCGCTGGCGCCGATGGGTTTCAGCCCCGTGCTCCCGGATGATCCGGAGCCGGAGCCGGACCTTGCGCTGCAAGCGTTGAGCGCTGCGGGCAGCAAGCTCTCCAAAGTGGGCGACGTCATCGCGGACCAGCTGGAAGTCGAGGGGCAATCCCTGGCTAGGAACGTCACAGAGTATGTGTTGACGTGCTACACTAGCCGGAACCCTCGATTCCCTCTGGACCCGGTGCTTGAAGGCCCCGTCGAAGGAGAAGGCGAAGCTACCCGAGCCAACGTGTCGGAGGTCGCTCAGAAGGTCGCCGAGTTCTTCCATAGGGTCTAGGACTGTCTCTCTTAGCCTTTACTTGTACCTTCTCTTCTTCCTCAATTTTGTAATCTCTTGTCTCCAGATGTAATCTCTGGTCTTCAAATGAAATGAAATCCTCACTTTTTTGCGAATTTCATTTTTTCGTCTTCAACATCTTTATCTTCACTTGGCCCCCTGGTAGATGTGCACAATTTGACTGTGGACATGTACCAAAAGGATGTTGAGTTTTGTTGAAGACAAATTTGCTTCGAACTCGCATAATTTAGGTCCGAAGTTTTCGATAGTGAAGGTCCCTTGAAGTCGTCGGAGCTTAGAAGCTCCGGCACAGTCCATCGCCGGAGCTTAGTAGCTCCGGCAATAGCCTCTACCAACACGTTGAGCGTCGATAGTTAATACTCCAAGGTGTCGGAGCTTAGTAGCTCCGGCGATGACCCTTGCCACACTTGGTTTGCTGGCAACAGACTCCAGTGATGGGGTCTTCTCACCATCTTTTAGTTAACGCCGACGGTTGACGCTCTGGTGGGAGTCGGAGCTTGGTTAGCTCCGGTTTTTCTCCCTCAACTTTGGTTCATTTTTCCTGCACACTTAAGCCAAGAAAAACAGTAAAATTCGTTCCTTATCTATAACTTCATCGCGGCTTACGGTTCTCAAGAGAATTTTAAGTTGAACACGATTTTTAGTACGATTGGATGAATTGTCTTTTCTTTTAGATCCAATTGTCCATGGACCCACCTTACTTTGGCCTGCCGGGATGTAGTTGAGTGGCGTACTTAGGGTGCTTGACCAGGCTAAGTCGATAGCGCACTCCGGCCCTAGAATGGCTTGGCGGCTTTCAGGCGAGTTGGCCACAGACGACATTTAAATCTAAAAAATCCGACAATTCAACTCAAATCGTACATAAACCGGTTAAACTAGAACTTCTTAAGAATTGCACGTTTCTGTTATAGACAAGAAAAAGAAAAATATCGAGCCTATGCAAAAATGAATGCACGTGGAGTCTATTTCACATGAAGATGTCTTTCATTATAGGTCCGGGGTACAGGGGAAACAAGTACACTCTTAGGGTACGGAACCAGGCTAAGTGTGTTTGGCTTCTCGTTTGACCCAGGGTAGTTAGCCACACTTCTAGTCCGGAGACTGTATCAAGTGTTGCATGAGCTTTTCAAACCTTTCGGGAAAGGTCCGGCTGCTCTCCCGGAGGAACTACCCGACTCTGTACAATAACTCTATAACATACATTTCAAGTTACTTAAGACTCACCTCCGTGGAATTAAGTGTAGAACTTACGGAGGTGCTCGATGTTCCAAGGATTTGGGAGAGGTGTCCCATCCTCAGTAGCCAAGCGAACGCTTCCGGGACGGGATACTTTGATCACTCGGAAGGGCCCTTCCCAGCCGGGGGAGAGTTTGTTTTGCCCTTCTCTGGATAGTATTCTCCGTAGCACCAGATCGCCTTCCTCGAGCTGTCGGTTGTGTACATGCCGCTGGTGATAACGCCGTAGATCTTGGCGGTATCGGGCATTCCGAACAGCTGCTTGGCACCTTCCCTCCTCAAGGAGGTCTAGGTCTTCGCGCCGGAGCTGGTCCTGCGCGGCTTCGTCGAAGGTCCGGACTCGGAGGGAACCCAAGGTGATTTCCGGAGGAAGGATCGCTTCTGCTCCGTACACCAGGAAGAAGGGTGTTTCTCCGGTTGCCCGACTTGGAGAAGTCCTGTTGGCCCGTAGAGTGGGCGGAAGCTCTTCGATCCAATTGGCTCCGTGCTTTTTCAAACGCTCATAAGTGCGCGTTTTGAGTCCTTTAAGGATCTCTGCGTTTGCTCTCTCGGCTTGTCCATTGCTGGCAGGATGAGCTACAGAAGCGTAGCAAACTTGTATGCCGAGGTCTTCGCAATATCCTTGAAATGCGGAGCTCGTGAACTGAGTCCCATAGTCAGTGATGATCTTATTTGGGACTCCGAATCTGCTCACGATAGATTGTAGAAAATTGATTGCAGATTGTTTGTTGATCGTCACAACAGGAGTAGCTTCCGGCCACTTGGTGAACTTGTCGATGGCGACGTACAGGAACTTGTAACCTCCGACGGCTCTTGGGAAGGGTCCCAAGATGTCCATCCCCCACACAGCGAAAGGCCATGTAGGAGGTATCATTTGTAAGGACTGAGCAGGTGTATGAATTTGCTTTGCATGAAATTGTCATGCTTTGCATTTCTTCACTAGCTCAGTAGCATCCTGGAGCGCTGTAGGCCAGTAGAAGCCGTGCCGAAAGGCTTTTCCGACCAGCGTGCGGGAAGATGCGTGGTTCCCACACTCACCTCCATGGATTTCTGCGAGGAGCTCGCAGCCTTCTTCCCTTGTGATGCACCGCATTAGGATGCCATTGGCACCGCGCCGGTAGAGATCCCCTTCTACCAACGTGTATCTTTTAGCCAATCTGACTACCCGGTCAGCGGATACATCATCGTCAGGAAGGATGTTGTCTTTCAAGTAGTTCCGGATCTCCGAGATCCATGCATCGGAACTGACTTGAGCATTTGAGTCTTGCGTGCTGGGTTGCTCGGAGCTTCCGGCAGCACCTACGACCCTTGATGGCTGCCATGGTAACAGGGCCATCGGGACCGTCAGCTTCGGGATGCTGATCTCGCCCCCTTCGTTCAGTTCGGTAGGCTGAACTGTGGGTTTTGACAACCTCCGGACAAAGGTTCCGTCAGGAGCCGGAGCTCCGGTTGACGCCTTGGTCGAGAGTTCGTCAGCTTCAGCGTTGTGAGCGCGCTGAACATGGTGAAGGTCTAGGACTTCGAAGTCCTTCTGAAGCCTCTGGACTTCAAGGAGGTAAGCAGCCAGCTGGAGATTATTGCAGGAGCATTCACCCTTCACCTGTTTGATGACAAGTTGTGAATCTCCTTTGACCAGCAACTGCTTGACACCATATGATAGTGCCACCTTTAATCCATAGATGAGTGCTTCGTACTCCGCCATGTTGTTGGTTGCCTTGAAGTCAAGGTGCACCATGTATTTCACCTTCTCCCCGGTTGGTGCGAGGAGAAGGATTCCAGCTCCGGCTCCCTGCTTCTGCATGGAGCCGTCGAAGTAAAGGGTCCAGTGAGGCTTAGTGAAGGCTGGAACTTGTGGTTCCGTCTTCTGCTCACTGGGACCCCCAGGGTTTAATGGAGAGGGAGTCCATTCTGCCACGAAATCTGCCAACGCTTGACTCTTGATTGCTTGTCTTGGAATGAATTCAAGGTCAAATTCAGCCAGTTCCGCTGCCCACTTTGCAATATTCCCAGTTGAATTGGGATTATGCAGGATCGCTCGAAGTGGATATGAGGTTACCACCGAGACTTTGTGAGCTTGGAAATAGTGTCGAAGCTTCCTTGAGGCAATAAGAACCGCATAAAGCAGCTTATGCACCTCTAGGTATCGAGTCTTGGCATCATGTAACACTTCACTGATGAAGTATACCGGGCGTTGAATGGTCCGGACCCTCCCGGAGGGGTCCGGAGCTTCCTCTTCATTGATCCGGACCCTCTCGGAGGGGTCCAGACTATCTTCGGGGACCTCCGGGTTCTGGGTGGAGGAACCCGGAGCTTCTTCAGGAATGACCTGGATCCTCTCGGAGGAATCAGGGTCCTCTGAAGTGGCTTCTTGTGGGTTCAAGTCTGGGAGCTGGGACCCAGACCCGCTTTCAGGAACCTCCGGACCCTCCCGAAGGGGTCTGGATTCCTGAGTATTGGGTAGTTCCGGTCTCTCCGCAACCAGGACCATACTGACGACTTCGTCAGCAGCTGAAATGTAAAGCAATAAAGGCTCACCGGGGTTCGGAGCTACCAAGACTGGTAGGGTGGTGAGGAACTGTTTCAGCTCCTGGAATGCCTTCTCTGCTTCTTCAGACCATTGGAATGGTCCGGACTTCCTCAGTAACTTGAAGAAGGGAAGTGCCCTTTCCGCCAGCCTTGAAATGAACCGGCTGAGGGCTGCTAGACATCCAGTTAATTTTTGGACGTCTTTGATGCGGGTTGGTGGCCGCATGTCTTCAATGGCTTTTATCTTCGCCGGATTAGCCTCTATGCCCCAATGACTTACCAGGAAACCAAGAAGCTTTCCGGAACTAACCCCGAAGACGCCCTTGTCTGGGTTTAGCTTCGTGTGGGTGGCCCGCAGCTTATCGAAGACAGCCTGCAAGGTGTCCAAGAGGGATTCCTTGTTTTTGACTTTGACCACGATGTCATCGACGTACACTTCCACTATGTCTCTGATGAGTTCTTCAAAAGTTTTGTACATAGCTCGTACAAAAGTTGAAGCTGCATTCTTGAGACCAAAAGGCATGGCTGTGTAACAATACAATCCATCCACTGTGATGAATGAAGTATGTTCTTCATCTTCCCTAGACATCCTGATTTGATGATATCCAGAATATGCGTCTAGAAAACACAGTAACTCACACCCGGAGGTGGAATCCACTATCTGATCTATTCTAGGTAGTGGGAATGGATCTTTTGGACATGCCTTATTCAGTGTGGTGTAGTCGATGCACATCCGAAGTTTCCCGCCGGCCTTAGGCACAACGACTGGGTTTGCCAGCCATTTTGGATGGTAGACTTCTCGGATGAATCCGGCTTCGAGCAACTTCTTCACTTCTTGTCGGATGAAGTTCTGTCGCTCTACAGATTGCTTCCGAGGTTTCTGATGCACGGGCCGAGCGTCGGGGTAAATCTTCAGATTGTGCTCAATCACTTCCCTGGGGATCCCAGGCATTTGTGACGGTTGCCAAGCAAACACGTCAACGTTAGCCCGGAGGAAAGTGATGAGCGCGAGTTCCTATTTGTCGTTCAAGCCACCCAATATGCGCGTAGTTTGAGTGACATCGGAACCAATTTGGACGACTTTGACGGGAATGTCGGTGTCGCCGCTTGGCTGCACACGAGGTGCAGAGGTCGAGCCTCGTTGACGAATGCTCGGAGGTTGTGGAGCTTGCTTCTGTCTGGAGTCCTCCTCTTGCGCTGTGGTGAGTGCGTGGAGTTCCTCCAGAGCAGTTACTCCGGCAGTGCGATCTCCGCGGATCCGGAGAACACCTACTGGTGTTGGCATCTTCAACACCAGGTATCCATAATGAGCAGCTGCCATGAATTTGTACAAGGCAGGTCTACCCAAGATGGCGTTGAATGGTAAGTTGATCTGAGCAACATCGAAGACCAACTTCTCGGTGCGATACTTCTCCCGGGTCCCGAAGGTAACGGGGAGAGTAATAGCTCCGAGTGGAGTGATGGCCCCCGGACCTACTCCGGAGAAAGGTCGAGAGGGCTGGAGGTCCGAAGGTCGGAGCTGAAGCTTAGTGAAAGCTTCAAAGCTGATGAGGTTAAGCCCCGAACCTCCGTCTACCAGGACATGATGGAGCTGGATGTTGTTGATGGTGGGAGATACCATCAGGGGTAATTGGCCAGCTCCGACCATGCTTTGAGGACAGTCCGAAGCATCAAAAGTGATGGGTGTGTCCATCCACTTTCGATGTGGCTCCGGTCTAGCTGTAGGAGCTACAGCAGCCATATCCCGTCGCATAGTCTTGATGACACGACGAGAAGTGATGTCCCATGACCCACCAAAGATGGTGTTCATGGTTTTTCGACGCTCGTTGTCAGAGACGTCGGAGTCATCGTCGACGGAGGTGTAGACGGCTTTCAGGACCTTTTTGGGGTCCTGAAACCCTAACTCCTCTTTAGCCGGAGCTTCATCGACCTTTTGTTTTCCCTCCCTTTGTCGGAAGGGAGACCCTTCCCGGCGCTTGTGGTAGCGTTCGGCAAGGTTTTGGACCTCCCGGCAGTCCTCCAGTCTGTGGCTGCTGGTTTTGTGAATGGGGCACCACATCTTGGATTTGCCACCGTCTTTAGAAGACGGTCGAGGTCGCTTCTCGGGGCGTGGCCCCCGGCCACCAGGAGTTGCAGTGGCTGCAACGTTGGATGTGCCGGCCGACGGCTTCTTCTTGCCGTTGGTCTTCTTTTTCTTCTTGCCACTCCCGGAGGTAGCGGCTTCTTCTTTGGAGGATTTTTTATGATCCTCCAAGGCTGGTTTGGAGTGCATTTCACGTCCCTCCGCAGCTCTGGCACATTTGTCAGCCAGGCTGAAGAGCTCCGTGACGCTGGTGATCTCTTTGATCGCCAGCTTCTCCAACATCTTCTTGTCTCGTACACCCTGTCTGAATGCCACAATGACAGAAGCGCTTGAGATAGAAGGGATTGTGTTACGTACCTGAGAGAATCTCTGGATGAATGACCGCAAAGATTCTCCTCCTTTTTGCACGACCGCAAAAAGGTCCAGTTCAGTGCCCGGACGGGTGTATGAACTCCCGAAATTGGCGGTGAACTGACGGCACAGCTCCTCCCAACTGTCGATAGAGTTGGGTGGAAGGCTCATAAACCAGGACCTGGCGGTCCCAGTTAAGGCCACTGGAAAGTAATTGGCCATTACGGCCTCGTTTCCTCCAGCTGCTAAGATCGCAGTGGAGTATATCTGTAGAAATTCTACGGGATTGACAGTCCCGTCGAATTTTTCCGGCAAGTGTGGCCGGAACTTCTGTGGCCATCTAACCATGCGCAGGTGCATGGCTAGGGCGGAACAGCCTCCTCCTACTCCTTCCAGAGTAGAAAGGTCTTGAGCATCTCGTCTTTCTCGAGCTCGCTCGATGTGGACACGGCCATCCTGTTGGCGGTATCGGCGATCAAGCTCCGCCCGGAGGTCATGTGTCGAAAGCCGAGATGCGGTATGGGCGCGTCGTGCCCCAGAGGGCAACGACGTCACTTGCTGTGACGCAGCTCGTCTCCGGTTGTTGGAGACATGTGGACCAAGTCTTCCCGACAACGTCCGTCGCTGCGACGGGGCCCGCCCTGAAGGAGGTGGACCCTGATTGTTGAGGCGTTCGGCCGCTGCTGCGACCAAATGCTCAACATCAGCCCTCCATTGCTCCATGGCACCTTGAGATGCATCCGGAGGTGGTGGTCGCTGGAGAAGAGCACGCGCTGCATGGAGCGCGTGTTCTGGGTTGTCACGACTTGGCGGCGCAGAATGTGACGCCGGTGCACCACCATGTTGTCCGGCATGTCTTGCCGGAGAAGATGGTGGTGGTGGGAGTGTGACTCCTACTGGCGATGAGGCTCCTGCCGGTGGCTGCATGTTGGAGGGATTTCCTCCGACAGCCTGAGCAGCAGGTTGCCCGTTGGATGATCCAGCCGCAGAATTCACCATTCTTGAAGATCTCAGGCGCCCCTACCTGGCGCGCCAACTGTCGACTGTTGGAGTCGGCAGATCCCCTGACACTACGAAAGTGTTGAAGGAGTTTGTGGTTCGGTTTGGGCGCGCGGAGACTCAAGAAGGTGAAACGCGATTGGACACGAATGACGCGGTGGTTTACGTGGTTCGGGCCGCCTGAGCGTAATACCCTACTCCACGGGTGAGTGTGTGTGTTGTATTAACTTGTGAGCTTCCGAGTGTTCGAGAGTTCTCCCCCCGTGTATCGTCGGTTTGTCCTTTTATAGCACAAGGACAAACCGTTACAAGTCAGCCTGGCCCGACATGTGGCCCTGGCGGTTACTAGTATTGATACACGAGATTAATTGTTGTTAATAACCCTGTAACGGCTCCGACAGTGCTGTTACAGGTGTTAAGATCGTCCGATTAAGTGTCATTAATGTGGAATTAATGATAATTAATCGGGTCTTGGAGTCTGCAGCTGTCCTTTGGAGATCCGGAGCCGTTACAACGTCTCCCGGGGGTTTGAAGCGGCTAGCTCCGACGTATGGACACGTGGCAGCTCCGGAGCTTGCTTGGGGGAAGTGGGAAGCTCCGGGGTGGCCTGGCACGTGTCAGGTCCGGAGCTTCTCTCGGTCAGGGGTTACCTCCGGAGGTGCCGTTTCAGTATCTAGCCCGGAGCTTCACCCTTGCAGGTAATAGCTCTGGTCTGACAGTACACGTGGCAACCTAGGGGCTAACCATGTTGGAGAAGCGGGTCCAGTTACGTCTGGCAAGTGGGCCCCCGAGGGTCTTCAATTCGAGTAGATGTCCTTCCCTTGAGATCTTTGTAACCTCAGGGGGTGTATGGTTTTTAGGATACCGACAAACATGAAAAGTGATTCCAAGGTTATGCTTGCATCAACCAAGGCATGTTGTGAGGGCATAACACTTGTTGGAGCATCACGGTTATGTTTGCCCCAACAAGTGTTATACCCTCACAACATGCCTTGGTTGATGCAAGCATAACCTTAATATCACTTTTCATGTTGTTGAAGGTTGCCATCATAGCTTCACACTGTCTAACCTGGACATTGCCACTCATATGTAGGATCTCTTTATCTTCATTCCAATTCAAATTCTGTTAGCTTCGGCACATCTTTTGCTTATAACTGCCATTAACATGTGTGATAAGGAAGCTTCACTTATTGATAAATATATGCTTGAAAGATTAAGGTTAAATCCCTATGAACGGGTAAAAACAAGATTTGTGATTGAAGTTGTTCGCTTCCTCGCTTGTGTGAAGCACTAAGAGAGTAGGTACTGATTTTTTGTCAATATATTTAGGCGTTAAAAATGAGAAAGTAGCATCTTACTAAGTTTTCAAATGGACAGGAGGGAAAGAAATCCTTCAAATGGATGGGAAAATCCTTACAAGGATTGTCAGGCTTTAATTGAGGCTTTCAACAATCCAAATGATGAGCCACGGGTGTTACTTGCATCTACAAGAGCTTGTTGTGCAGGGATTAGCTTGACAGGTGCTTATCAGCATCACAGATGGTTCTTAACTAACAAGCAGTCTGTGAAAACAATGACTTTCCCCAAGCGGTTCTTTAACAAAAACCGCTTGTGATGATTGAACCAGTATATACGCTTCTTAAACAATGACCGCCTGTGAAAATCATGTATTTACCCAGGTGGTGGTTAATCAATAACCCCCTGTGAAGTTGGCTAGAATACAAGCGGTTCTTAATTAATAGTCGCTTGAGAAAATCATTTATTTACACAGGCGGTTGTTTTTTTAAAATTCGCATGTGATGTTTTGTCATCACAGGCGGTTATCGTATCATTCGTCATCACAGTTGGGTTTTTTTATGGACCGCCTGTGTTTGTAAAATCGAGGCACCTTTGAAAATGCTTTATGTAGTAGTGCATTGAACTAGTCTTAGGGAGATGATGAGGTTCAACAACCATGTTCGGGAGGAATTATAGTTGAGTTGATCGAGAGGTCACGCAGCATGTTTGGGTCAAGAACAATCCATATGAAGGTATCGTGGACATTGTCCGAAGGTGTTTGCACGTGTTCAAGGAGTGCATGGACATGGCAACATGGTTCCACGGCATGATGAAGAGAATTGGACGTAAAGAATTGGTCGGAAAGGTCCAACCAGCTGGATTATGCCTCAAGTTACGGCTGAGGTGGTTATGGTTCGTTTATGGAAAGTTTTGAGTTTGTTTTGATTAGATTTCATGTGGGTCACGAAGTTTAGGTCTTTTCGGAATGTTTGGTACGTTCCTAAGGTGTTTGGAAGTCTTAATATTGCTTCTATCTGCGTATGGAAAAGTCTTGAGCAGTTATGGAAAGTTTCGGTTAAAACTGAGTAGGATTAGAATCCTAGTTTGGATTGGGTTGGACTTAGGGCTGGTTATAAAAGCAAGGCAGGCCAGAGCTCGTAGTGAGGCGACTTTGGGCTGTTCCTCTTGTGTTTTGATCAACAAAATTTGTAGGTTAAAGGAACTTTTGTGCCTTGTTCGTCCGACTTGTTTCAAACAAGTTTTTCTTATCGAGTTTCTGCATGACACTATGTTGCATTTGTGTTTTTATCATAACTCGAGTTTTACAGATTCAATTAACGTGGTTCTTTTTGGGTTGTATTCACGACTTGATTATCTATCATTATGTGAAAATTTCACGGTCATTGGATTTGTGGTTACTGATGTAACCGAGTTTCTTTGCAGTGTTGTAGATCTGTTTTTACTCGGGTAAAACAAATTAACCTTTGTTCGTTCTTTCGATCATAACTAGAGTTTTTCTTGACAGTTTTTCATAATTCTTGTTGTGAAATCTTTGTGACTTGATTCTTCACAATCTATACCACTTTTGTCATAGTTGAAAACGTTTAGATTAATCGCACATATTGTTTCTTGATCAGATTGTTTTTTTGTTGAGGGGTTTTTGTTGCTTCGGCTTTAAAAGTTTTAATCTACCATGCAGCCCCCCTCTAGTTG
The DNA here is from genome assembly GCA_036927565.1 of Tuctoria greenei. NCBI lineage: Eukaryota > Viridiplantae > Streptophyta > Magnoliopsida > Poales > Poaceae > Tuctoria > Tuctoria greenei. The sequence continues at coordinate 100,776,700 of JAYESD010000010.1, forward strand.
CTTTTCACGTGCTCTTCAATCCTACAACATGATCGAGAAAGTGACCGACCTTGAGTTTGTCAAGGTTGTTGAACATGCTGGTCTCAGGCCTCAGAAGCCCACAGCCTACAGTGTTCCTAATGCACTTGCTTCACCTGCAAGGGAACAAAGGTCAAAGCAAGCACATGAAGGCACAAGGGATCCAGCTGCTACCTCTGCTCCTCCACCCTCCAGAGAGTCCTCAAGTGGTGTTCTAAAGATGATTTATTCCATCTTTGCATCCTGCCTCAAAGTGGAAGTGAAGCAACATAAGGAAAGTTTGGCTAGGAAGAGGCACTAGAGATACATGAAGGACAATATAAAGGCTATTTGTGAGAAGTTTGACATTGAACTAGTGGGTTCTCCGTATATCTCCGAAGACTCAGCAGAGAACTTCATAGAGCTTCCACCTCTCACAGAACAGGAACTTGCTTCTTTTGAACTTGGCGGTGTCTTTGTTCCTCCTCCTTCTCAGCATGAGCATGAATCTGAAGATGAAGACGAGGACAAGACCGAGACCGAGAGCGAGAAAGGGAGTGACAGAGAGTAGCATCCCTCATTTTTTTCCTTTTTGGTGCCTTGATGCCAATTGGGGAGAGATTGAGACTAGTAATATATTTTGAGCCTTAAGGACTATTGATCATGGACATGTATCTTTTATGCTTTAAGTTTCAAACTCTTGTAATTTCTATTTGGATGATGCCTATTTTGTTTAATTTAGATGTGTGATGCTCATTATGGTATTTTTGTGATGGTTGTTCATTATAATTATTGTATTTTCAATCATGCACATCACAATATTTGCTCACACACACTCTATATGCACCCCACCATAAAGAGTGCATATATGTGAGAAATATTTTCTGTTCACATTTTTCATTCTCATATATGCACACTTTATGAAAATCAAATTTTTACTCTTGATTGTGAAATCTCAAATGGTTGTCATCAATCACCAAAAAGATGGAGGTTGAAAGTGCATCTAGACATACCCTTATGGGTTTTGGACGATTGATGACAAACAAACAAGATCCTAATGTGATTTGTTGAGATGAAAGCTGGTCTACGGAAAATAAAACTAATGGTGCACATAAAGGTGAAAAATGAGGAATGAGAAGGGAAGAACCCCAGTGAACAATGGAAGCGCAAATTAGTTGTTAATGTATAGGATGTGTGTGAGAGACACATCCCAAGAGCTCATAACTTTGCATAGAGGGTAAGAGCTAAAATCAACAAGTTAAGCAATTCACTAAAGCACCAGACAAGTCTGTTTGCCAGCAGACTTTGACTCTCTATTCTCGTACGGACAAGTCCGGAAACAGGCCAAACTAGTTCGGTTAACTTTTTGTTGTTTTGCATAGACAAGTCCCGAGATGCGGACCGGTCCGTCAACATAACACACACCTCACCTTGCACCGAACAAGTTCGTTTAATGTGGACTAGTCCGATTTAGTTACTGGAATCACAACAGACTAGTCTGGTCCTTTACGAAATAGTCTGATTCACTCACTGTAATTAGGGTTTCAGGTGTGTTGCGCATTTCACGCGCATATCACACATCACACCAGACTATTCCGGTCCCAAGAACGGACTAGTCCTGCCGTCAGGATTCCTAATGATAACTTTTTTTAATTGTCTATAAATAGGCGATCCACGACCCCATAAAAGAGAACAAATAACCCTAGTGCCGTCACATGTCCCAAGAGCACAAAAACACTCCTTCTCCACACATCTAAAGCCCTAAAAGGTTAAATCTTTTGGGAATCAAGATTTGGGAAAGGGAGATCGACGTCCACGCATTATCAAGCTCTTGGGGGTTTGACCTCTCATACACTCTCGCATCTCTTGTACATTTTTGAGTGTATTTGATTTGCCTTCTTGTTGTAATCTTGTAGGATCCCTTAGCTTGTGAGGTAGCCCCATTGACTCGTTGATTACCCTGTGATAGTGAAACTCAAGTCAGTCTTCGTGGTGACTTGAAGAGGTAAAGGGTTGGTTGAGACTCGAATCTGTGTGAGCACTTCAACGAGGACGTAGATCTATTTCCTGGGATCGAACCTCGCTAAAAATACTTTGTCTCGTGTGTTCTGGATCTCTATTTTTACAATCATCACTATCTAGGGAATAGACTTGATTATATTTGCAGCTTATATTAATTTTGTATTCCACATGCAAATTACTCATCCTAAACACTTTCTAAAGTTGTTAGGATAGTTTACTACATTCCGATGTTGTAATGTTCGAGAAAAACACAAAACTCAGTTAATTCTTTCGTAGGTGTAACTTGCACACCGGACTAGTCTGCATCTTACATCAGACAAGTCCGGCCTTCCTGTATTTGTTAATTATGTTAAGTATTGCAGGAAAAGTTTCAACGCCTATTGACCCCCTCTAGGACATATTCAGACACACCCCCAAGAGCTCAAGCCTTTGCGAAGAGAGTAAGGGCTAAAACATAATTGAAAACACAGCCAAGCACCAAACTAGTCCGATAATGGGCAGACTAGTTTGATTTCTCTCTGAGTAGAAAACGAACTAGTCTGATAATGTCCGGACTAGTCCGATATCTCTTTGGTGGTCAAACGGACAAGTCCACATGTGCGGACTAGTCCTTTCCTTCACATTTCACATGCACTGGACTAGTTGTATATTGGTTGGTCTAGTTCGATATGTCTCTCGTGCACAAACTGACAAGTCCTCTTCATCGGACTAGTCCTTTATCCTTCATGTTTCACCACCACCGGACTAGTCCGATATTGGCCAGACTAGTCCGATTTCTCTCTGGACACAAAACGGACTAGTACGATCCTTTTTGGACTAGTCCGGTACACTTATATAAATTAGGATTTCATAGTGTACTGCACAACTTCACGTATATCACACACAGCACACCGGACTAGTTTGATGTCCATAGTGGACTACTCCGGGCATCGAGATCAAAATGGTAACTTTTCAAATTGTCTATAAATAAGAGATCCACGACCCCATAACCACCAACCAAGAACCCTAGCTCCGTCACACATCCCAAGAGCAGAAAAACACTCCTCTCCACACTTCTAAGGCCCTAAAAGTTCATCCTTTTGGGATTTGAGATTTGGGAAAGGGAGAGCAATGTTCTACGCAATCTTGAGCTCTTGGGTTTCATCTCTCTCACACTCTTGTTGATTCTTGTACATCTTTTGAGTGTGTTTGATCAATACTCTTGCTGTAAACTTGTGGGAGCCCTCAGCTTGTGAGGTAGCAACATAAACTTGGTGATTACCCCATTGATAGTGGAGATCAAGTTGGTCTTTGTGGTGACTTGACGAGGGAAAGGGTTAGTTGAGATCCGGCTCTGTGTGAGCTCCTCAATGAGGACGTAGATCCCTTGTGTAGGATTGAACCTCGGTAAAAATCGTCGTGTCTTGTGCCTCTTTTTATTTCTTTCATATTCTCAACTAGCTAAGGCACAGATTAATAATTCTCTCATTTGGCTTTAATCTTGTGATTCTCGTGAAATTTGACTATCATATACACTTGTTAATCCATTAAATTAGATTTACATGTTATGCAGCATTACTAGTTCAAGAAAATACCAAAAAGATTTAGGTTTTTGCAAGTGTTGCAATAACACCATACTAGTTCGTACCCTACACCGACTACTTTAGCCTCCCTAAATTTGACAGATTTGCTTAGTGTTTTAGGAAAAAGTTTCAAAGGCCTATTCACCCCCCCTCTAGGCCACATTCAGGGTAGGGGTATAGGGGCACCTGTCGTCGTGGCTTGTGGAGACTTCTGAGCTTCTCGCCCTTTCATTTCTCTAGATATACTTTTGACAAATAGATCCTCTTTTAAATATTGCAATATTATCTTAATTAGGATATCTGAGCATTTAATGCAATTATCCTTAATGATTATATTAATATCATAAGAAAAACTTATTAGACTAGTGTCTTGAGCAATATGAGCCTCTTGAGATTGTCCATTAAGCTTGAGATTTCTGAAGCTTCAAACTGAATCATAAAGTAGAGGAAATTGAAAAGACCCAATGCAATAGTTTTATGTTGATGAATAACATGGGATTGAGATTTAACTATTGGGGAGCCTTTAATAAGATTATGATCAAAGTGACCCTTTTCAATGGAGAATTGGATCTCTTTTTCCTGGAAGAAATTGTAGTCCAGCTATTTGCTTCTTCTGATAACCAGTTTATGTACTCTTGTTTCCAATTATCACCACCATCATGCCATAAATAGAAGTAAATATCAAAGTGATTGGTGATGATGCAATTAAGAGCACAGATAAAGAGCCCAACATCTTTGGTAGAAACAACAAATTTGTAGTGCATATCTCGCACATAATGGACATGAAAACCAGCAGAGGTACCACCTAGATAGCTTTGAAGAGCAAGAGCCACCAATGGCTCTGAAATGAAAAGTGTAACATCAAAAAACTGTCAAAAGAGTGAAATAGCCATGAATGTTTGAAGAGGGGTGATGAACTGAGGATTCAAATTGAAGATATACCTCCTTTCAAAACCTTTTAGCCAAGGAAAAGTCTCATTCCTTGACAAGCTCCTCAACAGAAAATTCTACTCTGTTACCCATCTTCAGCTGACAATGAGAGAAAGAAGAGTAGAGAGGCACATCCAAATGGTTTAGGGGGTTGTTGTCAAAAGAAGAAGAATTGACGGAAGGAAGCTTTAGTGGTTGTCGGCATCGGAGTGGCCACCGGTAGGGAGCGGGCGCTCTCACTCTTTCTCAGTGTTCTTGAGTTCTAACTGTAGTATTGATTTTATTTTTTAGGATTTGTGCATATGACTCTTTTTTATGGACAATTTGATTGACCCTAGTTGATTTGGGCTATTTAACAGAATTATGTACATGTGAATTATGTTGCATCGGGGAACCAGAGTTAGAATTCCACAATGTTGTTAATTGAATGTGTCAAAGTGTAGCAATGATACTTCCCCCGGACTTGCTAAGAAGCAGCCCGCGGAGGTTCTTTTTTAGGAGGGGCTAGTCCCAGGAGCTTGCATGCACGACAGAGATGGTGAACACAGGGGTTTTTACATGGTTTGGGCCGCTGGAGCGTAACACCCTATGTCCATGGTGTGTGTTACATTGATCGAGTGAGCTGCGTGAGCTTGAGGCTGAATCCAGATTGAATTTCTAAGTCAAGGTCTGCCCGGTCCTTTTATAGTTCAAAGCCAGGCAGTCTTACAAGTGGGGCCCAAGATTGAGCTTGTACATTCATTTATGGCAGAGTTTTTGTAAGCCTAACCCTGTACAAGATCTAGGGTTTTATTGCTATAGGTGTCTCTCTAACTGTGGCTTGAAGACTCGTCGTCTTGTCGCGCCGATTGCCAGTGGCTAAGCTTAGATGTTGATGATGGCAGGGAATGTCCCATCTATCGAGTCATTGTATCCTATCCCATCAGCAACGTGGGGTAGCACTGTGGTGCCTTCACTATGATGTGATTGGGCATGGTGGCACCTGACATGGGGGCGTGCATCGCACCCGTGCTCCTGGGGAAGGTGTGTGTATTCAATGCGCGAGTGAACAGTGCTCATCGCTCTTAACTCTTGTGACCTACCGCCCAGAGTGAGTCGTTGGCCATGTGGCTAGTTCGGAGTCCACCTTTGAGGAGAGGCGAGGTCCGAGCCTGCTGTACACATGGCAGGTCTAGAACCCACCTCTGAGCAGAGGCGGGGTCTGACCCCACGAGATATATTGCGGGTTCGGAGCCCACCTCCAAGGAGAAGCAGGGATCGAGCCTGTTGGGCACGTGGAAGGTCCACAGCTCACCTATGATGAGAGGTGAGGTTCGGATCCGCATGACACATGGCGGCTCTGGAGCCCACCTCGGAGGAGAGACGGTGTCCAAGCCCACGGGGCACGTGGCAGGTCCGGAGCCCACCTCTGAGGAGAGGCGGGGTCCGGCCCCACGGGACATGTGGGAGGCCCGGAGTCCACCTCTGAGGAGAGGCAGGGTCCGGCCCTACGAAACATGTGGCAGCAGAGCTTGCCTCTGCAGCGGAGACAAGGACCTTAGACATTTTTTCCTGTGTGCGGGACTACCCAGTATGCAGGGTACCGACATTGGCCCTTGGGCCCACCTCAGGGGAGGCGACTATCCCCAAGGTGGGGCCTTCTCCTTTACTTCCTGTGCGGCCTTTTTGATTCTCTTTTGGGTAGTTGAGAGGGCGGCTCGCCCCTGACACCACAGACATGTGTCCGCTCCTGGTTGACGGGCCTTGGCAACGTGATTTTGCCTGATGTGGGACTTCAAGTGCGATGGTTCCCAATGCCGCCTCTGCGCCTCTGCCGCACTGCTTCCTTGAAAACTACCAAGGGCTGCCTTGAGTTACTGACTACTCGGGTCGGGTCTCTTGACATGCGACCTGGGTCCCACTATCATTGGCTCGCGGGTTGCATTGTGCATGTCGGGTCTAGGCGACCCGCAAGATGTGCTCCAAGCATTGCTGGGGTGAGTAAAAGAAAACCTTTGTCGCTAAAGGCAATTCATTCCTCATTCACCCCCTTGTGGTCGAGCTTTCGTCTTCTCCCTTAACGCCTAAGCCTTCGCCTTTCTGTCAAGCTCTTGCTTCGCGCCCGCTCCCATGGCATCAAGCTTGAGCGCCTCCTACATCTCGAAGAAGGAACGCTTGGAGTCAGCGAGGCTCCTCGGATGGCACACCGATGTAAAAAAGGTGGTGGATTTGCCACGGTTTGTCCCACTTCGGGACTTGCGCGCCAATGAGATCATCCTCTTCACTGCATACATGGCGGCTGGGTTTGGGCTCCCAGCATCTTCGTTCTTCCTCACACTGCTAGAAATGTACGGCCTGCAGCTGCATCACATGTCGTCAAACTCCTTCGCGCTAATGGTGGTGTTCGCCCATCTCTGTGAGATGTTTGTGGGCGTCTGACCGTCATCAACATTGTTCTGGTACTTCTTCATGCTGAAGACCACTGGGCGATGTTCAACAAGCTAGCTTGGGGCCTATTACTTCCAACATCGGAGCAAGACCTCGGACAGATACATTTCGCCCTTCAACCTGTCTAGGTAGGAGCATTGGAGGGACTATTGGGTGATTGGTGCTCACGAATGCTTGGACGTGACGATGGGGGTCCCAACTTCTAACCAAAGCTTTTGGGAGGAGTTCCCAGTGCTGGAGAAGGAGTACAAGTCCGCGTTGGTGAGGATCCGATTTTTGGCGAAGCAAGGCCTGACCTCTCTAATGGTGCTTATGGATTTCTTGTCCTGCTGCATCGCTCCTCTCCAGCAGCACGAGCGCCCAGTCTGATGGTACTCTAGTGAATACGACCCTTGCCGGTTGGATGTTGTAGCTAAGCTAAGCCCAAGCACGGAGATGTTGGACCAGATGCTGGCAAGGATGAGCGGTGACCTGCTAACCGATGACTGCATCACCCCACCGGCTACTTGTCTGCCGCTCTTTATGGACGCTGCGCTGAGGTTAGTGCTGCTACGGGAGATGTCGAAGCTAGACGACATTAGTCTCACCAGACACAAGGAGAGAAACGCGTCCCGGGGGCCGACCATCCCCAGGTCTGGCAGCACCAGGGGCCAGCGCGAGCCCGCGCTCACCCCATGCATAGACGCGAGGAGGATAGAAGAGATTGCAACATCCTCCAAGGGGGGGGGGGGGGGGGGGGGGGGGGAACAGCCGGTACCTGATCTCGTGTTCAGGAAGCTCTCCCGCATGCCGCCAAGGGGCTCCGACTCTACGAGGCTACTGTGGCACCTCGTTCTGAAAATGAACCAAATGAACGCGTATGTGTGCCCAGGATGTTCATCACACATACACGACAACTTCACAATTGATATTCAGAATTTAACCAAGTGACAATAAGTAAATAAGTACCTCATTACAATAATTCAATGGTTCCTAGATTACAAATCTCTCAATATTGCAAAGGTAATAAACTAAGTAGCACGACTCCACTCTACAGGCAGTTGATGATAACACGCAACCTAGTACTCTATGTGATCCTCGTGGTATAACCAAGTGTCTCCTGTAACTGTTTTAGTGCGGGAATAGCAAGGGTGAGTACATGTCGTACTCTACAAGTGTGGGTAAGTATGGCATGTAGCTTATACAAGGATGATAATAAATGGCTAACTGCAGAAAAGTACATTTCATGAACTTGTAGAAGCAGTCTAAAATGTCTATGTGAGTTTATTCCATCATATCCCAAGTAATTATCATAATCTATATCCAACACTCTCATTCACCATTAGAATTCAATTATAACAGGTCAACAACTAATATCATTACCATATGCCAATTTCATCTCTCCTCATAACCGACCAACTCATATGACACACCCAATCCCATACCAAACCATCCCAAATATCCAAGTCCAACTCTAATCATGGAAGTTGTCCTGGTGCTCATAACTGGGAGCATGGCTATCGTGATAGTTTTTAACACTCTGCAGAGGTTGTACCACTTTACCCACAATTTCGTGATTTTGTCACCCATCGGCGACTAAAGAACCTCCATTATGTCAAAAACACTACCATATGTGTATGGCCAAGAGATCACAAAATAGCCTTTACAAAGGAACTACTAGCATATACAGACCCACTAAGGTTTCATCAAAGGTGATGTATCACAACTGAGCACATCCATCCAAGGGCCCCCTCTTATGCCGTTTGGATCCCAGGGCAGTCGCGCCACAAATGCAAACCCAACCGACTCCCATTCCCCGATCCCCAAAATGATCCAAACAATGCTGGCAATACACCTAATTAATTGGCTAAGCCACACCCATACTTGGTCTTGTGGTGGCACTATTGTCCTGGATTATTCTCACATGAACCGGTCCTTAGATCTAAGGCAAGCGAACCACAATCTCATCCAACCCATTCCACAAACCATGCTTGCTTAGATCACCCAAATTCCATATTGCCGAAATAGTCATTATCACCAATTCACTTAGTCCATATGTTCATTAGTTTTTAATTAAGCCATTTAATATCTCCAATACCAATTAAGTTAAGCAGAGCAAAGCTGGAAAATACCCTTTCCAACTCCCTACTCCCTCCATCCCATAAAAAAATTCATTTTGGGAGGTATTGGAGTTCCCAAAATACAGTTCATTTTCCTTGTTACGGACTCAGTTTAGACTATTCTACCCTTAACTCTTTGTTTCCTGTGCTAAATAAAGTGAAAGTAAGCAAGTAAAAAAGCGGCAACGAGGGATCGAACTCGCACCGCTCGGGCATGAATGCAATGCGGTAACCAATCGCACAAGGAGATACATTCGGTGTAATGATGCATACGATGTTATTTAATAAGGGCAAACAGGGGAAAACAGACTCAAATTAATTACTCCTTGATGAGAAAAAAGATGAGTCCCGATCTTCCGAAAGGTAATGGGTAAGTCGATTGATGGAGATCTCGACGTTGATGATCCGAGGCTCTCGAGTAGAACACAAAAAAAACCCCGCAATCACTACACCACTGCTCCGTTTGTTATCAACCGTGCTTCACACGATTGACCTCGCTAATAAGGCTAATCCCTGCAAGTGCAACCGAGAACACAAGCAAGAACATAGAAGACACGATCTGAAATCGTGAAGTTGGGGTTTCACAAACTGTAGAACAACGATATTATTAATCTATGCAAAACCCAATTGTCTATGGCGGCTACCATGGAGTATATATAGGTGGGTGGACGTCCAAGGGGGTGTTAGGGTCGTGACCTAACCCTAAGACACGAAAATAATAGACTTAGACTTGATACAAGGCCCAATGGCCCAATACGGTGGCGCAGCACCCTGACAGATTCTGTACTTGATTTTATTTCGACGATTCCCGTCGACTCCGGACGTATTTTGACATGGGACCGGATCCATTGGAAAGGTTATCCTCTCCCCTTTCCGTGCATATATAGAACGTCCAAAACGGAGTTCGTATGCATCCTGGGCGTCCGTTGGGCGTCCGTTTTAGTGTGTACTGCTCCTGGACTCCGAGTTGGATACGATTTGGAGTTTGGTTCGGTTTTCATCTTCTTTGAACGAATTATCTGGTCTTCCACGTCCCTAATACTTCCTCCAAGTACTCCTTGAACCTCTCCATGGATCCTAATCACAATTAAATCATTAAGTAGCAATCTATGCTCAAAAACATAAAAGGAAATATATAAGAATGAGTTCACCTCTGAAATTAATCGTTGTGTATGAACTCTATTGATTGCATCTTGTATGTTCAATGGAGTGTTGTTTGTATCCATAGAAGTGATGTCCTCCTCATCCTCCCCTTCTTAAATTGGAGTCGTCCTCGACTCAAGTTCATCTCCTCTCATGTGTTGGTCCAAATGTGCAACGCCATCAAATCTTCTTGTATGCATGAATGGAGGATGCCAAGGTGGTGGCCGATATAGTGCGCCATCTTGATCTTACCCATCAAATAAGAGTGCATATTCACTTGAGCCAGGATCCCAAACAAATCAAAATTGTGTCATGTTTGTAGGTGCAATACTAATGTGCATGATCTCATCATTCTCCCCTTCTTTATGACAAGCCGTCCTCGGCTTGCTCGTATGTCCAGCAAAAAGTATTGCTTTGGGGATAGAATGAGTGTAGTCCATAATGCACAACCGCAGTGAATAATGCTTTTGTTGTCTCTGCTGCAAGGAAAAAATACTAGAAAAACTTGACAAGACATTATTAGCGTTAGTACATTCATTTACTTGACCATATTGTTGCAGCACAAAAGGATCTTGCACAATGGAACATATGAATACCTTATGCACCATAAATTCACCACGATCTTCATAGTTGCCTATAGCATGAAAATTATTTCTACTTAACAAAGGCAATTCAGATTGGGAAAATATTCTCTTCTCTACGATATCTAGATCACAAAGAGTGTCAAATTCAATATAACTCAAAGTATTTAGAGAAGACAAAAATTTCAGCTCATCATTTTCAGCAGTAGCGGTGATCAAATTATGAATTTTAGCACAAGTAGGTGAATCCAAAACACAATCATCTTGTATATTAACTTGTTTTTGCATAGGTATAATAGAGTTATCAGCACACAACTCTTTCATAGCGCAACGATCAGCAGGAAAATCAACATGTGACAACGGTGTATAAATAAACGATTCTAATAGTTGCTCCTCGAAAATAGCATGATTGGTGGAAAAATTCAGAACATCCAAAAACTTCTCACCTTCTGTATTTGTAGAATGTTTTGCCTTACTATTTTCAGCAGTGATTTCGAGTGCATTATGAGTTGATCCATCTAAAATTTCACAAGTGTTGTCGAAAGCCTTGTTTTCTTTTGAATCATATATATTATTTTCTATATTGTCCTGCAAAACGTTAGACACAAAAGGAGGTACAACAAGAAATTTCTTCTCAAATTGCTGAATTTCTTCTTTGCACATAGATACATTAGCAAAAGTTTCTCGCATAAGAATTTTCGTTTCTTTCCATGTTCGAGGTTTTTCTAATTCATTTAAATTGTTCCACCAAGTTAATGCACAATCTACTAATGCACTTGCAACATTTCTAATCTTTCTCCTCTCACACATATGACATTGTCCAAAAAATTTATCCACCTCTATTTCCCAAGTAATATATTCATCATAACCAAAACCATCATAAGAAGGAAGAGATGGGCGAATGTAATTACTTCTTGTGGAAGGTGTTGTAAAGGTGGTTTGAATGTCATGTGAATCTTTGGTTGATGTTTGTTTTTTACTAAGCAACTCCATCATCGTCTTCATCATGTCCATCATCTCAGCATATAATGCATGATTCTTGCTTTTACCTGACATTGTTAGTAGCAAACAGAAGACAACACAAAAAATATGTTATCCCTATCAACTACAAAGGATAATGGCAAAGTGGAAGTAGAATCACACACTCTCAAGCGTCTTACCACGCTCTTACAAGTGTTCTTACCGACACTGCAGGTGGCAACCGGTAGACGGTATGAAGAAACCAATGAAGCGTGGGATGATTGCAAAGGTGTATCGATTCTGTTCAAGAGTAAGGTGTAGCTTGGATGGCACTTTCTATGTAGCAAGGATTAGCAACAATGAAATCAGATAGTAAAGTTGAATAAGTGTCCAAAGTATTTGTCAAAGTTGCTGGCCTAAATGTGTTCCTAGTGGTTGAAGCTAGCAAGACATGAGACAAAACTAGATGACGCAAAGAATGCAAGCACTTCAGTTTTTTTGTTGTTTTTTTCTCATTTTTTGTGCACCTTTTGTATCTTATTTTGCACTTGCCTTTTTCTTTTTTTTCTTCCTTTTTTTTCAGAATGTGCTGCAAAGGAAGAACACAATGCAAACACTCAAAGATATCTCTCGTATGTCTGTTACAGATTTTCTGCTCAATGTTTTAAGGACAATTAAGCACCTTTATAGTCCCCAAATCTAAAAACTTTGAACAGAAATATTATAGATATATCTCTCCTCTTTAATTTCAGTATATGGAAGATCTATTTTGTATAAGAACAATGGGAGATATTGCCCCCGAAATACAGACTGTTCAGAATTTCCAGATCAATAACAGATTCAGATCTAATGCAATTTCGACATCGATAACTATATTTTCCGGGAGAATGATGAATAAGAAAGTTATAGAAAACTTCGTAAGGTTTCCATAAAGTACAAGAACTCTAAAATCGGAGTTCGTATGAGCGAGATATGATGAAAATACCGAACTGGACAGAGGCGAATCTAATCTGGACGTGATGACGTGATTCAAAAGGATGAATCAACACAATGCAAAACTCAAACTAAGACTAAAAACACTTCTAAACCAGCAATATGACTCAACCACGGACAGAAACTCAACAAAACCAAACTGGATAACAAAGTTGCAAAGGCTCAATGTGGTTTGGACAAAGTAATGAACAGATCTACTAAACTGCAAGTTTTTTTGTGGCTTTTTTTGTGGACTCTAGGTATGAAAAACAAAACTAATGTAATGGATAAATGAATTACCTAACGGGCAACCTGAAATCTGATACCAATTGATAGAAAAATTGGTCCGATCTTCCGAAAGGTAATGGGTAAGTCGATTGATGGAGATCTCGACGTTGATGATCCGAGGCTCTCGAGTAGAACACAAAAAACCCCCGCAATCACTACACCACCGCTCCGTTGGTTATCAACTGTGCTTCACACGATTGACCTCGCCAAGAAAGCTAATCCCTGCAAGTGCAACCGAGAACACAAGCAAGAACGTAGAAGACACGATCTGAAATCGTGAAGTTAGGGTTTCACAAACTGTAGAACAGCGCTATTATTAATCTATGCAAAACCCAATTGTCTATGGCGGCTATCATGGAGTATATAAAGGTGGGTGGACGTCCAAGGGGGTGTTAGGGTCGTGACCTAACCCTAAGACACGAAAATAATGGACTCAACTTGATACAAGGCCCAATGGCCCAATACGGTGGCGCAGCACCCTAACAGATTTTGTACTTGATTTTATTTCGACGATTCCCGCCGACTCTTAATGTATTTTGACATGGGACCGGATCCATTGGAAAGGTTATCCTCTCCCCTTTCCGTGCATTTGTAGAACGTCCAAAACGGAGTTCGTATGCATCCTGGGCGTCCGTTTTAGTGCGTACTGCTCCTGGACTCCGAGTTGGATACGATTTGGAGTTTGGTTCGGTTTTCATCTTCTTTGAACGAATTCTCTGGTCTTCCACGTCCCTAATACTTCCTCCAAGTACTCCTTGAACCTCTCGGTGGATCCTAATCACAATTAAATCATTAAGTAGCAATTTATGCTCAAAAACATAAAAGGAAATATATAAGAATGAGTTCACCTCTGAAATTAATCGTTGTGTATGAACTCTATTGATTGCATCTTGTATGTTCAATGGAGTGTTGTTTGTATCCATAGAAGTGATGTCCTCATCACCTTGGTATCTTAAAACATGTCCAAAACGAACTTTTTTTATGGGATGGAGGGAGTACATAATAACCTGAGCGGCAAGGATGGCATACAAGTCTAGTAAACACCTATTTATGGGTTTCCCATCAACTTGACACAGGATGCAGTTTACAAACAAGACATTTAAAAAAGGATCAAAATGTTTAAGGACACTTGCCTTGCTCCTAAGGCTGGTTTGGATCAAAAACTTCCGAGTTCTAGTGTTGAAGTTCCTCGTAAGTACCTCCTAGAGCGTTTCCTTCTATTCCGCCTGACAACATGCGAAACAAGCATTACAATCAATAAATGCTCATATAGTACTCAATATGCCATGATATGTAGAAATCATGCAATTATGATGTAGTGCATGTCATTAGGTCGCTATTATTGCTTAATAACTGGTTACAATTGAGTCTACATGTTTGAGCAAGTTTCGAGTCATTTCGGGAAAAACTGGGAAAGTTTTAGGATTTCAGGAATTCAGAGGCCGGACAAGTCCGCACAATGTGTCGGACATGTCCCATCTGGAGCAGAAAGTTCAACGGACAAGTCAGGTGCTACGCGGGACAAGTCCGGAGTTTGTACAGTTTCAAAACCGGAATAAGTTTTGTGATTTTACCGAACAACTTCAAAGGGTTCCACTAACGATCTTTGGACTAGTCTGTAGGCATTAATAGACAAGTCTGGATGGGAACAGAAACAAAACCGGATTAGTCCAAAATAATTAACAGACAAGTATGGACGACATCAGTAGCAAAACTGGACTAGTCTGTAGTAAATAGCGGACAAGTTCGTTGCCCTGAAGAAAAATGATTTAGGTTAGGGCTGATGGGTATACCGGATTAGTCCGGGTTCAGGTCCGGATAAGTCCGTACCCAAACATATTTTAATTGTTGTTTTGCTGCTAATTTATTTTAATCTTGTTCCCTTTTTGTGTTGCATTATGTTAAACATGTATGAGAGTGAAAGCAATGCATGATGGATGAAAATGAGGGTGTTACAACCACGCTCTCGAGTTCATCCATGCTCTCCACTAAGGCCGAGCGGCAGAGATTCGAGTAGGGATCCCTCTGCCCCTGAGCACAAGAAACAGAAGCTGGCGCACATGGACGGCATCTCGGTCTCCCATCACCAAACCGAGGCGCCCCTGGCAGCAGACGTCCACATCATCGAACTGCATACCAGCACCAGCGACGGCTTTGGAGGCGATGTACCGGTACAGCCCCAAGCCGAGAAGCCTCAGGCCGCAAGTACCCCCCCCCCACCTGCGACAAGCATGGTGGAGAATGTCGGCAGCGGCTCCGGTGGAGGTGTGGTTGGATCCACACTGGTGGTTGTGCGGGTCACTCCTCCGGTCCAAGGCCAGTGGTGGAAGCATCGGCAGCGGTGACAAGGTCAGAAGGCTCCAACCTTCCGCGCAAGTCGGGGAGCCAAGCCCGCTGGAACTATAAGGGTCCTCGATAAGGCGTGCTTACCAAGTCTCATGTTGTTGATTTGATTGTTGCTCCTGTCTAATGAAGAATGGGTTCAGCTCTGTAGGTTGTCACCGATCGATGTGACACCCTTGCCGCAACAAGCGGCAGAAGGGGGCAACCTTCAACGGTGCCGAAGGTTTAACGACTACCCTGCCCTCGAGCTTGAAGTGGGGGCAACACCGAGGACGGCTCCGTCGACGGAGCCCAACATCGAGCCCCTTCCCGAGCATCCTATGAGTGAAGATGCTCCGGCCTCCAACAGTGTCGCAGGCTTTGCAGCGGTGGGTGCACCAGAACCAGGATCGAAGCCAGCACCGAAACCCGCCTGGAGCGATGATGCTCAAGTTCTCGCAGCCATTGCCTCGCCGAGCGGAGTTACGCCAGACGCCAGTGCACCCTCGCTCGGTATAGCAGATGGAGTCGTGGTTGCGCTGGGCGATGACAAACTCGCACCGGACAGCGCGGTTGCGCGGGGTGGTGATAATGCAACTTTATCAGGTGGCGACGCTCCCACATCGGCCGACGCGACTGCGTAAGACGAAAATGCACCTCTTCCTAAGGTCTCAGTCGGGATGCCCCCGGGCTCCTTGGTGCTGGTGGCGGATGTCGGGGAGGTTGAGGTAGTGAAAAGGCAGCCTCTGGTGGTGACAGTCGAACTGATCCCCCTCTCCGATGCCATTCGCCGCGGAGCACTCCAGCCTCCGTCAAGCGCAGGCTATGCTCAACTGGGTGTTGTGAGCAAGGGACGAACGCCTTGCACGGGAGGAGAAGCTGATGGCGAAGGAGCAGGGTTTACTAGAGCAACTCGACGCCAAGTCTCGGAGGCTCTTGAAGGAGGCCCGAGAGGCTAATGCTGCAGCCGATGCCAGCCTCACGACCTGTGAGGATATGCGGCTGGAACTCGCCCTCCTTGAGGTCACCGTCGCAGAACGGGAGCAGAAGCTGGGGAAGAAGGAAGACGGGGCTTTCTGCAGGCTTTAGCTTGACCAGGAGGAGGTGAGGTCCCGCGTCGAGGACCTCGACCGCTAGGAGGCAGACTTGACGCAGGAGCGGGAGTGCCTAGTGAAGGAGCGCCAAGTCGAGCCTGGATCTCGAGTCCAATGCCAAGCTCCAAGGGAGCGCCCTGGAACGCCGCGCCTAGGAGCTCGACGATCGGGAGAAGGCACTGGCCTCCAGGGAGAAGAAGTTCTTCAAAGGCGGGTCGGAAGCTCATAAGGCGGCACGACAGGAGGTGAAGGACCTCCAGGCCTCCCGCACAGCCGAAGCGCATGGGGGTCTGGGATTTGATGGTTAGATTGATGAGGTTTACTAAGAAGGAGAGTTGCCACTTCTTTTGTGATGGAGTCTGGTTCAGAACTCAATGACTTAGTTAGAGATGTTAATAATGTACACACTCCTAAGAAGCGGAAAAAAAAAAAGCAAATCACGAAAAAAATCGATGGTTTGGTTCAGTGTTTAAAGAGCGATGGAGAAAATTAAGCGGAGGAGCTCTGCCTAGCACCTAGGCTGCCTAGGCGGCGCATAGGCATTTAACAAAAAGCGGGGCTAAATTTATATAATATCTATTATATATGTACATTTTAAAATTTGAAATATTCAATCAATGAGATTACTATAAAACAAACACAATCGCACAAATCTGGAGCACCATTGTCACAAGTCACAATCACAAGTCTGGAGCACTATTCACAGCAGGAACAAAAACACATCAAAATGCTTCAAAAGACCACTCACAACAAGAAGACCCGAACAGGCAGCTACCAGAGGTGCAGTTGAGAACAAACTAGAGTTACTCATTCGTTTTACATGGATGAAACTGAAATTAAGCGGTAAAAAAACAGACCTAAGCGCAAAAAGTGTATTTGATCGGAAAACAGCGGCATGCCCGCTTAACACCACCGCTCATCAGAAAGTGAAGCGGTCCAGCATCGCTCAGCGGCTAGGCGGCGCTTAAGCGGTCAAGGCGTTCGCTTTTTTAAACACTAGTCTGGTTTAAGGAGTAGAGTACATGATCATGATATTAATGAATTTTAAAACTAATTACAAGTAATAGTTTGTTCATTTATTCTTTCATTTTGTATATTTTTTAATATTTGTACTTACCAACTATTACTTGAATTAGGATGTCATCGGACAAGAGGATCAAAAAGACCGGCAAGGGGTTTCTCAGCAGTGCAGACGGGATGGTCACCTACGCAACATGAAAACACCCTATTTCAGGGCAGTTCTTCAAGAGAGAGTGTACAATCTCAGTTGTTAAGACATGTTCCCTCGAAGCAGCAGGCAGACTTGTTGCCTTTCCGCGAACTGAGTTACATTTGACTTATCAATCATGTTTGTTAAATTTCAATAGTAATTTATTTATCTATCTTATGACTTTTGTGATTTTGCAGGATGACTCAATGTCAGAGTCAGAAGCGGGGGGCCTCCCGAGCCACCGGGTGGTCAGCCTGAGCCACCGTTGGCTAACCCGTCCAAGTCGGCTGACCACAATTCCGGGTTGGTTAACCACTTTTTTGGGTCATTTGAGGACCAGGAGGTGACATGAAGGTGGCGGACTAAGAGGAGTCGCTATGTGGCTCCTCCTCCAATTCCTAGAGATGAAGAAGCTTTGACGCCTATTCGCATGGTTCATGATAGGTAAGAACATTTTATAATTCGTTTTGGGTTGTTTTGCAACTTTAAACCAGCACGCAATTCTAATGCTCTTTCACATTTATCTTGCATCGGGTCGGTGGACATTACCTTCGAGGGTAGAGGACGTCGGAGATAGGTCAACACTATCTTCGGGAACCTTGTGCGTTTGAACTATCCTGGTACGGTCTCCAGTAGCAGTGAAAAACGTACCCCTTCCACGTCATGGGATGATTACGCTCGTGCTACTAACTTGATGGAACTATTCAGGGACAATGTGGGTCGACTTCTGGGTAAACTTGCTTAATACACTTTTTGAATTTGAGTTCTGAACTAGCTTGTTTAATACCCTTTATGTTTTTATCTTCTTGCAGAGACGGTACCGTTTGGCGGAATTGATGGATGTACAGCATGCGAGAGCTGTCTTCAACAAGAATAAAAGAAAGATTGTTACACAAGCAATTTTCTATGCCCAGACTCAAGAAACCAATGAATACTTGAAGAAGCATGAATGATAGGATATGGGGCCGTTCAAAGTAGGCTCTGACACTTTCTTGACAGAGGAGCGGTACGCGGAGGTAAACTTGTCAGTGTTTATTGATTTCTTATTTTGTTCTATTAACATCATTTTGATCAATTACTAAGTTTGTGCATGTAAGTATTTTTTGGTTGGAGGACCATCCAGAAGCTTACCGGGCCATCTGTAAGTTGTTGGTCAACATGTGCTTCGTCACCAAGTCTAGAAGGGCTCGAGAATGCAAGGTAAGGAAAAAATATACGAAAATATATTGGTAGTATATATGATACTAACTCGTACCTACAGGAACATGAGATCGGTGAACAATCGAGTGATGTTCAGGTGTGGAAGAGAGGTCACAAGTAAGTGACCTTTCATAGCCCGGCCAGTTGTTAACACATTTTAATTGAATTCTAACTATTATTTTGGTTGACATATTTACACTATTTGCTTATATTTGTAGTAGAAGTATTAGGAGGAAGAGGTGAAAATTCATGATGAAGGATATGATTGGCGAAATACACCAATCGACGAAGAAAAAGTCATGGATGGTGAGATCGATGTTAACTGTTTTCATTTTTTTGAATACGAGCTACGAAATATTACTCCTAATCTTTGTTTTTTTGTAAGTTTGCCAAATTCGATGGAGTGGTTAACTCAAGAGATGTAAGGCCTTCGAGGGGCTCTTCATTGCGGTATTTTGTCAGCTGGGTCTAGCCGCCAGATCTTGCAGTGAAACCTGAAGCTCCAGATGTGCATGAGGAGTTCAGGTTGACACAAGAGAAGCTACAGAAGCAAGAAGCCCTTGCCAAGGTGAAAGAGGAATATCAAACAAACTACTTAGCACATATGCAAGCGGTGATACAAGTAAAAAATTTAAAGTACCTAACATCCATAGCATTTTAGTGATATGCATGTGCTAATATTTTGCAATCACGTGCCTTATCCCAGCAGCATGGGCAGGAGGTTATCATTCCTCATGGCAGCCGTCAATGGAGCCACAGGTGCCGGTGGAGCCACAAGTGCCTTCTTCGGGAGCACAGATAAGCTACAATTATTCAAATGAAGCTAAATTATAAAAATATAGCAAATTTGGCCAAATTTAGACAAACATAGCCAAACTTAGACAAACATAGCAAAACATAACCAAACTTAGCCAAGTGTAGCTAAATCTAAACCTAACTTAGTAAAAATTAGCCAAATTTGATCAACTTAGCTAAATATAGGTAAATCTAGCATAACATAGCCAAATATGCTTAAATTAGCTAAATAGTTATATTTAAGACAAATTTTCTCAATTTCAGCTCAATTAAGTAATTTTGGTTAAAATTATACTTTTGAAGCTAGTCTAACTACACCTGTGTATCACAAAAATCGGTGATGGAGGCTCATATTTCACAATGACACCTATCGGCACTTGGATCAAGGCGCGAGGATGATTTCTTTGGCTCCGGAGGTAGCGAAGGTGCTAGCATTTGATGTGATGTGCTTCATTTTTTTAATGTGATGTGATGTTTGTGATGATAAACTATTATTTGTATCTGTTATGATATGTGATGATAGTGTAATAAATTTAAAAATAGCACTGAATTTATTTACGACGATCAAAGGCTAAGTTGTCGTAAATAAGCATGTATGATTTTATGTCGGCTTGCCTGACAGTCGTAAATAAGCCAATCTTATTACGACGATCCAGATCAGGATGTCGTAAATAAGGCGCCTCCAGCCCACGTGGCACAAGTCATCTTATATACAACGGTCAGGGCAGACGATCATAAATAATTTAATTTACGATGGTGTCTGTCGTAATTTAGCTTATTTACGACTAAAATTTATGGAGGATCACATGCCGTTGTAAATAAATTTATTTACGATGGCATTTCGTTTATTTACAATGGCATCTGACGATTGTAAATTTATCTGATTCTTGTAGTGCCTATGGGCAGAGGACAAGTTCACATACTCGGGACCGGATTGGCTGCTAATTTTACTGTAAAATCTCTCTATGTATGTGCAAGAGTGGTGGGGCTGCTATTACGGCGGACATGGTTCGTGAGAAATGAAGTGGTGCACCATGCAAAGCTCCCACCGATTTTGTTGCATTTTCTCGCTTCTTATGTAACTACTTACGCCGAAACCTCGCTCATGGTCCAGCCGTGACAATGGAGAAGCTGATGAAAATGGGAAGGAGGCAATCAGGCTTTTGGGGGGGGGGGTATAGGTGTCCAATGGGCCGTGCCGAGCCGGCCGGGCTCGCGCCTTAGAAATCTTGGCCCAGCACGGCCCGGAAAAAATCGGGTCGTGTCGGGCCGGCCCGCGGGCCGAAGGTTGAGGCCCGGGCACGGCCCAAGTCCAATTTAGGCGTGCCGGGCCGTGCCGGGCCATAAACAGGCCGTGTCGGGCCGGCCCGGCCCGCAGCCGGTTTAAGTTAAAAATATACTTAAAATGCGAAAAAATCAAAATTCGGACCTAAACGGGCCGTGCCGTGCCGGGCCAGCCCATGGGCCGGCCGTGCCGGGCCTAAACGGGCCGTGCCCGACAGCCCGACGGGCCGGAAGTCGAGGCCCGGGCACAGCCCGCAACGGGCTTCGGGCCGGCCCGGGCCCGATTTTTTTGGGCCGTGCTTTTTTTGCAGGCTTTCGTGCCGGCCCATTTAGCCCGGCCCATTTGGACAGCTATAGGGGGGGAGTGGAAGCACTTGTACACAGAGAAAATCCCAGCCTGGCTTTTTTTTTAAAAAAAAAAAGGTGATTTCCACCCAAGCTCACGCCGGGTTTTATCCACGGCGCGAGCATCAGACCTGGGTGATCTCAATCTGGGCCAGGTGAAAATCCTAGATTGAACCCAGTCCTACGACTCCTACCGTCCTACGACCACTCCTACAGTCCTACCGCCAGCTGAATGGTTAAGCAGAGTTTTCAAAAAAAAAAAAAAAAGTAAGGAGGAAAGCCACCGTAAAATCAGACTGTTATTCTTTAATTTCCTTGCATCAAAAAAAATCTTTAATTTCATGTTTCAACGGTAGCTCGTCGAATAAACCGGTGGCAGTGTTCTTATAAAAATAGAAAGTGAATTGAGCCAACACGGTTGTGTGGTGGGACACGGATCGTTTGACTTAATGATGTTCACTGCACGCCCTGCAGTAAAGGGACACAGATCATTTATCTCGTGCTCGGCTTCCCGTCAATCCTAGTCAAACGTGACTAAGAATTATAATCAGCCCATTAATCTTTACTGCACGGCATGCAGTAATATTCATTAAGTCAGACGATCTGTGTCCTGTGTTTTGTGGGATGTAAAATTCCAGACTGTAAAGAGAGCAAAATCAGACCGCTCATGAGCTTGCACGATTAGCAAAACATATAACTGTTCAACGGGCCGTGCCAGGCCGGTCCAGCCTGGCCCGAGCACGATCAAGCTTGGGCCTCAAAAGTCTCGCCCTGGCACGGCCCGAATATGAATTGGGTCATGTCGGATCGGACCAACAGGTCTGCACCTTGATTCAAGCACGATCCGAACTTATTTATGTGTGTCGGGCTCTAAACAGGTTCTGCCATGTCACGAGTCGTGTCGGATCCTAAACGGGTCGTGCCATGTCCGGCCGGTCCAAAGCCCGTTATTTCAAAATACATTAAAAATAGTGGAAAAGATATATTATACGAACCTTGTCAGGTCGGGTCTCCCCGTGCTAAACAGACCGTAACATCGGGACACCGGACCGACCTTAGCCTGAAGTCAAGCCCGACCACAACCCGTAACGGGCTTCGGGCCAGACCGAACCCGGTTTTTTTTGTGTCGGGGCATTTTTGTCGGGCTTCGGATCTGCCCAATTGGCCCAACCCATTTAGCCACATATAGTGTAACATGTGATGCATGAGTCATAGGGCAGTATTACTGTACGCGGGTTCCCTACTGTGTTATGTTACTCGGACTGTAGTACTTTTATTTTGAGTAATCAATAAAGCTCTTTCTTAAAAAGGATTAATGAATTCATAAAACATGGACTGGCCCTCTTCGCATCCACATCCTCTGCTGTAACTGCACTGCAGTTACAGCAGCTGACATGTGGGCCCTTGAGGCGTGGGGCCCACATGTCAGCCGCAGTAACTGCAGTGCAGTTAAAGGATATGTGTTCGCCCTCTTCAAGCAGTTTTTGGCGGACAACTTCCAATCTAGCCTCCCTCCTGGCCTCCACTCTCTACATACCCTATTGCTGCCTAAATGACCTTCCATTTTTCCTCCGCAGATATAAACCCGAAGTGAATAACAGACACCGTTCGAGGAATTGTATTCAGACTGTCCGCAGAGGGGATACTGAAAAACATATTGAATAGTGCAAATTTAGAGGATTTAGAATAAGATACTGAAAAAGCAGAAGGAGAATAGTGTATATGTATGTTTTAGAATATACGAGTGCAGATAGCCTCACACGCATGATCATCAGAATTCAGAAACTGCCCATAATCATCTTACCTATAGGGAATTGTATTTGTAAATTACCTTATTTACAACAGTCGGCTCTCGTATATAAAATCCAGTCGTCGTAAATGTGTCGTAAATGTACGAGTTTCCTGTAGTTTAAGTCCTGTTTGGCACAGCTGAAACTTGTTACAAAAGCAACTTATTTGAAAAGCTAGTGGAAAACAGCTGAACTAATAAGCTGTTACAAAAGCTTCCTGTTTGGCACACTCTCAGCTTATTTTTATAAAAAAGCTGCAGCAGAAGTTGTACCAAACAGAGTATAAATGATGTTTATGGTGTTAATAAGCTAAAAACCACTCATCACCATCACGAGAGAATTAGAGGTGGGGAGGCTCAAGTATCACTTATATAAAAAAACTAATCCGTCTTCCATCACCCATAATCGTGATCTTTTATAATAAATCTTATGACACAGCTACATGTTAACACCACAAGAATCATTTACACCATATATGTCCCCCATTTTTTAATGCACAAGCTGGTTTGAATTTTGAAAGTCACCTCAGCCCAAGCAGTTAAAAACCGGTGATTTGAAAAAAAAATTCACCTCTGAAACTAATTTATAAAAGCACCACATTGCGAGCCTGTTCGTTTGCACTAGTGATTCTAAGAGTGTGTAGATTGTGGAATGCTACAAAAAACTAGATTGTAAAAGGTCATAAAGTAAAGCTGCTAAAAAACTTGCAGCACGCTTGAGTCTATGCAACATTCGAGCGAAAGTCTAAAAGTGAAAGTGCTAGGCAGAACCCCTAAGACTTAATTGGTTAAAAACCCACTGAAAGAGAGGAGAAATAACTGAGATTGTAAATTATGTATCACAATATACAAAAAAAATAAATGAGATTGTAGATAATGTATACAGAGAAAATACAAACATAGCATGGACCATGAGCATTTCCATTTTCATGAAATACTACAAATGATGCATCAACAGCACCAAGTTGCAGCAAGAAGGGGCAGTGTTGGAACTGTGCCGATTGCGCAGAAAATGTGACTCAGACCTTGTACCTTTGTGACCAATTCCCAACAGGCAGAAAATCAGCTCTTCTGATGCACAGCAATTACATGAATGTCCATCTCCTTCAACATGACCGACCGTCCACAGGAGTCACAAGGTGCAGTCCTGGATCCACAGATACTCTCATGTTCACACATGTTTCGAAGACGGTCTCGAACATCAGCTGGTTCTCCCCCAGCATGCACTGTGTCACCACAGAATCGGCATACAATCAAGCGCAAAGGGCAGGTCGAGGATTGGTGTTGGACCTAAAATTATAGAGCAATCAGTTTAGTAACAAAAATGCTTTAAAATGTTAGCAGTGTGTGCTCTAAAATTATGATGAGAGAAAAACATACCATTTCTTCCTTTTCTAGAACCACCCCACAGGGGCACTGCAGTGGCTCATGGAAAACTTTCATATGCTTTTCCATTTCCCTATGCTGGAAAGCTCGCCCACATTTGTTGCAGTGCACATGGTCCGCTGCTTCTTCCTTACGAAGAACAACTCCGCACCCATCATGTGTGCAGGCAACATTGTGCCTCAAGCAGTAAGCTTCATGAAGAGGAGCAGTACGGCTGGCTATATGGCGCTTACAGTTCTTACACAGCACTGTATCAGCATCAACACTTGACGAGGCACTAGCATGTTCACCAACCCTTTGGCTATTGATATCCTTAATAGCTACGGAGAGTTGAAACTTAGAAGTTCCTTTGAAACCGTAAACTCCAATACTGTAAACACCACTGACCAAATTAGCATCACGCGGTTTGAGTATAAGAACCTTTGATCCCATTTCATGTGAAGACCACTCATGTCGGTGTTGAGTTGGGAATACCAAGGGATGCCTTGACACATAGATATCGGTGTCACCACCACTCACATCAGTATCTATCTTAACCTCAATATTAGCATGCCCAGATGCTACTTTCTCACTCACACTTTCTTCAACAGAAAATTTGTAGTATCTGAACTTCCCTTCTTCCACAACGCTGGATTCAACCTTTGCAATCGCCAGAGGTACAAGGATATGTTGATTCTCTTCGTTGTCCAAAACTGAATCTGATCCCTCAATGTCAACTTCAACATCTGTCTCCAGGACAGAAACACTTGAAGCTGGCTTTAGTTCAAGAACCTTCAGCTTGTATCGCAGTTGCCCATAGTTTACCACAACAAAATCATTTTCTGATAGCGTTGCGTGATTGCGGAGTGCCGTTTCAAGGATTGCTCTATGGTTAGGAAGATCTGAGAACCCAGCCCCTTCTGGCTTTAACTTTGCATAAGTTCCTTTAGGCAAACTGACGTACCTTACCTCAATCAGAGGAACGTCTGGACTGTCACTCCGGAACAGATTGTTCCATACATGTGGTGGGAGTTCAGCAGATCCTTCTTTTGCAGTGAATTCTAGAACACCACAACAGGTTGCCTCTTCGGGATCTTGCTCCTGAGAGGCGCTAGGGACTCTGTCTCTAACCTTGGTCAGTTTGAAGTACATGGGACCTTTATCCAAAGCTCCTTCATCAGACAACTCCTTAAATGAAGATGGAGGCAACTTGATCTTATCCCCAGGACCATCATATCGCAGTGCCTCAAACATGTGCAAGAATGAGACTCCTCTTGACTGCAGCATCACCTCTTCCATTTTCTGGTCAGCCTATTAGGAGTACAACAGAGGATCATTATCAGCGCCCAGTTGTTAAAGAAGAAAAGGCAAACATATCAGTATTCAGAACGTGTCATCCACAGCAATCAATCAAGCAAATAAGGCAATACAAGTAACCTAACTGCAGCAATAAGAGCATAAACGAGGGTGCACAGACTACAGTTTTTTCTTTTAAAAATTGTTGAAAGGTTTCAGAATCGAAAAGGGAGCATCTTATCAACTAGTTTTGCCGATCAAAGTGGTGAAACAACTAAACGCAAAACAAGGACCCCCTTTACGAAATTCAACTGGAAACATCGCCGGGTTACGAAGATTTTTAGCCCTAGATTTGTCGCGCAAAACGTTTACGGAAGGTGACCGCAGCAAGGCTGAGTGCCCTGACGATACTAGGACGTGCTGTAGGGCGGTTGTTACCTCTTCCTGGGCGCGCGCGGCGTCGAGCCGGCGCTCGCGGTGGGAGGCATCGAGCGCGTCCCGGCGGCGGGCGGCCTCGACCTTGGCCCGGCGCTCCCGCTCGGCCTTGGCCTTGGCGCGCTGCACCCGCTCCCGCTGCTCCCGCTCCAGCTTCTCCCGCGCCTGCCGCAGCTCGAAATCCATCGCCGCCTTCCCTTCCTATGTCCGACCCGATCTGAAGGTGCGCTGATCCGTCTCCTCCCTTCGCACAGCGATTGGCGACGGCGGGAGGGGAGGGAGAGGAGTATATGTGAAGGGGAACAGGGGGGTGGCGCCGCGTCGGCGTCGGCGTCGGCCTGTGGCGGCCGGAGGAGGCGAAGCTTCGGGAGACGGGGGAGGAGGTCGCGTGCGTAACTGCGAAGGTACGGCCACGGTGCTACGAGCCAGCGCGGTCAGTGACTCTGGTTGGCGGGGGACTGGGGAGGTGCGGCCGGTGGGTACGACTTTTATGGGCGCGGAGCGAACCGGGAAGACCCGAGTCCGACTGATCATCGTTGGTTTGGTCGGGTGCCCCGGTCCGCGACCGACTCCAGTGTGGTTGGGTTGGCTCGGTTTCGTACATGGGCACTGGCTATTTTGCAGAGAAAGCCAGCTTTCCTGAGAAACAAGAGATTGTCTATCCTGTTTGTGTAATTACCAATGTATTCCTGAACCTTTGTATGATTGCTAAATACTTCTTTTATTTTTTTTATGCTGCTTAGTTCAATATTAACGTAAGAAAGAGTAAACATAAATACAATTTTCATTATCTTTCACTCTAACAGTCATTAAGGCGCCCAAGTGCTTCATCAAGGAAATGGATAAAACGCGCAGCAGGTTTCTATGCGTGGAGTCTGACGAGCTCAAAGGTGGTAAGGCAAAAGTTAACTAGCAGTAGGTGTGTCGGGCATTGGAATACGCAGGGCTGGAGATCATCGATCTAAGTCACTTCAGTCGGGCACTGACAATCAGATTGATGAGATCATACACATTATTTTTGCACATATAAATATAATACAATGTTTATTTGCTTAGAACTTTGGCTCAAGTAAATGATCACACTTATTTAATGGAGAACATGAAGATATTGCACTATATCGTCCACTACCTTGGCCTTCTCCTTTTATGCATACAAGAAGATTTGATAGTGTTACACATTTGGACCAACACATGAGAAAAGATGAACTTGAGTCAAGGACGACTCCAAGTCAAGAAGGAGAGGATGATGAGAACATCACTTTTATGGATACAAACAACACTCTATTGAACATATAAGATGGAATCAATAGAGTTCACACGCAACAATTAATTTAAGAGGTGAGCTCGTTCTTATATGTTTCCTTATATATTTTTGAGAATAGATTGCTATCTAATGACTTAATTGTGATTAGAATCCATGGAGGGGTTCAAGGTGAACTTGGAGAAAAGATTAGGGGCGGTTCAAGGTGAACTTGGAGAAAAGATTAGGGGCATGAAGGACCAGAGAATACGTTAAAAGAAGATAGAAACCAAGCCCAACTCAAAATCGTGTCCAACTCGGAGTCTAGGAGTAGGTCACACTAAAACAGACGCTCAGGACGCATACAAACTCCGTTTTAGACGTTCTACATATGCATGGAAAGGGAGAGGATAAAGTTTCCAATGCCGCTGGTCCCTTGTCAAAATTTCTTCGGGTCGATGGAAATCGTTAAGACAAAATCGAGTTCAGAATCTATCAGGGTGATGCACCACCGTATTGGGTCATTAGACCTTGTATCAAGTCTAAGTCCGTTATTTTCGTGTATTAGGGTTAGGTCACGACCCCAACACCACTTAGACATCCTGCCACCTATATATACTCTATAGTAGCTACCATAAACAATTGATTTTTGATTATATTAATAATATTGCCGTTCTACGGTTTGTGAGACCCCAGCTTCGCGATTTCAGATCATGTCTTCTACATTCTTACTTGTGTTCTTAGTTGCACTTGCAGGGATTAGCCTTTTTAGCGAGGTCAAGCGTGTACAACACAGTTGATAACCAACGGAGCAGTGATACAGTAATTGTAGGGGTATTCGAGTTGCTCGAGTGTCGCGGATCATCAACGTCGAGTTCTTCACCTCAATCGACTTACCTTTTGGAAGATCGGACATAAACCCCTTATCAATTGGTACCAGATTTTCAGATTGCCTGTTAGATAATTTATCTATCCTTTCAATTAGTTTGATTTTCATACCTAGAGTCAACAAAAAAGCCACAAAAAACTTGTAGTTTAGTAGATCTATTCATCATTTTGTCCAAACCACCATTGAGCCTTTGCAACTTAGTTATTCAGTTTGGTTTTATTGAGTTTGTGTTCTTGGTTGAGTCATATTGCTGGTTTAGAAAGCGTTTTTTGTCTTAGTTTGATTTTTGCATTGTGTTGATTCATACTTTTGAATCACGTCATCACGTCCAGATTAGATTAATCTCTGTCCATTTCGGTATTTTTATCATATCTCACTCATACGAACTCTGATTTTGGTGTTCTTATACTTTCTGGAAATCTTAAGAAGTTTCCTACAACTTTTGTATTCATCATCTTCTAAGTAAATAGAGTTATCAAGGTTGAAATTGCATTAGATCCGAATCTGTAATTGACCTAAAATTTCTGAACAGTCTGTATTTCGAGGGCAATATCTACTATTGTTCTAATATAAAATAGGTATTTCATATACTTAAATTAAAGAAGACATTGAGGTATATAATCTTGCTGTTAAAAGTTTTTAGATTTGGGGCCTCTAAGTGTGCCTAATTATCCTTAGAAGATTAAGCAGAAAATCTGTAATAGACATACAAGATATATTTTGATTGCTTTGCATTGTGTTCTTCTTTTGTGGCACATTCTAAAAAAAGACAAAAGGAAAAGGAAAGTGCAAAATAAGATACAAAATCCACACAAAAAAAGAGAAAAAAAAACAAAAGTTCCTGCATCCATTGTGTTCTATAGTTTTGTTTCTTGTCTTGCTAGCTTGAACTACTAGGAACACATTTAGCCCAACAACTTTGACAAGTACTTTGGACACATAATCAACTTTACTATCTGATTGCATTGTTGCTAATCCTTGCTACAATATAAAGTGTCTTCCAAGCTACACTTTTCTCTTGAGTCGAATTCTTACACCTTTACAATCACCTCATGCTCGATTAGTTATTCACATCGGCCGCAGTTTGCCACCTGCAGTGTTGGTAAGAACACTCATAAGAGCGTGGTAAGACACTTGAGAGTGTGTGATTCTACTTCCACTTTGCCATTATCCTTTGTAGTTGATAGGGATAACATATCTTTTGTCTTGTGTTTGTTACTAACAATATTAGGACTAAATGACGACCACTTTAGCACCAATGAAGAGGTACTTGTTACAGCAGCGACGGGGTACTATAGGAGCATCATTGTGCAGCGTGCTTTGAGCTCCAAAGTAGAGGCCGACGACAAGCTACAACAACATAACCTCTTCCACATGTTTCTCATCATCAAGGAGTGTCGTGTACACACTATAATTGATGGAGGCAGCTGCAGTAACTTGGTGAACACGGACGTCGTCAAGAAACTCGGGTTGACAACAAGAGCACACCCTCATCCGTACCACATTCAATGGTTCAATGGCAACAATAATGTTCAGGTAACAGAAACAGTGAGAGTACATTTTTTGATTGGTTCTTACAATGACTTTGCTGATTTTGATGTCGTACCTATGGATGCTTGTTCTCTTTTGTTGGGTCATCCTTGGGAAATTTGATACGAATGTTATTCATCATGGTAGAACTAATAGATATACTCTCATTCATAAAGGAAAGAAAATCACATTTCTTTCCATGACTCCTACTGAAATTATGCATTTTGAGAAAACTAAAACTCGTGATGAATCAACCCATAATGTATCTGAACTTCCTCCTAAAAATGAGAATAAACATAATGAATTTAACAATACACTTGCTGAAGGTGAGAATTTTTTGGATGTTCTAAAATTTTCAACTGATCATGCTATTGTCAAGGAGCAACTAGTTGATGAGGACATCACAACAGCGGAGACGCACATTGAACTGCAAGGACCAATCACAAGAGCACGAGCACGGTTAATAAATCAGCAGGTGAATTCGTTCCTAACTTCTTTTGCATGTGAGTTTGAGAATAGATTGTTATGTGATGATTTAATTGTTATTAGGAATAATGAAGAAGATCAACCAGTAAAGGAAAGAGGCCTTGGGAGCCTGGAGAACCAGCTGGGAGGTCCACAAGTTGATGTAAACAGTTTACAACTCGGACTCGAGTTCAACTCAGAGTCCAGGAGCAGTCCACCTTAAAACGGACGGCGAGGAGGCATACGGACTCCGTTTTCTACGTTCTACATATGCACGGAAAGAGGAGAAGATAAACTTTCTAATGGTTCTGATCCCACCTCAAAATTCCTCCGGAGTCATTGTTAATCGTCGAAACAAGTCAAGTCTAGATTTCTGTCCGGTGCTGCGCCACCAAAACGGGCCTTTGGGCCTTGTATCCCGTAAGAGGCCATTAGGGACGCGTCTAATCGTGTTTTGGTCGAACCCTAGCCTATAAATACTTCATACGCCGGTCATATTTGGTGGGTTTTGCTTAGATCAATAATACCGCCGTTCTACGGTTTGTGAGACCCCAACTTCGCGATTCCAGATCGTGTCTTTGACGTTCTTGCTCGTGTTCTCGGTTGCACTTGCAGGGATTAGCCTTCTTGGCGAGGTCAGGCGTGTGCAACACGGTTGATAACCAACGGAGCCGTGGTGTAGTGATTGCAGAGGTACTCGAACCGCTTGAGTGCTGCGGATCATCAACGTCGAGTTCTCCACCTCAATCGACATACCTTTCAAAAGATCAGACTTAAACCTACTCATCAATTGGTATCAGATTTCCAGGTTGCCCGTGAGGTATCTTTGTTTTCCTTCCATTAGATCGATTTTGTTTTGTACTTAGAGTCCACAGAAAAGCCACAAAAAAATTAGATCGTTTTCACCACATCCCAGACTATAGTGCCTACAGTTTTGTTTTTCAGTTTGCATTGTTGAGTTTGCATTCGTGTGGTACAGTCTTGTTGCTGGTTTAGCTTTGTGTTTTGGGTCCTAGTTATCATGTTTCGTCCTTGTTTTCTTGTTGTTCGACACCTATTCCACAATCCCTAAATAACAAACCACCATGTTCATCGGTTTGCCCTAGCTAGCCGCCTTGCATGAACTCCCGCATCGCCAGCCCTAGATTAGGTGACAAACCCTTGTGCCACTCATCCTTGAATCATCATACACCACCCCATTAGTTGCTGTGCAAATTCCCGATCGTTTTCATATCTGATTGCGAGTTCTGTTCTCAAACCGAGTTGGAATCAACATCCAAAAATCGTAACTCAAACAGCCTACCTTAAAACGGCCATAACTTTCGCATACGAACTCGAAATCAGATGATTTTTTTTTCAAATTCATCTACGTGAAATTTCGCATCTGACTTTCCGCCGCATAGCAGCGTTCGGCAAAATTGGATTACCCAAATTCCCCTCGGAAGATAGGCTATCCGACCTCTGAAGTTTCAGCACGAATTTTAAAGAATCTTCTTGATTTTCTATAGGCCGCATATTGCATCTAATTGAGCTGCAAATTTGTGTGATTCATCTCTTCTTGCTCCTGAGTAAAGAAAAAATATCAAAACAATATTACAAAAAAGAAGAAAAAATAGTGAAAAGCACGCATATTAAAAGCAATTGGCCTATACTATTTGTGCTGTGATTGTTGGTTATATCATTTTGTCTTCCTTTTTTGCCTTGCTACTTCCTTGTGTTGTGCTAGGCCCTAGAGCACTTAGTTGACCAGCAACAGTTTTCCTACATTGAATACTTATTCAACTTTGTTTACTTGTTAACGATTTTCTGCTTGTTAGCCACCATATTGTGCCATCTTAGCTCCACCTTTCTCTTGAGCATAACAGGTACCTTTGCAATCACCCCATGCTTCATTGGTTCATCTCACCGTTCACACCACCTGTTGTGTCGGTAAGAACACTTGTAAGAGCGTGGTAAGACGCTTGAGCGAGAGAGATTGTTTTCTTCCACCATTCACATTGTCACTGTAGTTGATAGGGATAACATATTTTTTGTTGTATTTTGTTTTCTAGTAACAATGGCAGGAGAAGACAATGATGACGAATGTGTTCAACATGCTGAGTTACGTGATATGATGAAGACCATGACAGATATGTTCGCCAAATACAATGCAGCAATGGAGGAGTCATTGGCGAACTTGACTCGCCAACTTGATGACCTTGCTCTTCGGATGAATACTTTTGAGGCTCGGTTCTCTCTCGCTGGAAGACAAGAAGACAATGCTTATGATGAACTGGAAGATCACAATAATCAGTCAAGACTGCCACTTTATCATCGAGGTATGAGAAGTAATAATCATAATAATTATAATCGTCCTCCTAATGATCCTTTTTCTAAAGTGAAATTTACTATACCCTCTTTTTCTGGTGCTTATGATGCTGAGGCTTATCTTGATTGAGAGATGATAGTAGAGCAAAAATTTGATTCCCATTTTGTTCCTGAACAACATAGAGTTCATCAAGCCGCTAGTGAGTTTAAGGACTTTGCTATCATATGGTGGAATGAACTTGTTAAAACTAGAACTGATCCTCCAACATGGGATAGATTAAAGGAAGCTATGCGTGTTCGATTTGTTCCTCCATCTTTTCAGCAGGACCTTCGCAAAAAATTGCAGCGCTTAGACCAAGGTAACATGTCTATAGAGGAGTATTATCAAGAGTTACAAAAGGGTATGTTGCGTTGTGGGGTAGTAGAGGACATGGATGATAAAATAGCTCGTTTTTATGGGGGGTTGAGGCGTGAAATTCAGGACATTGTTGATTACAAGGAATATGATATTGTTAACAGATTGTTTCATCTTGCTATGTTGGCAGAAAAAGAATTGCGGGGCCGACAACAACAACAACAGACGAGGAACAACTTCACGCCGCGTGCAGTGACTACACCATCCAAAACAGCACCATCTTCGACCCCCCGTGCAGCGACTACACCATCCAATGGCGGCCAACGAACTATACCTGCTGTTCCACCTTCTCGTGTGCCGGAAGGCAGCAAGACGACATCATTCAAGCCTTCGTCGTCCACTCCTTCTATGGGTCATAATTCATACATCAAGTGTCACCGCTGCCAAGGACTTGGTCATATGATGAGAGATTGCTCGAGCAAATGAGCATACATAGCACGCGACGATGGCGGGTATGATAGTACTTCGGATGTTGAAGATGAATTTTCTCTTGCTACTGACTTGACAGATCCAAATGACGAACACACCGAAGAAGAGGTATTTGGTACAGCAGCGACGGAGAACTATAGGAGCATCATTGTGCAGCGTGCCTCGAGCTCCAAAGTGGAGACCAACGACAAGCTACAACGACACAACCTCTTCCACATGTTTCTCGTCGTCAAGGACTGCCGTGTACACACTATAATTGATGGAGGTAGCTACAATAACTTGGTGAACACAGACGTCGTCAAGAAACATGGTTTGAGAACAAGAGCACACCCTCATCCGTACCACATTCAATGGTTCAACAACAGCGGTAAGGTTCGGGTAACACAAACAGCGAGAATACATTTTTCAATTGGTTCATACCATGATTTTGCTAATTTTAATGTTGTTCCTATGGATGCTTGTTCTCTTTTATTGGGTCGTCCTTGAGAATTTGATACATATGATATTCATCATGGTGGAACCAATAAATATGCTCTCATGCATAAGGGAAAGAAAATCACTTTGCTCCCCATGACTCCTGCTGAAATTGTGCATTTTGAGAAGAGTAAAATTCATGATGGCAAAGCAACAAAATTAGAATCTGAATAACAGCAAGTTATTAAGTTAAAATCACCATCGTTGCTCGCAACTAAATCTGACCTTGCTGATTTATTCGATGCTAAGGGGATGTGTTATGCTTTAGTTTGCAAAGAAGCCATGTTTTCACTTCATGAATTGTCTATTGCATTGCCTCCTGCTGTTGCTAACCTTTTGCAGGAGTTTGAGGATGTGTTTCCCTCTGAGATACCCCCTGGTTTACCACCGATGAGAGGCATTGAACACGAGATCGATTTGATTCTAGGAGCAAGTTTGCCAAATCGTGCAGCATACAGGGCGAATCCACAAGAAACTAAGGAAATTCAGCGACAAGTCCAAGATCTTTTGGACCGCGGGTACATTCGTGAAAGCCTTATCCCTTGTTTCGTTCCTATTTTTTTGGTTCCTAAGAAAGATGGTAGTTGGCGCATGTGTGTTGATTGTCGAGCGATTAATAACATCACCATTCAATATCGTTATCCTATTCCTCGATTAGATGACATGCTTGATGAATTGAGTGCTATCATCTTCACAAAAATTGACTTGCGTAGTGGTTACCACCAAATTAGAATGGCACTAGGAGATGAATGGAAAACTGCATTTAAAACCAAGTTGGGACTTTATGAGTGGTTAGTCATGCCTTTTGGTTTAACTAATGCACCCAGCACCTTTATACGATTAATGAACGAGGTTTTACGTGCTTTCATTGGACAATTTGTGGTGGTTTACTTCGATGATATCCTCATTTACAGCAAGTCATATGATGAACATCTTGATCATTTACGTGCTGTTTTTACTGTTTTGAGAGATGCATGTTTGTTTGGTAACCTCGAAAAGTGCATCTTTTGTACCAATCGAGTCTCATTTCTTGGCTATGTCGTTTCCTCGCAGGGAATTGAGATGGATGAGGCAAAAACTGAAGCAATCACCAGCTGGCCAGCCCCAACAACCGTCACACAGGTTCGTAGTTTTCTTGGTCTTGCAGGTTTTTATCGGCGCTTTGTGCGGGATTTCAGCACCATTGTAGCACCTCTACATGAGCTAACAAAGAAGGTAGTGCCATTTCGATGGGGCGAACAGCAGCAACACGCTTTTGATGCTCTCAAATCGAAGCTTACACAAGCACCATTGCTACAACTTCCTGATTTTGACAAGAACTTTGAGCTAGAATGCGATGCAAGCGGCATTGGTATTGGAGGCGTTCTCATACAAGGAGGTAAACCCGTTGCTTTCTTTAGTGAAAAACTTCATGGTCCTTCTCTGAATTATTCTACTTATGATAAGGAATTGTATGCCTTAGTGCGTGTATTACAAACTTGGCAACATTATCTTTGGTCTAAGGAGTTTGTCATACATTCTGATCATGAATCATTGAAGTATCTTAAGTGTCAAACCAATCTGAATAAACGACATGCTAAATGGATTTTGTTCATAGAGTTGTTTCCATACATCATTAAGCATAAGAAAGGGAAGGAAAATATCATTGCCGATGCATTATCTAGGCATTATACCATGCTGTCCCAACTTGATCATAAAATCTTTGGTTTAGAAACAATAAAATCATTATATCCTACTGATTTGGACTTCAAAGATGCTTTTGAAAATTGTAGAGAAGGAAGAACTTGGAATAAATATGTGCTGCGAGAGGGTCTCCTCTATCGTGCTAACAAGCTATGCGTTCTAGCTAGCTTCGTTTGTCTATTACTTTTGCAGGAAGCACATGTAGGAGGTTTGATGGGACATTTTGGAGTGAAGAAAACTGAAGACGTGCTGTCCACACACTTCTTTTGGCCAAAGATGAGGCGTGATGTCGAGCGCTACGTGTCACAATGCACTATTTGCAATAAAGCTAAGTCTCGCCTTAACCCACATGGTCTTTATATGCCTCTTCCTGTTCCTAGTGTACCTTGGGAGGATATTTCTATGGACTTTGTTTTGGGATTGCCTAGGACTAAGAGAGGGAGGGATAGTATTTTTGTAGTTGTTGATCATTTTTCCAAAATGGCACACTTTATACCTTGTCATAAGAATGATAATGCCTCACACGTTGCTGATTTATTTATGACGGAAATTGTCTGTTTAC
The DNA here is from genome assembly GCA_036927565.1 of Tuctoria greenei. Lineage (NCBI taxonomy): Eukaryota > Viridiplantae > Streptophyta > Magnoliopsida > Poales > Poaceae > Tuctoria > Tuctoria greenei. The sequence continues at coordinate 100,812,810 of JAYESD010000010.1, forward strand.
ATGGTGTGCCAAATAACATTGTTTCTGATCGTGATGCAAAATTTTTAAGTCATTTTTGGAGAACTTTGTGGTATAAATTGGGAACCAAGTTGCTGTTTTCAACTACATGTCACCCACAAACGGATGGACAAACCGAGATAGTTAATCGTACTTTATCCACTATGTTGCGGACTATCTTGAAAACAAATTCGAAGTTGTGAGAGGAGTGTTTACCACATATAGAATTTGCTTACAACAAATCCGTTCACTCCACGACAAAGGTAAGTCCATTCCAGGTAGTGTATAGTTTCAATCCCCGTGCTCCTATTGATTTACTACCTTCGCCTCCTTCTGAAACTATAAATTTGGATGCTACACAACGATCTGAATTCATTCTTAAGATGCATGAAACTACAAAGAAAAATATTGAAGTGATGAATGAGAAGTATAGGATTGCAGGTAGAAAAGGTAGAAAAGAAGTAAAACTTGAATCGGGTGATTTGGTGTGGTTACATTTGAGAAAAGAGCGATTTCCCGACTTGAGAAAATCTAAACTTATGCCACGAGCTGTTGGTCCTTTTAAGATCGTTGAAAAGATTAATGATAATGCATATAAGCTTGAATAGCCTCCCGATTTTGGGGTTAGTCCTACATTTAACATTTTGGATTTGCGACTGTACTTGGGAGAAGAAGATGAACTTGAGTTGAGGACGACTCCAATTCAAGATGGGGAGGATGATGAGGACATCAGAACAGCGGAGACGCACATTGAACTGCAAGGACCAATCACAAGAGCATGAGCACGGTTAATAAATCAGCAGGTGAATTCGTTCCTAACTTCTTTTGCATGTGAGTTTGAGAATAGATTGCTATGTGATGATTTAATTGTTATTAGTAATAATGGAGAAGATCAAACAGTGGAGGAAAGAGGCTTTGGGAGCCTGGAGAACCAGCTGGGACGTCCACAAGTTGATGGAAACAGTTTACAACTCAGACTCGAGTTCAACTCAGAGTCCAGGAATAGTCCACCTTAAAACGGACGCCGAGGAGGCATACAGACTCCGTTTTTGACGTTCTACATATGCACGGAAAGAGGAGAAAATAAAATTTCCAATGGTTCTGGCCCCACCTCAAAATTCCTCCGGAGTCATTGGGAATCGTCGAAACAGGTCGAGTCCAGATTTTTGTCTGGTGCTGCGCCATCGAATCGGGCCTTTGGGCCTTGTATACCGTAAGAGTCCTTTAGGGACGCGTATAATCGTGTTTTGGTCGAACCCTAGCCTATAAATACTGCAGCCGCCAGTCATATTAGGTGGGTTTTGCTTAGATCAATAATATCGCCGTTCTACGGTTTGTGAGACCCCAACTTCGCAATTTCAGATCGTGTGTTCGACGTTCTTGCTCTTGTTCTCGGTTGCACTTGCAGGGATTAGCCTTCTTGGTGAGGTCAAGTGTGTGCAGCACAGTTTATAACCAACGGAGCCGTGGTGTAGTGATTGCAGGGGTACTCGAACCGCTCGAGTGCCGCGGATCATCAACGTTGAGTTCTCCACCCCAATCGACATACCTTTCGGATGATCGGGCCTAAACCTACTCATCACTAGTGGAATCCTCTATTGATATAATATTGTCACATGGTTATTTTCCTGCTGATCCTTGCGCTAAGAAAGAATTGTGTGCTGATAATTCTATTATACCAATACAAAAACAAGTTAATGAACTTGATGATTCTGTTTTGGATTCCCCTACTTGTACAGAAATTAATAATTTGATTCTCATTACTGCTGAAAAGTAGGACCTGAAATTGTTGTCTTCACTAAATACTTTATGTTATATTGTATTTGATACTATTGGGATCGAGATATTGTTGAGAGAGAAATATTTTTGAAAACTGAATTACCTTTGTTGACAAGAAATAGTTTTCATACTATAGGCAAATATGAACATAGTGGTATGTTTATGGTGCATAAAGTTTACATATGTTTAAATGTGCAAGCTCCTTTTGTGCTACAACAACACGGTAAAGTAAATGAATGCACTAACAACAATAATGTCTTGTCAAGTTTTTCTAGTATTTTTTCCTTGCAGCAGGGACAACAAATAAAAAAAGCATTGTTTGCTGCGGTTGGACAATATAAACAGTGCTCATTCTATTCTCAAAAGTCTCTTTGCTGGACATACGAGCAAGCCAAGGACGGCTAGTTTTCAAGAAGGGGAGAATGATGAGAGCATGCACATTATCATTGGACATACAAATATGATACAATATTTATTTGTTTGGGATCCTGGCTCAAATGAATGGTCGAGCTTATTTGAAGGAGAACATGGAGATGGTGCACTATATCGTCCACCACCTTGGCCCCCTTCTTTCATGCATACAAGAAGATTTGATGGCATTGCATATTTGGACCAACACATGAGAGAAGATGAACTTGAGTCGAGGACGACTCTAATTAAAGAAGGGGAGGATGATGAGGACATCACTTCTATGGATAGAAACAACACTCCATTGAATATATAAGATGCAATCAATAGATTTAACATGCAACAATTAATTTCAGAGGTGAGCTTGTTCTTATATGTTTCCTTATATATTTTTTAGAATAGATTGCTACCTAATGACTTAACTGTGATAAGGATCCATGGTGAGGTTCAAGGAGAACTTGGAGGAAATCTTAGGGGCATGGAGGACCAGAGAATACATTCAAAGAAGATAGAAACCGAGCCCAACTCAAAATCGTATCCAACTCGGAGTCCAGGAGTGGGTCGTACTAAAACAGACGCCCCGGACGCATACGAACTCCGTTTTGGATTTTCTACATATGCACGGAAAGGGGAGAGGATAAAATTTCCAATGCCACTGGTTCCATTTCAAAATTACTTTGGAGTAGACGAGAATCATCAAAACAAAATTGAGTTCAGAATCTGTCAGCTTGTTCCGCCACCGTATTGGGCCATTGGGCCTTGTATCAAGACTAAGTCCATTATTTTCGTGTCTTAGGGTTAGTTCATGACCCCAACAATCCTTAGACGTCCTCCCACCTATATATACTTTATAGTAGCCACCATAAACAATTAGATTTTGCTTAGATTAATAATATCATTGTTCTACGGTTTGTGAGATCCCAACTTCGTGATTTCAGATTGTGTCTTTTACGTTCTTGCTTGTGTTCTCGGTTGCACTTACAGGGATTAGCCTTCTTGGTGAGATCAAGCATGTGCAACACGGTTGATAACCAACGGAGCAATAGTCTAGTGATTGCAGAGGTATTCAAGTTGCTCGAGTGCCGCATATCATCAACGTCGAATTCTCCACCTCAATCGACTTACCTTTCAGAAGATCGGGCCTAAACCCCTTATCACAGATGGTGTTGGCATAGATGGAAAACTCCAGAGAAGCACTTGGTGGGTCCGACTGATCATCGTTGGTTTGTTCGGGTGCCCTGGTCTGCGATCGACTCTAGTCCGATTGGGTTGGCTCGGTTTCGTACACGGGCACTAGCTATTTTGCAAAGAAAGCTAGCTTTCCTAAGAAACAGTCGTGAGCAAATTACTTTTTAGAGAAGATATTGTCTATCCTGTTTGTGTAGTTACTGTGAGACATATGTGTGCTGAATACATTGGCTATGAAGATAAAGTTTTGAATAATATCAAAACACCTTTTTCAATAAGGTCCAACTCTAGGTTCGAGCTCCAACAAGGTCCGACAATAGGTCCAACTTGTTTTGGGTAGATCCGGCAAGGTCCAACATAAGGTCCGACTTCTTTGGCTAGGTCGAACATATTTTGGCTAGGTTTGACTTGTTGTGGCTAAGTCCGACATGTCTCGGCGCTAGGTCTGACTAAGCTTTAGTAAGCTCCGACGCTAGGTCCAACTAGCTTTAGTAAGCTCGGATGCTAGGTCCTGCTAGCTTTTGTAAGCTCCAGCTCAAGGTCTAGTTAGTTTTGGCAAGGTCCGGAGATATATTGCAATGGTTTTGCTTTTACCTTGAAAGATTCAAACTTGTTTTACATTGATGGGAAGTTTGCTTAGTATTCTCTTACTAAGTTTTTGGTGTGTCTTGGTGGTTATGGTGGTTAATGTTTTGATATCATTTTGCTATGATTTGCAACATGTTATGTGAGGTGCTCACGTAAGGTGTTGTGGTTATCAGAACTAATGAGAGTCAAGTCGAAGACTTGTGCTCGGAAGTATTGGTTGTTTATTCATGTGCAGGTGTTGCTTGAGTTCAAAACATGGCTTGTGACGGGATCCATTGAAATAGTCTTAGGGAGAAGATGAGGTTCAAAAACCAAGTTCGGAAGGAATTGTGGTTGAGTTTATCGGGAGGTCGCGCAACATGTTTGAATCAAGAACAATGCATATGAAGGTATTGTGGACATCGTTTGAAGGTGTTTGCACGTGTGCAAGGTGTGCATGGACGTGGCTACATGGTTCCGTGGCGTGATGAAGAGATGTGGACGTAAAAAATTGGTCAGAAAGGTCCAACTGACTAGGTTATGGACTCAGGTTGCGGCCGAGTCGGGTTTGACTCAAATATGGAAAGATTTGAGTTGGTTATGATAGGATTTCGTATGGGTCATGAAGTTGGGTTGTTTAGGAATGTGGAATATGTTCCTACGGTGTTTGAAGTCTTAAGATTGCTTCTATCGGCGTATGGAAGAGTCTTGAGGAGTTATGGAAAGTTTCGGTTGAATCTGAGTAGGATTTGAGTCCTAGTTAGGATTGGGTTAGCATAAGGGCTGGTTATATAAGCAAGGGAGGCCAAAGCTCAAGAAGCACAACTTTGGGGCTGTTCCTCTTGTGGTTTGATCAATAAAATTTGTAGTTTAAAGGAACTTTTGTGCCTTGTTCGTCCGAATTGTATTCGTCAAATCTTTCTCATCGAGTTTCTGCACAGCACTACCTTGCTACGGTGGTTTTATCATAACTCAAGTTTTACAGATGCAATTGACGTGATTATTTTTGGGTTGTCTTCATAAATTGATTATCTATCATATATGAAAATTTCACGGTCATTGGATTTGTGGTTTTTGATCTACACGAGTTTCTTTGCAGTATTGCAGATCTGGTTTTTCTCAAGTAGAACAGATTGACCTTCGTTCAATCTTTTGATCGTAACTTGAGTTTTTCCCGACAAATTTTCACGATTCTTGTTGTTGTGTATTCGTGACTTGATTATTCACAATCTATATTGGTTTTTTCACAATTGATCACATTTTGATTAGTCACACACACACGATTTCTTAACAGATTGATTTTCTACCAAGGGGTTTTTGTTACTTCCGCTGAAATTTTTTTAATCTACCATTACCCTCCCTCTGGTAGTTTTTCACGTGCTCTTCGATCCTACAATTGGTATCAAAGCCACAGTGCTCTAATCTTTGAGATTTGCACATGTTTTCAATAATCATCATAGAGAAATACTTCGCCAAACCTTGTGTGTTTAGTGGTATTGATTTTCAGGTTTGGAAGGCACGCATGGAGGCCTTCATCTAGGCGCAAGGCTTTACAATATGGTAAAAGGTGTACAAGCCTTATGACGTGTCGTCAAACTATCAAGTCACAACTACATATCTGAGAGATGTCGACAACAACAACAACAAGGCTCGGAACTTGATCATACAAGGATTAACTCAAAGTGACTTCGACCGTGTTGCACATCTCCAATCTGCGTACGATTTGTGAAAAGCACTTTGTGACTACCACAAAGGATCCAACACGATCAAAGAGGTAAGGCAAGACATATTCAAGAAAGAATACATGCGCTTCGAGATGCAACCCGGTGAGTCCATTGATGACCTCTTTGCTCGCTTTAACAAAATTCTCAGCAACTTGCGTAGCGTCAATGTTAATTTTTTCTGATGTTGAGAATTCTAGACAATTACTAAGTGCATTAGACATGTCAATTTGGGAGATCAAAGTCACATCTATTCGTGAATCTACTATATGAGTACACTTACATTAGATGTGCTATATTCTAAATTGATAACTCATGAAATAGACATAATCTCACGTAAGAACCCCAACAAGTATCTTGCATTTGTTTCTCAACGTGACATGTCTAGCTCTGACCAATCTTCATATTGTGGTACACTTGCTTTGTTGTCCTCTCTAACCCAAGAATAGATTGAGGAGTTTCCAGAGGAGGAGCTAGCACTTCTCTCTACTAGGTTCTCAAAAGCATTCCAAAATGTGAGAACTAGGAGAGGAAGCTCCGGACCTCAACGATGTTTCGAATGTGGTAAGATAGGACATTTTCGTTCGGATTGTCCTAACCTTTCAGGTCCTACTTCCCCGGAAGAAAAACAAACAAGGACAAGGCACTCCTTTGCTAACGATAAAAAGAAGAAAAAGGGTTTTACAGGTCACCAACTGGTGAACAGTTTTATCTCCACACTTCAAGAACTTGGCTCAAGCGACGTGAACATTGGAACTGACGAAGGTGAAGATGATTTGTCAAACTTGTGCTTCATGGCGGGCAAATCAAGATCAAGTATGGAGGAGGCAGAACCAACATCGACAATGAAGAGGTATGTCCTACTTGCAAAAAAATGTGTGATGCCATTTCTCGTGCCACTGTTATAGTTAAGAAAAAGGACAAAAAACTTAGGGACAATGCTGTTAAAATTGAGTAACTAGAATTGAAAATTAATTGTTTGAAATCCTTGATTCCTAGTGATGATTCTTGTTCCTAATGTGATTTAATATATGAACAATTGTCCTCATTAAAAAGTGCGCACACCTCCACACTTGAAAAACTTGAGTTAGAAATTGAAAAGAACGGAGAGCTTGCTGCACTTAATGATAAAAACTTGAAAGATGCTAGCTGTTCTACAATTGATTTGCATTGTTCTACTTGTGATGTTTTTGATAAGAAACTACAAGATGCTATGAATGAAATTTCTGGTTTGAACAATGCTTTACATGCTCATAAAGTTACAAATTGTTCTAATTGCAAATTAAAAGGAAAAGCTTCATGTGAAAATTGCCTTGATCTGTCCAATAAACTTGATGACATGCATGGGATATTAGATCGGTTTTGTAATGCAAATAAGAACCTAAACTTTTTACTGAATTCATCCAAATCTTGCAATGATAAATCTTGTTTAGGTTTTGATTCTCATGCTCATGCTAAATCACATCCACCTAAGATTATAAAGTCATTAGAAAGTGGTTTGATTCAAACAGTTCCTAAACAAAAAGAAGTGGTTTTCAAATCTGCAGGAGTGTTGTCTCATTCAGTTTCAAATAAAAATGTTGTTTGCTCATCTAGACATGAACACAAAGTTAAATTTCATTGTACCTACTGTGGTAGAGATGGTCATGTCATAGATTTTTATTATAGACTAGCTAAACAACAGAAAAAGGAAAGAATGATTGTTAGATCTCATAACTTTCATGCAAAATATGTTGCACATGCTAAACCGAATGATAGGAACATGCAACCTGCTGTAATGAGTCGAAAACATGCAAAGTTTGCTCCCAAAACCTATTGTTTTTCGTGCTACACATGTAACACATCGTAGGTCAGTAGTTGGGTACAAAAATCCTCAAGCTTTGGCTCATAAACCTGATGTTTTATCTCAGCTTCCGCGTACTATTCCTGCTGGACGTCGTGTGACTCAATACGGGATTCGTAAATGCCTTTTGACTAACCAGAGTATTGATTCAATGACATATTGTGCTTCTATATAGGTTACACACTTTAGAAAGGAGAACATTTGGATTGTGGATTCAAGTTTCTCACACCACATGACCGGTAATAAAGAATGGTTCTCCTCCCTCTCTTTTGTGTCACGTGTAGAGAATGTTACTTGTGCTGATAATTCTTCAACTCCTATAATTGCTAAAGGTTTGGTTCAAGTAAATGATCACTACACTTTGAAAGATGTGGCACTTGTTAAAATTTGAAATACAACTTGCTTTCTGTTTCACAATTGCTAGATGAAAATTTGAAAATTATTTTCACTAAAAATTGCTGCAAAGTTGTAGATTCAAATAGTGAGCTTATTTTTAATATGTCTCAGTTTGGAAGAGTTTTTAAAGCTGATTTTGATATGTCATCCTCTAAGCATAGGTGTCTAGTTGCTAATGATTCAAATGACTTATACTTTTGGCATCGTAGACTTGGTAACGTAGGCTTTGATCATCTAACGCGTGTTAGTGCTCTTGATTGCATACGTGGGTTGCCTAAGCTTAAAGGGGACAAAGAAATTGTGTGCTTTTCTTGTAGACATGCTAAGAAGGTTGCAGGTTTACATGCTCCTCTCACAATTATCATGACAACTGAACCGGGTCAACTTTTGCACCTTGACACCGTAGGACCTTCACGTGTTCAATCCTTCGGAGGTAAATGATATGTTCTTGTGATTGTTGATGATTTTTCTAGATACTCTTGGGTTTACTTTATGGCATCTAATAATGAAGCTTTTAGTCACTTTAGAACTTTATTTCTTAGATTATCAATTGATCACCCAAGATCTTTAAAAGCAATTAGAAGTGATAACGGAACCGAATTTAAAAATCAATCGTTTGATCACTTATGTGCTGAAAATATAATAGATCATCAATTTTCTTCACCATATGTACGTCAACAAAACGGTGTTGTAGAAAGAAAGAAAAAAATCTTAGTTGAGATGGCTAGGGCTATGCTTGATGGATATCAAACTCCTAGGAAATTTTGGGCTAATGCAATTGCAACCGCTTGTTATGTCTCAAATCGTGTTCTCTTGCGTACTAAGCTAGGTAAAACACCATGTGAGCTCCGGTTTGGATATAGGCCTAGTGTTACACACTTTCAGGTCTTTTGTTGCAAATGCTTTGTCAAGAAACATGTTAATCTTGATAAATTTGAACCTAGATCCGTTGATGACATGTTTCTTGGTTATCCATCTCATACTAGATGCTACCGTGTGCTTTTACATGACACTAACAAAATTGTGAAGACTTGTGAGGTGTCTTTTGATGAAGCTAGCCCAGGTACTAGCTCAAATATTGCAGGTCCGGATCCATATCCGTAGGGGGAGAGTACTTTCGTTGAAAATGAGGAAGAAGTGGTGCTGCTGCCCGAAAATTCAGCAGCTAATGACATTGTTCCAGCTCCTGATTTTGACTCTCAACCAGCACCGACGACCACCATTGCTGGTCCAGATCATTCTCAAGTCATAAGCTCATCGATTTGTGATGAACATCAAGAAGAAGAAGCTTGTGAAGTGTCTACTCCCCTCTGGATTATCAAAAGTCATCCTCCACAACAAATCATTGGGAGCTTGCATGAACGAGTCACACGGTCCAGGTTTTGCAATCCAAACTCTCACGCTCATTCTGCTTTTGTCGCTTCTTTTGAACCCAAGGATATATCACACACACTCACTAATGAATCTTGGATTATTGCCATGCAAGAAGATTTAGAAATTTTTGAAAGAAATAATGTTTGGAAACTTGTACCTCCACCTCAAGGTCACACTTTAATTGGAACTAAATGGGTGTTTAATAATAAACAAAGTGAGGAAAGGGTTGTGATTAGGAATAAGGCTAGGTTGGTTGCTCATGGTTTCAAACAAATTGAAGGTCTAGATTTTGATGAAACTTTTGCTCTTGTTTCTAGATTAGAAGCCATAAGAATTTTGTTAGATTTATTGCATCTAAAGGTTTCATGTTATATCAAATGGATGTTAAAAGTGCTTTTCCTAATGGCTACATAGATGAGGTGGTTTATGTCAAGCAACCACCAGGTTTTGAAAATCCAGATTTTCCTAATCATGTTTACAAACTGTCAAAAGCCTTGTACGGTCTCAAACAAGCCCCTAGAGCGTGGTATGATAGGTTAAAAACATTCTTACTTGAAAAGGGATTTATCATGGGTGAGGTTGATAAAACTCTTTTTGTGCTTAAGCATGGCAATGACTCATTATTCTTTCAAGTGTATGTGGATGATATTATCTTTGGTTGTGCTTCTCAAGATCTTGTGTCCAAATTTTAGCTATGATGAGTTCTGAATTTGAGATCATTATGATGGGAGAACTCACATACTTTTTGGGGTTGCAAATCAAGCAAACCAAGGAAGGTACCTTTGTGCATCAAACAAAGTATACAAGATACCTTCTCAAGCGCTTCAACATGGAAAAAAGCAAGCCTCTTCGGACACCAATGGGTACAACAATGACACTTGAACTTGATGAAGATGGTGAACCCGTGGATCAAAAAGAATATAGAAGCATGATCAAATTACTTTTGTACCTCAAGACATTAAGACCGGACATACAATTCAGCATATGTCTTTGTGCACAATTTCAAGCTTTCTCACGTGCTTCACATCGTCAAGCCGTCAAAAGGACACTCAGATACTTACATGGAACTCAAGAATTTGGCAATTTTCTTTCTTCTTCCTCAACCATTACTTTGAAAGCTTTTTCGGATGCAAATTTTGGGAGTTGTAGGATTAATAGGAAAAGTAATTCAGGTGCATGTCATTTTCTTGGTAATTCACTTATTTCTTGGTCCTCTAGAAAACAAATCTTAGTTGCACAATCCACAGCCGAATCTGAATATTTAGCTGCTGCTTGCGCTTGCTCACAAATTCTTTGGATTGTTCAAACACTTAAGGACTATGTGATTGATTTAGATAGTGTTCCGCTATTTTATGATAACACTAGTGCCATTTGCATTGCTAAAAATCTCATGCAACATTGGAGAACAAAGCACATTGACATTATGTATCACTTTCTCCGTGATAATGTTGAAAAAGGAAACATTGTGCTTCACCATGTAGATACCGAACAACAATTGGCTGACATTTTTACAAAACCTTTGGATTTCACTCGTTTTTGTTACATTCGTAGTGAAATAGGGGTTATGTATCCTCATGTGTCGTTGGTAAGTCTATGTGTGAATCTATTTAAAAGTTATATGAGCATAGTATTTCGTACATATATGACTTTGTGATTCCTTTTACATGCTGAAAGTTCTTACTACATTACTCATGTTATACATTTTGTAGTTTTTGCCATGACTAGTAATTGGAATAATTACTTACACTAAATCGGGTCATAATCAAACTTTCTTGCTGTTTTGAACTTGTTGCATGCTCACAAGTGCTTTTAATAATGAAAAATTAATTAATCAACTATCCACATGTTGAGCTTTTATGATCAAATAAAAATGAGAAAAGATAAAGAGAATATGCATGCATCACACTTCTTCTTTTGAGATGGCTTATCATTGCACTTAGTTATGAACTTAGAAGTTGTGTATGACTAAAACCATGACCTTAAGCTTTTGATTGTCAGATGACATAGGCTTGGCTTGGTTGGTTAGAATAAGGCAGATGCGGCATATAATCTCTTGCAAATGTTATATGATCAGAATTTATGCTTTAAATAATATGGAAAAATGAAAAATGCAGCAACAAGTGTCATGCTTTCAGGTTTTAAAATAGTTAAGTTTGTGAGATCATGACTTGCTTAAATTGAAAATTACATTTGATCTCTAGCATGGCTTACACTACTTTTATGTATCTCATTGATGTGATAGTGTAAGTTACTTGATAGTATGACTTGGATGAGCTTTGTTTTATATGTATATGTCATATTATGCTCATAAAAAATTAAAATTTCTCTTTTGTACCTTGCTGAATACATTGTCAAAGGGGCAGAAATTGATCACACATTGCACACATTCACATGTGTTTTGGCACGCTTCTTCTCAGGGGCGGAATTATTGTTTTTCTTCTCATTTTATTCCTGATTTACAAAGGGAGAGAAATATTTTAGGGAGAAAAAATTGTTTTCAAAACTTTTCATGTTAATAAGCCAATATTCGGATTTTAAGTGGTGTTGCCAATGCATTCATCAAGGGGGAGATTGTGAGACCTATGTGTGCTGAATACATTGGTTATGACGATAAAGTTTTGAATACTACCAAAACACTTTTTTCAACAAGGTCCAACTCTAGTTTCGAGCTCCAGCAAGGTCCGACTTGTTTTGGGTAGCTCCGGCAAGGTCTTATATAAGGTCTGACTTACTTTGGCTAGGTTCAACTTCTTTGTCTAGGTCCGACTTATTTTGACTAGGTTCGACTTGTTGTGACTAAGTCTGAGATGTTCCGACGCTAGGCCCGACTAAGTTTTAGTAAGCTCCAGCGCTAGGTCCGACTAGCTTTGGTAAGCTCCAGTGCTAGGTCCTGCTTGCTTTGGTAAGCTCTGGCTCAAGGTCCGGTTAGTTTTGGCAAGGTCCAGAGCTAGATTTTAATAGTTTTGCTTTTACCTTGAAATGATTCAAACTTGTTTTACATTGATGGGAAGTTTGGTTGGTATTCTTATACTAAGTTTTGGTGTGTCTTGGTGGTTATGGTGGTTAATGTTTTGACATCATTTTGCTATGGTTTGCAACATGCTTATGGTAGGTGCTTACGTAAGGTGTTGTGGTTATCGGAACTAATGAGAGTCAAGTCGAGGACTTGTGCTCGGAAGTATTGGTTGTTTATTCATGTGCAGGTGTTGCTTGAGTTCAAGACGAGGATGGTGACGGGATCCATTGAACTAGTCTTAGGGAGAAGATGAGTTTCAACAACCAAGCACGGGAGGAATTGTGGTTGAGTTGATCGGGAGGTCGCGCAACATGTTTGAATCAAGAACAATGCATATGAAGGTGTCAGAGTCTGGTTCCGGCAATTCTCCCGGTACTACCGTTGGTAGCCCGGGGAGTTCGTAGTTTGGTATTGGGCGCGCAGAGATTCAGAACACGATGGCAAATAGACACGAGGTATTACGTGGTTCGGGCCGCCTACACGTAATACCCTACTCCACGGGGTGTGTAGTTGTTGTATTGAGCGTTTGAGCACTTGTGAGTGTGTGTCAGAGCCGAGTATGAGAGAGATCTAGAAGAACTGTCCCTGTGTATCGCTCGACCAGTCCTTTTACAATATAAGAACTGGTCGTTACATCGCTAGCCTGGCCCGACATGTGGCCCTGGCAGTTACAGGTGCTTAATACATAATTAATGAGGTTAATTGCCCTTAATAGTGTGGTAACGGGCCTTGACAGTGCCGTTACTGTTATTAAGGGCCCTCCGATCGTGTGTCAATAATGTGGTATTAATGACATTTAATCGGGTCTTGAAGTCCTTGATTGTCCCTTGAAGGTCCGAGCCGTTGGGGGTCCACCAGTCTGATTATTGAGGCTGATGGTCCGGCGGCTGCACACGTGGCAGCTCTGGAGCTTACTGTCTGGGACAGTAGGTCTGGTGCCATTGTACACGTGTCAGTACTGAAGCTTCCCTCTATCGGGGGTTAGGTCCGGGGGTGCTGCACAGGTGTTTACCCCGAAGCTATCCCATGTGTGGGATGTAGGTCCGGTTGCAGTATACACGTGGCAGCACTAGGACTAACCATAGATGGGAGGCAGGTTCGGTCCCATATGACACATGGGGCCTTCGCAGGTCTCCAACTCAGACAGGTGAAGTTCCTTGGGTCTTTTTGTAGTCCCAAGGGGTATACGGTACGCAGGGTACCGACAGTGGCTCCCTGGGCCCACCTCTGGGAGAGACCTTTTGGATGAAGTCGTTCTGCCGTAGGTGGGTCCATCCTTCGGTTTTTGAGCCGTGTCTTCAAGGGTCTTCGGATGTGCCGTTGGCGGTAGGTCGCACTTAAACCAACACCGCGTGGCACATCCAGGATGCGGCAGGTGAGATCTGAGCGTGCGGATCTCACACAATTGAAGGTCACTGGTTCCTGATACAAAAACCGTATCGGTTCCGCGCGCCCTGTCAGGCCGTCGCCCTCGGGCTTCCCGCCTTTCATGATGACAACCGTTCGCCTGGGGTAAGGACCTTGACTTGATCGTCGGGGTGGCCCCGAGCCCCCTTGTTATTGGAAGGGGGGAGTTTTTGAACTGTATCATCAGCTCCTTTGCGGTTTCCATCCAAGCGTTGCGGGGGCTTACTTAAGAAGGAAAGCACGCACCATTTGGGGATTCTTTACGCCTTCATTCGAACTTGTGCTCAAATCCTCCAAACTTTCGCTCGCTTTTCCTCTCTCGCCACGCTGTGTCGCGATGAAGTTGGGACTCCCCAAGAGACGCATTGGGAGAAAGAAGGAGTTTTCTAGGGTCTGGACCTACATGGGATGGTCCAGTGACTCCTTCGACAACAACATTTGCTGCAGCAAGCTTCCCTTTGAGAAGGAGCGAGCCGGAGATATGGTGTACTTCCTTGGGTACGCCATGGCGGGTTTGATCCTGCCTTTCTCCACTTTCTTTCTGATGCTGCTTGATTTCTATGGTCTGCAGCTCCACCATCAGGGCCCCCACTCAATCTTGCTAGTGGTGACTTTCGTCCACTTTTGTGAGATGTGGGTGGGCATGCCCCTTGTGTGGAGTTGTTTTGGACTTTCTTTGATGTCCACCCGAACGGGAAGAGTGATGAGTTCATCGGATTCTACTACTTCGTGAAGCGGAAAAACTCTCCCCCTCAAGTACTTGAGGTCCTTCCCTTCCGGCAAGTGGGACGACTGGAAGAAAGACTGGGTGGTCATCACCGTCGAGGGACACGAGAGGCTGGAGCTGCCTGAAGGCCTGCCTCGCATTGACACCGACACTTGGAGTGATGTGTCGGAGCTGTCGAGGGAGTACAGGCCTGTCCTGGACAGAATCCAGGAATGTGTCGAAGGTGGGGTGACCCCGCAGATGGTCTTTGGCAACTTCTTGATGAACAGGTGGGCCCCACTAAGGGCTAGGAGCCGACCTGCCTGGGCCTTCAACAGTGAGATGGACACCAACCGCATTGAGGTCGGCTTGGACACTAACTTGACCGGTGAAGCCTTGAAGACCCATCTCAAGAAGTTCCAGCCTGGGAACATCGGCCCTTGCGATGTGTCTCCACCGGCGGCCTTCTTGCCTCTGGATATGATACTAGAGGAGTGCAGAGAGCTCCGGAGGAAGATGCCATTGTTGGACGACTTGGGACTGGTGGAGAGGCGATCAACCTCCGGGGTGGCAATCCCCAGATCTTCTGAAGGCAGCTCCGCTCCCGCTCCAAAGCCAAGAACCGAAGTCGTAGGCAGGGGCAAGGAGTTGGCCGAGCCCTCAAGCCGCAAGAGGAAGTTGAAGCACTCTGACGGGAGGTCTGTCAGACCTGCTCCTTTCGCAGCAGCTCCTTCTCCCCGGAGGGGAAGGTCTTCAACAGCGGCAACTACCCCAGCATCGACATCTCCCCGGGGTGCTAGCTCCGGCCATGTGGCTCCGGTACCAAGGCTTGCCGAGGGCTCCAAGTCCGGGGGTCCTTCTCAGTCGAGGGGGGCCTCAACCAAGGCGATGCCGAAGGCAGCAGCAAGTTTCGGGGAACCTTTCGGAGCTACCACGCCAGTGGCGACAGGGTCTGGCCATGAGCGTCTAGGGAAGAGATTCCGCGCTAGCTGGAGCGGAAGCCTTCCAAGGTAAATTTGGTTTTTACCTCAGTTGGTTGTATTTTTGTTCTAACTGTGTTTTAAGGGTCTTCATCCTTCATCCAAAGGGTACCTAAGAAAGGGGCTGAAGCTCTGGTTCCTGCAACAGCAGCTGAGGCTGTGCAAGCGGAGGCTCCAACTCCAATCCCAGCGCCGCCCCAGGTGGTTGCTGAGGTTGCGGCAGCCCCGGCGCCGACTCTCATGGTACTGGACCTCGACTCATCCCCTAAAGCTCCTGTGGTAGCGCCGGACTACGAGAATGAAGATGTACCAGCTACACCAGCTCCGGAGCTTGAAGCTCCGGGTTCGGATGCTGAGATGATGGATGCTCTAGCCTCGGAGCTGGAGGTAGCTGCAGTCCCAGCCCTAGAGCCGGACATTGTTGAAGCCCCGACAGTGGAGCCGGTGGTTGACGAAGCCCCGACGGTAGAGTCGGGTGTTGATGAAGCCCCGGCGGTAGAGCCAGTGGCTAATGAAGTTCCGGCGGTAGAGCCGGTCGTCGAAGAAGTTCCAACGCCTGAGCCGGTTGCTGCAGAGGTGCCGGTGCCCGAGCCCATGATGGTCGAAGCGCCAGCGCCTGAGCCGGCGGTGGAAGAGGCGCCAACATCAGAGCTGGAAGTGGCTTCAGCTTCGGCCGAATCTTCAACGCCTGCCCCAGAGGTGGTGGTCCCAGAGGTGCCTGCGCCTGAGCCAGGGTGCCAAGATGAAGCTGTCGGCCCCCCGCCTGAGGGTCCAGTTGTTGATGACCTGGCGACGGGACCTTCGGAGCCAACTCCGAAGGTCGAAACTTCTGTTGCAGGACCTTCCTTGGCGGAGGCCGGGGTTATCCTTGAGTGCGGCCCTAGCCTCGTGGAAGCCTAGGGGACCGCTCTTGTAGAGTGGGGCCCGATTTTTGTCATGGAGAGCCTGCTGGAACCTACGGAGAGGACCCTGACAGGTTCAGACCCGATCCCTCTGTCGTTGTCTATCGACAACGCCTGCTCCAGTTATCGTCAAGTGCAGCTAGCCTTCTACCACGACAGCAAGGCCCTCGAGGAGGAGCGCCAAACCCTTAGGAGGTGGCGTAACCGGCTCCAATTCGAGACCAAGCTGGCGCAAACGAGGCTGGCTGACGACAGGGAGTGGGTGAAGAAGGAAAAGGCCCGGATGGAGTACTGGGGCCAGCTGCTAGACGAGAGGGAAAGCATGACGCGATCCCTTGACATCCAGTCCCGGGCCATCTACGAACAGGTCATAGCTGCTAATAATGCAGTGAGTGATTGCCAAGAGAAGCTCGACGCCATCCACGACAGCCTCGTCAAGTGCCGGGAGGCTCTTGAGGAGCGGGAGAGAAAGCTCGAAGATGAAGAGCAAAAACTCCTGGAGTTGCGGGATGACCTCGTGAAGAGGGAGGAGGAGCTCACTCAGAGGCTGACTCTGGGTGACAAGAGTCTCACAGAGCGTACCAAGAAGCTGGATGAGCGCTGCGAGAAAGAGGAGAAGAAGGCCTAGCAGCAAGGACAGGACCTCCACAAAAGGGAGGATAAAATTGCTACCAGGGAGAAGAAGGTGTGGGGCCGGGAGAAGGACCTTGTCGACCGCCGGAACAAGATCCATCTCTAGAAGGAGGATCTCAGTAAACTCGAAAGGCAGGTTACTGAAAAGATCCAGCAGAACGCCAAAGAGGATGAGCGCCTTGCCTGGGAGAATTCGGAGCTTGCGGCGACCAGAAGATCCTTGGAGGAGATGCGTGGCTCGAGGGCTATGGAGTCCCAACAAGTTTGGGACTTCTTGGGCAAAGCCAACGACGTGCTGACGCCAATGGGTTTTAGTCCCGTGCATCCGGATGATCCGGAGTCGGAGCTGGACCAGGCTTTGCAAGCGTTGAGTTCGGCAGGCAACAAGCTCACCAAGATGGACGATGTCATCGCAGACCAGCTGGAAACCAAGGGACTATCCCTGGCGAAGAACGTCGCAGAGTTCATGCTGACATGCTACACAAGCCAGGACCCTCACTTCCCACTGGACCCGGTGCTTGAAGGCCCCATCGACAGAGAGGGGGAAGCCGCCAAAGCCAGCGTGTCGGAGGTTGCCCAGAAGGTCGCCTCTTTCTTCCATAGGGTCTAGGATTCTCTCTTTGTAGCTCCTGCTTGTATTCTCTCTTCTTTTTCTCCAATTTCGTAATCTCTTGTCTCCAGATAAATGAAATCCAAGTTTTTTATGAATTTCATTTTTTGTCTTCAACACCTTTGTCCCACTTGGCCCCATGGTAGATGTACACAATTTGATTGTGAACATGTACCAAGAGGATGTAGCACTTTATTGAAGACTTGCACACTTTGAACTTGTAGTTTGTAGGTCCGAAGTCGCCGATAGTAGGGGCCCCCTGAGGTTGTCGGAGCTTAGTAGCTCCGGCAGTGACCCTTGTCAACGCGTAGAGCATCGACGGTTAATCCTCTGGGGTGTCGAAGCTTGGTAGCTCTGGCAGTGATCACTGTCAACATGCGGTGCATCGACAGCAGACCCCACTGGGGAGTCTTCCCACCATCTTTTCTTCACGTTGATGGCTGGCCCACTGGCTTTACCGGAACTTAGTAGCTCCAGTGACGCTCGCTATCAATGTTTGAAACATCGACAACAAGCCACCTTAGGGGATGTCGGAGCTTTGGTAGCTCCGTCTTCATTCACCATCATCATGGGATCTTTATTTTTCCTGCACACTGAAGTCAAGAAAAACAGTAAAATCTATTTCCTATCTATAACTCAATTGCAACTTACTATTCCCGAGCAATCTTTAGGTCGAACGCAACTTTACATACACTCAAGTGCACTGGCTTGTTTCCTCCAGGTCCGATCGTTTCTGGACTCGCCTTACTTCGGCCTGCCGGGGTGTAGGTAGAGTGGCGTACTTAGGGTGCAGGACCAGGCTAAGTCGATAGCACACTTCGGACCTAGATTGGCTTGGTGACATTCAGACGAGTAGACCATTGACAATGTTTAGACCCGAAAGAATTGACAATGCGACTCGAATTATACATGAATTGGTCGAGCTAAAGTTTCTTAAGAATTGTACAACTTTGTTATAGACAAGAAAGAGAAAAATAAAAAATATTGAGCCTGTACAAAATAAATGCACGTGGAGTCCATTTTCACACAATGATGTCTTTCATTATAGGCCCAAGATACAGGGGAAACAAGTACACTCTTAGGGTACGGAACCAGGCTAAGTGTGTTTCGTTTCTCGTTTGACCCAAGGTAGCTAGCTGCACTTTTAGTTCTGAGACTGTGACAAGTGTTGCTTGAACTTTGTGGACCTTCCGGGGAAGGTCCGGCTGTTCTCCCGAAGGAGCTACCCGACTCTGTACAATGACTCTATAACATACATCACATGTAACTACAGACTCACCTCCGTAATATTAAGCGTAGAATTTACGGAGGTGCTCAATGTTCCAAGGATTAGGGAGCGGTGTCCCATCCTTGATTGCCAAGCAAACGCATCCGGGACGGGATACTTTGATCACTCGGAAGGGTCCTTTCCAGCTGGGGGATAGTTTTTTTAACCCTTCTCGAGTTTGTATTCTCCATAGCACCAGATCGCCTTCCTCGAGTTGTCGGCTGTGAACATGCCATTGGTGATAGCGCCGAAGAGCTTGGTGGTATCGGGCATTCCGAATAGCTGCTCGGCACCTTCCCTCTTCAAGGAGGTCAAGGTCTTCACGCCAGAGCTGGTCCTACGTGGCATCGTCGAAGGTCTGGACCCAGAGCGACCCCAAGGTGATTTCCGTAGGAAGGACTGCTTTAGCTCCGTACACCAGGAAGAAGGGTGTCTCTCCAGTTGACCGGTTTGGAGTTGTCCTGTTGGCCCACAGTGTGGGCAGAAGCTCATCGATCCAGTTGGCTCCATGTTTTTTCAGGTGCTCATATGTGCGCGTCTTGAGTCCTTTTAGGATTTCTGCATTTGCTCTCTCAGCTTGGCCATTGCTTGCCGGATGAGCTACAGAGGCGTAGCTGACCTAAATGCCGAGGTCTTCGCAATATCCTTGGAATGCAGAGCTTGTGAACTGGGTGCCATTATCAGTTATGATCTTGTTTGGGACTCCAAATCTGCATATAATGGACTGCAAGAAATTGATAGCTGATTGCTTGTTTATTGTCACAACTGGAGTTGCTTCCGGCCATTTGGTGAACTTGTCAATGGCAACGTACAGGAACTTGTAACCTTCGACGGCTCTTGGGAAAGGTCCCAAGATATTCATCCCCCACATAGCGAAAGACCATGTAGGAGGTATCATTTGTAGAGGCTGAGCTGGTGTGTGAATTTGCTTTGCATGGAACTGGCATGCTTCATATTTCTTCACTAGCTCAGTTGCATCCTAGAGTGCTATAGGCCAGTAGAAGCCATGCCGGAAGGCTTTACCGACCATCATGCGGGAAGACCTGTGGTTCCCACACTTGCCTCCATGGATTTTCGCGAGGAGCTCGCAACCTTCTTCCCTTGTAATGCACTGCATTAGGACGCCGTTGGCACCACGCCGGTAGAGATCCCCTTCTACCAGTGTGTATCTTTTAGCCATTCTGACTATTCGATCAGCGGATACATTATGTTCAGGAAGGAAATTGTCTTTCAAGTAGCTCCGGATCTCCGAGATCCATGCATCGGAACTAACTTGAGGATCTGAGTGTTGCGTGCTGGGTTGCTCGGAGCTTCGTGCAGGACCTACGACACTTGATGGACGCCATGGTAACAGGGCCATCGGGACCGCCAGCTTTGAGGTGCTGGTCTCGCCCCCTTCGCTCAGTTCGGCAAGCTGAGCTGTTGGTCTTGACAATCTCCGGACGAAGGTTTCGTCGGGAGCTGGAGCTTCGGTTGAAGCTTTCGTCGAGAGTTCGTCGACTTCAGCGTTGTTGAGACACTGGACATGGCAGAGATTCAGGACGTCAAATTCCTTTTGAAGTTTCTGGACTTCAAGTAGGTATGCAGCTAGTTGAGGGTTATTGCAACAACATTCACCTTTGACTTGTTTTACAAAAAGCTGTGAATCACCCTTTACCAACAGCTGCTTGACACCATACGATAGTACCACCTTGAGCCCATAGATTAGTGCTTCATACTCCACCATGTTGCTGGTCGCCTTGAAGTCAAGGTGAACCATGTATTTGACCTTCTCCCCGGTCGGAGCGAGGAGAAGGACTCCAGCTCCGACCCCTACTTTTTCACGGAGCCATCGAAGTAGAGAGTCCAGTGGGGCTTGGTGAAGACCGGAACCTTGGGTTCCATCTTCTGCTCACTAGGGCCCCCAGGATTTGATGGAGAAGGGGTCCATTCCACCACGAAGTCCGCCAATGCTTGACTCTTGATCGCTTGTCTTGGGACGAATTCTAGATCGAACTCAGCAAGTTATGCCGCCCACTTTGCAATGTTCCCAGTAGAGTTGGGATTATGCAAGATTGCACGCAGTGGATAAGAAGTTACCACTGAAATCTTGTGAGCTTGGAAGTAGTGTTGGAGCTTCCTAGAGGCAATAAGAACTGCGTAGAGCAGCTTATGCACCTCCAGGTACCGAGACATGGCATCATGGAGTACTTCGCTGATGAAGTACATTGGGCGTTGGACTATCCGGACCCTCCCGAAGGGGTCCGAACCTTCCTCCTCAACAACTCGGACCCTCCCGGAGGGGTCCGGACCTTGTTCGGGGGCCTCCGAGTTTCTGCTGGAGGAACCCGGAGCTTCTTCTGCAGCGACCCGGACCTTCCCGGAGGGGTCCGAATCTTGTTTCTCAGCAGCAGTGACTTCTCCACTTGAAGGAGGTGGCTCCTCTAGCATCTCGCCTTGAGGATCCGGGTCTGGGAGCTGAGACCCAGACTCGACTTCAGGTAGCTCCGGACCCTCCCGAAGGGGTCTGGATTCCTAAACTTGAGATGATTCTGGTCTTTCCGCAACCAGGACCATGCTGACAACTTCGTCAGTTGCGGAAATGTAAAGCAGTAATGGCTCACCAGGACTCGGAGCTACCAAGGTTGGTAGAGTGGTGAGGAGCTGCTTCAGCTCCTGGAATGCCTTTTCTGCTTCTTCAGACCATTGGAATGGTCTAGACTTTCTCAATGACTTGAAGAAGGGTAGCGCCCATTCCGCCAGTCTTGAGATGAATCGGCTGAGGGCAGCTAAACATCTAGTCAGCTTCTGGACGTCCTTGATACGGGTTGGAGGCCGCATGTCCTCAATAGCTTTTATCTTTGCCGGATTCGCTTCTATCCCTCGGTGGTTCACCAGGAATCTGAGAATCTTTCCGGAGCTAACCCTAAAGACACACTTGTCCGGGTTCAGCTTTGTGCGTGTGACTCGCAACTTGTCAAAGACGGCTTGCAAGGTGTCAAGGAATGACTCCTTGTTCTTGATCTTGATGACGATGTCATCAACGTACACTTCCACTACATCTTTGATAAGCTCTCCAAAAGTTTTGTACATAGCTCGTACACATGTTGAAGCAGCATTTTTGAGAATGAATGGCATGGCAGTGTAACAATATAATCCATCTACTGTAATGAAGGAAGTATGCTCTTCATCTACTCTAGACATTCTGTTTTGATGATACCAAGAATATGCATCTAGGAAACACAGTAATTCACACCCGGAGGTGGAATCCACTATATGATCTATTCTAGGTAGTGGGAATGGATCTTTTGGACATGCCTTATTCAGTGTAGTGTAGTCGATACACATCCAAAGCTTCCCGCTGGCCTTGGGTACAACGACTGAGTTTGCCAGCCATTTTGGATGGAAGACTTCTCGGATGAATCCATCTTCGAGCAACTTCTTCACTTTTTGACGTATGAAGTTTTGTTGCTCTATGGATTGCTTCCGAGGCTTCTGGTGTATAGGCCGAGCGTCGGGATAGATCTTAAGATTGTGCTCGATCACTTCCCTAGGGATACTAGACATTTGTGACGGTTTCCAGGCAAACACGTCGACATTAGCCCGGAGGAAAGTGACGAGCGCGGGTTCCTATTTGTCGTTCAGACCTCCCGATATACGGGTGGTCTGAGCACTATTGGAATCGATTTGGACGACTTTGACGGGGACGTCAGTGTCGCCACTTGGTTGCACGCGAGGTGCGGAGGTTGAGCCTCGATGACGAATGCTCGGGGGTTTTGGAGCTTGCTCCTTTCTGGATTCTTCCTCCTATGTTATAGCAAGCGCATGGAGTTCCTCCAGAGCAGTAACTCCAGCGGTGCGATATCCTCGGATCTGGAGAACACCGGCTGGTGTTCGCATCTTCAACACCAAGTAGCCATAATGGGCGGCAGCCATGAATTTGTACAAGGCTGGCCTGCCCGAAATGGCGTTGAATGGTAAGTTGATCTGCGGCACGTCGAAGACCAACTTCTCAGTGCGGTAATTCTCCCGGGTCTCGAAGGTCACCGGGAGAGTAATGGCACCAAGTGGTGTTATGGCCCCCGGACCTACTCCGGAGAAAGGTCGGGAGGGGTGAAGATCCGAAGGTCGGAGCTGAAGCTTGAAAAAAGCTTCAAAGCTTATGAGGTTCAACCCTGAGCCTCCTTCCACCATCACATGGTGGAATTGAATGTTGTTGATGGTAGGAGATACCATCAGTGGAAGTTGGCCAGTTCCGATCATGTTCTGAGGGCAATCCGAAGCATCAAAAGTGATGGCAGTGTCCATCCAGTTTTGGTGCGGCTCCGCCCTAGCAGTGGGAGCTACTGAGGCCATGTCCTGCCGCATGGTCTTGAGGACACGGCGGGAGGTGATGTCCCATGAACCACCAAAGATGGTGTTCATGGTTTTCCGACGTTCGTTGTCAGAGATGTCGGAGTCGTCGTCGATGGAGGTGTAAACAGCCTTCAAGACCTTTTTAGGGTCCTGAAAGCCTAACTCCTCTTCAGCCGGAGCTTCATCGACTTTCTGTTTTCCTTCCCTTTGAAAAAAAGGAACTTCTTCTCAGCGCTTGTTGTAGCGCTCGGCAAGGTTCTGGACCTCTCGGCAGTCTTCAAGCTTGTGGCTGTTCATCTTGTGTATTGGACACCACATCTTGGAGCTGCCTCCGTCTTCATACGACGGCCGAGGTCGTTTCTTAGGGCGTGGCCCCCGTCCACCTAGAGCTGCAGCAGCTGCAGCAGTAGGCGTGCCGGCCAACGACTTTTTCTTGCTGTTGGACTTTTTTTCTTCTTGCCACTCCTGGAGGTAGTGGCTTCACCCTTGGAGGACATTTTGTTGTCCTCCGGAGGTGGTTGGGAGTGCATTTCACGGCCCTCCGCGGCTCTGGCACACTTGTCTGCCAAACTGAAGAGTTCCGTGATGCTGGTGACCTCCTTGGTCACCAGCTTCTCCAACATCTTCTTGTCTCGTACGCCCTGTCTAAATGCCACAATGACAGAAGCGCTTGAGATAGAAGGTATAGTGTTTCATATCTGGGAGAACCTCTAGATGAAGGATTGCAGGGACTCTCCCCCCTTCTGCTTGACAGCAAAAATGTCCAGTTCAGTGCTTGGTCGGGTGTATGAACTCCTGAAATTGGCGGTGAACTGTTGGCATAGTTCCGCCCAACTGTTGATGGAGTCAGGTGGAAGGCTCATAAACCAGGACCTGGTGGTCCCAGTTAAAGCCACGGGGAAGTAGTTGGCCATCACGACCTCATTGCCTCTAGCCGCAAGGATTGCGGTGGAGAAGATTTGGAGAAACTCAGCAGGATTGACAGTCCCGTCAAATTTCTCCGGTAGGTGAGGCCGGAACTTCTGCGGCCATCTGACCATGCGTAGGTGCATGGCCAGGGCAGAACAGCCTCCTCCTACTATTTTGGGAGCAGGACTGTCCCGAGCCTCTCGCCTTTCGTGAGCGCGCTCGATATGGACGCGACCATCCTGCTGACGGTAACGGCGATCAAGCTACGCCCGGAGGTCATGAGTTGAAAGTCGGGTTACCATATGGGTATGTCGCGCCCCAGATGGCAGCAATGTCGCTTGTTGAGACGCAGTACACCTCCTATGTTGGGAAGCATGCGGACCAAGTCTACCCGACACAGTTCGATGTTGCGATGGGGCCCGCCCCGAGGTGGGAGGACCTTGGATGCTGATGCGATCGTCTGTTGCTGCAACCAAGTGTTCCACATTAGCCCTCCACTGCTCCATTGCACCCTGGGATGCTCCTGGGGGCGGTGGATGTTGGAGAAGAGCACGCGTGGCATGGAGCGCGTGTTAAGGGTTGTTGTTCGCCGATGCCATGACCGACGCAGACGCCCTATCTCGCTATCCATCTTGATTCGCCGGTCCAGACGATGGCGGCGGTGGCATGACTCCTGCTGGAGCCACAACACCTGCTGGTTGCTGCATGTTGGAGGGATTGCCTCCAGCAGGTTGCACAGTAGGGTTGTCATTGGACGATCCAGCAGCAGAGTTCACCATCCTTGAATCTCAGGCTCCCCCTACCTGGCATGCCAACTGTCAGAGTCTGGTTCCGGCAATTCTCCCAGTACTACCGTTGGTAGCCCACGGAGTTCGTAGTTTGGTATTGGGCGTGCAGAGATTCAGAACACGATGGCAAATAGACACGAGGAATTACGTGGTTTGGGCCGCCGAAGCGTAATACCCTACTGCACGAGTTGTCTAGTTGTTGTATTGAGCGTCTGAGCACTTGTGAGTGTGTGTCAGAGCCGAGTATGGGAGAGGTCTGTAAGAACCGTACCTGTGTATCGCTCGACCAAACGTTTTATAGTACAAGAACTAGTCGTTACATCGCTAGCCTGGCCCGACATGTGGCCCTGGCGGTTACAGATGCTTAATACACAATTAATGAGGTTAATTGCCCTTAATAGTGTGGTAATGGGCCTTGGCAGTGCCATTACTGGTATTAAGGGCCCTCCGATTGTGTGTCATTAATGTGGTATTAATGACACTTAATCGGGTCTTGAAGTCCTTGATTGTCCCTTGAAGGTCCGAGTTGTTGGGGGTCCACCAGTCTGATTGTTGAGGCTGATGGTCCGGCGGCTGCAAACGTGGCAGCTCTAGAGCTTACTGTCTGGGACGGTAGGTCCGGTGCCATTGTACACGTGTCGGTACCGGAGCTTCCCTCTGTCGGGGGTTAGGTCCGGGGGTGCCGCACAGGTGTTTAGCCCGGAGCTATCCCATGTGTGGGATGTAGGTCCAGTTGCAGTATACACGTGGCAGCACCGGGACTGACCATAGATGGGAGGCAGGTCCGGTCCCGTATGACACGTGGGGCCTTCGCAGTTCTTCAACTCAGATAGGTGAAGTTCCTTTGGTCTTTTTGTAGTCCC
Organism: Tuctoria greenei; assembly: GCA_036927565.1. Lineage (NCBI taxonomy): Eukaryota > Viridiplantae > Streptophyta > Magnoliopsida > Poales > Poaceae > Tuctoria > Tuctoria greenei. The sequence goes on from JAYESD010000010.1 coordinate 100,838,499, forward strand.
AAGGGGTATACGGTATCGTGGACGTTGTTGGAAGGCATTTGCATGTGTGCAAGGAGTGTATGGACGTGGCTACATGGTTCCAAGGCGTGATGAAGAGATGTGGACGTAAAAAATTGATCGGAAAAGTCCAACCGACTAGTTTATGGACTCAGGCTGCGGCTGAGTTGTGTTTTACTCAAATATGGAAAGTTTTGAGTTGGTTATGATAGGATTTCGTGTGGGTCACGAATTTGAGTTGTTTCAGCAATGTGGGATGTGTTCCTAAGGTGTTTGGAAGTCTTAAGATTGCTTCTATTTGCGTATAGAAGAGTCTTGAGGAGTTATGGAAAGTTTCGGTTGAATATGAGTAAGATTTGAGTCCTAGTTAGGATTGAGTTGGCCTAAGGGATGGTTATATAAGCAAGGGAGGCCAGAGCTCATGGTGCACTTTGGGGCTGTTCCTCTTGTGGTTTGATTAATAAAATTCATAGTTTAAAAGAACTTTTGTGCCTTGTTCGTCCGACTTGTTTTCGTCAAGTCTTTCTCGTCGAGTTTCTGCACAACACTATCTTGCTTCGGTGGTTTTATCATAACTCGAGTTTTACAAATCCAATTAACATTATTCTTTTTGGGTTGTCTTCACAACTTGATTATCAATAAGCTGTGAAAATTTTACGGTCATTAGATTTGTGTTTTTGGATCTACATGAGTTTCTTTGCAGTATTGCAGATCTGGTATTTCTCGGGTAGAACAGATTGACCTTCGTTCAATCTTTTGATCGTAACTTGAGTTCTTCTCGATGATCTTTTGTGATTCTTATTTTCGTGTCTTTGTGACTTGATTATCCACAATCTATACTGGTTTTGTCACGATTGATCACGTTTAGATTAGTCACACACATGATTTCTTAACAGATTGATTTTCTACCAAGGGGGTTTTGTTACTTCCGCTGAAAAAGATTTAATCTACCATTCACCCCCTGCTCTAGTAGCTTCACGTGCTCTTTTATCCTACCAATGTATTCTCGATCCTTTGTATAATTGCTAAATACTTCTTTTGTTTTTTATGCTGGTTAGTTCCATTTTCACGTAAGAAAGAGTAAGCATAAATACTATTTTCGTTATCTTTCACTCTAACAGTCATTAAGGCGCCCAAGCACTTCATCAAGGAAATGGATAAAATGCGCAATAGGTTTCTATGGGCGGGGTCTGATGAGCTCATGGGTGGTAAGGAAAAAGTTAATTGGCAGCGGGTGTGATGGGCATTGGAATACGCAGGACTGGGGATCATCGATCTAAGTCGCTTCAGTGGGGCACTGAGAATCAGATGGTGCTGGCATAGATGGAAAACTCCAGAGAAGCACCAGGTGGGCACGAAACTCCCTATAGATCATACAGACCGTGAACTTTTCAACATGGCAACAACAGTAATGGTGCACAACGGTCAGACGACTGCCTTTTGGATAGATAGTTGGCTGTCTAAAGATTCCCCGCTGCCCTTTTCCCCAAACGATATATGCATAGCAGAATAAAGAATAGATCAGTGGCTCCAGCTCTTCAGTACAATGTATGGATCCGAGACATAGCCCAAGAACTCACACTGTCGCTTCTTCATCAATATGTCTCCCTCTGGAATCTCGTGGAGCAGGTGGGGTTTGATCCGAGTGACGACCAATGGGACAAGATCATCTGGAAGGCTTCGCGTGATGGCTTGTTCTCGACCAAAACTGCATGGAGGATTCAGTTCATTGGAGCACTACACTCCCAATTCCCTAAGCTGTTTTGGCGAGGCTGGGCTCCGCCAAGAAGCAAAACCTTTGCTTGGCTCATACTACAAAATTCGGTATGGACTGCATCAAGGTTGCAGGCAAGGGGATGGCAGAACTCGTATTTTTGAAACCTCTATTTCCGGAACCTGGAAACAGTCTGTCAGTTGTTCAAGTAATGCCTGTTTGAACTGCAAATTTGGAGTGAAATCAATTCATGGAGAAGGATACAATCTCTGCATCCTACCCAATGGGAACCAGTGGAAGATTTCACTCTGGTTTGCAGCTCTAGCAAGGGGGAATAAGGATGAAGTTACGACAGGAAGATGGCTCTTCTTAGTTACTTGGAGTGTCTGGAAAGAACGCAATGAAAGGATCTTCGAAGGCAAGGAATGCGACTACCGGTACCCTAGATACCAGGTACCCCTGATACCACAATTAAAACCAAGGAGTTCCTATTTCCGAGTTGAAGACTTCCGAAGGCAACACACGTCCAACAGCACTGGGCCCGCATCCCTCGTTTGGGTAGCTCCGGTGCTACCACGTGTCATGTGGGGCCACATCAATCCTGTCGAATTTATTCAAATCTACTCCACCGCCATCCTCGCAGCCAGAGGTAATGAGGTCGTGATGGCCAACTACTTTCCCATGGCTCTAACTGGGACAGCAAAGTCCTGGTTCATGAGTCTCCCTTCTAACTCCATCTATAGTTGGGTGGAACTTTGTCGCTAGTTCACTGCCAACTTTAGAAGCTCCTACACCCGACTTGGCACAAAGATGATATGTTCGCCGTACAACAGAAGGCGGGAGAATCATTGCGATCATTCATCTAGCGGTTTTCTCAAGTACGAAACACTATTCCTTCAATCTCCAAAGCCTTTGTCGTTGTTGCATTCCGACAGGGAGTTAGAGATAAGAAGATGCTAGAGAAGCTGGCAACTAAAAATGTCAGCAGTGTCACGGAAGTCTTCAGCCTAGCTGACAAATGTCCTAGGGATGCATAGGGCCGACAGATGCACTCCAAACCAGTTGCGGAGTCTGGTAAATCATCCTCCAAGGCTGAAACTGTTGCCTCTGGCAGTGGAAAGAAGAATAAGTCCAATGGCAAGAAGAAGTCGTTGGCGAGCACACCTAATGTTGCTGTTGTAACTGCAGCTCCTAGTGGTCGGGGGCAACGCCCCAAAAAACGACCCTACCATCGACTGGGGATGACGACGGTGAGAAGATGTGGTGTCCGATCTATAAATCGAACACCCATAATTTGGAAGACTGTCGCGAGGTCCAACGGCTTGTTGAACGTAACAACAAGGCCAAGAAGAAGCCCCTTTCTGCCAACGGGAAGGGAAACAGAAAGTCCGCGAAGCTCCATTTGATCAGGATCTAGGCTTCCAGGATGCCAAGAAGTCCCTGAAGGCCATCTACAACACCATCGATGATGATTCTGATGTCTCTGACAACAATCTTCAGAAGACTGTCCATATGATATATGGAGGGTTCTGGGACATTACCTCCCGATGTATCCTCAAGACAATGCGTTGAGAGATGGCTGCCGTAGCATCCACCGCCAAGGCAAAACCTCATCAGAAATGGATGGATTCTGCCATCACCTTCGATGCTTCGGATTGCCCGAAGAACATGACTGGAGTTGGTCAGTTGCCTTTGATCGTCTCTCCTACCATCAATAACATCCATCTCTATCATGTCCTGGTGGATGGAGGAGCGACGTTCAACCTCCTCAGCTTCGCGGCTTTTGTGAAGCTCCAGCTCAGCCTATCAGACCTTAGGCCCTCACGTCCTTTCTCCGGAGTAAGTCTGGGAGCCATCACTCCTCTCAGATCAATTACACTCCTAGTGACCTTTGGGACTAGGGACAACTATAGGTCTGAGAAGCTAGTCTTTGATATGGAAAACGTCAGCCTTCCCTTCAACGCCATCCTAGGCAGACCAGCCCTGTATAGGTTCATGGTCATAGCCCATTACGGCTATCTGGTGTTGAAGATGTCGACTCCTTCAGGCGCCCTTTAGATTCGTGAGGATCGCACTGCTGGGGTCACTGTGCTAGAAGAACTTCATGCGCTTGCAACGGCGCAAGAAGAAGAATCTGGCAAGAAGCAACTAGCTCAACAACCTTCGAGCTCATGTCAGCGTGGATTAACCTCTGCACCTCGTGGGCAACCAAGCGGCGACACCGACATATCCATCAAATGTCATCCAAATTGGTTTCGATGCTGTCCATACCACTCGTATATCGAGAGATCTGGACGACAAATAGGAACTCACACTCGTCACTTTTCTCCGGGCGAATGTCAACGTGTTTGCATGGTAACCGTCACAAATGCCTAGGATCCCTAGGAAGGTGATCGAGCACAGCTTGCAGATATACCCTAATGCACGGCCAGTACATCAGAAGCCCCAGAAGCAATCTGTCGAGCGACAGAACTTCATCAGACAAGAAATTAAGAAGCTGCTCGACGCTGGTTTCATCCGGGAGGTTCACCATCCTCGGTGGTTGGCGAACCCCGTCGTTGTACCAAATGCCGACGGGAAGCTCCGGATGTGCATCGACTACACCACCTTGAATAAGGCATGCCCAAAAGACCCATCTCCACTCCCTAGAATAGATCAGATAGTGGATTCTACCTTCGGGTGTGAGTTACTGTGTTTCCTAGACGCATATTCTGGATATCACCAGGTTCAAATGTCTAGGGAAGATGAAGAGCATATTGCCTTCATTACAGTAGATGTGTTATATTGTTACACTGCCATGCCTTTCGATCTCAAAAACGCTACTTCAACTCTTATGCGAGCCATGCACAAAACATTTGGAGAGCTCACCAGGGACTTGGTGGAGGTCTACGTCGATGACATTGTCGTAAAGGTGAAGAACAAGGAATCACTCCTTGACAATGTGCAAGCCGTCTTCGACAAACTGCACTTGACACGTACGAAGCTCAACCCTGACAACTGGCAAAGAAGGTGCTTCCCTTCTTCAAACTATTGAGGAAGTCTGGGCCATTTCATTGATCCGAAGAAGCAGAGAAGGCATTCCAAGAGCTCAAGCAGCTCCTCACGAAAATACCATTTTTGGTAGCTTTAGAGCCTTGTGAGCCTCTTCTGCTTTATATATCGGCAACTATGGAAGTTGTCAGCATGGTCCTAGTCACAGAGAGACCATAGCCATCTTCAACTCAGGAGCCTAGACCCCTCCGGGAGGGTCCGGAGATACCTGAAGGCAAGTCTGAGTCCCAGCCCCCAAGCATAGATCCTAAAGGCAAGAGGCCTGAGGATCAACCCCTCTTAATCGAGGGGTTCGCGCAGTCCAAGAAAAAGGTTTGGACCCCTCCGAGGAGGTTCGGGCTGATGAAGAAGAAGATCTGGACCCCTCTGAGAGGGTCCGGGTTGCTCAAGAAGAAGATTTGGACCCCTCCGGGAGGGTTCGAGTTGATGGAGAGGAAGCTTCGGGCCCCTCTAGGAGGGTATGGACCATCCAGCAGCCAGTGTACTTCATCAGTGAAGTGCTCCACAATGCCAAGACTCACTAGTGAGGTGCATAAGCTGCTATATGCAGTTCTTATTGCCTCAAGAAATCTATGTCACTACTTACAGGCCCACAAGATATCAGTGGTAACCTCCTTTCCACTGCGTGCTATATTACATAATCCAAATTCTACTAGAAATATCACCAAGTGGGATGCGGAGCTAGCAGAATTCGATCTCGTATTTCTGCCTCAACATGCTATCAAGATTCAAGAGTTGGCTAATTTCGTGGCGGAGTGGACTCCTTCTTCATCAACTCCAGGGGGCCTCAGTGAGAAGAAGCCAGAACCTAAGGTCTATGTCTTCATTGAGCCTCACTGGACACTCTACTTCGACGGCTCTGTGTAGAAGCAGGGAGGTGAGGCTAGAATCCTTCTCCTTGCTCTAACCGGGGAGAAGGTCAAGCACATGGTACACCTTGACTTCAAGGCAACCAACAATATAGCGGAGTATGAAGCTCTCATCTACGGACTCAAGGTGGTGCTGTCATATGGTGTCAGGCAGCTAATAGTGAAGGGTGACTCGCAACTCATCATCAAGCAAGTCAATGGTGAATGCAGTTGCAATAATCCCCAACTCGTTGCATATTTAATTGAAGTCCAGAAGCTGCGGAAGGACTTCCATGTCCTGGATCTCTGTCATGTCCAGCGTCTCAACAACGCTGAAGCTGATGACCTCTCGACGAAGGCTTCAACCGGAGCTCAAGCTCTAGACGAAGTTTTTGTCAGAAGATTGTCTGGACCTGCCGCTCAGCCCGCTGAACTGAGTGATGGGGGCGAGACCAGCACCTCGAAACCGGCGGTCCCGGTGGCCCTTTTACCATGGCGCCCACCAAGGATCGTAGGCACTGCAGGAAGCTCCGAGCAACCTAGCGCGCAAGATCCAGAAGCTCAAGTTAGCTCTGATGCATGGATCTCAGAGATCTGGAGCTACTTGAAGGACAATATCCTTCCTGAAGACGGTGCTTCCGCTGATCAAATAGTCAGATTGGCTAAAAGATACACGTTGGTAGAAGGGGATCACTACCGACGTGGTGCCAACGGCGTTCTAATGCGGTGCATTTCCCGGGAAGAAGGCCGTGAGCTACTCGCGGAGCTTCATGGAGGCGAGTGTGGAAACCACACGTCTTCCCACATGTTGGTTATTAAAGCCTTCTGGCATGGATTTTACTAGCCTACAACACTCCAGGACGCAGTCGAGTTGGTAAAGAAGTGTGAAGCGTGCCAGTTCCGCACAAAGCAGATTCACACACCGACTCGGTCAGTGCAAATGATATCTCCCACATGGACATTCACTGTGTGGGGGATGGACATTTTGAGACCTTTCGCAAAAGCCGTCAGAGGTTACAAGTTCCTGTACGTCACCCTCGACAAGTTCACCAAGTGGTCAGAAGCTACCCAGTTGCGACAATCAACAAGCAATCAGCTATCAAGTTCTTGAAGTCCATAGTCTGCATATTGGAGTTCCAAACAGAGTTATTACCGACAATGGAACCCAATTCACAAGTTCAGAGTACTGCGAAGATCTTGGCATATAAGTCAGCTATGCATCAGTAGCTCACTCGTCAAGCAATGGCCAAGCTGAGAGAGCTAATGAAGAAATACTTAAGGGAATCAAGACGCACACATATGAGCGCCTGAAGAAACATGGTGCCAACTGGATAGAGAAGCTTTCGTCTACATTGTGGGCAAGAAGGAAAACACCTAGCCAGGCAACTGGAGAGACACTTTTTTTCTTGGTGTACGAAGCTGAAGCAGCCCTTCCTCTGGAGATCACCATGGGGTCTCTCCGGGCCCGGACCTTCGACAAAGCCACACAGGACAAGCTCTGGCATGAAGACCTAGACCTCGTCGACGAGGCAAGGTGCCAAGCAGCTGTTCCGAATGCATGATACTGTTAGGTGCTCTGGTGCTATCGTCAAAGGTTCGTGCGCAACCGACAACTAGAAGAAGGTGATCTAGTGCTGCAGAGAATACTGACTCGAGAAGGGATGAACAAACTTTCCCCAGGCTGGAAAGGTCCCTTCCAGGTTATCAAAGTTTCCTGCCCCGGATGCGTTCGCTTGGCGATAGAGGATGGGACTCCGCTTCCCAATCCATGGAACATCAAGCACATCCGTAAGTTTTATGCTTAGCTACACAAAGGTTAGTCTGTTTATATAAATTGTATCTCTTATAGTCCACGGACAGGGTCAGGAAGGGTCCTGGCGCCTTAACTTGGTCCTGTACTTTAGGTGTGTCTTTACCCTCCCTGGGTTAGATCAAGATGAATAGCACACTTAACTTGGTCATTGTACTTTAAGTGTGTCCTTGTCTTCCCCTGTAATTCAGACCTTAATGATAAAACATTTTATACGGACTCTACGTGCATTTCATTTGTACAAAGCTCATTATTTTTTTACCTTCTTGTCTATAACAATGTTGTGCAATCCCTTTGAAATTTAATCCAAGGTGTTCATGTGATATATAAGTTGTATTGTTAATCTTCTTATGGGTCTTAGCATTGCTATATAGTCTACTCGCCTGAAAACTAAAGCCAATGACTGGTCCGGGGTGTGCTATCAACTTAGACTGGTCAAGCACCCTAAGTACGCCACTCTACCTATATCCTAGCAGTTCCCAGTAGGGCGGGTCCAGAAGGCATTTGGACTTAAAGAGATTTCATAAATACTCTTATGTCGTCATGTTAAATTCCTTAGGATCTAAAATTCAAAGAAGGATAATAAGCCACAAATAAGTTACAGACAAGAGGACAAATTTTACTGCTTTTCTTGTTTCTTATGCGCAGGAATAATGAATATTCGATGGCAATTTACTCGGTGATGGTGGATGCTGCCGGAGCACTAGCTCTGATTGTTGACGTTCTAAGCGTTAAGAGTGGGCGTCGTCGAACCTACCAAGCTTCGACACCTCCCAGGGGACAGAGGACGCTATTGAAGCTACCAAGCTCTGACAACTCCTAGGGGGCCCGCCATCGACGTTCCAAGCGTTGACAGTGGGCGTCGTCGAAGCTACCAAACTCTGACAACCCTCAGGGGGCCCGCCGTCGAGGCTCTATGCATGGACAGTGGGCGTCGTCGAAGCTACCAAGCTCCGACAACTCTCATGGGCCCACCATCGACGTTCCAAGCATTGACAGTGGGTGCTGTCGAAGCTACCAAGATCCGACAACCCCAAGGGGGTCCGCCATCGACGTTCTATGTGTGGACAGTGGGCGCCGTTGAAGCTACCAAGCTCCGACAACTCCCAGGGGCCTGCCGTCAACGTAACAAAGGGTCCCTAAAGATATCGGAGGCAAGACTCAGAACTCAGACCTATTATACTGGCTACGAATTTGAGCTATCAAGTTTTCAATACATTGTCTAAATCCTCATGGTAGATGCCTTCAATTCATTGAACACATCTACCAGGGGGCCAACAATATAAAAGGCAATGCATAGAAGACACAAAAAAATGGAATTAGGAAGGATTTCATTCATTCCAAATCAGAGAATTACAAGATGAAGGCAAAAAAGGAAGGGTTCTAACTACTGGAGTTCCTATTGAAAAATGAGGCAACTGTTTGGGCAGCTTCTTGAAAGCTGGCTCTGGTGACTTCTTCCTCCCTTACAATGGGTCTTTCGAACATCGAAGCTAAAGACATCTGGGGGTCCCGACTCTTGAAACATGCCAAGTTATATTCGACAATATTCTTGGCCAGGGTCCTTCCTTCTGTCTCTAGTTCGTCAATGACCACGTCCTCTACAGCTTCCAGCTTCTTGTCGGCGGAGGTCAATGCCACCAGTGCCTTGTCATCTCCAGCTCTGGGTCAACCGAACATACCGGGTTGAAACCAAATGGCATCAGAGCTTCATTGGCATGCCCTAAGAAATCCCAGACTTGCTAGGACTCAGTTGCCCCGAAGTTCCTTAGCTCCTCCAATGACTTTCTGGCAGTCGAAAGTTCCACAGAACCTTCCTCGGAGAAGCGCTCGACTTCCTTAGCGTGCTGCTAGATACTTTCAGCCAGCCGCTTCTCTTGGTCGCTAAGCTCTTTGTCTCGGAGGCAGATACGGTTCCTCCGCTCTGCCAAGTCCTTCTCCTTGGCCTTCACTTCTCCTCCCTGGTGGAGATGTCAGCCTCTATTTTGGAGACATTCACCCCACCTGCCATACCCGATCGTTCTCTTGTTTGCACCACATATTGAACTGTTCGGCGCGATTAGCCAAGCTTTGCTCTCCCAGCGACAGCTTTTGGGCGAGCTCCTCCTCCCTCTTCACGAGGTCTTCTTCTTTTTTCTTGGAGGCTGACCACTTTATTATCAAGCTCCTCACGTCGCTTGAGAAGATATTCCCTCAACTCCTCGAGACTCTCCGAGCGGTTGTCCTCCATTTCATGGGCCCTCTGCGCATGCTCATAGATCTCTTGAGTCTTCTGGTCTAGGGCCTTAATAGTAGCCTCTCGTTCATCCAATGCCTTGTTCAGGTGCAACTGCCGGGCTTTTTCCTTGGCCACCCACTCCTTCTAGTCCGCCAGCCGAGACTGTGTCTGCTTGGTCTCGAAGAACAGCCTGTTGTTCCAGCGCCTCAGGGTGTCGCGCTCTTCTTCGAGAGTCTTACGTTCGTAGTCGAAGGCGAGCTGGACTTGACAGAGAATTGAGCAAGCATTGTCAATAGACAACACCAGAGGAATCGGCTCCAGGCCCGCCTAAGGAGCATCTGCAGGATCCAAAGGGTCTTCCACAATTACTATTGGATCCCATGGCGCGAGCATGTTCTCCAACAGCTCCACATCGCGGGGGCTGATCTCTGAGAGCTCATCAATATTTATTGTGGCTGAAGAAGGTTCCGCCACGGGAGCTTCAACCTATGTAGCTGATGAAGAGGGTCCATCACTCGGATCTTCAACCATCGGCCCAAGAGATGTAGGACCTACATCTGGATCCTTTGGTTGTGCCGGCTCGGACATAATCACCTCCGGAGCTGTCACTTTCGGAGCTCGCACTGAAGCATTCGCTGGAGCTTCACCCACTTATGGCACCAATGTCGGAACCGCCGGAGCTCCTACAAACTCTTCTTCCGCGTGGTCCGGCCCAACCACGGGTTCTTTGGTTGCCGACTCTGGACTTGTCTCCATGACAGCCGGCACCGGAGCTGTAGTGTCATCTGCCACTACCACTGGGGGAGAGGTAGGAGCTGGGGTGGGAGCTTCAGCCGATGCAGCCTCTGGAGCCGCAATAGGCACTAGAGCCGCTATACTTTTTCTTGACATTCTGGAAGCAGAAAGTAGGGAATTCAAGACAAAGCAAGAAACAAAATCAAGACAAAAGCTAAAGAGTCGATCCTTACCTAGGAGTATTATTGCTCCAATCGGCGTGGATCTTTTTCCTTGGGCACTTGGAGCTAGAGCCTGTCGTCGACGGTGTGGCAGACGCTTCGGGAGCCAAACTTGGAATTGAGGCGGCCGCCAGCGCTACCACCTCTGGTACCTCCATCATCAAAGTTTGCACTCTGGACCAAGAGCCACCAGATGGCGTCGGGGCAGGAGTTGATTCGCTGGAGCCAGTGCCCTTTGCAGGCATTGGAGCTAAAGGACCAGCCGGAGCTGGAGGCACGATCACCACAGACCTAAGCCGAGGTTGAGGGGTCACTTCTTTCAGAGCTTCCCTCACATTGCTCCCATCACTCCTTGTCAGCTTCCGCTTGCGATTTTGGAATTTGACGGAAGCTTTCTCTTTGCCTCAACTGGAGGTTGACTTCTTGGGAGGTGAAGTTGTGGGACCTTTGCCTTTGCCATTGACTGGCATAGGTCTGGAGCCTTCATGGGAGCAAGGAGCCCTGGGGATAACAATCCCCGCCAGAGGAGTGCTCCGATGCTTATCCACGAGTCCTAGATCATCAAATACTAGCATCTTCTTCCACAACTCCCTCCTGACCTCTGGCACCATGTTCAGGGGCAGGAACTCTGCCGGAGGAGTCAGATCATCAGGGCGAATGGTCTCGTGCTGTAGCTTTTGGAGATGAGGCTTCAAAGCCTCTTCATTCAAATTGGACCCTATACCAATCTCAATCCGGTTGTGATCCATTTCTCCACCGAACCCCCATGCGGGCCACTCCCTCATCTTCAGTGGAGCCCACCGGTTAGTCAAGAAGTTGGCGATGACCATCAGGGGAGTCACTTCTCCTTCTACGCACTCCCGGATCCTTGTCAAGATCGAGTTGTACTCCTCTAAAAGCATCAGAACCACCTCCCAAGCGTCGATGTCAACGGCCGGAAGGCTGTCAGGCAGCTTTAGCATATCGTGGCGATCCACCGTGATGACCACCCAGTCCTTCTTCCAGCTATCCCACTTCCCGGAAGGAAACATCTTTGGATACTAGAGGGGTGAGTTCTTGCGCTTCACAAAATAGTAGAAGCCAAGAAACTCGTTGCTCTTCCCGGTTGCATGGAACGTGAAGAAGGTCCGGAAAAGCTCGATGCAGGGTGGCACACCCACCCACATCTAGCAAAAGTGGACAAATATCGCCACCAGCAAGAAGGAGTGGGGGCCAAGGTGATGAAGCTGCAGACCGTAGAAGTCCAGCAGCATCAGCAGGAAGCTTGAGAAGGGTGGGATGAGCCCCACCATGGCAAACGACAAGAAGTAGATGATCTTGAAGGGGAACTTGCTAACGCAAATCAAGTTGTTGAAGGAGTCACTTGACCACCCCATGTAGCTGCGGACCTTTGACAAATCTTCGTCCTTCTTGATCCGGCTGTGGGGAAGACCCAACTCCATTGTGGCAAGGTGGAGCAGAAGTGGAGAAAGCAAGGCAAAGGTGGAGACCTCTAAGCGCAAGATTGAACAAAAGCGTAAAGAGTTATCTCCCTGTGCAAGTTTTCACACATTAGTAAGTCTCCACAACGCTTGGATGGAAACCGCGTTGGGATCAAAATCACATTCGCGAAAGTTACACCGTCAATGACAAGGGGGCCCGGTACCACTTTGCTAAAAGTTACACCAGGCGAACCGTTGTCATGATGGGAAGTTGGAAGCCCGAGGGCGATAGCCTGACAAGGCTACAAAGATTACGTTGGGAACAGATACAAATTTTGTAATGGGAACCAATGACCTTCAATTGCGTGGGATCCGCATGCCATAATCCTACGCGCCATGTCAAAAAGGGCCACATGGCGATGGCTTAACTCTTTGCGTCGCCTCAACCGCCCAGAAAAAGATTTTGAAGCTGCAGTGCAGGAATCAAAAATTTCCCACCTCTGGTAGTATAACTTCACCCAGAGGGTCTCTCCCAGAGGTGGGCCCGGGGGCCACTGTCGGTACCCTGGATACTAGGTACCCCCTGATACCACACTTAAAACCAAGGAGTTCCTATGCCCGAGTTGAAGACTTCCAAAGGCAACACACGTACGTCATGCATACCTCATTTGGGTAGCTCCGGTGCTACCACGTGTCTTGTGGGGCCGAACCTACCTTCCTTTACATGGAAGCTCTGGTACCGCCACGTGTCCAGCAGCCCCGGACCTAACCCCCAATAAAGAGAAGCTCCGGTGCCGCCACGCGTCAAGTGGCTCTGGACCTGTCTCCCCATAGAGGGAAGCTCTGGAGCTGCCACATGTTAGACCTCTAGACCTAAGCCTGCAACGGAAAGACTACAGGATATCCAACGGCACGGACATTCAAGAGGCTATTAAACAACCGTTACAAGACCTGATTAATGTGTCATTAATTAAGTATTATTGACACACGATCAGAGGACTGTCAATACAGGTAATGCCGCCATTAAGGCACGTTATCACACTGTTAATCATGGATCATACATGTAGAGCGTGCATAGGTGGTTAATTATAGCCGAGGCCACCTGTTGACCCAGGCATATACTGTAACGGCCAGTCCTTAGCATATAAAAGGGCTGCATCGCACGGTAGAAGACAACTAAGCTCACACGCATACAAGTTACCACAGACACTTTGCACATACTCATACAATCAACAACCATCCCGTGGAGTAGGGTATTACGCTCAGGCAGCTCGAACCATGTAAAAACTTCTATGTCATCATCTTGTTCGTGATCTTACATGAGCCATCTGAATACGAACTCTCGCGGACTATGCTTTAGTATTACCGAGGGAAGTGTCGTTGCTACACTTCGACAGCGACATAGGGAGCCTCACAAAGAGCATCAAGGAACAAGCCTTCTCTTGGGCGCGAGCTGGAGCCAAACAACTTCTCTTCCTCCTACCAAAGCCAACAGCTACTACCACGCTGGGATAAGCAGCTGCCACCCCCCCCCCCTTCACCTCTCTGAAAACATCTTTTTTTTTAATCCCTAGCTGCACATTTAAGTGCTATGGAAAACTTTCTTTGTAAACTATATTCTCATCCTGCTTAATATATAGACTATGGCTTTTAAAAATATATATTTTCATTATTTTTCTTGACTTTCTGTGATTGATTTTTTTGTGTATTTTATAGTTCACATGTACGACAATGTATACACATCATATTGTGCTCCATTCAAGTATCATTAACCCAATTAGTATAAATAAAAGGTGCACACATGGCAAGTCACAGTAGAAGAACTTACCATATTTAAGGAGACACACATCATATTGAGGTGAAACTCTAACACTTCTTCGTCTGTGTAGTCTACATATTTAATTCAGGTCGTATTATCATACCTCCAACTCCTCTTCACACTTCAATAGCTCGTACCAATGTGGCAATTGCACCGCAACTCGATGGACTATTCAGCGGGGGGCTGGAAGTTCACCACATTTGGCGTAGCGTACCGTCACGACTGCCGCAGCAGACCGAAATCGAATTCTCTGCATATGGTATGCAGAGGAGAGGGCGTGCATCCCCACTCAGATTTCTGCCATGTGGTTTCTCACCTATCTCAAAACATCCAATTCCGCAGCGTATTCAATCATTTCATTCGGCTCCGCTTTCGATCTCTTTTGATTAGGATTTGGCTACTTTAAGAAGTGCTTTGGCTAGATCGACACCTCGTTCGGCTCTGCTCCCCTCGTTGTCTGGTGTCCGAATAGCGATGCCAGCAAGGCCACTACAAATCAGTCTGTCTTCACCATGCGGCTCGCTCGCTTTGCCCTCCCCTTACCCGTCGCCGCCATCTTTCCCTCAATACTTGTGTATCATCCGTCGTTTTTGGCGCTCGAAACACCCACCACTATAGAAATCTCGACAAATTACGTCGGCCCTGGGCTAAAACTGACGTAAGTTACTTAATTACATCAGTTTTCTCTTAATTACGTCAGTTATTGGCTGACGTAATGGTTTGGTCGTAACTAAGGTAACTTACATCGACAACCGACGAAAGTTAGATAACTTACATCGGCGGCCCACAACCGATGTAACTTCTCGGGCTGGGCTACATGTTGGGCTAGGGGGCTTACTCGTCCACGGCTAGCCGACATAATTAAGGTCCCTAACTTACATCGGCTATGGCTAGGCCAACGTAAGTTTCCTAGGCTAACGTACGTCGGCATGGTCAGGCCGACGTAAGTTAACTTGGTCTAACTTACGTTGGCCTTTCCATAGCCGACGTAAGTTATGTGTTTAGTTTTTTTTAAGAAATAGAAACATCCTATCTCGCACGATGACAAGATCACAGATACAAACAACAACATCAATCTATAGTCAAACAGATTCGACACAACACCAATCAATGGTCAAACAACACATTCACCACAAAAATTTACAAAAGGGCTACACGCTAGCCCCTCAACTACCTCCGGAGCCGAAAAGTTCATCTCCGTGCGTCCCTCCGGGTGCCGGTAGCTGTGCCAAAGGAGTTTGCGCCACCGTCGCCGAACCCTACAAAAGAACTTTAGAGTTGGACATGTTACAAATACATCTCTGAATGTATCCTAGAGGGGGGGTGAATATGCTTTTTGAACTTTTATCGGATCCTAAAACACTTCAAAAATGGATCAAATACGAGGAGATCGGACTAGCCCGGTATGTTGCAAACTAGTTCGGTGTGTGCAGGCTAGAAGATCAAAGCAAATTTGTAATTCTACTTCTAGGAATCTATGCAGCGGAAATCAATTGACAAGTTAAGTGTATTGGGACAATGAAACAGTATATTGCAATAATCAAGTTTGATACAAAGTTTCAATGTGAATTGTTCAATATTGTGCAAACCCTAGAATATGATGAAAAGTAAACAAGAACATGCGAGACACAAGATTTATCCCGAGGTTCGATTTCTTGGAGGAATCGACTACCCCGTTGAGGAGTCCATGGAGGACCGGGTCTTCACTAACCCTTCCCTCGTTGAATAGCCATGGGGGCCGATTCTCAACCACTAATCACACAGGGGCAAATAACTTGTTCGAGAATCCTTCTCACAAGTTGAGGGTTCCCCAAGAATTACAGCAATGAACACCATCAAACACACTCAAAAGATTTACAATAAACAATGAGAGTGTGCGAGAGATCAAACCCAAGAGTTCAAGATCGTGTAGAACAAGTTCTCACCTTTGTCCAATCCCTAATCCTCAAAGATTTGATCCTTTTAGGTTTAGAAAGAGCGGGGAGATGTATTTTTGAGCTATTGGGAGGTGTGACAGTGCAGGTAGTCGAGAGTTCATGTTGTATGGCCATACACCTCTAGGGTTTCCAAATGTTACCGTTAGGGTTTGCGAAGTCTGGACTAGTCCGTGGTGGACACCGTACTAGTCCGGTGTGCGATGTGTGGAAAACCCTAAGTGTTGATGGATACCGGACTAGTCTGTTAAGGTGCGGACTAGTCTGATCTGGTCACAGAAACTTTTTGGACTAGTCCGGTTGATATCAGACTTGTCCGGTGTGGTGAACACTGTGTAGAACTAAGGACAAGTCCGCATCTGGAGGGACTTGTCCGATTTTAGTCTGAGAGTTTTCGGACTAGTCCGGTGGATATCGGACTTGTCCGGTGTTGTGAAAAATTGTAGGGCTGAGGACAAGTCCGCACTTGGAGGACTTGTCCGATTTTAGTCAAGGGGTTATCGGACTAGTCCGGTTGATATCGAACTTTTCCGGTGTTGTGCAAATGTGAAGGGCTGCGGACAAGTCCGCACTGAGGGACCTTGTCCGTTTTAGATAGAGAGATATCGGACTAGTGTGGTAGATATCGGACTAGTCCGCACATGCTGATTTTTGTGCAGTGAGTGTGATCTCTTTCACTTGAGCTCTTGGGGTGTGTTTCTCCAACACACTCCATACAAAATAATTCTAATCTTTTCACCTCTTAAGCTCTTTTCTGTTTGGATCCTCATTCTCCTTTCTTTTTGTGCTTTCTTCCTAATTGCTTTAAAACATGCGCTCTCCTCAACAATTTTGTTAGGATCTCATTTGTTTGTCATTAATAAACCAAAACCCACAAGGGTTGCCTAGATGCACTTTTAATCTCACACTCTTCCTCTCTCTCTAACTTCCATCCTATCACTCTCTTCCTATCCCTCTCTATCTTTCTCTCTTTCTCTCACACTCTATTCCTCTCCCTCTCTCTCATTCTCTCACTCTCTTGCTCTCCCTCACTTTCTCTCCCTCTCTTTCTGTCACACTTTCTCTCTTCCTCTTCCTCTCCCTCTCTTTCTCTTATTCTCTCACTATCTTCCTCTCCATCACTTTCTCTCACTCTCTTCCTTTGTCTCTCTTGGCCATACACCATTGCTCTTCCTCTCCTGCTCTTTCTCTCATTCTCTCTCTTCCTCTTCCTCTCTAGCATCCTCCCTCTTTCTCACTTTACCCTCTCTCTCGCACTCTATCTCTCCTATCTATGTCTCTCTTACTCCACTTCTATCTCACCTCTCTCTCTCAACCTATGTCTCTCTTACTCCACCTCTGTCTATCCCACACCCTATGTTCTACCTCCTTCTCTTCCTATGTGGAATAATGAAATGAATACAACAATATTAAAAAAAGAGTTTATTACCTGCGCTGGAGGCAACTATTCTGGGGACGTCTGTGCCGGGGTCACCTGCAGCAGCGGAAACGAAGGAATCTTGATCTGTTGACTGGTCTGTCGAGCAAGAGCCTACTATTGCAAAATATTAGAAGATATATGTTATTGAAATGTTATGAAATTAAACTACAGTAGTTTAAATTACTTACCGCCACCATTGCTTGCATCTGGGCCATGTACATGATCGTGGCTTCCTGGAAGGCCCTCGACCTCTCCTGCTCTACCCTCGACCTCTCCAGCTCTGCTTGGGTTTGCATCAACATCTCCTTCACGACATTAAGCTCCAACTGAGTCTGCGAGAGACAACCACTTGATGGCCCAACGGACGAGGCTTGTGTCGATGAAGCGCCTCTAGAAGGTCGCGCCGACCTCGAGTCGACAGCTCCATTAAAAATGGCAAACCTGCAAAATAATGAAAAATACTAAGTAAAATAAGGTAGACTGATTAAAATAAAACAAATGACCAACTCACCGTCCATGGGCCTTCCTGCCTCTGCTCGCGTACGCGGCTTAGGGGTCGATTGGCGCATTTTCCCAATCGTAATCTTTCTCGTGTACCTTCGTGACCTCCTACGCGTAATTTCCTAAAAAACAAAGAAATATTGTAAGCGTGTTAATAATAGTATTAGTTATAATGAAATTGATGAATTTTGAAAACTTACCAGTCGATCGGCCACGACCTGACTGCACTGCCCTAGGCTGGGAAGGGTCACTTCCCTTGTGACCTATCTTCCAAACCTGGGTCGGGGTCGGCTCCTGACCGGTCTCTCGCTCCTGTATAGCCGTGTTTGTGAGATAAATATATTATGAACACATAAATGAACTTAAAATGTACTTACCATGTGTTTAGGCATACGCAAGTAGCCGTCACCGCTGTATTTATGCTTGCCCTCCGACCCCCGATACAATCTTGCCTTTATGGACTTAGTGATGAAAGCATCGCTAGCCCAGTGCCAATAGAGATCTCGGTACGCCTCGGTTTGACCTTGTAACCAGAAAATACTAACCTGCACATATTTCACATTTCATCAATGCAGTTAACATATGTAGGTATTATAAATATTTAACAATAAAAACTTACCTCTGTGTACTGCTCCTAGTACGTGTCGGAGTCCTTCCTAAATGGATCCCCTTCCTGCTGCTGCTACTGGGGGTGCAGCTTATGGTACGCGTTCACGGCCTGGATCCGGGCGTTCAACAACACCGCCATCGTGAGCTTCCGAGAGTTGTGGTGGAACACACATCTCGCGTGCTCCTCCATGTTCGGTTCCTCTACCTGGTACCTTAGCTTTAAGCAAACAAACATTTAAGTGACATGCATTAACAATTTAAATGAGTTGAAAAAATTTAAATATTTAAACTTATGATAAAATCATTCCACACAGCTCCCTGAAGGGTGTCGTGGACGTCGTGAGAGACACAAGCGTAGTCATCCCACGACAGAGTAGGGAAACGGTTGATGACACCGGGGTACTGCAACTCAACTAAAGCCCAGGATATTGTTAACCTGCCTGTGGTGTTTTCTGGACTGTGAACGAAGAGTCATACCAAGATCTGCAAAATTCTTTAACTCATTAAGTACTGGAAGACAACATCTATTATTTAATACTATACGAGCTTTCTTACCTGTCTCTGACTAGACGGATAGTGATCCATAGAATAGGAACCATAGGAGGAGCCGCAAAGTGGGTCCTCCTCGTCCGTCGCCTCAGCGGTGCTACCGCGTCCTGTGACCTGGAAGGCTGGTCACCACCAGAGCCCGAAGGCTCCACGCTAGGTGACTCCTATGGGAGGCTAGCCGGTTCCTGTGGCAGCCCCCTAACCTCTAACTCTGACTCAGATGACTCTGAGTCAGACTGCAAAAATAAAAAGATTGATAAAAATAATTATTTATAAGTGCAATTTAAAATAAAGTGATTGTCAACTGAAATCTACCTCTGTGCGCTGTAAGCACACCTCAACCGACCGAACCTGAGTCGCAAACTCTGGAAGATGCGCTAGCAGCTGGGAGCATCTGCACACTTGACGAAGTACCTGAGAAAGGGTCCTGTGCCGGCGCAAACCCTCTCACTGCCTTCTTGAAAGTTGCCTAGAGAGTGGGCGAATAGGCAGAAAACCTGAAATTTAACTTAATAAAAGCTAATCAGTAAGTAGAGTGCAGACTAATCCGACCTGGGGACGGACTAGTCCGATCACAAAAGGATAATGTGCAAAACGTGAGATTTTTAGGAGTTTCTCGATGATATACTAAATGAACAATGTAGAATAACAACCTAGCAATCTAGTGGAGGAGTTGCACAAAGAATAAATGACTAGATCTAGGTGGATCGCAAGATTGAGGTGAAGAACGTGAAGAACCCTAAAGTGTTCTAGTGAAGAAAAGAAGACAAATCAAGAGCACAAGATACAAGATTTATCCCGTAGTTCAGCTTCACGAAGAAGCCTATATCCATGTTGAGGATCCCACAAAAGGGTCGAGTTTCACTCAACACTTTCCTCTCCAAGACACCACGAAGGCCGACTTGTGCTTCCACTAAATCACGGGGAAATCACAAGATCCATGGGGCAACTCACAATCTGAGGCTCCAACAAGTTTTCAGCTCCAAGAGATCATGAATCAACACCCACACAAACGCAAATAAACGAATCAAACCGAGAGAATCAACCAAGATCTCAAGTGAAAGAACACTCTTCTCTCTTCTCTCCCAAATCTCACAAATCCTCAAGATTCACTCTTAGGACTCAAAGAATCAAAGAGAAAGGGCTAGGATGGCTCTTGGAAGGCTTTGGCGGCGCTAGGGTTTGAGAGATGACCTTTGAGGCCCGGGGGATCCCTTTCTATAGGGGTCCTGAGAATTAGTCGTTGCCACCAGAAAAAGTGCGGACTAGTCCGGCCTGTGGGGACCAGTGATGTCACCCTTGACCAATAGCAAATTCCCACACCACCTTTTGAATTCAAAAGGTCACAACACCACAGACTAGTCCGTCCAAGAACGGGCTAGTCTGATCTCACAAAGAACATTTTGTTCTGGTTGAGAATAGACAAGTTTGGTCCCCCGGACTAGTCCGACCCCAAAGGGCGGACAAGTCTGGCCCTCCAGGACTTAGTTCCAGCAGCCACCTCCAAGTCCACAACAGATTAGTCTAACTCAAATTGGACTAGTCTGAACTCACTCAGAAACTGCTTTTTTGGTCAGAAATGGACTAGTTTGATTGAGCGGACTAGTCCGACCCACCAGGGCAGACTAGTCCAGTCCTTGAGCATTTAGTCCCAGAAGGACTCAGACACACTCACCATGGATTAGTCCATTCTCAAACGGACAAGTATGAGCTCACACATAATTTCTTGGTCCGCCTAACAACGGATTAGTATGATGTGGCCAGACTAGTCCGGCCTTCCAGCCTGGACAAGTCCAGCCCTGTCCTTAGGGCTATCTCAACTCATGCTCAAACTATCCGAACTAGGACTAACAACACTTGGGAGATTCTTAACATTTTGACACATTTAACACACTCATTCTTTTAGGCTAAACTCGACGCAAAGAAAATTTAAACTCTAAACTCTATTCTTTGAGTTTTCCGCCTTTTTCTCCTCTTTTTCTTTTTGAGTGTATCCAACTCCCATCCATTGTTTAATCACCTATACTCACACTTGTAATGCTCATTAGTCCCTTAAAGTGTTGTCATTAATCATCAAAACCCACGGGGATTAGCCTAGATGCACTTTCAATACCCCCCTTTTTGGTGATTTGATGACAACACATTGAGGTTTTTGATAAAAATATAATTGAGTTGGTTTTCATAACGCACAAGTATGTAAAGAGCTCCCCCTAAATGTTTGCATGACTAATTTGCAATAAAAGTATTGCACAAGAATGAGATCTATGGGATATCTATACACTTGTGTGTTATGGTGGGGTGCCTATGTGTGATGCAAGTGTTGGGATGTGATAAATGGAATGAAGCATGCATCTCAATTGGAATGAAGCATCATCACACATATTGAACGATAACATGATCAAAGTAAAAATATATTCAATAAGATCAACATAGAGTAACATAGCATAACATAAAAGTCATTACAATCCAAATATACAAAATTAACAATGTAACGATAATACAACCCAAATTTTGCAAAAATTAGACGAAGTCCATGGATCTAGAGAGGTAGGTACTCCTCCTCACTCTCCCCCCTCTGGCATCAAGACACCAAAAAGGAAAAGACTAAGGGAGAAAGGAGAGAGCCTAAACTACTCATCGTCGCTCTCACTATCCTCACCATGGTCTCTATCACTTTGGGTCTCCTCATCATCCTCCTCTACATCGTTGTCTTCATCTTCCTCTTCAACCTCCTCAACAGCGGGAGCAACACTAGAAGGGCCACCTCCACCACCAAGAAGAGCAACCTCCGCCTCCGTATGACCTGGGAAAGGTATGAAGTCTTCATCCTCGGAAGACTCTGGTGACATGGCAATGTCCGCCTTCTCACAAAGCCTTCTCAAGTACTTGTCTTGCTTCTTAGCCATCTTCTGAGTTCTGACTTCAACTTTACAGCAAGAAGTGAATATGGACTTCAGGAATTTGAGAATGGCACTAAAAAGTTGTTGGGTTTCTTACGTCAAAGATAAAAATCTGCAAGCGCACGGAAACTATCGATGTAGCATTTCCCCTTAAAAGAGTATTCCAAGTGTGTCATTTATTTTATCCCAATGGAAGGCTAGGTAGAAGTGTAGCAATCATCAAATCAAAAGGGTAGAATGGTCCAAGTAAGGTACTAGTGAGGATGGATGACAGATAAGTGAAGGTAGCGTGACACACACAAGAGCATTCTATTCTAAGGGGGGTAAATGGGTCTAAGGGAGATTAGACTAAGAGTTAGGGAGTTGCTCCTACAATGCCTCTAGTATACATATACATAGCCTAGGTTAGATATTAATGAGCATGTCAATGGTGAATCCTTATGCTAAGTTGTTCAACATATCAGGAACGTTCTTACCCCTAACAATACTAGGGTGACTCCCACCAAGAGTGTGTGGCATAGCCGAACATCGAGGATTACAAAGGACAGATACGACTATCACCACCTACTGTCTACCTCTTCAATATGTGGGTTTACATGACATCCAACGCTACTTAACTATCCTAGCACCATGCTAGCATATTTAGTAAATACCTTAGGAGTTGCGGCACAAGCCATTCTAAAGGAATGACTAACCTAAACAACGTTGATCCAATATTGACACATAGCATAAGTTATTCATATTAACATGATCATATCATAGCTACTTAGACTATAGTGGGGGTTTATAGTGTTTATGATGATAGTATAATGATATTAAGGCATGATCATAAGGACTATTCCTACCACATACATGGAATCCACAATCAAACAAGAAACGCTTCATCCAAGTATATGAATAAAAGAAGACCAAATATAACATCTTTATTATGCATAAAGTTACAAATATAATAAGGAATATGTGAGCCATACCTTTCCAAATTTGGAATTGGGAAGAGAGAGACTCTTTCTACTCCTTTACTAATTTGGACTAAGGACTAGAGACTCTCCTTTCTACAGCCTAAACTCCTCTAAGACTATGGAAGATAGTGGATACAATAGAATGAAGCTCGAGTGGTGTGTGTGAAGTGAGGGATAGGGGGTCCTATTTATAGCTGGAGAAGGGTTGGTTTCCGCCACCAAAAGTGCATGAATCAGTCTTCATCATGATCAGGAAGCCATAAGAGAGTGACACGAGCAAGTTGACCAAAAATGGCGCTTTTACCAGTTCGACCGAACCACCACGTCGGCCGAACTGGTCTTCTGACCGTTTCGCGTGTGCTTTCATGAGGTCACTTCTAGGTGGGTCCCATTGATTGATATGGGTGATACACTATTGGATCTCCTTGGATACGTTTGTTTGTGGGTCATTTGGTTCATGTGATGCCATGTGTCAATGCTTGATTGGCTGGGATGATAATTTATAGGATTGATCCCTCTCTTTTACCTCATTTCCAGCATAAAATGCCTGCATGCACTATTCTTCCAAGGACAAGTGGAAATAGGTTAAGTAGAAACGTGATGTGTGCAAGAAATGACTTTTCCTTCACATAATTGAGTTATATTGACGAATGAAATTGGGATATAACATCCGTTAATAGAAGTGTCGCCGGAGGAGCAAGAGGCGGGAGAGGGAAAAGGAGGAGGCACAAAAGAGGTACCTCTCCTCAAGGCTCCAGCAATATTTGGCACGGGACAAGGAATTTGAGGATGTAGTGCTCTACGCTTGATGTCCTTTACAAACTCCAACGCCGAGACATTCTCTATCAAGCACATTATGAAGGGAGCATATCCACACGAGCGGTTGGGAGTGTGGGATAAGTTGAAGATGTCATTGTAGATGTAGTCAAAGACATTGAATTTCTCATCTTCCACAATCAATCTCATCAAGTTCCGAAGGTTGCCTTGGATCATGCCTGCGTCCCCATCCTTAGGTGCTAGTGTTTTCCTCAATATTCAATTGAGCACACTAAAGAAGGAACGAAGAATCTTGGTTGGGGGGGGGGGGGGGCTGTAGAAACCAACCTCGTACATGAACTCCATCTCCCCCAAATCCATAGCCTTCAGGTGGTGAACGATCAAATCAAAGCTTAGGAACTCCTCAAGACCAATGATCCTTGCGAACTCATCATAGAGGACGGAGTATTGGACTCCGTCAGTCAACCAAGTGATCCTCCTATCTCCAAAGGTGGAGAAGTAGCATGTGGTGTAAAACTGAGCTACCACCTCTGTGTTCCAATTGTATTTGAACCCAAGTAGCTCCTTGAGTACATGGTGCTCAACAGCCTGAGCTACTGCATTGAAGGCTCAATGGTTCTTCTTCTCCATATATGCCCAATCAACCCATTGAGCATCTGCCACTGGTGTCTTCTTCGTTAAGTAGACCAAGCGATAATAATCACAATGAAAATCACACCAAAAACGATGATCCACAGCGTCCTTCTCATAATTTTAGGGATCCTTCAATCTCAATCTTTTGGCCTTCTCTGACCCTTTTCCCTTAAAATATGTTGCTCGCGAGATCACGTTGGTGGTTGGGGTCATGCATAGGCTCATTCAAGACCAAGGGTCCAACGGGCTTTGTGGTGGAGCAATTGACCCCAAGGGATTGTCTCGAATGACCAAACCCCTACCAACTAGGGCCTTCTTCCTTGGGGGTTCCTTCTTGGTTGGCACCTTCTTTGTTGGGGCCTTTGCCTTGGTCTTAGATGAACTGCTCTTAGCCATGGGACCTTTTCCTTTATCTGCCGCTTGGGCCCTTTACTTCTCACCAACTGTGACTATTCTCTTCCTTCTACCAGCTTGTTCTTCGGTTGCCTGTGCTTGTGTTGCGTCTCGGTCATGCTTCTTCTTTCTTCTAGCTTCACGGCGAGCTAGCTCTTGAGCTATGGCCACATTCTCCGCGTCCCTTCGGCAATACACCTCTTGACGAGCTGCCTCCTTTTCCGAATTGTAAAGAGGAGAGTCATTGCGTCAAGACATGATGAAAAGATGATAACAAGAGGATATGAGATGAGAACAAACAAGATATTGCGATAGAAGTTCAGCAAATCCGCGAAGATAGGAGTTAACCCTAGGTTAGGCCGGACTTGTCCGGTCCCCGGCCGGACTAGTATGGCTAGGAACGGACTTGTCCGTCCTCAGTCCGAACTAGTCTGGACCACCTAGTGTTAAACCCTAACTATGCGATTTTTCTACAATCTCAACAAAAGGTCGCAATATTGCAAGGAAAAGATCACAAGGTGTATGAAGCGATAAGAATCCTAGGATATGGAAGGAACAACCTAGAACTTAAGGATTCGAAGGGATCAGGTTTTGATCAAAAACATACCTTGAAGGTTCAAATCCGAGCAAAACACCAGATTGGAGGGCGGAGAAGTCCGGGGATTGACTTTTCAAGGTTCCAAAGAGTAGATCCCACAGATTCTTTGAATATTCTGGTGGTGTATCTCAAGAATTGCCAATGGGGGCGAGTTTTGAGAGGAGCGCGCATTTGAAAATGTCGGAGTGTAATGGGAGGAGTTGGGCCTGACGCTTGGGTTATATCCCCAAGGTCCGGACTAGTCCGGTAGGGAAACCGGACAAGTCCGGTCGTCGGACCAGATCCGAACTGAACTGGCAGTCCGAACTTGTCTAGGAGATCGGACTTGTTCGGCACCTGGGGCAGACTAGTCTAGTCCTAAACAACAAATCCTCATATATATTGAGATATTTGCAAGGAGATATCCATATGGACTAAGTTTTCACAAATATTCTCAATGAATATGGTCAGTAAAGCACACAAACGATCATACAATGACCATGATTGAAGGAGATAATAATCAAAAATAGTTTTACTGAAAATTGAGGAAGGCAAGTTTCGAAAGCATGCATGGTTCTGAATGAAATAAACAACTAACAATCAGATGTGCAACATCTCAAGCCACATTTTGAGAATCAAGGATATTTAGCTCATTCCTAAGTTCGCAAAAGCATTTTTCATCTAGTGGCTTGATGAAAATATCGGCTAGTTGTTTTTCAGTTCCCACATGTGAAATGACAATATCCTCCTTCGTTGAATGGTCTCTCAAGAAATGGTGTCGGATGTCAATGTGTTTGGTTATAGAGTGTTCAACGGGGTTTTGGGCAATCTTAATGGCACTCTCATTGTCGCATAGGAGTGGAATATGTTTAATATTGAGACCATAGTCCCTTAGAGTTTGTCGCATCCAAAGAAGTTGTGCACAACAACTTCCGGTTGCGACATACTCCGCTTCTGCTGTGGATAGGGCAATGGAATTTTGTTTCTTGGATGACCATGACACTAGGGACCTACCAAACAATTGGCATGTCCCGGAGGTACTTTTGCTATCCACTTTGCATCCGGCATAATCCGCATCAGAGTATCCGATGAGATTGAACTTGGACCATTTAGGATACCACAACCCTAGGTTAGGTGTATGAACTAAATAGCGCAAGACTCTCTTTACGGTTGTCAAGTGACATTCCTTAGCAGTAACTTGAAAACTTGCACACATGCATACACTTAACATAATATCAGTCTTAGATGCACAAAGGTAAAGAAGGGATCCAATCATGGAACGGTATATGCGACAACTGGTTCTAAAAATGAACCAAGTACAGTGTATGTGTGCCCAGGATGTTGCTTCACACATACACATCAACATCATAAATGATAATTAGAATTTAACCATGTCATGAATAATAAATATATCTTGATTCCATTGCAGTGGTAAATAATCTAGCGTAAGAGACTCCAACTCCACAGGCAATCGACGGTAGTACGCACGCCTAGTGCTCCACGTTGTCCTCCAAATTATCACTTGTAGCTGAATTAATTGTGGGAATAGCAAGAGTGAGCACATGTCGTACTCAGCAAGTGTGGGAAAATATGACATGTAGCTGAAAACAAGGAATGATAAATAAATGGCTCATTGCATAAAAGTACATTTCAAAAACTTGTAAAAAGCATCCTACAATGTCTATGTGAATTTAAAACCATCATAATCCACAAATAATTAACATAATATGAATCCAACATTATTATTTACCATCATATCACATCCATCAATATTTATCCATCCATATATCAGATTCTTACTATCATTATCGACCTTGTCCATTTATCACAACCCAAACCATAACCATAACCATAACCAAACCATCCCAAATCCCAAGTTCCACTCTAATCACGGAAGTTGTCCACGTACTTGTGACCGGGAGCACGGCTATCATGATAGTTTTTAACACTCTTCAGAGGTTGTACCACTTTACCCACAAGTTTGTGATTTTGTCCTCTTTCGGTGACTAAAGAACCTCCATTATGCCCGTGACCCATCGGTCACATTACACACTTCCGTCGGTGTGTGGCCAAGAGATCACAAAATAGCCTTTACAAAGGGACTACCAGCATATTCAGACCGACTAAGGTTTCACCGGTGGTGATGCCTCCAACTGAGCACATCCAACCAAGGGCCCCCTCTTGTGCCTTCTGAATCCCAGGGTAGTCCCATCACTATTGCAAACCCAACCGACTCCCATTCCCCGTTCCCCCAAATGATTCGAACAATGCTGGCAATACACCTAATTAATTGGCTAAGCCGCACCCATACTTGGCCCTGTGGTGGCCCTGTGGTCCTGGCATATACTCGCATGAACCGGTCCTTAGATCTAAAGCAATAAAACCACCATATCATCCAACCCAATCCACAAACCAGGCTTGCTTATATCTCCCAAGTACCATATTACTAATTAAACATGTTCATCAATTTACATCATCCATAAGTGCATTAATTCATAATTGAGTCATTTAGTTGTTTTCCCATCTCAATTAATTAGAGCAAAGCAAAAAGGTAAAATACCCTTCCCAACTCTCTAAAATATATTCCAAGCGACAAGGATGGTTAAACAAGACTAGTAAACACCTGTCATGGGTTTCCCATCAATTTACACAAGCATGCAGTTTTGCAAACAAAACATTTAAAAACAGGATCAAAACGATCAAGGACACTTGCCTTATATTCCGCACTTTGATGGTCAATTAAATCAAAGTCTTGGGCATGAACATCCTCGAATAATTGCTTCTCGATCATAACCTCTGGAGCGTACCCGTCTACTCGCAATCAAGCACATATACAAACCAACAACAATACAATCAATAATTTGCACATATATTAATCAATATGCAATGATGTGTATGCATGAGGTAATTATATTGTAGTACATGCCATTAATACAATATTGTTGTTTACTAATTAGGTTCAACTAGTTCTCAAGTGCTTATGTAAGTTTTGAGTCAATTATAATGGTTCTATGATAATTAAGTGCTTCTGAAATTTTAATACCGGACTAGTCCGCAGTGGGACCGGATAAGTCCGTTCGGGCACAGAGAGTTGAAAGGTGAAAGTGCATCTAGGCATCTGTCGGTACCCTACAGACCGGGTACCCCCGCGCACAGGAGAAAACCGCTAAGGACTCCGCCTCTGCCTAAGAGGCCGACTCCGAGGATGCCACATTGAGGAGGGAAGGACCAGCTCCTACCTCCCCGTCGGGGGAGGCTCCCAAGCTGCCACATGGCCGGCAGGACCGGACCCACGCCTCCCTGTAGAGGCAGGCTCCAGAGCCGCCACGTGGCTGATCGGGGTCTCAGGGCCAAGCCCGCACCCTCGCAGGGAAAGGCACCGGAGCTACCACGTGGCCTGCAGGGCTGAGCCCCCACCCCTCCATAGGGGTGGGCTCCGAATGCACCACATGGCATGTTCCGCCAAGTGCTATACTTCCCGCAGAGACAGGCTCCAACGCAACCACGTGGCGGACGGCCAACTCAGTGCGGTAGGAAACCGCAGTAAAGGAACGCGTGCGCTGCTTAGACAGGCATTAAGTATGCGCGCCTTCCCCAGGCAAGCTGAGCCACGCTTGCGAAAGTCAAGGCTCCAGTGTCCTGTCTTGTCTGAGTAGCCGGTACAGACCCGCACCGCAAGACGGACGAATGGGCCGCAAGGACAAGACGGACAAGACGTGCACGGCCATCATCACCAACTATGTGTAGCCCTGGCGCACGACGCGGCGGGACGACGCATTGACATCCCTGACAAAGGGAAGTAGATAGCAATTAATCCTAGATCTTGTATAGGATTTGGCTCTCCCTAGGACCACCTGTCGGGTACTGGGACCCACCTTGTGACTGCAGAGTCCTTGAACTATAAAAGGGCTCTGCAGACGACCTTCACGAGGGGATGAAAAATTAGACCAAGGCTCATACACGCCCAAGCAAGGCAATACACAAACACTCCCGTGGACGTAGGGTATTACGCTCTGGCGGCCCGAACCACGTAAATCCCCTGTGTTCACCACCCTGCTGTGTTCGATCTCTGGGGACTAGCCCTCGTGAATCCAAAGACTCCGCGGGCTGCTCTCTAAGCAGGTCCGGGGGAAGTGTCGTTTACGACCTTCGACATTTGGTGCGCCAGGTAGGGGGCTTTTTCCCCGTCAAGATCTCCACCAGCAACAATGGTGAACGACCAATCCAACAACGGTTCATCCAGGGCGCAGTCGCGGCGACAGACAGTGGCGGAGGATCAGGCGTCATCCCACTCTAGGGCAGGCTACCGCTCTAGGGCAGGAAGGTCAGGACCTTTGCGTCGCCCTGCAGTCACTTCGCCGGCTGCGGGCTGACACGCCACTCCATGGCGTACTCCAGCTGTGACAGCAATCACGGCGCCACCGGCTGCAAGCCTGGAGAGTGCGCTCACGGCAGCGCGCGCTACTCCACAACCCTCCTGCTGGGGTTGCTCCTCAGGGAGCAGCTCAGCAGTGGATCAACGACGTTGACCACCTCATCACCACCGCACTCAACGCGCCTCCGCCGAGGGAGACACATGCCCAGCCGATGCATGTGTCATTGTCGCGAACGCCGACAATCAACCGGTGGACGGCAGACTCGCGCTCGACCAGGATCTCAACAACAGATCTGAGAACTGGGCTGCAGCACCGCAGGGCCGGAGAGGACTACCGAGTCACCATCGAGCGCCAGAGGGAGCGTCGGCGCAACCTCAAGGCAGATTACAGCGTGCCGGGCCCCGTTCCCCCGGCTCATGATGTGCCTCCACCACACCAGACATATGTCGCGCCTCCGCTGCACCAGGCGTACGTCGCGCCTCCTGCACAGGCGTATGCAACACCGGCCCAGCACCAGGTGTACGCAGGCCCGCCTGCTCACCCGGGGTATGTGCTGCCGTCGTCGGCACCAGTCAGCCCCAGCCAAGGGTGTGCAGCGCTAGTGCCTCACCTCCGTTTTGTGGTCTGACCATGAAAGTTCCGGCCGCACATGCCGGAGAAGTACGACGGGAGCGTCAACCCGAGCGAGTTCCTGCAGATCTACACCACTGCGATACTAGCTGCAGGAGGCGACGAGGCCATTATGGCTAACTACTTCCCCATCGTCCTGACTGACCCAGCTCGGTCATGGCTCATGAACCTGCCCCAGGGGTCCATAACCTCTTGGGATGAGTTGTGCCGACAGTTTGTGGCTAACTTCGGCAGTTCCTACAAGCACCCCAGCACCGAGCTTGATCTCCACGCCGTTAGACAGCACGCTGGAGAGTCGCTGCGATCGTTAATCCAACGGTTCTCCCAGGTACAGAACACCATCCCTCATGTTGCTAGCGCATCGGTTATTGTTGCGTTCAGGCAAGGTGTGAGGGATAAGAAGATGCTCCAGAAGCTAGCCATGCACGAGGTGCGTGATGTCTTCGAGCTGTTCTCCCTGGCGGACAAATGTGCTAGGGCAGCTGAGGGGCGCAACTGGCACTCCCAGCCATCCTCAGAAGCAAGGGAAGCCACCCCTGACTGAGGAAGGGGCCTCTGCGAGGAGCAGCGGCAAGAAGAAGAAGAAGGGCAGTGGCAAGAACAGGCCAAAGCCCGGAGCCCAGGCAATGGCGGCTGCGGCACCCGGCGGAGCCCGGGCGTCGCGTCGAGACAAGCGCCCTAGGCAGTCGCCTGAGCCTGAGGAGCCCGACTTCAAGTGCCCGGTGCACCGTACAAATAGCCATAGTGCTAGCGAGTGCCGGGAAGTGAAGAGGTTCGCGGAACGTTTCCGCGAACAGAAACAGAGGCAGCAGCGCCAAGAGGGCGCACCACCCCACCAGACGGAGGGCAAGCAG
Source organism: Tuctoria greenei (assembly GCA_036927565.1). Taxonomy (NCBI): domain Eukaryota; kingdom Viridiplantae; phylum Streptophyta; class Magnoliopsida; order Poales; family Poaceae; genus Tuctoria; species Tuctoria greenei. Next base: position 100,869,445 of record JAYESD010000010.1, read on the forward strand.
AAGGCTGATCCTGAGAAGGAGGATGACAGCGAGATGGGGTTCCAGGAACCCCAGCGGGCGGTCAAGGCCGTCTTCGAGGGTGGCGACTCCGACTCCAGCAGTGATAAGGAGCGCCGCAAGACCCTCCATGTCATCTACGGGGGAGCCACCGACCCCACGTCCCGAAACGCGGTGAAAACCCTGCGACGGGCAGTGGATGCAGTGGCCCCCGCCCCAAGTCCGGCTCCCCACCACAAGTGGATGAGCACGGCGATCAGCTTCGACGCTTCTGACTGCCCGAAGAACATGGCAGGGGCAGGAGTGCTCCCGCTGCTGGTGTCCCCGACCATCGCCAACGTGAAGGTCTTTCACGTGTTGATAAATGGAGGGGCGGGCCTCAACCTCATCTCCACGGCGTCTTTCCAAAAGCTGCAGTTGCCGATGTCCCAGCTCACACCCTCGAGCCCGTTCTCGGGTGTGGGACCTGGGCAAATCCTCCCGTATGGTAACATACACCTCCCGGTGACCTTCGGGACCCCGGAGAATTACCATACGGAGAGCGTCTTATTCGATGTGGCAGACGTCGACCTCCCCTTCAACGCAATCATCGGGAGGCCAGCCCTCTACAGGTTCATGGCTGTAGCCCACTACGGCTACCTTGTCCTGAAGATGCCGACGCCTTCCGGTGTCCTCAGGATCAGAGGGGACCGCTCAGCTGCAGTGTCAGCCTTGGAGCAGCTCCAAGCACTTGCAGCGGGGAGGGCTCCGGCCCCAGGAGGCTCGAAGGAGAGTTGGACAGAGCAGGGCCCGGCGCAACGAGCCTCCACTACTGCACCCCGAGTGCAACCTGCCAACGATGACGACGTCCCCGTGAAGGTCGTCAGGATTGGCTCCGAGGCTGCCCAGACAACCCGTATCGCGGGGAACTTGGACAGCAAATAGTAATGCACGCTCATCACCTTCCTCCGGGACAATGTCGATGTGTTTGCATGGAAACCATCACAAATGCCCAAGATCCCCAGGGAGGTGATTGAGCACCATCTGAAGATCTACCCCGACGCCCGACCGGTACAGCAAAAGCCCAGGAAACAGTCCATCGAGCGGCAGAACTTCATCCGTGAAGAAATTAAGAAGCTGCTCGATGCTGGTTTCATTCGGGAGGTTCACCACCCATGGTGGTTGGCCAACCCTGTTGTCGTTCCTGAGGCTGGCGGGAAGCTCCGGATGTGCACCGACTACACCAACCTCAATAAGGCATGTCCAAAGGATCCATTCCCTCTCCCTAGGATAGATCAAATAGTAGACTCAACATCAGGCTGTGATCTTCTGTGTTTCCTAGAGCGTATTCCGGTTTTCACCAAATACCTATGTCTAGGGAATATGAGGAACACACTGCTTTCATAACGGTAGACGGCCTGTATTGTTATGTCTCCATGCCTTATGGTCTCAAAAATGCTCTCCCCACCTTTGTACGTGCAATGCATAAGACATTCAGGGACCTCATTAGAGACCTGGTAGAGGTGTATGTCGACGACATCATGGTAAAAATCAGGGACAGCACATCCCTATTAGACAACCTAGCCCGAGTCTTCAGCAAGCTGCGCACGACACGCACGATGCTGAACCCCAACAAGTGTGTCTTTGGGGTCTCTACAGGGAAGCTCCTTGGTTTGTTGGTACCGCACCGAGGGATCAAAGCTAACCCAAAGATCAAGGCGATAGAGCTGATGTAGCCGCCGGCCCGCATCAAGGACGTGCAGAAGCTTGCAGGATGTTTGGCAGCCCTCAGTCGTTTCAACTCAAGACTGGCTGAGCGGGCCCTGCCCTTCTTCAAGATTCTGTGGAAGTCAGGCCCCTTTGAGTGGACTGAGGAAGCTGAAGCGGCCTTCCAGGAGCTCAAGAAACACCTGATGACGCTACCCATTATGGTGGCGCCAGAACCCTGCGAACCGCTCCTGTTGTACATCACCGCAATAATGGAAGTGGTCAGCATGGTCTTGGTTGCAGAGCGGCCGGAGCTACTGCCGCAACAAGCACCAGAAGGAGCCCCAGGGGGGAGGCCGAGCCTCAAGGCCCGAACCCAGGAGAGCCCCCCCCCCCCCCGCTGTAAGTTCCAGTGACCAAGTGCCTTACGGGTCCCAGCCCCCGGAGGCCCAGCTAGACCCTGGGAGCCACATTCCCCAAGATGCAGACACATTGCAAGGAGCCCCGGACCCCCCAGGGAGGGTTCGGACCTCCCAACAGCCAGTCTACTACGTCAGTGAGGTCCTCCATGAAGCAAAAACAAGATACTTGGAGGTACACAAACTGCTGTATGTAGTGCTCATAGCGTCGAGGAAGCTCCGGCATTACTTCCAAGCTCACCGTGTTTCAGTGGTCACCTCCTTCCAACTGAAAATCGTACTCCACAGCCCCAATTCGACTAGCAACATTGCCAAGTGGGCAGCAGAGCTGGCTGAGTTCGAGCTGGAGTTCTTACCTCGACATGCAGTCAAAAGCCAAGCACTGGCGGACTTCTTGGCCGAATGGACCCCATCACCAAGCAACCTGAGGGGCCCGGACAACAGCGAAACGGTGGCGAAGGCTCCAGTTTTCACCGAGACCCCCTGGACGCTCTACTTCAACGGCTCCTCGCGGAAGCAGGGGGCCGGCGCTGGGGTCCTGCTCCTCACCCTGACTGGGGAGCAGTTCAAGTACATGGTGCGCCTCGACTTCAAGGCGACAAACAACATGGCAGAGTATGAAGCCCTAATCTTTGTGCTGAAGACTGCCCTGACCCTCAATGTCCGACAGCTTCTGGCTAAAGGTGATTCTCAACTGATCATCAAGCAAGCCAAAGGAGAGTGCATCTGCAATGACCCTCAATTAGCAGCATATCTGTTGCACGTCCGGAAGGTAGAGAAGGACTTTGAAGTCTTGTACTTGTGCCATGTACCCCGAGCCGACAACTCAGTCGCAGACGACCTGTCAACGAAGGCCTCCACAGAGGCCCCAGTGCCCCAAGGAGTCTTTGCAAGGATGTTATCACGACCAACCGCCCGGGCAGCCGAGCCGGGCGAAGGGGGCAAGCCCAGCACCTCGAAGCTGGCAGTCCCGGCGACCCTGCTACGATGGAGTCCGCCAAGGATCGTATGCGCCACCGGGGGCTCCGAGCTACTGGGCGCCCAAGATCTAGAGGCTCAAGCAAGTCCCGATGCATGGATTTCGGAGGTCCGGGACTACTTGAAAGACAATATCCTTCCTGAAGAACATGCCCTGGCAGAATGGATTGTTCGCATGGCTAAAAGGTACACGCTGGTGGAAGGGGATCTCTACCGGCGTGGCGCCAACGACATCCTACTGCGATGCATTACCCGGGAGGAGGGCTGCGACTTGCTCGCAGAGATCCGTGGAGGCGAGTGCGGGAACCACGCGTCCTCCCGCACGCTGGTCGGTAAAGCCTTTCGGCATGGCTTTTACTGGCCGACAGCACTCCAGGATGCCGTCGAGATGGTAAAGAGATGCAAGGCGTGCCAGTTCCATGCCAAGCAGATCCACACACCAGCTCAGGCGCTGCAGATGATCCCTCCCTCATGGCCATTCGCTGTATGGGGGTTGGACATCCTGGGACCCTTTCCCAGAGCCGTCGGAGGATTCCGACATCTCTACGTCGCCGTAGATAAGTTCACCAAGTGGCCGGAAGCCGCCCCAGTTGTCACCATCAGTAAGCAGTCAGCAGTAAAGTTCATTAAGTCGGTCGTCTGCCGGTTCGGGGTCCCGAACAGAATCATCACTGATAACGGGACCCTATTCACAAGTGCAGCATTCCAAGAATACTGCGAGGACCTGGGGATCCAAGTCTGCTATGCATCTGTTGCTCATCCAGAGAGCAATGGGAAGGTTGAGAGAGCCAATGCAGAGATCCTCAAGGGCCTCAAGACTCGCACATTCTCACACCTTGAGAAGCATGGTGCAAATTGGGTGGATGAGCTTCCGTGTGCGTTGTGGGCTAGCCGGACATCAACCAGGCGGGCCACGGGGGAAACGCCTTTCTTCTTGGTGTACAGGGCAGAGGCCGTCCTTCCCTAGAAATTACCATGGGCTCCCCCCGTGCCCGGAGGTACGACGAAGCCACGCAGGACCAGCTCCGGCGTGAAGACCTGGACCTCATCGATGAGGGACGAGTGCGAGCGGCTCTCCGAAATGCACGGTACAGGCAGGCGCTCTAGCGCTACCATCAGAGGACCGTGCGGAGTAGGGAGCTAAAGGTAGACGACCTGGTGTTGCGCCGCATACTCTCCCGGGAAGGGTCTAACAAACTCTCCCCCAGCTAGGAGGGTCCCTTCTGGGTAACAGAGGTTTGCCGCCCAGGATGCGTTCGCCTAGCTACGGAGGATGGACAGCGATTACCCAACTCATGGAACATCGAGCACCTCCGTAAGTTCTACCCCTAGACTAGGGTTGGGGCAATGCTATTTCATTGTAAAGGTTACACATTGTCTCAGGACAGCACTTAGGATAAGGGGATGGGGCTCCGAGTGCACATTCCGCTTAGCCTGGTCCAGAACCCTAAGTAGGTGCACTCGACTCCATCTAGCACCCAGGCCGGGTTATTCCCCTTGTAAAGTCTGCTCCATCCTATGAGAAGCCACAATGAAAGAATGTTGCCCTGCCTGGTATAGGGTTTGTCAATTCAGAAATTATCTTTAATTTTTATGATGTTGCTGTAAGCCCGCCATAGCTCATGATCTATCATGAGCGCTGTTGTTTTCCCCTGCTCTAGAAATAGTGGGAGCCTTGCTGACTGGACTGCAGGTGGGGTTGCTTGAGGTACCTGCAATGCGCCTAGGGCCTCAGATGTTCCAATGCTCGGGGGCCTGTGTCTCCAGATGGTCTCCCCCGAAAAAGGCTTACGCCGAGCGGGAGGTCCAGGGCCACAGCCTGCTTAGTCTGGTCCCGTACCCTAAGCTTGTGCGCTTTGCCTCCCCAGTGCTACAGCCAAGTATTGGGGGCCAGATGGACCACCCTTGGGTAGTGTGGACGACGAGCCCAAGGTGCAAGAGCGCTGAATTACCCAAGCCCCACGAGTCAGCCCAGGATCGTAAGTCAAGCGACACTACAAAAAGAGCTGGGGTAAAGTGACCAGCGGACAGAATTACTTCTCCTTTTTGATCTATGTACAGGTCTTTGAGGAAGTTATTCCATCAACCACCGTCAGAGTACCCGCGAAGACAGTGGGCACCGCCGGACTGAGCTCCGGCGGCACCCCCAGGGGGCGCTGTTGACCTCTCACTTAAGATGGCGGGCACAGCCGGACTGGAGCTCCGGCGGCACCCCCAGGGGGCCCGCTGTCGACCTCTTGCTGAAGATGGCAGGCACCGCCGGACTGGAGCTCCGGCGGCACCCCCAGGGGGCCCGCTAGTCGACGTGCCTGCATACTCAGCTACGGCAATGCAACCTACGCATCCTAAGTTCCCCCTGCACCCATCCGCCCTAAGTCCTAAGTGTATGACAGGTGTGCCCACAACAACTGGCCACGCCTGTCAGGGGGCCATAATTTGGGGGACGACAGGTCCTGGATGTTAAGGAACAACAAGCAGCTGGAAGACATTGCTGGAAATAAAAGCAAGCTGAGTATAAAAGGGCACCACAAACAGATTTTTTATCATACAAATAAAGAGTTTGTCACCACAAGCCAACCACAAGACAAAAACAGGAAGATAAAAACTTAAACAGACACCTCGGGATCCCTCAGCTGCTCCGCTGGAACCTTGAGGCGATGAGTGCCACTGCATCCGAAACTTCAGACTTGGCGGCCTCTTCCCTCTCGGCAATGGGCCCCTCAAGGACCGGTTGCAGGGAGACGTCAGGGTACCAGCTCCGGTAGCAGGACAGGATGTGCGTCGCCACCTCCTTCACCAGCATCCATCCCTCGGCCTCCAGCTGGTTGTCGAGGATGGCCCCCAGCGAGCGCATCCTCGAGCTGGTGGAGTCAAGCACCGGGAACACCTGACTCACCTCCTGCGCCAGCTCCCCCACGCGCGTTGGGCTGAAGCCGAGCGGCACCAGAGCCGAGTCGGCACTGTCGAGGAACTCCCAGACCTTCTGGGCCTCGGCGGAGCACGCCGCCCGGAGCTCCGCCACCTCCTGCTGGGCCGCCGCCAGTGCCGGGGGCCGCTGTCCAGGAACCGCTTCTCCTTGGCCGCCAGGGCCCTCTCGCGCTCGCCGACCCCCGCCTCACGGCGGTTCAAGTCACCCTCCTTGAGGGCGACATTGAACTCGCGGTCCAAGAGGGCCTGGCGCTCAGCGGACTGGGCCTGCTGCGCCTCAGCCACAGCGGCTTCCAGGCAGTCCAACTCGGCGGCGCGAACTCTCGCCCCTTCCTGCTGGAGGATGAGCCCGTGGCAGGTCGCCTCCACTTCGGCCTGCTTCGCCGCCAGCTCCTGCTCCCGTTCGGCTAGAGCAGCCTCCCGGAGGGACAACAGGTGCTGAAGGTCCTCGCAGGCCTGGAGGCGGGAGCTGGCCTCAGCGTGGATGGCCTCGGCGTCTGCCTTCAGCTTCTGGGTGACGGCGTCCAGCTGGGCGATGAGGTCGCGCTCCTGCTCGAGGATCTTCATCCCCTCCCGAACGACCGCCTCCCGCTGGTCCGCTCGGCTCTTCGCCAGCCGGGTTCGGGCCTCCAGGGCCCTCGCCCACTCCCGGAGCCGGTCGTCCTCGTCCTCGAGCCGCCCTTTCTCCCGGGCAAGGGCCGCCTGGGCCTGCCGGAAGCCGGAGTAGGCCACGACCAATGCCTCGGATAGGGGGAGAGGCTCCACCGTAGCAGCGGCCCCCTGCCTCCCCACTTCCTCAATATCGTCCTCCATTTGGAGGACCACTGGGGAGGCGGGGACCAGGGCCCCCTCCCGGATGGCAGCACCCAGGGCAGTGGTGCCAGTCGACGTAGCAGTGTCGGAGGGTGCGGCAGCATCGGCCAGCACAGAGTAGCCGGTGGACGCAGTGTCGTTGGCAGGCGCGGTGGCGGTCGTCGGCGCGCGCGGCTGGGCTCCGGCAGCCGCTGCGGGGGTCTCGAGCACGGGGGCCCGAGGTACCCCGGTGGCAGCAGCCTGGTGCACCGGAGCAGGGCCCGAGGCAGCAGACGATCCTCGCGAGCCGGCTGGGGCGGCAGACCCCCCAGCAGAAGTTCCCGCGGGTGGTGGAGTAGCTGTGGTGGTGCTGAAATCAAGCAAACTCAGACCATAAGAGATTGACAGGGTAGGCGCACAGCAAAGAACACCCAAGGTAAAATCTGAGCAGGCTTACCAGGGGACGCTGAAATTCCACTGCTTCCCAAAAGGGTTGGGGGGGTTCAGACCCCCCGAACCCGCGGAGGGGGCCCCTGAGTGTGCTGGGGGGCCCCTGTGGTGATGGTGCCGGTGGCACCCCCGAGGACTGGCGCCCCTCTGAACGGAGAGGGAACGCTGGGGTCCCGTCAGCGTTGAGGAGCCTCCCCCTCTTGCGCGTGGAGGACTCGGGTGGCAAAGTGACGTCATCGGCGCCCCCCTGCAGACGAGCACGGCAGGGCTCCGGAGTCCTCACGAGGGGCAGAAGGCGTCGGCGACGGCGGCCGGGCGCACTTCTTGGGGGACGGGTCCAGCACCGGAACCGGCACCTTCCCCTTCCCCTTGTCGGCGGGGGCGGCGATGCCACCCCGTGGATGGTGCTGGGGGCCGCTCGAGGATTCGTCGCTTGAAGAACCGACATCGCTTAAGGGAGCCTCGCCTCCCTCAGCATCGTCGGCAATGTTGACCCCCCGGAACGGGTCCCCGATCTGGCGACGCGCTAGCCCGGACTCGTCAAGAGTCGGCATCGTCTTCAGCAGCTGCCTCCTCAACTCGGAGTCCGAGCACAAGGGGCGGCAGGCCGACGAAAGAGCCAACGCCTTAGCGGAGATGTCGTCGGGGCAGACCCGGGTCAACATGTCGAGCAGCTGCTGCTCGCCCAGGTCGGAGCCGGGGCCGATCTCGAGCCGGGTGCAGTCCAACAGGCCGGTGAACATCGACGCCGGACGGGTGCGGTGCTGAAGCGGAGCTATGCGGCGGGACATGAAGTCCCTCAGCACCATGGTAGACGACAGCTCGTGGTCCGCCAACATCTGGATCCTCTCCAGCACCGGGTTGAACACCTCCTCCAGCTCTGGGCGCTCCTCCCAGAATTATCGCTCGGAGTAGGGGATCCCGGTGGGGAGGCACATCCGGTCGTGGGCCTCGACCTTGGTGATCATCCAATCTTCACGCCACAGCTCCCACCTCGCGGAGTTGAAGGAGGCAATGTACCTCGTGGGGACCTTTGTCCGGTGCTGGAAATAGTAGGCGCCGAGGTGCTCCTTTGAACTCCTGCCAGTGGCCCTCAGTACAAAAAAAGTACCGGAAGAGCTTCACCGACGGCATCACCCCCACGAACATCTCGCAGAGGTGAGCGAAGACTGCCAGCATGGCGATCGAGTTCGGCGCGAGGTGGTGGAGTTGGAGGCCGAAGGTCTCCAGGAGCATGACCAGGAAGGCGGATGCTGGCGGGACGAAGCCGGCCAGCACGTACGACGAGAAGAAGACCATCTCCCCGGCGGAGAGGCTCAGCGGGAGCCTCCCGGGACAGAGCCACGATTCCTGCTCAGGAGTATGCCAGCTGAGAAGCCGGCGCATGGGGGCCAGGTCGGCGGACCTGGACAGCCTGGACTTGGGCAAGATGCTTGCCATGAGGGTTGAGGGAGGAAGCTCTGGACGGGGAGACTGGAACTAGAGCGCAAGAATTGGGCTTGAGGCAAAAGCACGAGCGCAGGGATGCAGAGGCGGGAGAAAGGACCCTTAGGGGGAAAGTTCTCTTTTTATGCACCCCTGCAGGCCAACAGGCGCAAAAGTGTGGATCGCCGCAGCCTCAGTGGAAGAGTAATGAACCCGTATGGATAATGACAAGAGGGCCCGAGTCGCTCCACAAAGAAGGTGAGCCTGGCAGCTAGCTATGCGGGAGGTAACTCGGCGGTTTCCGAAAGGGCAAAAGCAGCGGAAGTGCAGGAGCCACCTTGGGAACCACCGTAGTTAAAGCACGATTGAAGGCAGGAGTCACGTTGCGCGGCGCCTATTCAGTGCCTTCACTTACCGAAAGGAGACACGTCGCCTCAACGGCAGGGGCATGTCACCTGGGGAACTGCCTCGAAGTGGAATCGGAAGAGTTGTGTGGGAAGAGAAGGGGGAAGACCCCACCTGCAGTATCGACGACTCTCCTGAGGTGGGCTCGGGGGCCACTGTTGTGTACCCTGCATACCGGGTACCCCCGTGCACAGGAGAAAATCGCTAAGGACTCCGCCTCTGCCTAAGAGGCCAACCCTGAGGCTGCCACGTTGAGGAGGGAAGGACCAGCTCCTACCTCCCCATCGGGGGAGGCTCCCAAGCTGCCACATGGTCGGTAGGACCGGACCCACGCCTCCCCGTAGAGGCAGGCTCCGGAGCCGCCACATGGCCAATCGGGGTCTTAGGGCCTAGCCCGCACCCTCGCAGGGAAAGGCACCGGAGCTACCACATGGCCTGCAGGGCCGAGCCCCCACCCCTCCATAGGGGTGGGCTCCGAATGCACCACGTGGCCTGTTCCGTCAAGTGCTATACTTCCTGCAGAGACAGGCTCCAGTGCAACCACGTGGCGGACGGCCAACTCAGTGCGGTAGGAAGCCGCAGTAAAGGAACGCGTGCGCTGCTTAGACAGGCATTAAGTACGCGCGCCTTCCCCAGGCAAGCTGAGCCGCGCTTGCGAAAGTCAAGGCTCCAGTGTCCTGTCTTGTCCGAGTAGCCGGTACAGACCCGCGCCGCAAGACGGACGAATGGGCCGCAAGGACAAGACGGACAAGACGTGCACGGCCATCATCACCAACTATGTGTAGCCCTGGCGCACGACGCGGCGGGACGGCGCATTGACATCCCTGACAAAGGGAAGTAGATAGCAATTAATCCTAGATCTTGTATAGGATTTGGCTCTCCCCAGGACCACCTGTCGGGTACTGGGACCCACCTTGTGACTGCAGAGTCCTCGAACTATAAAAGGGCTCTGCAGACGACCTTTACGAGGGGACGAAAAATTAGACCAAGGCTCATACACGCCCAAGCAAGGCAATACACAAACACTCCCGTGGACGTAGGGTATTACGCTCTGGCGGCCCGAACCACGTAAATCCCCTGTGTTCACCACCCTGCTGTGTTCGATCTCCGGGGACTAGCCCTCGTGAATCCAAAGAACCTCCGCGGGCTGCTCTCTAAGCAGGTCCGGGGGAAGTGTCGTTTACGACCTTCGACAACATCCCTTGTGGGTTTTGGTTGATTAATGACAAACCAATGAGATCCTAACAAAATTGTTGAGATGAGCACAGGTTTTAAAGAAATAAGAAAGAAAGGACAAAAAAGAAAGAGAATGAGGATCTAAAGGGAAAAGAGCTCAAGAGCTGAAATAATTAGATTGTTTTGTATGGAGTGTGTTGGAGAAACACACCCCAAGAGCTCAAGTGAACAAATAATTCAACTCACTACACAATTCACAAGAAAACCGGACTAGTCCGATATAGACCGGACTAGTCCGATATCTTTTTGACTAAGATCGGACTAGTCCCCCTCTAGTGCGGACTAGTCCTCATCCTTTCACACTTGCACAACACCAGACAAGTCTGATATCCATCGGACTAGTCCGATAATTCTCTGACTAAAATCGAACAAGTCCTCCAAGTCCGGACTTGTTCTTAGCTCTACAGTTTTTTACTACACCGGACAAGTCTGATATCCATCGGATTAGTCCGAAAACTCTCTGACTAAAATCTGACAAGTCCCTCCAAGTGCGGACCTGTCCTCAGTTCTACACGGTGTTCACTACACCGGACTAGTCTGATATCTACCGGACTAGTCCAAAAAGTTTCTAACTAAAGTCGGACTAGTCTGCAACGATAACAGACTAGTCCGGTATATCTCAACACATAGGGTTTTCCACACGCCGCACATCGAACTAGTCTGGAGACCACCACGGACTAGTACGGACATCGTAAACCCTAACGGTAACTTTTGGAAGCCCTAGTATAAATAGAGGTGTACGTCCATACATGAATATTACTTGACCCCATGCGCCGTCACACCTCCCAAGAGCCCAAAATACACATATCTCCACACATTCTAACCCTAAAAGGATCAAATCTTTGAGGATTAGAAATTGATCAAAGGAGAGACTTGTTCTACACATCTTGAGCTCTTGGTTTTGATCTCTTGCACAATCTTGTTGTTTATTGTATATCTTTCGAGTGTGTTTGGTGGTGTTCTTCATTGTAATTCTTGGGGAGCCCTCAACTTGTGAGAAGGCCCCTTGAACAAGTTATTTGCCCCTTTGTGATAAGGGGAAGAGAATCGACCTCCGTGGCGATTCAACGAGGGTAGGGTTGGTGAAGACCCGGTCCTCCGTGGACTCCTCAACGTGGATGTAGGTTTCCTCCGTGGGAATCAAACCACGGGATAAAATCTTGACTTGTGCACTTTTGTTTCATCATTTATCATATTCTAGGGTTTACATAATCTTGTGTAACTTACATTGAAACATTGAAATTAAAGTCGATATTTGCCATACATTGTTTCATTGTTGTAATTCGTCCAAGTTGAAAGTTACTTTCCGCTGCATATGGTACTAGAAATGAAATTAGTGATCATTCTTGATCTTTCTAGTCCACGCATACCGGACTAGTACGCACAGTACCGGACTAGTCCGATCTCTCTATATTTGATCAATCTGTTGAGTGTTTCAGGGATCAACAAAGTTTCAAAAATCCTATTCAGCCCCCCTCTATGCTACATTCAATTGGTATCAGAGCCAAACTCTTCAAAAGAGACTCACCTTTCGAAGAGACGATGTCAGACATCAAGGATGTACACAAAACAACGAGAAGGGCAATGATGACAAGGTCCAAAAGCTGGAGAAGCTCCTCGACGCCATTCAAGACTGTGAGGACGATGACGACAAGATGCTTCAACTCAAGGCTCTTCTACAAAAGAAGGCTCTCTCCCCAAAAAGGAAGAAGAAGATTGACGATGAAAAGAAGAAGGGGGGTAGTCACAACGACTACCCCTGATATCCTTTTGACTATGAACGTTTGAATTCTAACAATAGTCATTAATTATCAATTCCTTTAGGGAAAGCGCCTTATTTTGATGGCAGTTATTATTCAATGTGGAGACAAAACATGAAAATGCACCTTATATCGCTTAACCTAAGTTTGTGGCATATAGTGTGTATAGGGATAGATATCCTGGATGATGATGAAGAGCTGACTCCAAGACAAGAACAAGTCATTCATCAAAACACCCAAGTCGCAGTTGTGATCACTTCTTCATTGAGCTGAGACAAGTTCACCAAGGTGGATGGACTCGAAATTGCCAAGGAGATATGGGACACTCTACAAACCGCACATGAAAGTGATCGTCATGTACATGAAGCCAAGATTGAAATGATTGAAGGTGAATTGGGAATATTCGTTATAGAAGAAGATGAATCACCACAAGATATGTACAATCGATTGAAGTCTCTAGTCAACAAAGTTCGAGCATATGGCAGCAAGAAGTGGAATGATCATGAAGTCGTGAAGTTGATACTTAGAGCATTCATGCCTCGCAATGTGACCCTTTGCTCTATGATTAGAGAAAGCCTCGGGTATCAGAAAATGACCTCGGACAAACTTCTTGGCAATAATATAATCTTTGAAATGATGGAGAAGCAAGCGAATCATGTCAAGGAAATTGTCGATCTTACCTCGGCCAAGAAGAAAGGAGTTGCCTTGAAGTCAACTTGTAAACCCGTATCAAAAGAAGCTCGAGAAGCTCATGGAGAAGATGACAGTGATGATGGAAGCAATGATATCGATGAAGAAGACATGATCTTGTTCATGAAGAAGTTCAAGAAAATGATGAGAAGAAGAAAGGGTGGTAGCTCAAATGAAGGAAGACAAAGGGACAAACAAAGACCCAAGATGATACGAGCGTGCTACAATTGCGGAGAATATGATCACTTCATAGTAGATTGTCCACATGAAGAAAATAAGAGGAAGACTAAGGACAACAAGCTTCAACTGAAGAAGATGTTCAAGAAGAAGAAGCAATATGGCCAAGCGTGTCTAGGGAAGGAGTGGTACTCCAATGATGATCCTCATCCGAAGAAGAAGAGGAGATGGCCACCATAGCCATCAAGAAGACTACCAAGAAATCCACTCTCTTCACAACCATGGGCGCATGGAAGTACATCGACAACACATGTCTAATGGCCAAGGAAGGTAAAAGAAAGGTAACACCTAAATCTTCCTCCTCGCATTCTTTTACTAGTGATAGTGATAATTATAGTGAGGATGATAGCAGTGATGAAAGTGAATTCATGCTTAGGGGTTTACACAAAAAGACTGCTGCTAAAATGAAATTTTTACTTGATAAGGTTGTGGATAAGGAGAAGTTAGACAATCGTCAGGAAGATATGATCATCTCCCAAAAGGAGGAATATCTTGAGATTGAAAACCTTCTTGAACTTGAAAAGGAGCGAAGTAAATCACTAGAACTTGAGTTAGCTTCAAGCAAGGAAGCTTGTTTGAAGCTAAAAGACTCAAACGTGGCTCTCAAGGATGAACTTGTCAACTTAACCAAAGTTAACAAGATCCTTGAGGTACAAGTTGAGTCACACAAGCAAAGTGGCTCTTCATCCTCTTCAAGCTCACCTTCCCAACAAATCAAATCTGAACCTATTATTACTTGTACTTGTGCCAAAAGTGACACTAACTTGAAGGAAAAGCCAAACTTGACAAAAGACAAGCATCCTTCCCAAGGTGGCATATTTGACAAGGAGAAGGTCAAGTATGCACACAGCGCATACTCGGTCACAAGACCTCCTAATGTCAAATATGGCATTGGGTATTCTTATGGTGAAAAGCAAAATGCTAGAAGCCACAAGAATAACAAGGAAAGCATTGCATTTGTCAAGGGAAACTCTTCTCAAGTTGGAAAACAAGATAATCTTGATAAAATGAACATTGATAGTTCATATGAACAACAAGTTTTATTTAGAACATTTGATGCTTCATATGCACTTATGAAAAGTAATCTTGGAAGAGTTTATGCTAAATATGTTGGGCCAGACCATGGGAACACCAAGTCTCATGTGTGGGTGCCCAAATAACTTGTGACTAACCTCAAAGGACCCAAGCAAGCTTGGGTACCTAAGACCAAGGCATAATTTGTTTTTTGCAGGCTTATTCATCTGGTGGAGCAAAATGGGTGCTAGATAGTGGATGCACTAATGACATGACCAGAGAAAGAAGAATGTTCGTGGAATATGAAGAAAATAAAGATCCAAGTGAAGGCATTTACTTTGGTGATAATAGTAAAGAAAGAGTGCTTGGTACCGGTAAAATTGCAATTTCATCACAACATACTCTTTCTCATGTTTTACACGTTGATTCCTTGGATTATGAACTTTTGTCCATATCTCAATTATGTGACAAGGGTTATAATTGTTTATTCACTAATGAGGGTGTGACCGTCTCTAGAAGGAGTGATAACTCGGTTGCATTAAAGGGTGTGTTAAAGGGAAAACTTTATGTAGTTGACTTCAACAAAGATAAAGCCGAACTTGACGCATGCTTGATTACAAAGACAAACATGGGTTGGCTATGGCATAGACGGCTAGAACATGTTGGTATGAGGAATCTTCAAAAACTCCTTAAAGGTGATCACATCCGAGGTTTAAAGGATGTTGTTTTTGAGAAAGACAAGCCTTGTAGAGCGTGCCAAGCCGGGAAGCAAGTAGGAGCACCCCATCCCGAAGAATGTCATGACTACAACAAGACCGCTCGAGCTCCTCCACATGGATCTATTCGATCCAATTGCTTACATAAGCATCAACGGTAATAAATATGATTTAGTCATTATTGATGATTTTTCACGCTTCACGTGGGTTTTCTTTTTGCATGATAAGACAGAAACTCAAGGAACCCTCAAGAAATTCATCAAGCGTGTCCAAAATGAATTTTCATTGAAGATCAAGAACATACGAAGTGACAATGGGACAAAATTAAAGAATACCCAAGTTGAGGACTATCTAGACGAAGAAGGGATAAAGCATGAATTTTCAGCATCATATTCTCCTCAAAAAACGGAGTAGCCGAAAGGACCGAACACTCATAAGATGGCGAGGACAATGCTTGATGAATACAATGCTTAGGACCGGTTTTGGGCTGAAGCGGTCAACACCGCTTGTCACGCCATAAACCGACTCTATCTTCATCGGTTGCTCAAGAAAACTTCATATGAACTACTCACGGGTAACAAGCCAAATATTTCATATTTTTGAGTTTTTTGTTCAAAATGTTATATTTTAACCAAGAAGCCTAGGGCTTCGAAGTTCACTTTGAAGTCCGATGAAGGTTTCTTACTTGGCTATGATTCGAACTCCTACGCTCATCGTGTCTTCAACAAGACCTTCGGACTTGTTGAAGTAGCACGTGACGTAGTGTTCGATGAAACTAACGGCTCTCAAGAAGAGCAAGTTGATCAATGTGTGCTAGAACAAGAAGAAGCTCCATGTCAAGCATTGAGAAGAATGGAGTTGGGCGATGTTCGACCACAAGTGACACCTCCAAATGAGAATGAAGAAGATGAACCACAAGTGGAGGAAAATGATCATGGGGGAGCTTCCACACAAGATCAACACCAAGGAGATCAAGATAATCAAAACAGCAATGAGGGCAACCATCTAGGAGGAGATGAAGAACATGATGATAATCATGAAGATTCAAGACCACAAGTTCCACATCCAAGAGTACACCAAAGCATCCAAAGAGATCACCCCGTCGACAACATAATCGGTGACATCCAAAAGGGAGTAATAACTCGATCTCGCATAGCTAATTATTGTGAACACTATTCTCTTGTATCCTCTTTAGAACCATACAGGGTTGAAGATGCATCAAAAGATCCGGATTGGATGATGGCGATGCAAGAAGAATTGATCAACTTCAAAAGGAATGAAGTGTGGGAGCTTGTTGAAAGACCCAAATCCAATGTAGTCAGCACTGAATGGGTCTTCCGCAATAAGAAAGACGAACATGGAGTGGTAACAAGGAACAAGGCACGACTTGTGGCCAAAGGGTACTTACAAGTTGAAGGTTTGGATTTCGACGAGACTTTTGCTCCCATAGCTAGGCTTGAATCGATTCGTATATTACTTACATATGCTACTCACCATGATTTAAGCCTTATCAAATGGACGTGAAAAGCGCCTTCCTCAACGGATCGATCAAGGAGGACGTGTACATGGAGCAACCACTCGGTTTTGAAGATCAAGTGTACCCCGACTATGTGTACAAGCTACGTAAGGCTATCTATGGCCTCAAACAAGCTCCTAGAGCTTGGTATGAGTGCCTTAGAGATTTTTTGATTGAAAATGGCTTCAAGATCGGTAAAGATGATTACACTTGTTTACTAAACACTTTGATGATGATCTCTGTGTTTGTCAACTCTATGTTGACGATATTATATTTGGTTCAACTAACAAATTTTTCTGTCAAGAATTTAGTAAGATTATGACAGATAGATTCGAGATGTCCATGATGGGAGAGTTGTGATACTTTTTTGGGATTCCAAATGAAGCAACAAAAGGACGGGACGTTCATAAGCCAAACAAAGTACACTCAATACATTCTCAAGAAGTTTGGAATGGACAAAGGAAAGCCCATAAGGACTCCCATGGTGACAAATGGACACTTGGATATCATTGAAGACAGACCAAACGTGGATCAAAAGGTATATCACTCCATGATTGGATCCTTACTTTATTTATGTGCATCTAGACATGATATCATGTTAAGTGTATGTTTGTGTGCAAGATTTCAAGAAAATCCTAACAAATGTCATTTGGCAGCCGTTAAAAGGATCTTGAGATATTTAGTTCATACACCCAACCTAGGACTTTGGTATCCCGAAGGTTCAAAATACAATCTCATTGGATACTCCAATGCAGATTATGCCAGATGCAAGGTAGATAGAAAAAGTACCTCTGGTACTTGCCAATTCCTAGGTAGATCCCTAGTTTCTTGGTCCTCCGAGAAACAAAACTCCATTGCCTTATCCACGACTGAAGCGAAGTATGTTGCAGCTGGGAGTTGTTGTGCACAACTCCTTTGGATGCGACAAACTCTAAGGGATTATGGTTACAATATGAGTCGTATTCCACTCCTTTGTGATAATGAGAGTGCCACTAAAATTGCCCATAACCCTGTTGAGCACTCTAGAACCAAACACATAGACATCCGGCATCACTTTTTGAGAGATCACTCAATGAAAGGAGACATAGACATTTCCCATGTCAACACTGAAAAACAACTAGCTGATATCTTTACCAAGCCACTTGATGAAAAACGATTTGTGAGCTCTGAAATGAACTAAATATCCTTGATGCTCGGAACGTGGCTTGAAAACTTTCATACCTGTATGCCATATTAAAAATCATGTTGATTGTTTTGAAAAATCATCTCTCTCTATTTTCTCTGAAAAACTATGTTAATTACTTGATCTTGGTGAATTATGGTCATAGCTTGATTGTTGTATGTTTACTGATCATATTCATAAAGATTATTTGTGTGTTTTTGCCCCCTATTTTATTTTTAAGCACCTTCGAATATATAGGAAAGGTCTATATACTTTTCTGTCCAGGTGACCACGGACTATTCAGTGGTTACATCAGACTAGTCCGCATATTGCAGACTAGTCTACAAAGTGTCCGCTAGTGAAATCATGAAGTACTTGGCAGCTATCTTTGGCTCTTGCCGCAAGACTGAGGTGAAGGTTCACAAGATGAAAAAGGCAAGAAAAGAGCAAATGAGATACATGAAGGACAATGTCAAAGCTATTTGTCAAAAGCTGGAGATTGAGCCTATTGGATCACCAGTCATTTCATAGGACTCTGCTTCTGACTTCTCGGAGCTTCCACCTCTTTCTCCTTCTGAGTTTGCCTACTTTGGCATTCGAGGCACGACGACTGGTTCCTCTCCTCCTCCTCCTCCTCCTCCTCCTCAGCCTGATGACGAAGATGACGAAAGGACCGACAGTGAGGAATGAGCCGGCGGCGATAAGTAGATCCCTCCTCTCCTTCTTTTTGGTGCCTTGATGCCAAAGGGGGGAGATTTAGGGGGAGTCTTAGGTTGTAGCTTTAGTTTAAGAGAGATAGCTCTATTTGTGTTTTTCCTGTGACTCTATCATGTTTTTGGTATTGTAAAACTTTAATGATGCTCTCTCATGCTTTTGGACAAGTGTTGTGAAATGATGACTATGTTATGCTTATGATCAATGTTTTATGTTTAAAACTGCTATGTATGCTTGAGATTCTTGATGTTATTATGACTATGCCCATTATGATATTCCCATCAAAATTATTGCTCACACACATAGTTTTGCATCTCACCATAAAGAGTGCACATATGTCTTATGTCTATATTGTCTATTTTGCTCAAAGCTCATATGTGCACACTTTATGAAAATCTGGATTTTTATCATATTTGTGTAATCTCAATCGGTTGTCATCAGTCACCAAAAGGGGGAGATTGAAAGTGCATCTAGGCATCTCTTGTGGGTTTTGGTTGATTAATGACAAACCAATGAGATCCTAACAAAAATGTTGAGATGAGTGCAGGTTTTAAAGAAATGAGAAAGAAAGGACAAAAAAGAAAGAGAATGAGGATCTAAAGGGAAAAGAGCTCAAGACTGGAAAGATTAGATTATTTTGTATGGAGTGTGTTGGAGAAATACACCACAAGAGCTCAAGTGAACAAATAATTCAACTCACTGCACAATTCACAGGAAAATCAGACTAGTGTGATATAGACTGGACTAGTCCGATGTCTCTCTGACAAAGATCAAACTAGTCCCCCGTAGTGCAGACTAGTCCTCAGCCTTTCACACTTGCACAACACCAGACAAGTCCGATATCCATCGGACTAGTCTAATAATCCTCTGACTAAAATTGGACAAGTCCCCCAAGTCTGAACTTGTCCTTAGCCCTACAATTTTTCACTACACCGGACAAGTCCGATATCCATCGGACTAGTCCGAAAACTCTCTTACTAAAATCGGACAAGTCCCTCCAAGTGCGGACTTGTCCTCAGTTCTACACGGTGTTCACTACACCGGACTAGTCTAAAAAGTTTCTGACTAAAATTGGACTAGTCCGCAATGATAACAGACTAGTCTGCTATATCTCAACACTTAGGGTTTTCCACACGCCGCACAACGGACTAGTCCGGAGTCCACCATGGACTAGTCCGGACATCGCAAACCCTAACAGTAACTTTTAAAAACCCTGGTATAAATAGAGGTGTACGGTTGTACATCAATATCACTTGACCCCCTGCACTGCCACATCTCCCAAGAGCCCAAAATACACATCTCTCCACACATTCTAATCCTAAAAGGATCAAATCTTTGAGGATTAGCAATTGATCAAAGGAGAGACTTTTTCTACACATCTTGAGCTCTTGAGTTTGATCTCTCGCACACTCTTGTTATTTATTGTATATCTTTCGAGTGTGTTTGGTGGTGTTCTTCATTGTAATTCTTGGGAAGCCCTCAACTTGTGAGAAGGCCCCTTGAACAAGTTATTTGCCCCTTTGTGATTAGTGGAAGAGAATCAGCCTCCGTGATGATTCGACAAGAGTAGGGTTGGTGAAGACTCGATCCTCTGTAGACTCCTCAACGTGGATGTAGGTTTCCTCCGTGGGAATCGAACTACGGGATAAAATCTTATCTTGCGCACTTTTGTTTCATCATTTATCATATTCTAGGATTTGCATAATCTTGTGTAACTCACGTTGAAACATTGAAATTAAAGTTGATATTTGCCATACATTGTTTCATTGTTGTAATTCGTCCAAGTTGCAAGTTACTTTCCGCTACATAGGGTACTAGAAGTGAAATTACTGATCAATCTTGATTTTTCTAATCCACGCATACCAGACTAGTCTGCACAGTACCGGACTAGTCCGGTATCTCTGTATTTGATCAATCTGTTGAGTGTTTCAGGGATCAACAAAGTTTCAAAAAGCCTATTCACCCCCTCTAGGCTACATTCAAACGGACAAGTCCGCACAGAGCTGGACTAGTCCACACTGCACCAGGAAGTTTAACGGACTAATCTGCACTGGACTGGACAAGTCCGATTTGTCTAGGGTTTTGCGAACTTCCGATCTAGGGCATGGTTGAATCAAGTGTAGGATCAAAATCGACGTGGAAAGTTGGATCTAGGATTGTTACCATGAATGTAATGGCTTCATCGATCGTGGGACGGAACATGACGTGCGTCTCCGACGTCTAGGCTCCGTTGATAAAGATGACGGCATGACGTCGATGAAGGAATGACGGCAATATGACGTTGATGAAGAAGACGACAACATTACGTAGATGGCACAGATGTCGACGATGTGACGATCCCGACGAAACCAACAACTCCTTTTCTTTTTCTTCCTTCTCTTCCTCCTTCTTTATTCTCTTTTCTTTCTTCTTGGCGGCTGGCTGCTGCCCTAGCTTCTTTTCGCGTTCACATCCTCTACAGTAACTGCACTGCAGTTACTACGACTGGCATGTGGGCCAGTGAGGCATAGGGCCCATATGTCAGCTGTAGTAACTGCAGTGCAGTTACTGCAGAGGATATGTGTCCCTTCTTTTCTCTCGGCGGCTGCAGCTTTTTCTTATCTCACGGCAGGACTCACGATTAACACCGCATCGCCCCTTTTTTTCTCTGCTCCATGCGGCTGCATACGTGTAAACGGGCTCTTGTTTTATAGGGGCGCGGCCAGGGGCTCGGGATTCCCGATCGAGTCCCTAGCGGACTCGGTGCTCACGGGAGAGTCCGGTAGAATTTGGGTCCTGGGATGCACGGTGGTTTTTTTTTCTTTGCTTTGCCTGCGGGTGGATTTCCTTGTGCGGTCAGCATGTACGTGCGGCCAAGTTGATTTGTGCTTCCCGGCCAGGTGATGTCGGTTGACTTTTATTTGGTTTCCCCTTTTTTCTTTACTCTTCCTCTTTTATTTCTTTGGTGGTGCGGTCAGTTTTTTTCTTGGGTGCGACCAGGTTCTTGTATGGTCACGGCTTTAGCATGGTTGACTTCATATTTTTCTTTTGTGCGGCAAGCATTTACATGCAGTCAGTGCTGCTGATCTAGGTGGGTTGACTTTTGTTTTTCCTTTTGTTTCTTATTTTCTTTTTATGTATTATTTTATTTGTTTATTTATTTATTTTCATTAAATAATTGTTATTTATTATTCTTTGTTTGTTTATTTTTCTTCCGGCGTGCGGCAATGCTCTTTGTCCAACAAGTGATCTGATCAGCTGTTGATTTATATTTATTATTTAAAGTTGTTTAGTTTGGTGAAGTGTTAAATTATACTAAACTGTAGAGTACTGGACTAGTCCCTTTAATACCGAACAAGTCTGTTTCGGCACAGGGAGGTATATCGGACAAGTCCGGTGTGGTGTTGTACAAGTTCAGATTGTACAGTAAGGGACTTCGGATTAGTCTGTTGTTGTAGCGGACAAGTCCGTGGTGGGAAAAAATTTATTAAGTCTGTGCATACCGGACTAATCCGGTATTGTACCGGACAAGTCCGTTGTCGTCCCGTAAAGGTATTCGGACTAGTCCGTTATTACTCGGACAAATCCGATGCCTACCTAAATTTTTACTTGCTTCTTTATTTCTAATTCTTTTAGGTTTGTTCCTTTTCATCGTACTTAATTCTTTTTATATGAATTCATCATATTAAAGTATTATATACATATGTATATTTAGTTTCATCTATTTCTTTCATCTCATATTCATATGGCAAATAAATTACTTTTAGCATATTTATTTTGGTAATTAATTTTCAGTACTTGAGGTTGATTGCAAAATGCAAGATGAGATGCATATATTTTATATTTTTCTTTATAAAAACAAAATTCTTCCTATTATTAACTATAAATTCCCATTTCAGTTTTTGATTTGCCAAATCAGGATGTCACAATATAGTTTTTGATCGATGCTAGGGTTGTCTTGGTTGAGGTCGAGATGCCCGTTTGTCGCCATTGTCCTCTTGATGGGCTTGGCCTTCTCCATATCAAACTTTTTAAGTATATCTTGAGTGTACTTGGTTGACATATGAATGTGCCTTTCTTGAGTTGTTTTACTTGGAAACCTAGAAAGAACTTCAATTCTCCCATCATCGACATCTCAAACTTCTCCATCATAATTTTGCTAAACTCTTCACAAAAATATTGATTAGTAGAACCAAATATTATGTCGTTGACATAAATTTGGCACACAAATAAATCATCATCCATGTTCTTGGTAAATAGTGTATAATCGGCATTTCCTATCGTAAAACCATTGTTAATGAGAAAATCTAAGACACTCATATCAAGCTCTAGGAGCTTGTTTGAGGCTGTAGAGAGCTTTATGAAGCTTATAGATATGGTTAGGATACTTATCGTCCTCGAAACCGGGCGGTTGCTCCACATACACCTCATCCTTAATTGGACCGTTGAGGAAGGCGATTTTCACGTCCATTTGATACAACTTGAAATTATTATGAGTAGCATAGGCCAATAATATGTGAATAGATTCAAGCCTAGCCACGGGAGCAATAGTTTCATCGAAATTCAAACCATCGACTTGTGAGTACCCCTTGTCCACAAGTCTAGCTTTGTTTCTTGTCACCACGCCATGCTCATCTTGCTTGTTGCAGAAGACCCACTTGGTGCCTACCACGTTGGCATTAGGTCTTTTCACAAGCTCCCACACTTTGTTTCTCTTGAAGTTGTTGAGCTCCTCTTGCATGGCCATCACACAATTCGGGTCTCGTCGGGCATCTTTAACCTTAAATGGCTCCAAAGAATACACAAAGGAATAGTGAGCACAAAATTTAGCCATACGAGAGCGGGTCATTACTCCCTTGGAGATATCTACAAGTATGTTGTCAAAGGGATGATCCCGTTGAACATATTGATGGATTTTTGGGTGAGCTACACTAGGTTTTGGGTCAAGTTCTCCATCTCTCTCATTTCCATCGTCTCCCCCTTGATCATTGCCACCATTTTGATCTCTATTGTCTTGATCATGGTGATCTTGATCTTGTTCTTGATCTTGAGGATCTTGGGCTTGATATTGTGCTTGGGGCACCTCTAGTTATGGCTATGGGTCACTTGGGCCTTGTTGTTCTTGTGGTCGTATGTCACCAAGTGACATCCTTCTCAATGCCATACATGGTGCCTCTTCTTCATCTAGCACACATTGATCAACTTGCTCCACTTGGAAGCCATTAGTTTCATCAAACACCACGTCACATCGGATTTCAACACACCAGGAGGTTTTGTTGAAGACATGATAGGAGTAGGTGTTTGAATCATAGCCAAGCAAGAAAACTTCACCAGATTTCGAGGCCAACTTTGAAATTTGAGGCTTCTTGTTAGGAATGTAACATTTGCTGCCAAATACTCTAAAGTAGGAGATATTTGGTTTGTTACCCGTTAGAAGTTCATACAAAGTCTTCTTCAGTAGGCGGTGGAGGTAGAAACGGTTTATGCATGGCAAGCGGTGTTAACCGATTCCGACCAAAACCGATCGGATGTCTTGTACTCATCAAGCATGGTCCTTGAAATATCTATTAGAGTTCGGTTCTTCCTTTCGGCCACCCCATTTGTTTGGATGAGTAGGGTGCTGAAAACTCATGCTTGATGCCCTCCTCGTCCAAGTACTCTTGAACTTGGGTGTTCTTGAATTCGACGCCATTGTCGCTTCTTATCTTCTTGATTCTCAAGAAGAACTCATTTTGGGTACTCCTTAATAAACTCTTGAGGACACCTTGTGTTTCACCTTTGTCATGCAAGAAAAACACCCAAGTGAAGCGGTAAAAGTCATCAACAATAACTAAGCTATATTTGTTACCACCAATGCATATATAAGCAATGGGACCAAAGAGGTCCATGTGTAGCATCTCCAATGGTCTTGTTGTCATCATAGCATTCTTGGCGGGATGAGCTACTCTGACTTGTTTCTCGGCTTGGCATGTGCTACAAGGCATATCTTTCTCAAAAACAACATTCTTAAGACCTCAGACGTGATTGCCTTTTAGAAGTTTTTGGAGATTACTCATACCAACATGGGCTAGTCTACGGTGCCACAACCATCCAATGTTGGTCTTTGCCATCAAGCATGTATCAAGTTGAGTTTTATCTATGGTCAAGTACACGAGATAAAGCTTTCCCGTGAGCACACCCTTGAAGGAAATTGAGTTATCAATTCTTCTAGTGACAATCACGACCTCATTAGTGAACAAGCAATTATATCTCTTTTTGCATAATTGAGAAATGGATAAGAGATTGTAATCTAGAGACTCAACATGCATGACATGAGAAATAGTGCGTTGTGGATAAATAGGATTTTACCCATACCTGATACCTTGCCTTGGTTATTGTCGCCAAAGTAGATACCTTGACTTGGATCATTGTTTTCTTCATACTCCACAAACATTCTTCTCACTCCGGTCATGTGCTTGGTGCATCCACTATCTAGCACCCACATTGTACCATCAGAGGAGTGAGCCTGCAAAACAAGTTTAGGCTTTGGTTTTAGGTACCCAAGCTTGGTTGGGTCCTTTAGGTTAGTGGCAAGGCATTTGGGCACCCACACACAAGGCTTTGGACTCTTGCAGAGTGGCCCAACATATTTAGAATAGGCACGACCAATTTGTTTCTCATAAGCACATATGATGCATCAAAATCATTAAACATAGTTAAGTTGGCATTTTTAGCATTTTGGGCATCTTTGTCAAATTTCACTATTTCAAGAGAATTAGATGCATGATGTTCATTCTTGGCTTGATATGAGCCTTCCTTAACAAACTCAATTCGCATCTTGTTATTCTTAAGAATTCTAGCATTTTGCTTTCCTCCCCTTGAATAGCCAAGACCATCTTTTACCAAGGGAGATCTTGTGATCGAGTATGCACTACCTGCATACTTGATCTTCTCCTTGTAAAAAATGCCACCCTTAGGTGTACTCTTGCTCACTGCCATGTTAATCTCATTTTTCAAGTCAAGCACAAGGTTAGCACATTTGCAAGTTTTAGTGTTCGCCTCCATATTAGGCAAGTTTGAGCTTGTTGAGGCAGAAGAAGGAATACTTGACTTGAGAGTTGCGAATTGTGCCTCAAGATTCTTGTGAGCTTTGTTCAGGCTCACAAGTTCATCTTTGCGCACAACATTTTAACTCTTGAGACTTGAGAAAGCCTCCTTGCATTTCACAAGTTCAAATTCCATGTTCTTCTCCCTCTCAAGCTCGAGAAGCTTCTCAAGGTCAAGATTCTTTTGCTTCTCTTTGACAAGCAATTCATCTTGTTCCTAAAGAAGTCCTCCTTGTCTAAGATTTCATCAGATAGCTTTTTCATTTTAATTATGGCAATTTTACTCAAACCTTCAAACATGTACTCACTCTCACCAGCACTATCAAAATCATCAGCTTTAATAGAATGCAAGGAGAGTTTAGATTTAACCTTTCACTTTCCCTCCTTCGCCATGAGGCATGTGTGGCTTGAGATGTACCACTCTCCCTTGTTTGGCAAGAGAGTCTTCTTCATCATTGGCTTCTTGATGGCAACGGTTGCCACTCCCGCCTCATCATCAGAGGGGGACTCATTGTTGGAGTCCCACTCCTTGCCAACATGAGCGTGCCCATGTACCTTTTTCTTCTTGAACGTCTTCCTCTCTTGAGGCTTCTCATCCTTGTTCTTCTTCTTCTTCTTCTTCTTCTTCTTCTTCTTCTTCTTCTTCTTGTCCTCTTCCTTTTTATATGGGTAATTCACAATGAAGTGCCCATATTCGCCACAATGGTAGCAAGCTCTCCTTGTTCTTGACTTGCTCTTGTACTGGCCCTTGCTCTCATAGTTTGACCCTCTTCTTTTATTCATCATTATTTTGAATCTTTTTATGAAGAAGGCCAACTCCTCATCGTCCATGTCGGTGCTCTCTTCTTCTTCACTTTCATCATCGTTGTTTGAAGCTTGCACCTCTTTGCCTTTGGACTTCGGTGAGGCTTTGAAAGCAACGCCCTTCTTCTTGGAGGATGTGACCTTGGCAAGGTCGTTGACGTGGCGTGCTTCCATCTCCATCATCTCGTGGTTGATGATCTTGCCAAGTACCTCATTCGGAGTCATTTTGTTGAAATTTGGACTCTCACATATGAGTGTGCATAGTGTCACATTGCAAGGCATGAAAGCTCTTATCATCCTTTTGACCACTTCATGATATGTCCACTTCTTGCATCTGTATGCTCGGCTCCTATTGATGAGGGTCTTGAGTCGGTTGTACATCTCTTGAGGGGTTTCGCCTTCTTCCATGGCGAATCTTCCAAGCTCCCCCTCGATCATCTCAATCTTTGCTTCCCGCATCGAGCGGTTGCCTTCATGTGCAAAATTGAGTGTTTCCCAAATCTCTTTGGCTTGCTCGACCCCATCGACTTTGTTGATTTTTTCTTGGCTCAAGGACAAGTTGAGCATGGCCACCGCTTGATCATTGTGGTGGATTTGTTGTTCTTACTTCGGGGTTAGCTCTTCATCATCCACATGGATAAATACACCTGTGCAAACAATACGCCAAAGTGTAGGATTGAGAGAAATAAGATGCAACTTCATGTTCTGTTTCCACATGGTATAGTTAGTGCCATCAAAATGTGGAGGTTTGCCCATAGGAATAGATAGGTAGTTGGAATGTGAGTTCAAGTGTTCATACTTAAAAGGATATCACGTGTAGTCTCTTTAGGCTTCTTGAGCTTCTTCTCCTTCTCAAGCCTTCTCCTTCTCTTGCCTTCGTCTCTTACCCTTTGAAGAAGGTCTGCAAGGTACTTCACTTCTTCATCTTCATCTTTGGTCTCGCCGTCGAAGGGAGGAGGCTTTGGCTTACCCTTGGTGATGTCACCAGTCTTATCGGGCAAAGGATTGGATCCTTGTTCGCCATTGTCGTTGTTTTCGCCAGTACCAGTGGTGTCGATGATCTCCATTTCCTTCTCACCATTTCCTCCCATCTCCTCTCCAAGCGGTTAAGCTTTTTAAGAGAGTTAGGCTCTGATACCAATTAAAATTTCCTAGACGGGGGTGAATAGGCAGAAAACTTGAAATTTAACTTCATAAATTCTAATCAGTAAGCAGAGTGCAGACTAGTCCGGCCTAGGGGCGGACTAGTCTAGTCAAAGAAGGATAATGCGCAAAAGGTGATATTTTTAGGAGTTTTTCAACGATATACGAAATGAAATATGTAGAATAACAACCAAGCAATCTAGTGGAGAAGTTGCACAAAGAATAAGCAACTAGATCTAGGTGGATCGCAAGATTGAGGTGAAGAACGTGAAGAACCCTAAAGTGTTCTAGCGGGGAAAAGAAGACAAATCAAGAGCACAAGACATAAGATTTATCTCGTGGTTTAGCTTCACGGAGAAGCCTACATCCACGTTGAGTAGCCCGCAAAAGGGTCGGGTTTCACTCAACCCTTTCCTCCCCAAGCCACCATGAAGGCCAGCTTCTGCTTCCACTAAATCACGGGGAAA
Source organism: Tuctoria greenei (assembly GCA_036927565.1). Lineage (NCBI taxonomy): Eukaryota > Viridiplantae > Streptophyta > Magnoliopsida > Poales > Poaceae > Tuctoria > Tuctoria greenei. The sequence goes on from JAYESD010000010.1 coordinate 100,897,048, forward strand.
TCACAAGATCCGTGGGGCAACTCACAATATGAGGCTTCCACAAGTTTACAGCTCAAAGAGATCACGAATCAACACCCACACGAACTCAAATTAACGAATCAGACCGAGAGAATCAACAAAGAGCTCAAGTCAAAGCACACCCTTATCTCTTCTCTCTCAAATCTTACAAATCTTCAAGATTCGCTCTTAGGACTCAACAAATCAAAGAGAAAGGGCTAGGAGGGCTCTTGGAAGGCTTTGGCGGCGCTAGGGTTCAATAGAGGACCTTTGAGGCCTGGGGGATCCTTTTTTATAGGGGTCTCGGCAATTATCCGTTGACACCAGAAAAAGTGTGGACTAGTCCGGTCTTAGACCCTGGACTAGTCCGACCTGTGGGGACTGGTGATGTCACCCTTGACCAACCACAAAGTCCCCCGTCACCTTTTGAATTCAAACGGTCACAACACCACAGACTGGTCCGTCCAAGAATGGACTAGTCCCATCTCACATAGAACATTTTGTTCCAGTTGAGAACGGATAAGTCTGGTCCACCAGACTAGTTCAGCCCCAAAGGGCGGACAAGTCCGACCATCCAGGACTCAGTCCCAACAGCAACCTCCAAGTCCACAATGGACTAGTATAACTCAAAATGGACTAGTCCGAACTCACACATAAACTGCTTTTCCGTTCAAAAGCGGACTAGTCTGATTGAGTGGACTAGTCTGGCCCAGGGCGGACTAGTCCAGTCCTTCAGGACTTAGTCCTAGAAGGACTCAGACACACTCACCATGGACAAGTTCGAACTCACACAGAACTTTTTGGTCCGCCAAACAACGGATCAGTCCAATGTGGCTGGACTAGTCTGGCCTTCCAGCTCGGACAAGTCCGACCATGTCCTTAGGGATGTCTCAACTCATCTCTCAAACTGTCTGAACAAATACTAAGAGCCCTTAGGATATTTTTAACATTTTGGAACATTGAACACACTCACTCTATGAGGCTAAACTCGATGCAAAGAAAATTTAAACTCTAAACTCTATTCTTCGAGTTTTCGCCTTCTTCTCCTCTTTTTCCTTGTTGAGTGTATCCTACTCCATCCATTGTTTAATCACATGTACTCACACTTGTAATGCTCATTAGTCCTTTAAGTGTTGTCATTAATCATCAAAACCCACAGGGATTAGCCTAGATGCACTATCACTTCCCCTTCCCCTTCAACGACATCCTGTTGTAAGGAATTATTGATTAATATGCTAAGATAATATACAAAGTTCATGTTAAGTTAGTTAAGAAAACGTTACTTCATAAATTTTAAAATTCATCAATGTTGCAGTCATGCACCCTACTCCTTATACTAGCCCATCGATCTTCTTCTTCCATGACCGTCTCGATTGCATTTTGTTTCCGTTTCCGCATAGCAGCAGGCTTGACTAAGTCACTGATATCTTCAGTTTCCGTTTCCGTTTTTGTGCCCGTCTCGATATCTTTAGTGTCTCCAACTATGTCATCGAGTCCTACACCAGGCTCGACTCGGAATGAGTCTGGCAACTCTTCCTCTTGGTAGACCTCATCAACCTCATCTTCCTCATGGTAATCATCATCTCCTTGAGCATATAACCGCTCACGAGGATTCACCTTATGCGCCACCCACCAAGCTTTGAGTTTATTGCATGTATCAGGTAGATAGTACACTTGCTCCACTTGGTGTGCAAGAACAGATGAATTGAATCCTTTTAATCATTCCTTGTGTTTTACTTCGACCATGCCAAATTGGTTTAGTCGAATTCCAAGACTAGCATCAAACCAATCACAGTAAAAGAATGCTGATCGAATATCCTTGTTTCTGACAAAAGCAAATTCAAGGACTTTTTTAATAATCCCATAGTAATTTTAGTTTCACGACCTTGAGAATCGAATGCCCTCGTCACAAATCTGGTATTACATGTTGTCACGAGAGGACGAAGAGATTCAAATTGAGTTGTATGGAATCCAAAGCCATCGACATCATATCGACCATACCTTCTAACTCTAACCACTCCATAGGATAGTTGTCGCAAGTCTTCATGGACGTTGGCATCTTTATTGCATTGTCTAAGATATGAAGTTATTAGAAAACTTTGTAAATATACATAAGTTATTAGAAAATGTTGTTAATACTGATAAGTTAACGAGAAAATGTTACATGATCTTGAAACCAGAAAAAAAATTGGTCCTTCGTTTATTCCTTCCCATTGCATCCCTTCTATTTATTTGCTCGTAGATTGATGTCTGTGTATCTAATTTTGCTTGTCAAACTCATTGTACGAAAAGATAACCTTTTATAATAGATGTGTTGCAAAATATACTGATTAGCATAAATGTAGGACAAACACTACTCGAAATATTTCTCGATCTCATCTATATTAGCGTACATGTAGAGGAAAACATCACTCCTTTCATCTTCACTAATGTTGTAGGAAGTATAACTACCAACAGTAGTGCCTCTTATTGCAAAACTGGAGAGATCGCTACAAGGATGTTGCTCATCCATATTGTACGCATTGTTGAAGTATTGATATTGTGGTTCTCTACAAAGTAAACACTGAAGAAGTATCCTACTTCCTTAAGAGTAAAAGCTTCGCTGACGCACCCTTCAACCCTTTCCCTGTTACCAACCATGGTTTTCAGATATCTTAGTGCTCTTTCAATATGATACATCCACCTATATTGCACAGGACCGCTCACTTTCGCTTCAAATGGAAGATGGATTAGGAGATATTGCATTGGATTGAAGAACTCAGAAGGAAATTTTCTTTCCATCTTACACAATAGTATCAGTATCTCCTTCTCCAACTTACTCATCATCTCTGTCGTGATTTCTTTAGCACGAGTTGTCTATAGAAGTGGTCAAGCTCGACTAACACCTTCCACACTACATCGTCAAAGTGGCCCCGAAACATAACAAACATATGTCTTTCCATGATTATGTGATAATCATGACTCTTCAACCCAATTAGCTTTCCTGTTTTCACATTCACGGCTCGTCTCAAACTAGTTGCGTAAACCTCTGGGAATTTCAAACTTTGCAACCATTTGAGAACTTATTTCTTTTCTTTAGGTCGAAGATAGAAATAAGCGTGTGATTTACCTCCACTTTTGAAGAGCTCAAGAGTTGGACGGTAACAAAGCTCACTGAGATCTTTTTGACACTTTAAATTGTCTTACGTTTTGCCCATCATGTCCATGCATGTGCTTATGATACATTCGCCCATGTTACGCTCTTGATGCATGGCATCAATATTGTGCCCTAGAATCAACGACTTCACATATGGTACCTCCCAAAGTCCACATATGTGAGTCCAGTTGTGTTCGTCTCCGTAACCTACAAAATATCCAGGACGACCTTCGTCTAGCACCAATTTGTCCAACATATCAGATATTTCTGACCCGTCAAGACATTTAGGTGGTCCTTTAGTGACAACGGTATCCTTTCTGAAGACATTCCTTTGTTGTCTAAACACGTGATTCAGAGGCAGCCAACATCTGTGACAATCAAAGTATTATATCTTGCCTCTATGAGTAAGTCGAAAGCAATCGATGTCTGAAGCACATATCGAACACGTTAAACGACCATGAGTGCTCCATCCAGAAAATATGTCGTATGCTGGAAAATCATGGATGGACCACAAATAAGAAGCTCGAAGGTTGAATTTCTGCTTCTTGTAACAGTTGTATGCTTTGACTCATGTCCACAACATTTTCAATTCTTTGATCAACGGTTTCAACATCATGTTGAGACGTGACCCAGGATGATCTGGCCCAGGTACAATGAGGCTAAGAAACATAAACTCATACTTCATGCAAAAAAATGGTGATAGGTTCTACGGAATGACAAAGACAGGCCAACATGAGTATTGTGTTGCATTTGTGTTGAACGGTGAAAATCCACCTGTCGCCAATCCGATGTGAACATTTCTCGCTTCACAACCGAAATCTGGATCGAACCGGACCAGCGCCTTCCATGCCTCATCGTCGGACGGGTGCGTCATGACTCCATTGTTCTGATGTTCACCTTCCTTGTGCTATCTCATGTGTCTAGCAGTTTTTTTTTTTGAAAGGAACAACCGCTTCGACCTAGGTGTCATGGGTAAGTAACGAAGTTGTTTATGTGCGACTTCTGTCATCACAGTATCACCATCGTTATTAACAACTTCGACAAACCTCGGTTGACCTTATTTTAAACATTTGTTCTCATTGGCATGCTCTCTCCAGAAAAGCATGCAGTTGTCCATACACACATCAATCTTCTCGTACTTCATACCGAGACCGGAAAGAATTTTCTATGCCTGATACATATCTTTAGGCACATTGTGGGGGATGTGGAACGACATGATGAACAATTTGATGAGGTCGTTGTAGTAGTTATGAGAAAAGAAGTACTAAGACTTAATTGCCATAAGTCTAGGCACGAAAGTGTGGAGAGTGATTTCAGCGTGTCCATGCAGCGGTTGTTCTGAAGCTTTGAGAAGGTCGAAGAACTTTTTAACCTCTGCTGTAGGAGGATCCTTCGTAATATCTGGTTGTATAGCTTCCAACATCTCATCCATCATATCAACCCCCGTGTCATCATCATTGTCCGCTTCCACTTCTTGTACAGCTTAAGAAGATGTCTCGTCATGGAAGGTCCACAACTCATAATGTGACACGTAACCGTTTCGACACAAGTGCATCGAAAGTTCCACTTTGTCCAAAAGCGTCCTGTTCCGGCATTTCGTACATGGGCACCACATCTTATCGATATTTGACAATGAAAAAGCTCGTTCTACAAAAGCTTATGCCTTGGCGTATCTGTGAGACCTATGTGTGCTGAATACATTGGCTATGGCGATAAAAGTTTTGAATACTGCCAAAACACCTTTTCACCAAGGTCTGACTTGCTTTTACTAGGTCTGACTTGCTTTGACAAGGTCTGACTTGCTATGGCTAGGTCCGACATGTTTTTGCTAGCTTCGGCGCTAGGTCCGACTATCTTTGGTAAGCTATAGCGCTAGGTCTGACTAGCTTTGTTAAGCTCTGGTGCTAGTTCCGGCTAGTTTCGGTAAGCTCCGGCTCAAGCTCCGGTTAGATTTTGCAAGGCTCAGAGCTTGATCGCAATGTTCGTACTTTTACTATGAAATATTTCGAACTTGCTTTATATTCTTGGAAAACTTGCTTAGTATTCTTTTACTAAGTTTTTGATGCATTTTTGGTGATCATGGTGGTTATGATTGATATCATTTTGCTATGGTTTGAACCATGCTAATGTGAGGTGCTCACATAAGATGTTGTGGTTTCGGAACTGACGAGAGTCAAGTCGAGGACTTGTGCTCGGAAGTATTGGTTGTTTGTTCATGTGCTGGTGTTGATTGAGTTCAAGACATGGCTGGTGACGGGATCCATTGAACTAGTCTTAGGGATAATATGAGGTTTCAACAACCAAGTTCGGGAGGAATTGTGGTTGAGTTGATCGGGAGGTTGCGCAACATGTTTGAATCAAGAACAATGCGTATGAAGGTATCGTGTACGTCGTTGGAAGATGTTTGCATGTGTGCAAGGAGTGCATGGACATGGCTACATGGTTCCAAGGTGTGATGAAGAGATGTGGATGTAAAAAAATTGGTCAGAAAGGTCCAACCGATTGGGTTACGGACTCAGGCTACGGCTAAGTCGTGTTTGACTCAAATATAGAAAGTTTTGAGTTGGTTATGATAGGATTTCGTGTGGGTCACGAATTTGAGTTGTTTTAGGAATGTGGGACACGCTTCTAAGGTGTTTGGAAGTCTTAAGATTGCTTCTATCTGCGTATAGAAGAGTCTTGAGCAGTTATGGACAGTTTCGATTCGTGAACAGAGTAGGATTAGAGTCCTAGTTTGGTTTGGGTTGGCCTCATGGCTAGTTATATAAGTAAGGGAGGCTAGAGCTCGTGGTAGACGACTTTTGGGATATTCCTCTTGTGTTATATTGAATAAATATTGTAGTTTAAAGGAACTTTTGTGCCTTGTTCGTCTGACTTGTTCTTGACAAGTTTTTTTCGTCGAGTTTTCTGCACAACACTACCTTTCTTCGGTGATTTTATCATAACTTGAGTTTTACAGATCCAATTGACGTGATTATTTTTGGGTTGTCTTCACAACTTGACTATCTATAATCTTTCCAAATTTCACGGTCATTGGATTTGTGGTTTTTGATCTACACGAGTTTATTTGCAGTATTGCATATCTGTTTTTTACTCGGTAGAACAGATTGACCTTTGTTCGATCTTTCGATTGTAACTTCAGTTTCTCTTGACGGATTTGAGTGATTCTTGTTGTGTCGTCTTTGCGACTTGATTCTATATGATATCTATCACTTTTGTCATGGTGGAATATGTTTAGATTAGTCTCACACATGATTTACTTAACAGATTGTTTTTCTGCCGAGGGGTTTTCATTGCTTCCGTTGAAAAAGTTTTAATCTACCATTTACCCCCCTCTAGTAGCTTTTCATGTGATCTTTGATCCTACAATTGGTATCAAAGCCACGGTGCTCTAATCTTTGTGATTTGCACGTGTTTTTGACTAATCATCATGGAGAAATACTCTGCAAAACCTTGTGTCTTTAGTGGTATTGATTTTTAGGTTTGGAAGCCACGTATGGAAGCCTTCATCCAGGTTCAAGGCTTCGCAATATGAGAGAAGGTGTACAAGCTTTACAAAGTGCCATAAAATGATCAAGTTACAGCTACAAATCTGAGAGATGTCGACAACAACAACAAGGCTCGGAACTTGATCATACAGGGATTAACTCAAAGCGACTTTGACTGTGTTGCACACCTCCGATCTGCATACGATTTGTAGAAAGCACTTTGTGACTACCACGAAGGATCCAACACGATCAAGGAGGTAAGGCAAGACATGTTCAATAAAGAATACATGCGCTTCAAGATGCAACCCGGTGAGTCCATTGATGATCTCTTTGCTCGCTTTAATAAAATTCTCAGTAACTTGCATAGCGTCAATGTTAATTTTTCAAATGCTGATAATGCTAGGCAATTACTAAGTGTATTAGACATGTCAATTTGGGAGATGAAGGTTACATCTATTCATGAATCTACTGTCATGAGTACACTTACATTAGATGTACTATATTCTAAATTAAAAACTCATGAAATTGACATAATCTCACGTAAGAACCACAACAAGTCTCTTGCATTTGTTTCTCAACGTGATATGCCTAGCTCCGGTCAATCTTCATCTTGTGGTACAATTGCTTTGTTGTCCTCTCTAACCCTTGAACAATTGAGGAGTTTCCAGAGGAGGAGCTAGCACTTCTCTCTACTAGGTTCTCAAAAGCATTGCAAAATGTGAGAACTAGAAGGAGAGGAAGCTCCGGACCTCAACGATGCTTCGAATGTGGTAAGACAGGACATTTTCCTTCAGAATGCCCTAACATTTCAGGTCCTACTTCCCGTGAAGAAAATCAAACAAGGACGAAGCACTCCTCCGCAAAAGATACGAAGAAAAAGAAGGGTTTTACAGGACGTCAATTGGTGAGCAGTTTTATCTCCGCAATCTAGGAACTTGGCTCAAGTGACGTGGACATTGGAAGTGACGAAGATGACGATGATATGGCAAACTTGTGCTTCATGGCGAGCAAATCAAGATCAAGTATGGAGGATGCAAAACACAACAGCGACAATGAAGAGGTATGTCCTACTTGTGAAGAAATGCGTGATGCTATTCCTCGTGCCACTATTATAGTTAAGAAAAAGGACAAAAAGCTTAGGGACAATGCTGTTAAAATTGAGTCACTAGAATGTAAAGTTAATCGTTTAAAAACCTTCATTCCTAGTGATGATTTTTGTTCCTCATGCGATTTAATATATGAACAATTGTCCTCCTTAAGAAGTGCACACTCCTCCACTCTTGATAAACTTGAGTTAGAGATTGAAAAGAACAAAAAGCTTGCTGCACTTAATGACACGAACATAAAAGATGCTTCTTGTTCTACAACTGATTTGCATTGTTCTACCTGTAATGATATTGAAAAGAAACTAAAAGATGCTATGAAGGAAATTTCAATACTGAATAATGTTTTGTGTGTTCATGAAGTTAAATATTATTCTAATTGCGAACTAAGAGGAAAAAATTCATGTGAAAACTGCCTAGAATTGTCTAAGAAACTTCATGACATGAATAGGACACTAGAGCAGTTTTGTATTGGGAACAAAAATCTAAACATACTGCTGAATTCATCCAAATCTTGTAATGATAAAACTAGTTTAGGTTTTGATTCCCATGCTCATGCTAAAGCACATCCACCTAAAATTGTAAAGTCATTAGGAAGTGGAGTGATTAAAACAGTTCCTAAACCAAAAGTGGTGGCTTTTAAATCTGCAGGAGTATTGTCACATTCGGGTTCAAATAAACATACTGCATGCTCATCTAGACATGAACACAAAGTTAAATTTCATTGTACCTATTGTGGTAGAGATGGTCATGTCATATATTTTTGTTATAGACTAGCTAATCAACATAAAAAGGAAAGAATGCAAGCTAGATCTTATAACTCTCATGCGAAATTTGCTGCACATACTAAATCGAATGTCAGGAACATGCAACCTGCTGTTATGAGTCATAAACATTCAAAGTTTACCTCCAAACCTTCTGTTTTTGCCTCTAGGGCTACTGATTTTCGTGCTACACAAGTAACACCTTACAGTTCAGTAGTTAAGAACAAACAATCTCAAACTTTGACTCATAAACCTGCTGTTTTATCTCAGCTTTCACGTGTTTTTCCTATTGCACGTCGTGTGACTCGGTACTGGATTCCTAAATGCCTTTTGACTAATCCCAGTATTGAGTCATTGACGTATTGTTGTTCTATGTAGGTTACACTCTTGAGAAAGGAGAACATTTGGATTGTGGATTCAGGTTGCTCATGCCACATGACCGATAACAAAAAATGGTTCTCCTCCCTTTCTTTTGTGTCACACGTAGAGAATGTTACTTTTGCCGATAATTCTTCAACTCCTATAATTGCTAAGGGTTCGGTTAGAGTAAATGATCACTACACTTTGAAGGATGTGGCACTTTTTAAAAATTTGAAATACAACTTGCTTTTTGTTTTCACAACTGCTAGATGAAAATCTGGAAATTATTTTCACTAAAAATTGATGCAAAGTTGTAGGTTCAGATAGTGAGCTTATTTTTAACATGTCTCGATTTGGAAGAGTTTTTAAAGCTGATTTTGATATGTCTTACTCTAAGCATAGGTGTCTTGTTGCTAATGATTCAAAGGACTTATATTTTTGGCATCGTAGACTTGGTCACGTAGGCTTTGATCATCTAACGCCTGTTAGTTCTTTTGATCGCATACGTGGGCTTCCTAAGCTTAAAGGGGACAAAGAAAGTGTGTGCTCTTCTTGTAGACATGCTAAGATGGTTGCAAATTCACATACTCCTCTCACAATAATCATGACAACTGAACCGGGTCAACTTTTGCACCTTGACACCGTAGGACCTTCACGTGTTCAATCCTTCAGAGGTAAATGATATGTTCTTGTGATTGTTGATGATTATTCTAGATACTCTTAGGTTTACTTTATGGCATCTAAGAATGAAGCTTTTAGTCACTTTAGAACTTTATTTCTTAGATTATCAATTGATCACCCGTGATCTTTAAACGCAATTAGAAGTGATAATGGAGCTGAATTTAAAAATCAATCTTTTGATCACTTTTGTGTTGAAAATGGAATAGATCATCAATTTTCTTCACCATATGTACCTCAACAAAACTGTGTTGTAGATAGAAAAAATAGAACCTTAGTTGAGATGGCTAGGACTATGCTTGATGAATATCAAACTACCAGGAAATTTTGGGTTGATGCGATTGCAACCGCTTGTTATTTCTCAAATCGTGTTTTCTTGCGCGCTAAGCTAGGTAAAACACCATATGAGCTCTGGTTTGGACATAGGCCTAGTGTTACACACTTTCAGGTTTTTGGTTGCAAATGCTTTGTTAAGAAACATGATAATCTTGATAAATTTGAACCTAGATCCATTGGCATGTTTCTTGGTTATCCATCTCATACTAGAGGCTACCGTGTGTTTTTACTTGACACTAACAAAATTGTGGAGACTTGTGAGGTGTCTTTTGATGAAGCTAGCCCAGGTACTAGCTCAAATATTACAGGTCCGAATCCATATCCGCAGGGGGAAAGCATTTTTGTTGAAGATGAAGAAGAAGTGGAGTTGTTGTCCAAAATTTTAGTATCTAATGACTTTGGTTCAGCTCCGGATGTTGATTCTCAACCAGCACCGACAACCATCAATGCTGATTCAGATTGTCCTCAAGTCACAAGCTCATCGATTTGTGATGAACATGAATAAGAAGAAGCTTGTGAAGTGTTTACTCCCCTTCGGATTCTCAAAAGTCATCCTCCACAACAAATGATTGGAAGCTTGCACGAACGAGTCACACAGTCCAGGTTTTGTGATCCAAACTCTCACGATCATTCTGCTTTGGTTGCTTCTTTTGAACCCAAAGATATATCACACGCACTCACTAATGAATCTTGGATTATTGTCATGCAAGAAGAGTTAGAAAATTTTGAAAGAAATAATGTTTGGAAACTGGTACCTCCACCTCAAGGTCACACTTTAATTGGAACTAAATAGGTGTTTAAAAATAAACAAAGTGAGGATGGGGTTGTGGTTAGGATTAAGGCTAGGTTGGTTGCTCAAGGTTTCACACAAATTGAAGATGTAGATTTTGATGAAACTTTTGCTACTGTTGCTAGATTAGAAGCAATAAGAATTTTGTTAGCTTTTGCTGCATCTTAAGGTTTGAAGTTATATCAAATGGATTTTAAAAGTGCTTTTCTTAATGGATACATAGACGAGGAGGTTTATGTAAAGTAACCACCGGGTTTTGAAAATTCAGATTTTCCTAATCATGTTTACAAACTGTTCAAAGCCTTGTACGGTCTCAAACAAGCCCCTAGAGCATGGTATAATAGGTTAAAAACATTCTTACTTAAAAAGGGGTTTACCATGGGCAAGGTTGATAAAACTCTTTTTGTGCTTAAGCATGGCAATGACTCGTTATTCGTTCAAGTGTATGTGGATGATATTATCTTTGGTTGTGCTTCTCATGATCTTGTGTCCAAGTTTTCAGCTATGATGAGTTCAAAATTTGAAATGAGTATGATGGGAGAACTCACATACTTTCTGGGGTTGCAAATCAAGCAAACTAAGGAAGGTACCTTTGTGCATCAAACGAAGTATACAAGAGACCTTCTCAAGCGCTTAAACATGGACAAAAGCAAGCCTCTTCGGATGCCAATGGGTACAGCAACGACACTTGAACTTGATGAAGATGGTGAACTCGTGGATCAAAAAGAATATAGAAGTATGATCAGATCACTTTTGTACCTCACGACATCAAGACCGAACATACAATTCAGCGTATGTCTTTGTGCACGATTTCAAGCTTCCCCACGTGCTTCACATCGTCAAGCTGTCAAAAGTATTCTCGGGTACTTACATAGAACTCAAGAATTTGGCATTATTCTTCCTTCTTCCTCAATCGTTACTTTGAAAGCTTTTTCGGATGCTGATTTTGGGGGTTGTAGGATTGATAGGAAAAGTACTTCGGGTGCTTGTCATTTTCTTGGTAATTCACTTGTTGCTTGGTCCTCTAGAAAACAAAACTCAGTTGCACAATCCACAACCGAATCTGAATATGTAGCTGCTGCTAGTCTTGCTGACAAATTCTTTGGATTGTCAAACACTTAAGGACTATGGGGTTGACCTAGATAGCGTTCCATTGTTTTGTGATAACACTAGTGCCATTTGCATTGCTAAAAACCCCGTGCAACATTCTAGAACAAAACACATTGACATTAGGTATCACTTTCTCTGTGATAATATTGAAAAAGGAAATATTGTGCTTCACCATGTAGATATCGAACAACAGTTGGCCGACATTTTTACAAAACCTTTGGATTTCACTCGTTTTTGTTACATTTGTAGTGAAATAGGGGTTATGCATCCTCATAGCTTAAATTGAGAGGGAGTTTTGAAACTTGGGAAGTCTATGTGTGAATCTGAATTTAAAAGTAATATGAGCATAGTATTTCATACATATATGACTTTGTGATTCCTTTTACATGCTAAAAGTTCTTACTACATTACTCATGTTATACATTTTGTAGTTTTTACCATGATTAGTAATTGGAATAATTACTTACACTAAATCTGGTCATGATCGAACTTTCTTGCTGTTTTGAACTTGTTGCATGCTCACAAGTGATTTTAATCATAAAGAATTAATCAAGTAATTAACTTACATGATGAGCTTTTATGGTCAAATATAAATTAAGAAAAGATCAAGAGAATATGCATGCATCGCACTTCTTCTTTTGAGATGGCTTATCATTGCACTTAGATATGAACTTGGAAGAAGTTGTGTATGACTAAAATCATGTCCTTAAGCTTCTGATTGTCAAATGACATAGGCTTGGCTAGGTTGGTTAGAATAAAGCAGATGCGCATATAATCTCTTGCAAATATCTTATGTTAAAAAATTTGTGCTTAAAAGAAAATAAAATTGCAGCAACAAGTGTCATGCTTTCAGGTCTTGAAATAGTTAAGTTTGTGAGATCATGACTTGCCTAAATTGAAAATTACATTTGATCTCTAGCATGGCTTACACTACTTTATGTATTTCATTGATGTGATAGTGTAAGTTACTTGATAGTATGACTTGGATGAGCTTTGTTTTATAGGTATATATATTAAAATATGCTCATAACAAATTAAAATTGCTCCTTTGTACCTTGCTGAATACATTGTCAAAGGGGGAGAAATTCATCACACATTGCACATATTCGCAAGTGTTTCTTCTCAGGGGGAGAAGTATGCAAGGGGAGAAATTTATTTCTATCTCATTTGATTTTCAGAAAGGGGGAGAAATTGTTTTCAAAACTTTTCATGTGAATAATCCAATGTTTGGATTTTAAGTGGTGTTGCTAATGTATTCATCAAGGGGGAGATTGTGAGACCTATGTGTGCTGAATACATTGACTATGGCGATAAAAGTTTTGAATACTGCCAAAACACCTTTTCACCAAGGTCCGACTCTAGGTCCGAGCTCCTGCAAGGTCTGGCTTGTTTTGGGTAGCTCTGGCAAGGTACGACGAAAGGTCTGACTTGCTTTGACTAGGTCCGACTTGCTATGGATAGGCCCGACATGTTTTTGCTAGCTCCGGCACTAGGTCCGACTAGCTTTGATAAGATCCGACGCTAGGTCCGACTAGCTTTGGTAAGCTCCGGCGCTAGGTCCGACTAGCTTTATTAAGCTCTGGTGCTCGTCCCGACTAGTTTTGGTAAGCTCCAGCTCAAGCTCCGGTTACATTTTGCAAGGCTCAGAGCTTGATCGCAATGTTCCTACTTTTAATGTGAAATATTTCGAACTTGCTTTATATTCTTGCAAAGTTTGCTTAGTATTCTTTTACTAAGTTTTTGATGTGTTTTGGCTGATCATGGTGGTTATGATTGATATCGTTTTGCTATGATTTGCAACATGCTTATGTGAGGTTCTCACGTAAGATGTTGTGGTTTCGGAACTGACGAGAGTCAAGTCGAGGACTTGTGCTCGGAAGTATTAGTTGTTTGTTCATATGTAGGTGTTGCTTGATTTCAAGACATTGCTGGTGACGGGGTCCATTGAACTAGTCTTAGGGAGAAGATGAGGTTCAACAACCAAGTTCGGGAGGAATTGTGGTTGAGTTGATCGGGAGGTTGTGCAGCATGTTTGAATGAAGAACAATGCATATGAAGGTATCATTGACGTCGTTGGAAGATGTTTGCACGTGTGCAAGGAGTGCATGGACGTGGCTATATGGTTTCGAGGCGTGATGAAGAGATGTGGACATAAAAAATTGGTCAGAAAGGTCCAACCGACTCGGTTATGAACTCAGGCTGCGGCTGAATCGTGTTTGACTCAAATATGGAAAGTTTTGAGTTGGTTATGATAGGATTTCGTGTGGGTCACGAATTTGAGTTGTTTTAGGAATGTGGGATACCCTTCTAAGGTGTTTGGAAGTCTTAAGATTGCTTTTATCTGCGTATAGAAGAGTCTTGAGCAGTTATGGAAAGTTTTGATTCGTGAACGGAGTAGGATTAGAGTCCTAGTTTGGTTTGGGTTGGCCTCATGGCTGGTTATATAAGCAAGAGAGGTTAGAGCTCGTGATAGACAAATTTTGGGTTGTTCCTCTTGTGTTCTATTAAATAAAGATCATAGTTTAAAGGAACTTTTGTGCTTTGTTCGTCCGACTTGTTCCAGACAAGTTTTTCTCGTCGAGTTTTCTGCATAGTACTACCTTTTTTTGGTGGTTTTATCATAACTTGAGTTTTACAGATCCAATTGACGTGACTCTTTTTGTGTTGTCTTAACAACTTGATTATATATCATCTGTCAAAATTTCATGATCATTGGATTTGTGGTTTTTGATCTACATGAGTTTCTTTGCAGTATTGCGGATCTGTTTTTTACTCGGTAGAACAGATTGACCTTTGTTCGATCTTTCGATCATAACTTGAGTTTCTCTCGACGGATTTGAGTGATTCTTATTGTGTTGTATTCGTGACGTAATTCTCTATGATATTTATGACTTTTGTCACGGTGAAAAACGTTTATATTAGTCTCACACACGATTTCTTTAACAGATCTTTTTCTGCCGAGGGGTTTCATTGCTTCCGCTGAAAAAGTTTTAATCTACCATTCACCCCCCTCTGATAGCTTTTCATGTGCTCTTCGATCCTACAGTACCACTCATCTGAGTGACCACCAGTTCTGCTCTTCCAACCAGTATACATCCAACTATGGTCTTCAGCTATGTTTGACCCTGCAGTTTAAAGCTAGAGAAATTATAGTTACTTTATACTTTGTTTAATGTCATAGCCTTACATCTTTTGGAAATGAAAGTCCTAAACCCACCCAAGAGTGACCGAGCGGAGCGTGCTCATGACAAGATGCACGGTTTGGATCCGGACGAAATTTCAGCAGCATAACCTCACTGTTCTCCATAGCACGCCCGAAAATGGTGCAGCAGAGAACAACAGTGTTATGCTGTCGAAATCTCGTCCAGATCAAGACCCGCATCTCGTCACAAGCCATGCCACCTCGGTCACTCCCACGCTGTCCGAAAAAGGGACAATTCCGAACTGACATGAGATGGGCCAGTTCGAAATAGGTAATGCATATTGTACAGGTTACGTTAATTTTTCGTTTTTGAGTCATTTCCGAGAGAGAGGAAAGAATGAGAGAGAAGGAGGAAAGGACGAGAGAGAAAGACGGAAATTGGGTCAGCCATCCTAAGTAATATCAATCTGGGCCTATCGTTAATGCTCCATTCCATGGGAATCGCGATGCGCCGAGGCACGAGGCATATGATGAGCAAGGTCTGCGGCACCAAGATAGTGGAAGTTAGTGGTACCAACCATCGGATTGGATTGGCCGAGATAGGTATTGGAGGTTGCACGCCGGATGGCGAAACTAGCAGGACATTGACAAGTGGACCTCCTTCACCTCGATAGGTGTGCCGTACCATGCCGGATGGAGAAAACAGCCGCTGCAGCAGCTGTGGTGGTGGTGCTGGTGCGCGGGGCTGCAGACGAGCAGCATCACAGGGCCAGTGGATGCTGCTCCTATGACTCCGCCCCTTGCTGCAAAAACATCGCCCATCACCGTGCCACCCAAAGCCTAGCTTACAAGCGAGTGCTGAAAAGAGCAAACAAACAAGCCCCATGTCTCTCACCAAGGTCCTATGTCCTTGCTCCCATCCAAGCTTAACCTGATCAAACCAACCCTGCAGTACCCTGTATAGGGTACCCCATGATATAACTGTGATGGGCGACGTTTATCTAATCACAATAAAAAAGAAAAACATGTATACAAAAGTTGATTAGACACTATCAGCGAAAATAGTACACCAAATTGCGGACACACGTAATTGAATCAAATAATAGCAAGTGAGGAGGTGTCTGCCCTTGCATTGCGGCCCCAGATCCCGGTCGCTATGCTGATGTTGGTGAGGGTACGAGGTAGCCTGCCTTTTGGTTTTGGTTTTGTAGACATGCTATCGGTGCTGCTTTGGGCGTCCGATCTAGCTAGGCTAATCGCGCTACGGCGAGGTAGCTCGGTGGAGCATCGTAATAGAAGAATTGGTGGCAGCATATTTATTTCGTTTCCAACTGAGCAACAGCAACCTATACGAGTTGTATATACTGCATGTATGCATTAAGCTCTGTAGAGATACCCTGTAGGTCCGTCAGCATGAGGAACACCCTTCCTGTGCCGCTCCGCCGCGTCGCTGCAGGTGCGGACTCACAGAGTATGCTGGATGAGCCACGACATTTCCTGTGGTCCAACCATCAGCAGCAGACGAACCGGTTAGGTGTAGCAAAGAGGAAACAGCAAAATATAGACTACGTCCTGGACATAGTAGTCCTCCGCGTGTGCGTGTGTTTGGGCATCTTACTGACGAGGCAGGCGGCTCATCCAGCTGATTGATGCATCAGGACAAGTTTATGGTTCTGCACCTGTTTTGCAGCTGTTGGCCTGTTGGGTCAGGTTGTCAGGAACAGGAATCGAGACACGAGGCTACTTTGTTCACGTCGATGGAAAGCCGAATATAACAAAATTATAAATTGCTAAATTAGAAACGAGTGGGAATCATTCCCCCATCTATTGAACTTTGATTGTTGTTCGCAGTGACCGCCGGTGAAACCAGTGCTTTTACGCTAGTGCCCCACGCAAGTCTGATTATAACTGTCGGTACCCTGCGTACTGGGTACCTTATGATACCGCAAGAAATGCAGAGGAGTTCCACCCGTCCGAGTTGAAGACCTTTGAATGCCGCACGTGCTACACAACATTGGACCCGCCCCCCTCGTTTGGGTAGCTCCAGCACTGCCACGTGTAACACAAGGTCAGACCTAACTCCCTTCATAGAGAAGCTCCGGTCTTGCCACGTGTCTAGTGACCCGGACCTAACCCTCAAGTAGAGGGAAACTCCAGTGCTTTCACGTGTATAGTGGCTCCGGATCTACCTCCCCACAATGGGAAGCCCCGGAGCTGCCACGTGGCGAGCCTCCAGACTGAGGACAACACGAAGACTCGCAAATCTCTAACGGCTCACACATTTAAGAGACAGTAAAAGCTACAGTTACAAGATCTGATTATGTGTCATTAATGTCATAGTAATGACACACGATCAAGAGACCCTTAGTACCAGTAACGCCGCCATTAAGGCGCATTACCACCCTATTAATTACACTTAATATTCACAGATCGTGTATTAGGCAATTAACTACCGCCAGGACCACATGTCGGGCAGAGCTGACAATGTAAGGTCAGTCCTTAGACTATAAAAGGGTTGCGCCGCACGGTACAGGGACAACTAAGTCACATGCATACAAGCGCCATACACTCATACATACAACAACACATCCCGTGGAGTAGGGTGTTACGCTCAGGTGGCCCGAACCACGTAAAATTCCTCGTGTCACTGTCTTATTCCTAATCTCATGCGCGCCCCAACCAATCAAGAACCTCCGTGGGCTATGATATAGTAGTACCTGGGGAAGTGTCGATCGCACACTTCGACATTTGGCACGCCAGGAAGGGGGGCGGCTTGAGATTTCAAGATGGTGAATTCTGTCGTAGGATCGTCCAACTGCAATGATGAGCAACCTACTGGAGGGAATCCCTCCAACATGCAAAATCCAGTGGGTGTTGTTGTCCCGACGGGCATCGTACGACCACCACCACGACCTGCTCTGGCTAACAATGTTGGACAGCGGGATGGGGTTCTCGCGTCGGTCACTGTATCGACACACAACAACTCTGAGAACGCGCTAATTGCTACGTGTACTCTTCTGGAGCACCCACCAGCGCCCGGTGCACCTCAGGGTGCGATGGAGCAGTGGCGCTGATGTGCAGCATCTGGTGACAGTTGCAGTCGATGTCATCAGCAATCAAGATCCTCTCCCTCTCAATACAGGCACCTTCTCAGTGTAGGACCTTCTCAGGAAGACTTGGTCCTCACGCATCACAACACGAGAGGTGTGTTGTGTCTCAGCAGGTGACGTCGCTGCCCTCCGGGGCGCGTCACACTCACACCGCGTCGAGACTCTCGATGCATGATCTGCGATCAGAGCTTGACCACGCTACAAACAGCAGGACGGTCGCGTCCATATTGAGCACCCTCGCGAGAGGCGAGAGGCTCGGGATAACCCTTCTCCTTTGGGAGTAGGGGGCGGTTGTTCAGCCTTGGTCATGCACCTACGCATGGTCTGATAGTCTGAGAAGTTCCGGCCTCATCTGCCGGAGAAATACGACGGGACTTTCAACCCCATTGAATTCCTCCAAATCTACTCCACCGCCATTCTTGTAGCGGGTGGCAATTAAGCCGTGATGACCAACTACTTTTCTATGGCTCTGACTGGGACAACCAGATCTTGGTTCATGAGTTTTCCGCCTGACTCCATCGATAGTTGGGCGGAGCTATGCAACCAGTTCACCGCCAACTTCGGGAGCTCCTACACCTGATGTGGCACAGAACTAGATCTTTTTGTTGTACAGCAAAAATCGGGAGAATCGTTGCGATTCTTCATTTAGCGGTTTTCTCAGGTACGCAATACTTTTCCATCTATCTCCAATGCATCTGTCATCGTGGCATTCAGACAAGGTGTCAGAGACAAGAAGATGCTGGAGAAGCTGACCACGAAAGAAGTCACCAGTGTCACAAAGCTCTTCAGCGTGGCCGACAAGTGCGCCCGGGCTGCGGACGGCCGTGAAATGCACTCCAATCCAGCTTCGAAGGCTACCAAAAAGTCCTCCATGGCTGAAGCCACTACCTCCGGTAGTGGAAAGAAGAAGAAAAAGTCCAACGACAAGAAGAAGCCGTCGGCCGGCACACCTACTACTGCAGCAGCTGCAGCTCCGGGTGGCCGGGGGCCATGACCCAAAAAGCGACCTCGTCCTTCATTAGAAGATGGCGACAATCCAAAGATGTGGTGTTCGATCCACAAAACGGACAAACACAATCTAGAAGACTGTCGGGAGGTCCAGAACCTTGTTGAGCGTTACAACAAGCGCCGGGAAGAAGGTCCTTTCTGCCAGTAGGAAGGAAAGCAAAAAGTCGACGAAGCTCTGGCTGACATGGAGCTAGGCTTCCAGGACCCCAAGAAGGACCTGAAGGTCGTGTACAACACAGTCGACTATGATTCAGACGTCTCCGACAATGAGCGTCGGAAGCCCCTCAACACCATTTATGGGAGGTCCTGGGAAATTACCTCCTGCCACGTCCTCAAGACTATGCGGCGAGAGATGGCTGCCGCAGCTCCAACCGCTAAGGCGGAACCACATCGAAAGTGGATAGACACTCCCATCACTTTCGATGCTACAGACTGCCCCAGGAACATGATCGGAGCTGGCCAACTGTCGTTGATGGTCTCTCCTACCATCAACAATGTCCAGCTCTACCATGTCTTGGTCGATGGAGGGGTGGTGTTCAACCTTTTGAGCTATGAAGCATTCATGTAGATTTAGCTCTGACTCTCAGACCTTCGCCCCTCACGTCCTTTCTCTGGGGTAGGTTCGGGGGCCATCAGTCCTCTCGGTTCCATTATACTCCCAGTGACCTTCAAGACTCGGGAGAAATACAGGCCCGAGAAGCTGGTCTTCGATGTCGCACACATCAGCTTGCCGTTCAACGCCATCCTAGGCAGGCCTGCTCTGTATAGGTTCATGGCCGCAACTCACTACGGCTTTTGGTGTTGAAGATGCCGACACCTTTAGCCGTTCTTCGGATCCGCGGAGATTGCACTACGGGAGTCACTGCGCTGGAAGGAGTCCACATGCTTGCAACAGCGCAAGAGGGAGCATCCGGCAAGGACCTAGCTGCTCAACCTCTGAGCACTCGTCACCGAGGCTCAACCTCTGCACCACGTGTGCAACCAAGCAGTGACACTGACGTTTCCGTTAAATTCGTCCAAATTGGTTCTGAAGCTGCCAGACTACCTGTATATCGGGAGGTCTGCACAACAAATAGGAACTCGCGCTCATCACTTTCTTCCGGGTGAATGTTGACGTGTTTGTCTGACAACCGTCACAAAAGCCTGGGATCCCCAGGGAGGTGATTGAGCACAGCCTGAAGATTTATCTCGACGCACGACTAGTACACCAGAAGCCCCAAAAGCAATTAGTCGATCGGCAGAATTTCATCCGACAAGAAATCAAGAAGCTACTCGAAGTTGGTTTCATCCGGGAGGTTCATCATCCAAGATGGCTGGCAAACCTACTGGTTGTACCCAAGGCTGGCGGGAAACTTCAGATGTGTATCGACTACACTACCTTGAATAAGGCATGTCCGAAAGAACCATTTCCACTACCTAGAATAGATTAGATAGTGGACTCCACCTCCGGGTGTGAGCTATTGTGTTTCCTAAATGCATATTCTTGTTACCATATGATACAAATATCTAGGGAAGATGAAGAGCATATTGTCTTCATAACAGTAGATGGATTGTATTGTTATACTGCCATGCCATTTGGTCTCAAAAACGTTGCTTCAACTTTTGTGCGAGCCATGTAAAAACTATTGGAGAGGTCATCAGGGAATTGGTGGAGGTGTACGTCGATGACATCGTCGTGAAGGTCAAGAACAAGGAGTCACTCCTTGACAACTTGCAAGCCGTCTTCGACAAGCTGCGCATCACGCGCACCAAGCTGAATCTAGACAAACGTGTCTTCGGAGATAGCTCTGGGAAGCTCCTCGGATTCTTGGTGACCCATCGAGGAATGAGGCAAACCCGGCGAAGATCAAGGCCATTGAAGACATGCAGCCCCCAACTCGCATTAAGGATGTCCAGAAGCTGATTGGATGTCTAGCCGCGCTCAGCCGGTTCATCTCAAGACTGGCGGAGCAGGCACTTCCATTATTCAAATTATTGAGGAATTTCGGACCATTCCATTGGTCCGAAGAAGCAGAAAAGGCGTTCCAAGAGCTTAAACAGCTCCTCACCACACTACCAATTTTGATAGCTCCGAACCCTGTGAGCCTCTACTGCTTTACATTTCTGCAACTACGGAGGTTGTCAGCATGGTCCTGGTCGCAAAAAGACCGGAGCCATCTACAGTTCAGGAGCCCAGACCCCTCCGGGAGGGACGGGGCTACCTAAAGGCGATTCTGGGTCCCAACCCTTAGGCACGAATCTTCAAGGTAAAATGCTAGAGGATCAACCTCTCTCATCTGAGGGAGTTCACATGGCTGATCAAAAAGATCCGGACCCCTCCGGGAGGGTCCGGGTTGAACAAGAAAAAGTTCCAGACCCTCCGGGAGGGTCCGAGAAGCTCAACAAAAAGTTCTAGACCCCTCAGGGAGGGTCCGAGTTCATGAAGAAGAAGCCCCGAGCCCCTCCGGGAGGGTCTGGACCGTCCAACGCCCAGTGTACTTCATATGGTGTTAAGCAGATGCTGGTGAAGGGAGACTCGCAGCTCATCATCAAGCAAGTCAAAGGCGAATGCAGCTGCAACAACCCTCAACTCGTTGCTTATCTCCTTGAAGTCCAGAAGCTCCAGAAGGACTTCTGTGTCCTGTACCTCTGCCATGTTCAACATCTCAACAACGCTGAAGCTGACGAACTCTCGACGAAAGCTTTAACCAGAGCCCCGGCTCCCAACGGAGTTTTTGTCCAGAGATTGTCAAGACCAACCACTCAGCCTGCCGAACTGAGCGAAGGGTGTGAGACCGGCACCTCGAAGTTGGTCATGCCGGTGGCCCTGTTACGCGTCCACCAAGGGTCGTAGGTGATGCAGGAAGCTCCGAGCAACCCAGCACGCAAGACTCAGAAGCTTAAGTTAGCTCTAATGCATGGATCTCGGAGATCTGGAGCTACTTGAAGACAGTGTGTCCGCTGACCGAATCGTCAGATTGGCTGAAAGATACATGCTGGTAGAACAGGATCTCTACTGGTGTGGTGCTAACGGCATCCTAATGCGATGCATTGCAAGGGAAGAAGGTCGCAAGCTCCTCGCAGAGATTTATAGAGGCGAGTATGGGAACCACGCGTCTTCCTGCACGCTGGTCAGTAAAGCCTTTCGGCATGGTTTCTATTGGCCTATAGCACTCCAGGATGCAGTTGAGTTGGTGAAAAAGTGTGAAGCGTGTCAGTTCCATGCAAAACAAATTCACACACCGACTCGGTGACTACAGATGATACCACCTACATGGCCATTTGTTGTGCGGTATAGACATTTTGGGACCTTTCCCAAAAGCCGTCGGAGGTTACAGGTTCCTGTATGTCGCCATCGACAAGTTCACCAAGTGCCCGGAAGCAACTCCAATTGTGGCTATCAACAAGCAATCAGCTATCAAGTTCTTGAAGTCCATAGTCTGTCGATTTGGAGTTCCGAACAGAGTCATAACTGACAACGAAACCCAATTCACAAGTGCATCATTTCAAGATATTGCGAAGACCTCGACATTCAAGTTAGCTACACATCACTAGCTCACCCGACAAGTAATGGCCAAGCCGAGAGAGCAAATGCAGAAATATTGAAAGGACTCAAGACGCGCACTTATGAGTGCCTAAAGAAACATGGAGCCAACTGGATAGAAGAGCTTCTGTCCGCACTGTGGGCGAGCAAAACACCTAACAGTCAACTGGCGAAACCCCCTTCTTCCTTGTGTACGGGGCTGAAGCAGTCCTTCCTCCAGAGATCACCATGGAGTCACTCAGGGTCCGGACCTTCGACAAAGCCACGCAGGACCAGCACTGGCGTGAAGACCTTGACCTTGTCAATGAGGGAAGGAGCCAGGCAGCTCTTCAGAATGCATGTTATCGTCAGGCGCTCCGGCGCTATCATCAAAGGCATGTACGCAACCGACAACTCGAGAAAGGTGATCTGGTGCTACGAAGAATACTAACTCGTGAGGGGATGAACAAACTTTCCCCTAGCTGGGAAGGTCTCTTCCGAGTGATTAAAGTATTCCGTCCCGGATGCATTCGCTTGGCAACTAAGGATGGGACCCCGCTTTCCAATCCTTGAAACATCGAGCACCTCCGTAATTTTTACATTAGTTTCACGAAGGTGAGTCTGTAATTACACACAATGTAAGTTATATAGTCTATACACAGAGTCGGGTAGGTCCTCCAGGAGAACATCCGGACCCCTCCGGGAGGGTCCAAGAATTTCAAGCAACATTTAAATCGGTCCATGTACTGAAAGTGTGGCTTACCTACCCTAGATTAGAACAAGATGTATAGCACACTTAGCCTTGTTCCGCACCCTAAGTGTGTCCTTGTCCCCCCTATAATCCAGACCTATTATAAAAGACATTGTTGTGTGAAAGCGGACTCCACGTGCATTAATTTTGTACAGGCTCATTTTTTTTATTTATTCTTCTCCTTCTTGTCTATTACAAAGTTGTGCAATTCTTTT
Source organism: Tuctoria greenei (assembly GCA_036927565.1). Taxonomy (NCBI): domain Eukaryota; kingdom Viridiplantae; phylum Streptophyta; class Magnoliopsida; order Poales; family Poaceae; genus Tuctoria; species Tuctoria greenei. Next base: position 100,920,538 of record JAYESD010000010.1, read on the forward strand.
TGAGCTTTAGTCCAAAATTATTCATATGTTGTACAAGTTATATTGTTGGTTTTTTTGGATCTTATCAATGTTAGACGGTCTATTCGCCTGAACGCCAAAGCCAACATAGGTCCGAAGTGCGCTACTGACTTAGCCTGGTCAAGCACCCTAAGTACGCCACTCTACCTACATTTCGACAGGCCTCAGTAGGGCAGGTCCAGAAGGCATTCGGATCTGGGGAGATTATAACAATGTACTTGTTATCATATTGAGTTCCTTTGGATCTAAAATTCAAACAAGAACAATAAGTCACAAAAGAGTTATAGACGAGAGGACGAATTTTACTGCTTTTCTTGTCTTTGATGCGCAGGAAAAATGAAAACTCATGACGATGGTGGACAATGCCGGAGCTACTAAGCTCCAACATCCCCCAAGGTGCCCGCCGCCGACGTTTCTAAAGTTGAAAGTGGGCATCCTCAGAGCTAACAAGCTTCGACAACTCCCATGGGGGCCCGCTGTCGACGTGAAGCATAATGACGATTCAAGGGAAGGCGGTGAAGAAATCACCCCGAGGGGATTCAACCTCGACGTATTCTACGTTGATGGTGGATATCGTCGAAGTCGGGAAGCACCGACGATCCCAGGGGGCCCGCCGTCGACGTTTTTATGCATTGACAGTGGGCGCTGTCGGACCTATCAAGCTCCGACACCTCTAGGGGGGCTCGCCGTCGATGTTTCTATGCGTGGACAGTGGGTGCCGTCAGACCTATCAAGCTCCAAAACCCCCAAGGGGCCTGTCGTCGATGTTTCACGCATTAACAGTGGGCGCCGTCAGACCTATCAAGCTCTAACACCTCCCAGGGGGCCCGCTGTCGACGTCACATAAGGTCCTTGGAGTTGTCGGAAGTAATCTTTGGACCTAAAGGCTAATTGTGTTGTCTACAAGTTTGAAGCTTTCAAGTCATCAACACATTTTCAAAACCTTTTGGTACATGTTCACAATAAAATTGTATACATCTACTAGGGAGTCAATAAGATAAAGGACAATGCACTAAAGACAAACATAAAATGGAATTTATTCATTCAAAGAGTGTATTTCATTCAACGGAAGTATTGGATTACAAAATGAGGATTATAGTAAAAGGCAAAAGAAAAAGGTCCTAGCTACTGGAGGCTCTAAGTCCTATGAAAAAATGAGGCAACCTTCTCGGTAGCTTCTTGGACGCTGGCCCTGTCGGCATCTTCCTCTTCGACAATGGGTCCTTCGAAGACCGGATCTAGAGAGAGTTGGGGTCTCAGCTCTTTTAACACACCAGAACATATTCGGCGATGTTCTTGGCCAGAGATTTCCCCTCCGTCCTAGTTGGTCGGCGATGACATCACCCATCGCGTCGAGTTTGCTGCCAGTAGAGCTAAGTGCCACCAGTGTATGGTCCAGCTCCGGTGTTGGGTTCTCCGGACGTATCGGACTGAAGCCAAGCGGCACCAAAGCTTTGTCGACATGCCCTAGAAAATCCCACACCTGCTCGGACTTAGTTGCCCTCGAGCTTCGCAGCTCCTCTAGTGACCTTTTGGCCGCCGCAAGCTCTGAACCTTCCCAGGCGAGACGTTCGACCTCTTTGGCATGTTGCTAAATACTCTCAGCTACTTGGTTTTCGAGGTCGGCAAGCTTTGTCTCCCGGAGGTGAATTCGATTCCGCTGTTCGGCCAGGTCCTTCTCCCTGTGTCTCACTTTTCCTCTCTGGTGGCAACATCAGCTTCTCTTTTAGAGAGCTCCTACCCCAGCTTCCAGTGCTTCTCTTCCTCCTGCTTGCAACTGGTGGAGGCCTCCCTCTCTTCTAGCAACTGGCTCCAATATCCCATCCGGGCCTTTTCCTTCTCGACCCACTCTCGTTGGTCGGCAAGCCTCGTCTGCACCAGCTTGGTTTCGAAATGAAGTTTGTTGCGCCAATGCCTTAAGGTGTGGCGCTCTTCTTCGAGGACCTTTCTGTCGTGGTCGAAGGCAAGTTGGACTTGACGGAGACTGGAGCAGGCATTGTCAATAGACAACGCTAAAGGAATAGGCTCCGGGCCTGCTGGAGTCATCTCCACTGGCTCCAAGGGGTCTTCAAGCACAAAAATTGGGTCCCACGCCACAAGCATGGTCCCCTGCGGTTTTACGCCACTAGGGCCGCCCCCGGAAGCTCTTATGTTTCTATCTATGCCGACGAGGGTCCCACCATGGGAACTTCAACCTCCGGGGCTGATGTCGAAGGTCCTCCTGCTAGATCTTCAACTGACGGCTCTGCAGGTGGAGGGTCTGCCTCTGACTCCTCTGGGTGCTCCGGCTCGGACATGGGCGCCTCTGGAGTAACCGCCTCCGGAGCGGACGTTAGAGCTTTGTCCGGATCCCCCACCGCCGCCGGCTCACGCATCGGTACTTCCATTGCATCCGTCTCTGGTACCGGAGCTTCAATAATCTCTGGCACAGAGGCCGGAACTTCGGGCACCTCCGGCTCGACCGCCGAATCTTCAACAACTTTCAGCACAGATGTTGGAGCTCCAATTACTTTCAGCTCAAACGCCGGAGCTTCCGCCATCTCTGTCTCTTGCACCGGAGCTTTAGCCGCTGGCGCTGCGGCTGCTGGCGCATCTTCATCAACTTCTCCCCCGTGGTCTGGCGCTACCAAGGGAGTTTCTGGCGTCTCCTCTGGATCCAAGTCCACGATAGCTGGCGCCGGAGCTACCGTGTCTTCAGCAACCACTTGGGGAGGCACAAGGGTTGAAGCCGGAGCTTCTGCACACTCAGCCTCAGTCGCTGCAACAAATGTCGAAGCCTCGGACTTCTTTCTCGACACCCTGGAAACAAAAGATCGAGAAAATTAAAGACACGATAAAGACAAGATCAGCACCTCAAGGTGAGATGACAATGCTTACCTGGGGATTCTACTACCCCAGTCGCTGTAAAATCTCTTCTTTTGAGGCCCAGAGTTAGAGCCCACCAGGCCTGGTGAGGTACAAACCTCGAACCTCGGCTGAGAGCTAGACGTAGCAGCTGGGACCTCCCTCGGGTGGGAAGGACCACCGGAACTGGAGCCCGCAGCCAGCACTGGAGCCAGAGTCGATTTGACGAAGCTTGCGCTCCTCGAGGACGCAAGCACTAAAGAAGGCATGGCCGCCGAAGATCTCCTACGCCGGGGAGAAGGGGCTGTTGAAGTCGGAGCTGACCTGACGGGACTCCCATTAGCGTGCCTTAACTTCCTCTTCCGGTTGGAAGATTTGGCCGGCTCCTTGTCCTTGCTCTTGCCCTTGCCAGCGTCATCAACCTTCTGGCTTGGAGCAGGGGAGGTCACCCCTCTCTGAAGCTCTGGATTGCAACCCCGGAGGTCCTGCATCTCTCGACCACGTCGAGGTCATCCAGCATTGGCATTCTCCTCCGGAGCTCCCTACTGATCTCTTGAACCATGTTCAGAGGCAGGAAGGCAGTCGGCAGAGCTAAGGCGTTGCGGGAGATAGCTTCGTGCTGAAACTTCTTGAGATGGAGCTTCAAAGCTTCCTCATCCAAACTGGTGTTCAAACCGACTTCAATTCGGTTATGATCCATCTCGCTATTGAAAGCCCATGTGATCAACTCCCTGGTCTTCAGCGGAGCCCACCTGTTCACCAAGAAATTGCCAAAGACCATCTGAGGGGTCACTCCTCCCTCTATGTATTCTTCGATCCTTTCCAGGACAGGCTTGTACGCTTCTGATAGCTCCGGAACTACGTTCCAGGCGTCGCTGTCGACATTGGGAAGACCCTTGGGCAACTCCAACCTCTCGTGCTCCTCCACAATGATGATCACCCAGTCTTCCTTCTAGTCGTCCCACTTGCCGGAGGGGAAGGCCTTCAAGTACTTGAAGGGGCAATTCTTGCGCTTCACGAAGTAGTAGAAGCCAATAAGCTCCGTCACTTTCCCGGTAGTGTGGACTGTGAAGAAGGTCCGGAACAGCTCGATGCACGGGGGCGCGCCCACCCACATCTCGCAGAAGTAGACGAAGGTCGCCACCAGCAAGAGGGAGTGGGGGCCGAGGTGATGAAGCTGGAGGCCGTAGAAATCCAGCAGCATCAAGAGGAAGGTTGAAAAAGGTGGGATCAGACCCACCATGACATACGCTGAGAAGTACACCATCTCCCCGGTGCGCTCCTTCTTGAAGGGGAGCTTGCCGAAGCGAATGTCGCGGTTGCAGGAATCGCTGGACCACCCCATGTAGGTCTGGACCCTCGACAGATCTTCGTTGGTCTTGATCCTGCTGCGGGGAAGACCCAACTCTATCGCGGCAAAGTGGAGCAAAAGTTGGAAAGGCTACGCGAAGGTTGGGAGGCTCTGAGCGCAAGTTCGATTGAAAGCGTAAAGAGTCCTCAAACCGTGCGGGCTTTCCTTCTTAAGTAAGCCTCTACAAAGCTTGGATGGAAACTGCAATGGGATCAAAATCACGTTTTCAAAAATCTACCCTACCAATGACGAATGGACCGCGTCCACTCCGGCGGAAAGGTCGAAGTTATTACCCCAGGTGAACCATTGTCATGATTAGAAGTTGGAAGCACAAGGGCGGCGGCCTGAAAAGGCGCGCGGAACCGATACAGTTTTCATATTGGGAACCGACGACCTTCAATTGTGTGAGATACGCACGCGAAGATCTCACTTGCCACATTCAAAAGAAGCCACACGATGATGGTTTAACAGCGAACCATCACCCCAACGACACATCAAAAGACCTTTGAAGCCGCAGCGCGGGAGTCGAAGATGGCCCCACCTCTGGTAGAATAACTTAACCCAAAGGGTTTCTCTCAGAGGTGGGCCTGGGGGCCACTGTCGGTACCCTGCGTACCGGGTATCCTATGATACCGTAAGAAATGCAGAGCAGTTCCACCCGTCTGAGTTAAAGACCTCCGAAGGCCGCACGTGCTACACATCACTGGACCCGCCCCCCTCGTTGGGTAGCGCCAGCACTGCCACGTGTAACACAAGGCCAGACCTAACTCCCTTCATAAGGAAGCTCCGGTCTTTGTCACGTGTCTAGTGACCCCAGACCTAAACTCCAGTAGAGGGAAACTCCGATGCTGCCACGTGTATAGTGGCTCCGGACCTACCTCCCCACAACGGGAAGCCCTGGAGCCGCCACGTGTCGAGCCTCTAGACTGAGGACAACACGAAGACTGGCAGATCTCCAATGGCTCAGACATTCAATGGACAGTAAAAGCTACAGTTACAAGACCTGATTATGTGTCGTTAATGTCATATTAATGACACACGATTAGGGCCCCTTAATACCGGTAACGCCGTCATTAAGGCGCATTATCACCCTGTTAATTACGCTTAATATTCACAGATCGTGTATTACGCAATTAACTACGGCCAGGGCCACATGTCGGGTCAGGCTGACAATGTAACGATCAGTCCTTGGACTATAAAAGGGTCGCGCCGCACGGTACAGGGACAACTAAGCTCACACACATACAAGCGCCATACACTCATACATACAACAACACATCCCGTGGAGTAGGGTGTTATGCTCAGGCGGCCCAAACCACGTAAAGTTCCTCGTGTCACTGTCTTGTTCCTAATCTCACGCGCGCTCCAACCAATCAAGAACATTCGCGGGCTACGATCTAGTAGTACCGAAGGAAGTGTCGATCGCATACTTTGACAACAACCACTGGAAGCGGCTTTTGTTTTACGATCCGTTGATCATGCACTTTGTCTTGTATGATTGTCTGGTCACATCTACTCAGCGGGATATTTTTTAAAGTTAATGAAGAGGATATAATCATGAATTTCATTTTATTTAGAAATGATGGTTAATAAAATCAGACAATTGGTACTCTAAGGCCCCCTTTGGCACAGCTCCACGAAGCTGATTCTCTGGATTCACTTTTGATTCTCTGGCGAAATGATTTTGTGGCTGAAAGTGATTCTCTATTATTCTCTATAATAAACTTTTAGAATTAGGACGGATAATCACTTCACAGAATCAGGATAAGTTATTTTTTCAGCTCCCAGTCCCTTAGTTTATTTCAGAGAATCACCTCACAGAATTAGCCAATAATCACTTTTTTTCTGAAAAACAGTATTTGATACATCTTCTCTGATTAGAATCAGTTTCGTCGATCTCTGCCAAAGGAGGACTAAATCTCTCTTATGTCTATTTTTAACTATCACCGTTACATTAAAATATATTGTATTCCGTTGATTTTAAAAATATTATATTATTTATTATATGTATAACTGAATTAAGTTATTGATTTTTACAAATATTTATTAAATTAATAAGTAATTTTATCGATGCATATATAAAAATTTTATGCGGCATACCCTGATAAAATTCTAGCTCCGTCACTGCGTAGCCGCGAGGTGCAGGGAGATGAGCGCAAGGAGCAGCGGGAAGGCGAGGTCACGCAGACGCAGACCCAGCACGGTAGACAAACGGGCTGTTGGAGGAGCCGATGAGCTTGGCCACCGGCTCGGCCATAGTCTCTCTCTTCCGTTCCTGACAGAGGCAGCGTCTCTTCCGGTACTTTTTATGGATCCAGCTAGCCGCGCGCCTACGGGACCGAGCGAGCCGTGGCCCCGCGGTTCGATTCCTTCCGGCGAATGGAGCGCTTTGTGATGGGTGAGAAGCCACGTGGCACGAATCCGGTGGGTATGCAGGCCCCCTTCTCTGCATACCATATGTAGATGGCTTTCAGCGGGCCCCGCATGCTACAGTATTCCATCGGTTCTACCGCACGCAGACTCGAGCCGTCGAGCGGGATGGCTTCGTCTTGGGTAGCAGCAGCGGGCGGCAGTCGACGCCGCGTGGAGGTGACCCTGCATGGGCACCCCCTGGCCGCCCCCGCCCTGCGGTATGCGTCCTACCCGAGGCTCTCAGCTCTCGCCAGAGGACGTGGCCCCGCCCCCCGTACCATGCGGCCACCGTCACGCCGTCTGCCTACGCCGGCAACCCCTACGTCGCCTCCGTCCCCGCCCCCAAAGAGTCCATGCCTCCAGGCTCCAAATCTGGCCTCGATGGTCGTCGTTTCGGTTGAAATTCCGCATGTGCCTTACGGTTTGGGTTGATTTTTGGCGGTGTTGGCTCTTTGCAGCTACGATGGAATCGGTGACAGACGTGCTCGGAAAGATGGGGAAGAGGTTCGGGGAGGCGGCCCGCAAGACAGAGACATCTGACTTTTGAATCTCTCGTATTGCCATCAAAGAGTCATCCAGCCGAAAGCACTGCACCATAAGGAACAAATCTCAACTGAAGAAGGTTGGTACTCAGTTATTTCCAGCAAATGAGCAGAGCAAGTCGGAAAAGATCCAAACAGTTGCTGAATTGGTGATTCTCGTCTTCCATGTTCAGAATTGACAGATATAGTAGTGGAGGAAACACCTGGATCTTTAGAAGTTGGTGAGTTTATACGCCAAAGCACCTATTGAAAAGCTCTGACTTCATATGTGTGTGTTTAGTGGGCGGGAGGGGGGTCCTAGAGTCTAAACTATATGAGGAATGAAAATGCAGGAAAGTGTGGAACATTGTCATTCTTAATGGGTTAATTTGATCAACAGTTGATAAAAATCTTCAATTCTCAGAATTGGTTCTTTGCAGACATGGACTGAAGAAATTTGAGGAAAATTTTTCCTGATGTGTATACCAAAGTTGAGCGGGTTATTTCAGCAATATTGCCATGTCAATGCTGTTTGTTATAATGTAGCAATTAAAACCAAAATTGGGAAGGAAATACCTTTGGGTTTTTTGAGTCCTTGTTGTTTTGATAGACTTTCTTAAAAGTGATTTGTTTAACTTGATCATGTGTGTGGATTCTCAAATATAAAAGCACTTCGAACGTGGAGGTTAGTGACCCTGGAAATATGTCGAAGATAGCAGTACTGGTTCCATGATGTTGCTATTTTGGGTAAAATTAAATATTATATGCTTGGTTCTGCAGATTCTACTGAAGTGCAACGTATCTGTTAAAGCAAGGATGTCATACAAGGTCCTTTGCAGACTCAGGAGGATAAGGTCATATCTCCTGAACTTTCAGAAAGGATCACAGAGATGCCAGTAAAGTCTGCTAGTTTGCTTTAAGCATGTTTCTCTAGAAGATGTCCTGAAGTGCCAAGCTTACATTCTTTTCTATGAGAGGATGGAATGCTAAGACGCGCTTGGCATAATATCTCACAACTATGCAGAATAGCAGTCACAAAACGTTTAGGTGGTTGATATTAGCAAGGCTACATATATGTTGTTTCTTTATTGGGAAATGATTTCCATTGTGGTTCGCATTTGCTCTATACCAGTGATACTAGGATTGCCATGACGAGGCTAGAACTTGTGGAATCTATTGGGACTATTGCAAGTAGTGGAACTGCTAAGTTCCTGAAGGCACCGGAGGTGTGATCAACCTAAAGATGCTCCCTTTCTGTTTTTTTTAATCTTTGAATTTCTTCCATATTGATTTCAAGCGTATTTTACAACAGGAGAGTCAAGAAGCAGGCACGGACAGCAACTAAATTGGCCAATTCAGTGCTGGTTTCTATTCTGCATTTCTTGTTTCAGATAAGGTACTGTGTATTTGCATGATTATTTCTGTTACTTTGCTAATACTTATAATACTCCAGACACATGGTTATATTTTTAATAGGTCTTACAACTAATACGTTTTGTGAAAATATGTTTTTAACTGTATTTGAATGTCACGTAATCATTGCAAGTATTTTCAATTAACGTTAGTATTTACATGTTCAAAGAAATAGAATGAAAAGATATACTAAATAACGAGTGATAGTTGATAGAGTTCGGATTTAGTGTGCGATGAGCACGGGAATGGAAGAAAAATCTTTTAGTGGGCTGGAAAGTGCTGAAAATTGTTAGAAAATTAATTAGGATGACCACAGGTAATTAGGAGTTGGTTACTGTTGTAACCAACCGAATCTCTTCTCTCTCCCAAGTCCTGATCGGGGACAACAAATCCTAACAGGAACTGTTGGGTGGGGCCCTCTGGGGCACTTCCTCCTCTATATAAGAAAGGCAAAAGCACCCTTAGAAATCAATCTAATTGAGAGACGCCAATAGCCAGAAAGGGTCCGGTCTCCTTGAGGAAGGAGTCTTGGGAAGGCTCTGTTCTCACCTCCACCAACCTGGAAGAGGTGATCCACTGCATCAACCATCAACATACAAGCTCCATGACTTCCCCTTTGTCATCAACCCAAGGTATGCCCTCAGGTGCGTCTTCTCCCTTCTCTGTTCCTTATTGCTCCACTGCAGAACGTGTTCATACCTCTACTGGCTCTCTGTTAGCACTAAGTCCGAACCCTAATAGCCAATTAGGCACCTAAGCACCGCACATCAGTTTCAACAATGGTATCAGAACCACCTTATTTGGCTTTATGGCTTCGGCCACCTAAGCTTCATCTAAGATTGATCAAATCAAAGAGATCCTTTGATCTCTAATCAATTATACTTGATCCTACAAAAAGATGGAAGAAGAGGAATCAGACTAGGTGAATTAGGGTTTCAGGATTCACATCGAATCCGAAGCCGAAAGGGGATTAGGGTTTACTCAATCCCAAAATTAGTGCCTAAATCGAATTAGTTTTTGATTTGGCTAACCTCAGAAAACAAATTAATTAGGATTCGGACCTTGAATTGAATTCAAGACGGATCAAATCAGAGAAGAACTCGAATTAAAACTTCGGGTTCGAAGTTCGAACTAAGAAAATTAGATTAGATTGGGGATTTTGAAGTCTTACCTTAGCTCGGTTGATTATTCATCCCGTTACTTTGCGCTCCGTGGAGATCATCACCGATGTGCCCATGGTGTGCCTCCTCGTCGGAGCATCGTCGGACCACTCGACGGCGGCGTGCCCATCCAATGACTTGCAGCGCGCGTCGGCAAGAGGGTCACGGAGGTGCCACCGGGCCTTAGACCTCGCCGGGGAGGGTCTAACCCTAACCCTAGTGAGTGTTGCCCCTCCCAGGTTTTCCGGCCAGCAAGCTCTCACGCGACGGCTCGACCACCTTCCGGTGTGCTCGCGCTCGCCGGTGAGAAGCTACGGCAGCGCCGGAATCCACCCGCCGGCGGCGGGACCATTCCTCACCCTCTCACTCTCTTGGTTCCGGCGGAGGAGACGAAAGGGGATCGGGATGGTTCGAATGACCTAGGGTTTATGAGAAACCCGGTTAAGTATCTTAGCTGATTCCTTCTTAGCCATCTGATGTGAGATCAACGCTTCGGATTTTTCAGGTGACGTGTCACAAACAATCTAGGCCGTCCACCTCAGATCCGTCGCCTCACGCGAAGCGGCGGGCGCCGAGCAGGCCGCGCAGCCCATGCGGGCATTAGCAAGCCGTTGGGTCGCGCTTGCAATTTTCCCAGGAATTTTCAGAATTAAATAGTGGGCTTTTGGGCCAATTCCGGTAATGGGCCGCGCACTCCATTCAATTTTCAGCGGTTTTTGCTGAATTTTTCAGCAGGCCGTGGGCCTATTTCAGTAGAGGACCGAGCCGCTAGGCCGGTTTTCTTTTTTCTCAATTCCGAAATTTGAATGGGCTATATTAGAAATAAGGCCAGACCTTTGGGCTGGTTTCTTCTTTTCCATTTTTTATGGATTTTTAGTAAAAATCAGTATGGGCCTTGAGCCTACATTCTTAGTGGCTGGTTCGTTAGTGTGGGCCACCCAAAAATTAGCACCATTTAGCAATATGTTCCTCAGTTGGGCTGGGCCAACTTTAGAGCCTTTTGGGCTAAATTTTAGATGTAGATTTTTATTTAGAATTTACTTATAAATTAGTATTTTAATTAGCTCCTTATCAGATATTTTAGTCATGAACTAAAATAAAATTAATTTAGAATAATGGGCATTCTAATTTTTCAGTGATTTTAGTATGGGCTGAAATCAATTATAGATCTAAGTTTAATAGATTAAGAATAATTAAGAAATAAGTTAAGACTTTATTTATTTTCTACTATAATTATTATATTGTATTTTTCAGTAATTTATTTAGTTTATGATGAATTTAAAGTTTATTCTCAGTCTATTATTTTGTTGTAAAATTCTTTTATGTTTCACATATTAAGCATGCCCATTGTTTATCTTCCGCTGCGTTTTCTCAGTTATGCATAGTGATCTTTTGTTAAGTAGCCAACGTGAACAACAAATTTAAGCTATGCTCTCAGTTTATTCAGTCTCATAGTAATTTTGTTAAGTAGCCAACGTGAACGATAAAATTACTATGTTCTAAGTTGCATGGAAAATTTTACTAGAGTAGCAAATGTGAAAGATAAAATTTTGTCATACTCTATGTTATGAATGTTGTATTTTTATTCGAGTAGCCAACGTGAAAGACAAAGATAACATTCTCGCTAAGTACATAGAAAACTTTGTTCGAGTAGCCAACGTGAAAGACAGAGTTTACTATGTTTCATAAGTTAATTAAAATTTTGTTGAAAGACAAAATGTGACAATAGTTAGTTCATAGAAACTTTTGTTCGAGTAGCCAACGTGAAAGATAAAAGTTTACTATGTTTTTAATCAGTGAATCTCGTATTTTGTTGAAAGACAAAATATGATGATTCTTCTTCCTAAGTCATTTACATTAGTATAATAGAAAAATTTGTTCAAGTAGTCAACGTGAAAGACAAAATTTCCTATGATTTCAGTTCATTACTAAGTTTTATTATGCATTCATTAATGTTATCCTGTTTTTCATTCAGATGACTCCTCCATCATCAGTTCAATACTCAGTTATCCCTCTACCATTGAGCCTCTTAATGAAGTTAATTATGACTCATGGAGAGAGAAGCTCAAGATTGCTTTGGCAGTCTCCAAATTAGATGTGGCACTGATCAAACCCTGTCCTACTAAGCCTCAGTATCCTATGCCTATGACTGATGAGTCTTTTGAGTTGGGGAAGGGACAATTCCTTAGTCTCATGCACATGTATGAAAATGAGTTAGCTAAATGGGACCACTCAAATAAGCTGATTTTGATGATAATTAACAGTTCCATCACTAAGGCTATTCGAGAAGCAATTCCGGAATGCGACACCACTACTCAGTACCTCGACGAGATTGGGAAACAGTTTGCTAGCACCACTAAGTCCTTTAGTGTTGTTGACTCAGTCAACCACACTAATAGAAATCATAAGGGCAAAAATAAGGTTTCATGGACACATTCATCTCAACAGAATGTGAAGATAGACAAAATTAGGTGCTACTTTTGCAAACAAGAGGGATTGCGTAGGCTTCCTCAATTGGTGTCATAAGAAGGGTAATACTTAGTTTCGAATTCCCTGTTTTCAGTATATTTTCGATCTACTTGTTAGATTGACTTAGTTGTAATTGTACAAAATTTGTGTAGAGATTAAGTATGAAGAGGATTATAAGAGGAGGGATAAGGGTCGTTAAAGTCGCTAATGACCACGAAGTCGAAGTAAAAGCCAACTTAGAACTCTCATTAGTATTTTATGGCTTTGTACTTTTATTTTATTATGATGCTTTATGCACCCTCATTTAGAGAAATTTGTATTAGTTTCATGCATAAACTATTCATACTTGTAAGTCTGTTGGCTAAATTAGTCAATAATAAGTTGTGAGTCTTGCCATCCGACAAGACAATTTTCTTTGTCCTCGCATGATGATTATTTAAGTCGTATCAAATTTCTATCATCAAACTAAGTGTTTCATAAAGCGTATAAGAATCGATTGCGAAACAATTTCAAAATAATAGCACTACGTTAGACCATATTTCGAGGGGGGGGGGAATTGATTGAGCATTTCTTAATCGATTCCTCCCCACTAAATAATAACGTCCCAGCGAATGCATAAATAAATTCAACATATGTTCACTAAGACTAAGATATGATTGTGAAGGAGAGTACTACGATCGATATACCCAATATTAAATTAGAAATACGTGAGTCCTTCAACTTAGTCGATTAGCTCATGAGTCGAGGCTTAAAAACCTCTATTCAATTGCTACATCGAAAATATAAATAGTTGGTGCCTAAAACACCATATTAGAAAAGGACAAGAGATAAACCCTCACTAATATTTTATATGAGGTTGTCGGTAAGTTGATTAGTCCAAACATCAGTAAGTAGCCATCTTGTTGGCAATTTAGTAAGCTGACATCGTTTCCACCGTATTTACCGACACTTAGTTCAATGGAAGCAATATATGCTAGAATTAGGGGGAGTAAGGTTATCTGAGATGACGATTATGAGGAGAAGTGGATGTATGCACTCATTTTCATGATTCAAGAATCGTTCATCACGATACCGATACCTGCTGTTGTTGAGACAACACCATTGTCTAAACACCTTTTGTTAGATCTTTATTGGCATAAATAGTAAGACTTCTGTCTCACAGAAGCAACTTCAGTTAGCCCATTATTAGTTGTCGCTAAAGATGAAGAGCAACAATCGCCTTTATTAGCAAATAACGTGTTAATAAGTGGATCTCGTAATAAGATCCATATTCAAATGAAGGGTGATCCTGCCTCATTTGAAATAAGCTAATAAAGTTTGTACTTAGTCGACATTCTTAAAGGAGCCAAAACAGTAGACCGTAATGGGTTCATATTAGTAAACGTGACTCCAGAGGAAAATGTCGTTTTTTGTTAAGGAGACATTGAGAACATTAATTGTTCTCATAATGTCTCAACTATCGATTCGTTAAAAACCGATTGGATATTAGTAACACATTATGACTTAGTATTACATCGTATGGATCTAATAATAGCGTTTTTTAAATGGGATCTATATAATAACGTTTATGTGACACGACCGAAAAATGTTGTCATTAAGCATAAGGAACATAGAGATACAAGTTAAGACAATTCATTTTATTTATGGACTAAATAAGGCCTTGTTGGCAATTAGTATCTCAAGTTCAATAAGTCAATCAGTAAGTTTGGGTTATCACAAACAAGGAGGGGAATTTAGCTTCGTACTTTGTAAATAACATGTTACTTACACGTAATCATGTTGATTTACTATTCAGTCTTCGTTCTCCGATTTTGACATTAAGGAGCATTAAGCTCATAAAGCATACTTGAGTTGTACTTGAAAAGTATGACGTGTATGCAAATAAATAGTCTGCTTAGAAAAGTCAAGGCTAATTAGTATTGGAACTAATTAGAGAACGTTCAAACAAAAGACTTTTTCAAGAACTTCTATTGTCAGAAGTTTTAAAGTTGCTCAAACAATTAGTCACCTTGACATAGACTAAGTAACTGGGTTATTTTGGCAAAAGCTAGTCCAATCCAAGGTTTTTGGAATGAAAATAAGAGTTAACTTGCAGTTATGCAAGTAACAAAGGTCTCATGATAAGGTTAGTATTATAATGAGCTATGGATCATTAAAATTAAGTTTCTGCGAGATGTGTAGTAAAATCCTCATTAGTAAAATAACACTCGCAGTTAGAGCTTTGTTGAGGAACTAGCTCCAAATTTAAAGTCACTGCATCGTTAATGATGTATACTAAGTGATGAGACCACTGAGCATACACCATATGAAAACCCGGGCTAAGTGTGGTTGACAACATAGAGCCACCTAAGTTATTTGTACTTCTGAGGCAACAAGTCAAATGTGTCGCCAAACACGCTGACATCAGTTGTGTGTTGTAAAAGAAGTAAATTCAGAAACATGCTAAGTATTGATAATTGAGCAATCAGATTCATGCGAATCCTCGCGGTACCGCATACAAAAAGACTTCCACCCAATGTGTTCTGATAACACATATCGCGCATGGGTTTAAGGAAGATCCTATGATCTCCTGGATATTTAGGGGTCAAACTCAGTTTTAGGATATATTTCGAAGTGTGAGATATAATGTGGTCATCGAGTCAAGCAGTATGTAATTGGCTGTCTTCGATGCGCCGTTCCCTTTGTGTCGAGCATGAGGAAATAATATCAAAAGTCTATGTGCTTAGAAATCAGTTTATGTGACCTGTGGTCAAGGGGGAGAATGTCAGAAAATTAATTAGGATCAGGTAATTAGGAGTTGGTTACTGTTGTAACCAACTGAATCTCTTCTCTCTCTCGTCTCTCCGAAGTCCTGATCGGGCACAACAAATCCTAACAGAAATTGTTGGGTGGGGCCCCTTGGGGCACTTCCTCCTCTATATAAGAAAGACAAAAGCACCCTTAGAAATTAATCTAATTGAGAGACGTCAATAGCCAGAAACTTAGAGGGTCCGATCCTCTTGAGGAAGGAGTCTCGGGAAGGTTCTGCTCTCACCTCCACCAACCTGGAAGAGGTGATCCATTGCATCAACCATGGACATACAAGCTCCATGGCTTCCCCTTCGTCATCAACCCAAGGTATGCCCTCAGGTGTGTCTTCTCTCTTCTCTGTTTCTTATTGCTCCACTGCAGAACATGTTCATACCTCTACTGGCTCTCTGTTAGTACTAAGTCCAAACCGTAATAGCCAATTAGACACCTAAGCATTGCACATCAGTTTCAACAAAAAATATTCTATTTAGAGTAGAGATTTAGAGTATGACGACTAGAGTCGCGTGTTTGGTGTCCTGCACCAGCCCCATCCAGGCCCAGCCAGTGCAAGTTTCATACACTCACGCGCGTTTGGTTGGTCGCATGCCTCAGGCTCTGCAGATGCAAAATAGTGCAGGCGTGTGGCAAGACTGCTTCACTAGAAACGTAGGAACCCACCATTACTGGCGAGCTAGGCTCGGTAGCTGCAGGAGTGCAACACATTAGTCGCTAATAACATTATAGTATACGATGAGCATATATTTAGTGGTATTAGAGTATTTTAGAGTTGACCAAAGTTTAAATGTGTACAATTAGAGTATCAAAATATAATTACTTAGGGATACCAATAAAAAGAGTCTGGCTGTTTGTGACCATGTCATGTTGTGCCTGAGCCACACGTTTCTAGCTGCCGTCAAGACTTGGGCACTTGGCAACGCGACTCACGAGCCTCCTCTCGCCCTATAGCTGGTCAGATGGGCCGGGCTAATCGGGCCGGCATGAAGCCTGATGATTTTGGCCCGGCACATGCCGTGCCTAGGCTTAGCCTTTAGCCCGTTGGGCTGGCCCGGTACAACCCGATTAATAATCAGCCCAACAAGCTCGATAGTTGGTCTGTGTAGTCTGACTAGACCAGCCCGACTAGCCCACTTATCCGCTACATCATATATAAGCTGCGCATTCATGAGGCATCCCACCCGGTCAAACCCTAGCCGCCGCCCGCCGCATCTCCTTTGTGCGCCTCCGAATCGGTTCTCTTCTCCAGGGCTTTGAGTCCAATCTCTCTGCCTCTTTGGCTCTCCCTCTGGCTCCAGCTCTCCCTCCGCCACCTGCACCTCTCCCTCTGGCTTGTCGGGATGTACCGCCCCGCCACCTCCGCCTCGCCCGTCTCCGATCTGCGTTTTGCCTCTGGAACGCTTCCTCCTCCGCCTTGCTCCGGTCTGCCTCCTCCTCCGCAAAGGTGTCGGCGAGATACTGCCTCGCATCCCCCCCCCCCCGCCCAGCGAGATCCGGCCTCGCCTCGCACCCAAGCCCCAACACGCGCGTCGGATCAAGGCATCAAGCAACTTCCGCCGAGCCTCAAGCCAGCCTGACATGTTTGGCCCGGCCCACGACTCGAGTAATCGGGCCACGTGCCGTGCTTGGGCTTGAGAAAATCTCCATCGGGCTGGCCCGACACGGACCGTTTAATAATTGGTCGGGCGAGCCGAAGCATTTCAGGCCCGAGCATGACCGGGCTCATGCCGGGCTGCCCGGCATGGCCCGTTGGCCACCTCTATCTCGCCTTGCGCTTGCCTAGCAGTCCCATGTCCTGGCGCCATCGCCCACACAGTCACCTAGACCTAGGTTAGGTTTCGGGTTCTAGATGGAGAAAAGAAAGGACGGTATTGCACGGAGAAGAAAGCAGTCATTCCAGGTCAGAAGAGTTAAATAGAAGAGGGGCATTTAGGTCTTTTTCCTATTTGAAAGTAATTTCTTTTTAATTTTATAATATGGAGTCACAAAATAGGCGCAAATGGCTTTAAGTTACAAAGATAATCATGCAAACTCCGAAAAAGAGACATCCTCAAAAGAGAAAATTTGAACTTCTGTTCTGAATAGTTCAATCCAAATCTTATCCACTTGTTTTAACTCAGCATATACATTCAATTTCTTACTTGAACTGACACAATGTGGGCATATAGTTGTTGATTCGTGGCCCAAAGAAATCTATACATTAAAAAATAGTGAATCCACGTATATTACATGCT
This sequence comes from Tuctoria greenei, assembly GCA_036927565.1. Taxonomy (NCBI): domain Eukaryota; kingdom Viridiplantae; phylum Streptophyta; class Magnoliopsida; order Poales; family Poaceae; genus Tuctoria; species Tuctoria greenei. Next base: position 100,937,765 of record JAYESD010000010.1, read on the forward strand.
ATTTTCAAACAGAACACATGGTGAACTTTTGTGGCGTCTTTAGCCTATAAAGAGTCTGAGAATTAAGCTCTAATAGAGGATTGAATAGCACCATGTATTATCCAGCCTATGTGAAGGCGATGCCAGTTTGGATTTTGGAATGTATCAGGTTACGCAGAAGTAGAGCTGAGCTCAACCAGCGAAGCATATGTTCCATCCTTTATCTGCATCAGTTCTTCATGCCTGCCTTTCTCGGCCACTGAACCATTCTTAAGAACAGCAATGATATCCGCGCCTCTGATTGTTGACAGCCGATGCGCCACCACCACTGTTGTTCTACCGACCATTACCTGGTCCAGCGCCTCCTGCACTACACGCTCTGACTCTGCGTCGAGCGCACTTGTTGCCTCATCCAGCAGCAGCACCTTGGGTTCCTTCATGATGGCCCTCGCGATCGCAACGCGCTGCTTCTGCCCACCTGACAATTGAATCCCTCTTTCGCCGACGGTGGTGTCGTACCCATCAGGCAGTGCAGATATGAACTGGTGTGCATTGGCTGCTTCAGCAGCAGCAATGATCTCTTCTTCAGATGCCTCCCCTTGCTTCCCGTAAGCTATGTTGGTACGGATAGTGTTATTGAACAACACTGGCTCTTGGGCAACTAGCCCAATTTGCTGCCGAAGCCAGCTTACTTTCAGCGTCTGAAGCTCCACGCCATCGAAAAGGATCTTACCAGAATCTGGATCATAGAACCTTTCGAGTAGAGATATTACCGTTGACTTCCCACTTCCACTCTCTCCGACTAGCGCAACAGTCTGCATGGATAATCTCACCAGAATTAAGTTCTGCACAGCTTATAATGTGTAAATAAATGACTTCTAACTTCCAATAAAAGACCAACCTTTCCATAAGGAATAGCCAACGATAGATCCTTGAAGATCTGAACATTTGGTCGCAACGGGTACCTGAAGCAAGCATTCTCAAAATCTATGTCACCCCTCACATTTGTGATAATCACACCCTCCTCGCTGCTGTAATCAATCTTGGATCTACAGTCAAGGATTTCAAATATAGAGACGGCCGCCTCATTAGCCTTATTGCTGTCTCCACCTATGGCACTTGTTCTTGATATTCCACTAGTTGCCAAAACTAGTACGAAGAAGACCTGACAACCATTGGATCGTTAACCAAACATGAACAATTAACAAGATAGGTGTAAAATGGATAAGAATATGTTGTCCGCACCCTAAACACGTCAGGAAACGTCGCAGTCCCTTGCTTAACAAACTTAGCACCAACATAGAAGCAGAGAGCATATGTAAAGTAGAACGCAAGGAATGAGAAGCCAAACCCCAAGCCACTGACAACACCTTCCCTTATACCTTGCCTTATTGGAGATTCAGATATCTTCTCGTACGTTTCCATCACCTTCTTCTCGGCGCAAAACGATGCCACAGTTCTGATGCCACCAACTGCATCAGTTGCTACTTGACTTGCTTCTTCATACTTCAACTGCATCCAACAAACGGTCAGACAGAAATAATTCTGGCCAAATGGAGATACTTAAATGAAGTGAACAGCCCGTTCCGTGTACCTTTGCATTTTTATTGAGACCTTTCAGGAACTTCATTTGAGCATAGCCTTGGAAACCCACCAAAGGGACCACCACTGTGATAATCATTGCCAGCTTCCAGTTTGCCACCATGGCAATTGTGAAGCCTGATATGACAGTTGACACAGTCTGGACATTAAGTGCTAAATTGTCCCCAACAAGTCGCTTCACATTTAGAGCATCAATCGATAGCCTCGCACCAATTGCGCCACTGAAAAAAATGTGGCATGAAGTAAATCTACAGTAACATAAGGGCTAGTTGACGGTTCCGGTGCTAATTAGTATACTAAAGTGTTCATGAAAACACATTTATAATTTTTTTAATGATCAGACTAAAAATAAAATGCGTACATAATGTTTGATGGAGGTTTTGGGCACCATAAGACTTGTGAGCCGAGAATTTATATTTGCAGTTGGTCAAGACATCTCTGATTTTCATAGTGTTAACAGTCTTTATCCAGGAAAATAGTTTATAGGATTTTGCCATTGTTAGATGAAAGAGAAAATAATGTATGGCAGATTTCTTATTTGATATTTTCAATTAGAGCAACAATCTATATGCTGATTTCATACACATATAGCTTGAAAATAACAAACTGGGGAATATTTTTTTTAGGAAAACAATGAAACAGATTATTGTGATGTTATTGACGCAGGTTGGATAGAGGGGAAACAGAACAGGTTGTTGATCTGTTGCTGAAAAAACAGATCAGGTTGTTGATCTGGTGATAAATAAAGATAAGATAGAGGGTTTTTCGGGATAGGATCTTTTAGGATCAGATATTATAAGATCTGATCTGTTAGGCGCCTTGCCCTCAAAGTCAGCCCATAGCTTGACTAGGATTCATAAAAGAAGAAAATACTCCCTTCTTTCTCAAAAGATTGTCACCTTTAGTTCATTTTTTGAACTAAATGTGACAATCTTTTGAGAAATGAGAGAGTACATAACATGTATAAATCAGAGTGAGAAGAAGATACACATACCTTGAGTGTTCAGGTTTATCAAACCAGTTGATCTCTTGGCTCATAATAATTCGGAACGTCATTGACCGTATGCGCTCCACAAGCTTCCCGCCTGCTAATCCAAACAGGAAGTACTCTATTGGGATCAGAACAAATGCACAAACGCCCAGCACAACAAACATGCTTGCCCAGAACCTGGAATCCTTCAGTAGTACTTCTGGTGGTTCATAAAACACCTTTATTGCAGTTGAAATCAATGTGCCATATATTGGCAAAATGACTCCATGCATTGCAGCAGTTATAGAACCAAGCGCAAGAACAAAACCCTCAGGTTTGTTCAGATAGAATAGTCGACGGATTGGAGCTCTCTTCCGAGCACTAATCACTTTGGTCACTTTGTCTGTAGCCTCTTCTATGTCAGGAGCATCACCAAATTCCAGAGGAATAGGATCAGGTAGGCCAAGTGTAGCATGGAAAGAGTGTCTACTACTACACCCAAAGGAGGAGCCTTTACTGATTCTCCGTGAGATACTCTGGATCCTTTCTTTACTATTAGGATATCTGGAGTCAAAATCATTTGTTACTATCATATCTGGGTCAACATTAGGAGATTCTGCCTCTTCCCGAGTCTCTTGTAGATGAATCAGCTGAGAGTAAGCACCATCAGGTATCTTCATCAATTCCACATGTGAACCTGCCCATAGATAATTTACACAAATAATTGGCAGGTTACCTACCTAAGCTTGAACAAAACCGAGTACTCCATCTGGATCTTTTTATTTGTCACCAGCTAGTTCATTTTTGAACTAACCGGTGACAAATAAAAAGATCCGAAGGGAGTACTATTTTGGCAGTGGTGAAAAGGATGTATTGTGAACTATCTATTAATTAGTGGAAACATCTTTTATTTGGTGCCTCGCTGCAAATTTCTGCATGAACTATTTCACAAAATTAAAATATGTGGAGTAACTAAGGTACCTTAAAGTCTCTCTAGCATCAACTCTACACTGAGGGACCTAAAATCCTATTGCTTATAAGAACAACAAAATATTAGTGCTTGCGAGTAAGAATAATACGTTCTTAGAGGTTACAAGCAAAGGTGTCAATTTCAAAGATCTTGATAACTTTGATCTCAAGTTTTCATATTGTCATACCTTGTTCCACCATCCTCCCATGTTGTAGAACAGAGATCACATCGGCATTTTTCACTGTGCTTAGGCGATGAGCGACAATAATTGTTGTCCTTTCTAGCATAACTCTATTCGAAGCTTCTTGAACAACCCTCTCAGATTCCATATCCAGCGCGCTGGTTGCTTCATCAAGCAGTAAGATCCTAGGGTTCTTTGCAATTGCTCTAGCAATTGCTATTCTTTGCTTCTGCCCTCCAGATAACTGAATTCCACGCTCCCCAACCATTGTATCAAGACCCTGAAATGTTTCACACACCGATTAATAGCTTGCATGATAAAAGGTAGCAACCAAATCAACATGTTGAGCATTTATTTATCTGTACATTTGGTAATTTATCAATGAATTTTGATGCATTTGCAAGCTCAGCTGCTATTTTGATCTCTTCAAGGGTTATATTTTCCTTCCCGTAAGCAATATTTTCTCTGATTGTAGTCGAGAACAACACTGGTTCTTGGCCAACAAGACCAATTTTTTCCCTTATCCACGTAAGCTTCATTCTTCTGATGTCAACTCCATCAATCAGGACTTCCCCAGCATGTGGATCATAAAACCTCTCCACCAAGCTGATCACAGTCGACTTGCCACTGCCGCTCTCCCCAACAAGGGCCATAGTTGTACCACTTGGTACTTGCAGTGAGAATCCATCAAATACCAAATGTTCAGGCCTGGTCGGATAGCTGAAGTACACATCCTTCAGTTCAACATCACCCTTGATTTCTTCCAGCGTGATACCTGTGGCATCATATATATCAATATCTGGTTGCCGTTCAATTGTATTGAACATTCTGTATGCTGCTCCTTGACCTTCCGCGAATGCTGTTATTGATGGCGTTGCCTGACCTAAGGACCTGCAGAGTAACTGAAAAATCAGCAAGCTATAATGGTTGTGAAAATCAGAAACAGAAAGGTACTGTTTGATATCTAGGAGGTTTCAACTCATTGAGAAGTTTATTTGATAATGTTAGTCATCGTGAATATTGTCCTGAGAAATACAGTCAATAAAGTTTGCATCCTAACTGACAGAATTTTTTTTTAAAAAGCGTAATGAGAACTTGCGGCATCCCATAGAAACGTGGCTCAGTTATCATAGATGCATGTCGTTCCTTACATAAGGATATTTCTGTAATCGTGATTAAGAGTATAAAACTTACATTGCGCCGATCATGACAGCCATTATAACAGAAATAATCATGCCACCGTTGTAGCCCCGTTCGACTATTAATTTACATCCATACCAAACAGCTAACCCGTAACTGCAAAACAAGACTGCCATTACGGAACCCAATCCAAGTCCGTTTACAGCACCTTCTTCGAGAGCAGATAGGTATGCTTTTCTTATGAGCTTATTATATGACATTATAGCCTGCTTCTCGCCACTGAACGAAACCACCTGCAAAACAATTAGCAGATAAATCCAAACATTATAAGGTGACTATTAGTGACAAGCAAAGATGAATAATCACGAACAGGTGCCTAGCTAGTAGTACTAACCGTTCTAATGGCCCCAAGAGTTTGTTCAACAATGTTTCCAGCATCACCATATTTCGCCTGTATGCGGGTGGACAGTGATGTCATCAACCTTGACACAATTGCACCGGCGACTACAATTGGAGGAATGCTTGAGAGCATAACAAGAGCCAAGAGCCATCCTCTAACAAATGCAATAATGAAGCCGCCAACGAAAGTAGAAAGGAGCTGTATGGACTTCCCAACCTAAGAGAAAAATTATGTGCAGAAACACAACAAATTGTCAACTGTATTGGAGCACTGTCAATCAGATGCTTCTACAAAAATAAGGTGCGTATTTATTTCTTCTCTGAAGGGTTTATGCACGATATATGCAAATTTTGATGTTAAGTTCATGTTATCTAATTAAATTGTGGCAACTCTACCAAATTTTTGCATAGCTTAGACTTCAGAGCGTAGATGTGAAAAAACTTTCGTTGTAACGTATGTTTATGTGAATTATGTTGTAACAAGCCAAGTTTGTAAAATAAACGACTTATATTATATATGCTGAGTTCTATTCATGATGTGCTTAGGTGTCGCATCACACGACATCATCCGATCCTCACACAAGGGATCTTCATTCATTACATAAACCATGTAGTACTAGTATTTATCTAACACTCGCCCACAGTTTGAACGTCTACTAGCTAGAACATTCAGACTTGAACGAAACTCCACAAAGCTGATGACGGAAGATCCTTGGTGAAGATATTTGCGTACTACGAACTGGTAGAAACATGAAGAACCCGAATTGCTTCGGCAGCCACCTTGTCCCTAACAAAGTGAAAATCAATCTTGATATGCTTGGTATGTTGATATTGCACCAAATTTGTTGAGGAATAAACAACATTAATGTTATCACAATCAACCAAGGTAGACTTCTACGGTGGACAATGAAGTTTCTCCAACAGTAGACACAACCAAGAGGCCTCGATGACGGCGTTAGCAACTGCACAATATTCTACTTTTGCGCTAGAGCGGGATACCATATGCCGACGCTTTGAAGACAAGGAGACCATAATATCATTAAGGAATACATCGTATCCTGAGGTAGAAACGTGACCATTTCACTGATAGAGGAGCAGTGAAGCTGAAGACTATGATTCAAAGTGCCTCGAATGTACCAAAGAATGCATTTTACCAACGTATGATGAGACTCATAAGGATCATGCATGTAGAGGCAAAACTACATAACAACATACATAATATCTGATCGAGTGAATGTGAGGTATTGTTGGCTCTAGTAAGACCACGGTAGTGAGTAGCATCTGAAATAGGAGAAGCATTGAATGACACCTTGGCGCACGTGTCGCCTGAAGTAGAACATGGCCTGGAATCAGCCATGTCTACTCTCTCAAGAATGTCAACTATATACGGCCGTTGTGAGAGGAAGAAGTTTGTGCTGCTATGTAACAATTATGCTCAGGAAATGATGGAGGTTGCCTAAATCCTTCAGCATGGGCATCAATAATGCAAAGGAGGTTGTCAGAACAATATCAGTCACATACAACAACTAATTTATGCTTGTGCCGTGTCAGTAGACAAAAAGAGAAGGATATGACAAAGTATCAACAAATTCAAGTCTAGTAATGTGAGAAGTAAATCAATTGTACCAGGATGGAGCTTTCTTTAAATCATATATAGATTTGTTGAGGCGACAGATGAAGTTCGGATGACCTGTATCGAGAGATCCAGAAGGCTGCTCACAATAAATTGTCTCTGATAAAGTAACATGCATAAAAGCATTCTTACCATCAAGTTCGTGAATAGGCAAATCACGACAGAGTGCAATGGGTAGAACAATACGGACTATAACACACTTTACTGTGGGGTTAAAAGTCTCATCAAAATCAATACTAGACTGCTGAGTAAAATCACAAAGCACCCAACGAGCCTTGTAGCGATTAAGAGAACCATTTAGATGAAACTTAAGGTGAAAACCTACTTGTGAGTCATGACATTCGTACTTGAAGGATGAGGAACGAGATCCCAAATGTTGTTGGCCTACAGGGTGGTGAACTTCTCGGTCTCTCTCAAATTAGGATCAGCGGAGCATCCCAGTAAGTTTTTGAAATTGGTGACAATGTTGATCCTTGAGGATTCTAGTGTTGCACCCAGAGAAGAAGATTGATCTTCCAATGGGTTCACATGGTGTGCTCATTATTCATAGAAGCCACCATGAGCATGGACCATGGGACACAAGCAACGGCCGACTGTTGGTGAAGAGCGGTCGGAGGGGCAGCGGGAGATTTGAAGCCTAGTGGAGTGCCAAGCGATGAAGAAGAGATCGTGTCTTAGCTCAGAGCGATTTGACCGCTTGAGGTGGCAGTTGGACTACCACTAGAATAGAGACTTCCGAAGTTTCTGTGTGGCATGACAGTCTGACCACGAAGCCCAATGGTCGGACCGTCCATGTGGGTAGTTCGACCACGAATGAACAAAGGCCCACCTGGCCTCTAGGAGTGAAGCTGACGATTGTATTGCCATTGCTTGTGTTTGGAACGCAAGGGGAGCATAGGCCCGTCTGGCATCTGCTAGAAGAGGCATTGGGTGGACGGCGTCGGACTGCTAGGTGGCGACAATCTGACCACCAGGTGCGCAGAAGCCTGATAGAGGTCTATGTCAACGAGTACTTGCAAGGAGGGACACTGATGAATTGTGAGTATTAGAAGGAAACACAAAGTGGGATGAAAAGGGTTAAATATTTCGACAAAGGAAAAGGAAGACTCACAAATGTGACATAACGAAAAATAATGATTATGTTTGTGGCTATTGACTAAGTCTAGGCAGGGGTATTCTTTGTGGTCGGATGGGTGGCCAAGAAAGGAAGAAATAGTAAAGGGGAGGCAAGCTTGTGTTCAACGGCGGCAGAGAGATTTGGGTAGCACTTGCAATCAAAAATACTTAGGTGGGAGAGAGCGAAGTGCGGGTGTCAAACCAAGCATTTTTTATGGTTACATGTTTATCATGTGTGTAGCGGTGTAAAGCGCTTCTACCCAATAGCCACTTCGAATACTAGCTTCGAACATAATAGAGCGTATCATGTCATTGATGGTGCGGATGATACACTCAACGTGTCTATTTTGATGAAATGTGTGAGGGTAAGAGAGGCACATGTTAACACCAAGATAGAGAAAAAATGCGCACGATGAAGAATTATCAAATTCATAACCGTTGTCGCATTGAATTACCTTTATGGTGAGACCAAATTGGATGGAGACATAGACAACAAACTGTGACAAGGTTGAAAAAATGTCGAATTTGAGACGAAGAGGAAAGATCCACAAAAAATGTGAGCAGTTGTCAAGAACAACAAGATATTACTTGTGACCGGAAACATTTTGCATGGAAGAGGTGCACAAATCATAATGTATTAAGTAAAAAATGTTCAAGGCATTCGACAAAGCAAATGGGAGACGTGTATGACGACCAAGATTATAGACATGATAAAGTGTATCAAGTTCATGTTTATCACATTGTGAAAATAACCTAAACAAAGACTCAAAATCTAATTGACCAAGATGACGATGCCAAAGCATAGACGGTGTAGTAGCTGCAGCTAAAGCATGTGCAGGAGAATGTGTCAACAAGGAGATGGGGTAGAGCAGCCCGAAACTATTGCACATGATGATCACATTCTTGGTATCCGAATCCTTCTCAAAAAACGACTAATGGCTCAAATACGATGGAAGTTTTGCTGTTAGTAGTGAAATGATCAACAGAAACCGAAAGTTTGATAATGTGAGGACACACAAGAGACGGTGCAAATGTAAAGGGAGAGCAATAGTAAACAATGAAGCAAGGTTGTTTGAGTTAACAGGTATCAATGACCTATTACCTACTATGATAGACGAAGAAGTCAAAAAATAAAGGGGGTGGGAGGAGCAGAGGTAACCGGAGGAGGAGCTCATGTGGCTATCGGTGCCGAAGTTCATGTAACATTCAACAAATGTTCTCATTGTGAATGTAGCCTAGAAGGGGGTGAATAGGTTTTTTTGAATCCTGAAACACTTAGTTCAAATGGTGTCTAATTCCAGAGACCGGGCTAGTCCGGTATGAGTGCGGATTAGTCTGTGGTTAGTCAAAAAATGAGCAAACTTCAATCTTTTTATTTTTATTTTTTTCTTCACTTTTGTTTTCGCGGAAGGTAATAAACTACCCTAGCAACTTAGGCAAGTGTTTAAGAGAGCAAATTAATGAGTGGATCACAATTTTAAAGAGATTGCAATTATGAACGAGTTGATGCCCTAACTTATGATCTTAAAGAAAAGTGATAAATCAAGAGGACAAGGGACACAAATTTTTTCTGAGGTTCAGTCCTACAAAGGGATCTATGTCCCCATTGAGGATCCCATAAAGGGTCAGGTCTTCTCCAACCCTTCCCTCTCCAAGTTACCATGAAGGCGAACTTGGTGCTTCACTATCACAAGGGTAACTATAATGTTTTGGGGGCTTTCTCACAAGTAGAGAGCTCTCACAAGTTTACAAATGAACTGGGATCAAATCACACAAAAGATTACACAAGTAACAACAAGAGTGTGTGAGAGATCAAACCAAGAGCTCAATCGCGATGAGATCGTTACTCTTCGTAAACCAATTCCAAAATCCCTAAGAATTCACTCTTAGGACTTTAGATTGAGTGAAGAGGAGTGTTTTTGAGTTCTTGGAGGCAGTGGTGGTGCTAGGTTTCAAAATTCGTGCAAATAGAGTCGGGGATCTCTTTTTTCTAGAAGTATCAATATGTTACCATTCGGACCACAGAGGTTCGGACTAGTCTGAGATCAACGCAGGACTAGCCCGGTGTGGTGAATTATGTGGGCCTAGATGTGTCCTGCCACCTTTGAACTTTGAACAGCACTAAACCCTAAAACCATGAACTGGTCCGCATAGGGACCACAGTAGTCCGATGTGGAACAGTGAGGTATAACAGACTAGTCCATACGTGAATAGACAAGTCCGATGTGTAACAGTGAGATACCTCGGACTTATGTTAGTGATGTTGGATAAGTCCGAAGTGTTCCAGTGGGTTATATCGACTAGTTTGTATGACATCGAACAAGTCTGATGTCATACAGTGAGTGCTTGTCTATAGAAAAATGGACAAGTCTGCGTTTAGCGGACTAGTCCTGTATGACAACGAACAAGTCCGATGTCATATAGTAAGGATGATTTGACTAGTCTGGTGTTGTCAGGGCTAGTCCGGTGTGTGACTTTGTTTTTACTTATATTTATCTCTCATTCTTCCCATTTAAAAATTGAGATCTTGAGGGATGTATCTCACACACACTCTAAACACAATAAATTAAACTAAGCATTTGCCTTCAATGTGTTTCTTCCATCAAGACTTTCATTTTTCCCTTTTTGTGTTTTTCATCCTTTATAATTAATATTTGCTCTCATCTCAACAAACTTGATTAGAACTTTATTTATTTTTCATCAATTATCCAAAACCCACACGGTGGTGCTTAGATGCACTTACAATCTCCCTCTTTTTGGTGACTGATGACAACCAATTAAAGATTACACATGAATAATTACATAATTTGGATTTTCATAAAGTAGGCACATATGAGAATAAAATACATGAAACTTGGATAGCTTCTCATATCTGCATTCTTTGTGGTGGGGTGGCTAAACGATATGTGTGTGAACAAATAGTGTGATCAAGCATAATTCCAGATTAATTAATGAACGACAAAATTTGTGATGAGCATCTAAAGTTAATAATCATTGAAACATATGATGAACATCAAGAGCACACACATCATGGTTAACAATGAAACATAGACATAAAGGTAGCATAAGTCATTACATAGTCTTAACATAAAACATACGAAGTTTGAGATACTAATACATATCCATGACTAACAAGCAAAGTATAATAGAAATGATTAAGACATGACCTACTCCTGGTTAATCTCTCTCCCTTTCGCATCAAGACACCAAAAAGGGAAAAATAGAGGAGAACTATTCATTGTCTCCATCGTTGCGATCTTCACTCTTTTGCTCGCTAGCTTCACTCTAAGTCTTCTCACTATCCTGCTCCTCATCATCGGCATCATCTTCATCACCAACATGGTGAGGAGCGTGAGCATGAGTAGAGGAGTCAACCCCAAAGTAAGAAACTCACCATTAGTCAATTGTGGAAGCTCCGTGTAGTCTTCATCGGAGATCTCAGAAGAGCCAATGGGAGAGATCTCTAGCTTCTAACATATGGCAGTGACTTTCTCCTTCATGAAGCGAGCATGACGCTTTCGTGCAAGACTCTCAGTATGTTGCCACTTCGCAACAAGAAGCGAAGATGGATCGAAGCATATTCAGGATCCCACTGGTGGACCCCCCGGAGGAGGATGGAGTTGAGGATCTTGAGGGGCCGTCCATGTCCCCACGAGCCCGAGTAGAACGATGCCACATGGAGGGAGGAAGTGGAGCTGAGGGCACTTGAGGGCGAAGATTTAGATGCTCAACATCTTTGAGGAACTCCAAACATGTGATTTGCTCAATCATATACATGATGTAGGGGGCATAGCCACAAGAGCGATTTGGAGTTTGAGAAATGTTGAAGTTGTCATTGTAGATATAATCAAAGACATTGAATTTCTCCATCCTAATGAGAATCTGCATCAAGTTCTGGAGAAATACTTGAATGTTGCCCGCATCACCATCTTTGGGAGCAATAGTTTTCCTCAACATCATGTTCAACACCACAAAGAACGGCATCATGTTGTTCATCGATGGATGCTTGTATGCATAGTTGCCATCGTAGAGGAAATCAAGCTCATTCCTGTCTAATGCCATAGAGTTATGAACAATGCACTTATTCTCCAAGGAATCCTCCAAATTCATAATCTTTGCAAATTCTTCATGAGAGGCTGCATACTCCTTTCCATGTGTCATCCATGTGATTTCCATCCAACCCTGCCTCGAGAAATAGCACATTGAGTAAAACCGAGCAATCACTTCATTATTCCAATCATACTTGAAGGCCATACGATCCTTCAATCCATGAAGTTCAACAACAACGATCACTTGATGAAAAGCCTCATTGTCCTTTCCTTCCATGTACTTCCACTCAATCCTTAGGTGAAGGATTGTTTTGTGCCACCTTCCTCAAATAACATTAGGAAATCTAGTAACTGAATATGCACTACATGCAATTGATTTTCTCCTTGTCAAAAATGGCACCCTTAGGTGAAGGATTGTTTTGTGCCACCTTAAGCTCATTTTTCAAGTCGAGAACCAAATCGACACATTTGCAAGTTTTAATTGGCATGGACTTGACATTTGAGTAAGGTGAGCTCTTAGTAGAGGAAGGAGCACTTAGCTTTAGTGATTCAACTTGCACTTCAAGGTTTTTGTTAACTTTTGTCAAGTTTACAAGCTCATACTTGAGTATAATGTTTAAATCCTTGAGATTTGAGCAAGTTTCCTTGCTAAAATCTAGCTCAAGCGCCTCTCTCTTCTCCTTTTCAAGCTCAAAGAGCTTTTCAACCTTAAGATTCCTCTCCTTTTGAAGGATGAGCATATATTCTTGTCAGTTGATAAGTTATTCCTTCTCAAATGTCTCGTCCGACAAATTTTTCATTTTAGCTAAGCACTTTTACTTCAATCCTTAAGCATGTGTTCATTTTCACTACCATTATCAAAATCATTTTCATGCGAGGAATGTAAATAGTAGAATTTAGATTTCACCTTTTCCTTCCCTTTCTTGGCCATGAGGCATGTGTGTTTTGGATCCTTCCATCCTCCCAAGTTTGGGAAGAGAGTGGTCTTTGTTGAAGGCTTATTGATGGCAATAGTTGGCATCCCATCTTCATCTTTAGAGAAAGACTCATTATTGGAGTTCCACTCCTTGTTGAGGTGTGCCTGACCAACTTGTTTCTTCTTCTTGAACATTTTTATTTCTTGTGGATTTACTTACTTCTTCTTGTTGTTGTTTTCTTCATATGGGCAATCGACCATGAAGTACCCATACTTACCGCAATTGTAGCAAGATTTTCTAGCTTTGGATTTGCCTATGTCCTTGTTCTTGCTCTCATTGTAATTGTCGCCTCTTCTCATCCTCATCATTCTTTTGAACTTCTTGATGAAGAGGACCATTTCTTCATCATCCATTCGTTGCTCACATCGTCATTATCCTCTTCTTCTTACACATCATGAACTTCTTTTCCTCTTGGTTTGCATGTCGTCTTGAGGGTGACCCCCTTCTTCTTGGATGAAGTGAGCTTGGAAAGACTTTTCACATATTGTGCTTCCTTCTCCATCATCTCATGGTTGATGATCTTGCCTAAAATCTCATCCGGAGTCATTTTGTGAAATCCGGGCTTTCTCGAATAATGGAGCCCCAAGTGACATTGCGGGGTATAAATGCCTGTATCATTCTCTTGACCACTTCATGATCAGTCCACTTCTTGCTTCCATAAGCTCTACTCTTGTTGATAAGTAGCTTCATCTGGTTATACATCTCTTAAGGAGTTTCGCCATCCTTGATGTCAAATCGCCCTAGCCCCCCCCCCCCCCCCCCTCAATCATCTCAATTTTGGCTTCTCAAACCGAGCAATTTCCTTCATGTGGCGTCTTGAGGGTATCCCATATGTCTTTGGCAAATTCCAGTCCATCGACCTTGTTGACCTCCTCCCAGCTCAAAGATGAGGTGATCACCGCGGAAACTTGTGCATTGCGGTGGATTGCTTGTTCTTGCTCCGGAGTGAGTTCCTCATCGGTGTCCGATATATCTAGACATGTGCACACTGAAAGTGCATCTAGGCAATCCCTTGTGGGTTTTAGATGATTGATGACAAACAAATGAGATCCTAATGAACTTGTTGAGATGAATGCAGGTCAAATCATATTATATAGTTTGGTGCACTCAAAAAGTGAAAATGAAGTGTTGAAGAAAAAGAAAGGACCCGTTGATGAATGAAGTGCAAAGTAGACTTAATTGTGTAGGATGTGTGTGAGAGACACATCCCAAGAGCTTATATCTTTGCATAGGGATAAGGGTCTGAAAATCAATCTTAAAATTCACTGAGCATGAGACTAGTCCGTTCATGGACTGGACTAGTCTGTTCAACTCTCTGTTGCCTCACTTCGCAGTGCACCAGACTAGTCCGTTCATGGACCAGACTAGTCTGATCAACTTTCTAGAACCTCACTTCACAGTGCACCAGACAAGTCCGTTCATGGACTGGACTAGTCCATTCAACTTTTTGTAAACTCAATACACTGTGAACTGGACAAGTCCATTCAGGGACCGAACTAATCCGTTGAACTCTTACCGGACAAGTCTGTTTATGGACCGGACTAGTCCGAGAAAGTTTCTGATGTTCCAGTTCACAGGAAACCGGACAAGTGTGGACACCTACCGTACTAGTCTGGTATGACTCACACAATTTAGGGTTTCTAGTGTTGCACATTCCATGCTGATTTTACACAGCACACCGGACAAGTCTGATCCCCTATATGGACTAGTCCAGCCGTCGAAAACCCTAACAGTAATATTTTTGGAAACACTATAAATAAGATATCCACGACCTCATAATGACAACTTTTAAATTGTATTGTCAAGCACCGAAACCCTAGCACCGCCACCTGTCCCAAGGGCATAAAAACACATCTCCCCATGCATATAAAGTCTTCAAAAGTGAAAATCATTTGAGTATTCAGATTTGGGATTGGGGGATCGTTGTCTACGCATCATTGAGCTCTTGGGGTTTGATTTACACTCCTGCAATTACTTGTAATCTTTTCGAGTGTATTTGATCATCTTTTTGCTGTAATTCTTGTGGGAGCCCTCAACGTGTGAGGTTGCCCCCATCAACTCGGTGATTACCCGTGATAGTGGAATCAAGTCGGCCTTGTGTGGTGACTTGAGGAGGGAAAGGGTTTGAAGAAACCCGGCTCTATGTGGGCTTCGTCAAGGAGGAGTAGATCTTTTTGGTGAGATCGAACCTCAGTAAAAATATGTGTCTCGTGTGCTTTACTCTTTTACTTTTGCAAGTTTGATTATCTAGGGCATTCGAATTGATCAATCAAATATTGTGTGATCCCGTGAACATTAAGTAACCTTATCTCTTGTTCAATTTGAAAGAATAGTAATTAGATTCCGCTGCAATTTGATTCGAGATTCCTGCATAATCGCTTAATAGTTTTGCCTGATCTGAACAATCGGACTAGTCCATATCATCAACCTGACAAGTTAAGTCTATCTAGTATTTGAAGATTTGATTAAGTGTGCAAGAAATTATCAAAGCCTAGTCACCCCCTCTAGGCCACATTCAATTGGTATCAGAGCAGGTTCTCTATCTACAAGACTCAGCACTCGGAGAGATCAAATGGCCTTAGAGAAGAACTATGAGATACCGAAGATGCTCAACACTGAAGAAGAACAAGACACAAAAGACTTCAATGTACTAAAGGAAAATCAACACGATGATGAAGAAGTGTTTCAACTCCAGGCGCTTGTAAGAAAGAAACTTCTAAGCCAAAAGGGAAAAGAAGACGAGAAGACAACGGGGAGTGATCACCATGACTACTCCCGACATCCTTATAGTTACAATCTTCTAAATTCTAATAATCATTATCTTTCAATTCCCATGGGAAAACCCTCGCAATTCGACGGGAATGATTATACCATGTGGAAGTACAATATGAAAATGCATCTAATCTCCTTAAACCCCAGTCTTTGGCATATTGTGTGTACAAGTGTAAATATTCCGAATAACGACGAGGAACTCACTCCGGAGCAAGAAATTCACCGCAACGCACAAGCCATTGCAGTGATCACTTTTTCCCTAAGTCGAGAAGAGTTCACCAAGATTAATGGATTGGAAAGTGCCAAGGAAATCTGGGACACACTCAAGGCAGCTCAAGAAGGAAATCAATGAGTTCGTGAAGCAAAAATTGAAATGCTAGAGGAGAATTGGGGAGGTTGCCATTGAAGAGAGTGAATCACCTCAAGAAATGTACAACTAGATGAAGACACTTATCAACAAGATCCGTGCCTATGGAAGCAAGAAGTAGACTGACCATGAGGTGGTCAAAAGGATGATAAGGGCATTTATGCCCTGCAACATCTCTTTGTGCTCCATGATCCGTGAAAGCTCGGGGTTTCACAAAATGACTCCGGATGAACTGTTGGGCAAAATCATCAACCACGAGATGATGGAAAAGGAGGCCCAATACATCAAAGACTTAGTTGAACTTACTTCCTCCAAGAAGAAGTATGTTGCCCTCAAAGCAACGTGCAAGGCTAAAGGAAGGGAAGTTCGTGAAGCACAAGATGATGAAGCCACAAGTGATGTGAGCACTGATTTGGATGATGAAGAGATGGTGCTCCTCATCATGAAATTCACGCGTATGGTGAGAAGAAGGAAGGGCTCCAACTCTAATGATGGGAAGAGCAAAGAAAAAGGAAAATACAAGGCACGTCGTACCTGCTACAATTGCGGCGAGTACGGTCACTTTATGGTTGACTGCACATATGAAGAAAATAAAAAGTAGAAGGAAATGAAGCCTCAAGAAAAGAAGACCTTCAAGAAAAGGAGGCAAGCCCACCAAGCAGACATTAGCAAGGAGTGGGACTCAAATGACGAGTCCTCCTCCGATGAAGAAGTAGAGATGGCCACCATAGCCATCAAGAAGCCTACCAAGAAGTCTACGCTCTTTCCGAACATGGGAGGACGGGAGTCTCATAATCACACTTGCCTCATGGCTAAGGAGGGCAAGAAAATGGTTCGACTCACACCTCTCTCGCTTAATTCCACTATTGATGATTTTGATAGCTCTAGTGAAAATGAGGAAATGTTATAAGTTTAAGTAAAACCGCTTTAAAGAAAATGAAAATGTTATTGGATGAAATTTTTGAAAAGGAGGAGCCTGTCAATCAACAAGAAGATATGCTTATCTGCGAAAGAAAGAGATATCAAGAGGTTGAGAAACTCCTTGAGCTTGAGAAGGAGAAGAGCAAGTCACTTGAGCATGAGCTAGCGTTGAGTAAGGAAACTAATTCAAAACTACTGGACTCACACATTGCAATCAAGGATGAATTTGCTAACTTGTTAAAAGTTATCAAAATCTTTGGAGTGCAAGTTGAGTCACTCAAGCAAAGTGACTCCTCCTCCTCCAAGAGCTCACCTTCCCAAGATGTAAATTCGACAACAATTGTAATTTGCACCTGATCTAGTAAGAAAAATACTGTTAAACATGATGCTTCTACTTCACATGTTAAACATTCATCCCAAAGTGGCATCTTTGACAAGGAAAAGATTAAGTGTGCACGTAGTGCATATATGGTCACAAGACCTCCTAACGTCAAAGATGGTCTTGGGTTTACTAAATAAACACATGTCCTCAAATGTTCAAGTTAAGAAGCAAATTACTTTTGTTAAGGAAACATCAATTGAATCTGAATTGCAAATACTATTTTGTATTTTTTATGCTTCCTATGTACTTATGAAAGATAAATATGGACATGTCTTTGCAAAATGTGCTAGGCCACGCCACAAGAAATAAAACTTGTGTGTGGGTGCCCAAGACTCTTGTGACTAATCTGCGAGGACCCAAGCAAGCTTGGGTACCTAAAACCAAGAAATAACTCTGTTTTGCAGACCTACTCCCCCGGTGGATTGAAATGGGTGCTAGACAGTGAATGCACTACTCACATGACCGTAAAGAGGAGTATGTTCATGGAGTATGAGCGCAACGCGGATCCAAGTGAAGGAATATACTTCGGAGACAACAACCAAAGAAAGATCCTTGGTAGCCAAGCGATGGCTCGATTGCAGTCAAGGGAATGTTGAAGGGAAAGCTTTACCTTGTTGACTTCAACAAAGATAAATTTGAACTCAACACTTTCTTCGTTGCTAAAACTAACATGGGATGGCTATGGCATAGACGGCTAGCCCATGTTGGGATGAGAAATCTACAGAAACTTCTAAAAGGTGGGCACATCCGAGGTTTAAAGGATGTTGTTTTTGAGAAAGACGGGTCGTGCAACGCTTGCTAGGCGGGAAAACAAGTTGGAGCACCACACCCCGCCAAGAACGTGATGACTACCTCAAGACCGTTGGAACTTCTCCATATGGACCTCTTTGGTCCAATTGCTTATATAAGCATCGACGGTAACAAATATGGATTAGTTATTGTTGATGATTTTTCTAGATTTACCTCGATATTTTTCTTGTATGATAAATCAAAAACTCAGGAAATTCTCAAGAAATTTCTGAAAAAGGCACAAAATGAATTCTCCTCAACCGTGAAGAACATTAGAAGTGACAACGGAATGGAGTTCAGGAATACAAAAGTTGAGGAGTACCTAGATGAATAAGGAATAAACCATGAGTTTTCGGCACCCTACTCCCCTGAACAAAATGGAGTGGCCGAAAGGAAAAACAGGACGCTCATCAAGATGGCGAGGACAATGTTGGATGAATACAAGACTTCGGACCGGTTTTGGGCTGAAGTGGTGAACACTGCTTGTCAGGCCACAAACCGGCTATATCTTCACCGACTCTTAAAGAAAACGTCATATGAGCTCCTCACTAGTAATAGACCAAATGTTTCATATTTTAAAGTATTTGAATGCAAATGTTTTATTTTGAACAAGAAACTGAGGACTTTGAAGTTTGCTTCAAAATCTGATGAAGGGTTCTTGCTTGAGTATGATTCGAACGCCTACGCCTATCGTGTCTTCAACAAAGTCTTTGGCCTTGTTGAAGTAGCACGTGACGTAGTGTTCGATGAAACTAACGGCTCCCAGGTGGAGCAAGTTGATAGGTGTGTGCTAGATCAAGAAGAAGCCACATGCCAAGCATTGAGGAGGATGGCACTTGGTGATATTCGTCCTCAAGAGCAACCATAAGACTCAAGTGCTCAAGATGAATCTCAACAGTAAAGTAATGATCTAGGGGGAGCTCATGCACAAGATCAAGATCAGGAAGATCAATACAATCAAGGAAGCAATGATCTAGGGGAGACATTGACAATGAAGAAAATGAAGTGCAAGCAACTTCACAAGTTCCTCACCCAAGAGTATATTAGAGTATACAAAGATATCATCCCATCAACAACATCATTGGAGACATTGCCAAGGGAGTAACCACTAGATCTCGCATAGCCAATTTATGTGAATATTACTCTTTTGTCTCTTTTCAGGAACCATACAGGGTAGAAGAAGCACTAAAGGATCCAGATTGGATGATTGCAATGCAAGAGGAGCTGAACAACTTTAAAACAAATGAAGTATGAGAGCTTGTAGAAAGACCAAAGGCGAACATCGTAGGAACCAAATGTATCTTTCGGAACAAGTAAGACGAACATGGAGTGGTAATAAGGAATAAGGCACGACTTGTGGCAAAAGGTTACTCACATGTCGAAGGTTTGGACTTCAATGAAACTTTCGCTCCCTTAGCTAGACTTGAGTCCATTCATATTTTATTAGCATATGCTACTCACCATAATTTTAAGTTGTATCAAATGGACGTCAAAAGTGTTTTCCTCAATGGTCCCATTAAGGAGGAAGTGTACGTGGAGCAGCCACCAGGATTTGAAGATCAAGAGTACCCCAACCATGTGTATAAACTGTGTAAGGCTCTCTATGGCCTCAAACAAACTCCTCGATCTTGGTATGAGTGCCTTAGAGATTTTCTAACTCAAAATGGTTTTAAAATTGGAGAAGCTGATTATACTTTGTTCACAAAACACTTTGATGATCATCTATTTGTATGTCAAATATATGTTGATGATATCATTTTTGGTTCTACTAACAAATCTTTTTGTGAAAATTTAGCGATTATGACAGACAGATTCGAGATGTCAATGATGGGCGAATTAAAGTTCTTGGGATTCCAAGTGAATCAATTAAGAGAAGGCACGTTCATAAGCCAAACCAAGTACACGCAGGACATCCTCAAGAAGTTTAATATGGACAAAGTCAAGCCCATTAAGACACCCATGGCAACTAATGGACATATCGATCTCAACGAAGATGGTCCAAATGTGGATCAAAAGGTATATCGATCTATGATTGGCTCATTACTTATTTATGTGCATCTAGGCCAAATATCATGCTTAGTGTTTGTATGTGTGCAAGGTTTCAAGTTGCACCTAAAGAGTGTCATTTAATAAATGTAAAAAGAATTTTAAGATACCTTGTGCACACACCTAACTTGGGCCTTTGGTATCCCAAAGGATCCAAGTTTGACTTAATAGGATATTCCGATGCCGTCTATGCAGGATGCAAAGTCGATAGAAAGAGCACGTCTGAGACTTGCCAATTTCTTGGCAGATCCCTAGTTTCATGGTCATCCATAAAGAAAAACTCCATTGCTCTTTCCACAGTCGAAGTGGAGCATGTTGCAGCCGGTAGTTGTTGCACACAACTACTTTGGATGCGATAAACTCTAAGGGGTTATGGTTACAATTTGAACCATATTCCACTCCTATGTGATAATGAGAGTTGTATAAAAATTGCACACAACCCAGTAGAGCACTAAAGAACTAAGCACATAGATATTCGTCACTATTTCTTAAGAGATCATTCATTAAAAGGTGATATAGAAATCTCACATGTTAGGACTGAAAAACAACTTGCAGACATTTTCACCAAGCCATTAGATGAAAAGAGATTTTGTAAGCTAAGAAATGAGCTAAATATACTTGACTCTCGAAATGTGGCTTGAAACACTGCATATATGATTGTGATTTCAAAATTTACTCATTTTTGCAAAAAATTGCCCCTTTTCTTGATTTTCTCTTGAAAACTATTTAAATTAATGAATCTTGGTGGATTTTGGCCATTGTATGATTGCTGATTGCTTACTGGTCATGTTCACCAAGATTATCTGTGAAATGATGTCCTTTAGATCACTATTAGTTCAAACTCTCCAAATCAATTTGTTCTATTCAGTTTCTGTCCAGTTGACCCGGACTAGTCCGGCATCAGCACCGGACAAGTCTGTTACGTTAGACTAGTCTGGCTCTGGTCCGACCTACCGGACTTGTCTGGTCCCTACTGGACTAGTCCGTATGTATCGGGCTTAACCCTAGCCCGCGCAAGGACACCTTCTTCCACATCTCATAGTCGTTTTTGCTCTCTTTCTCCTCAATTTTGAGCTCACAAGGAAATTTTTGTGTTTAGCCACCAAAATCGAAGATTTTTCCAAGAAAAATATTCTTCTCGGCGCGGAGATTGTCCACTCCGGACTAATCCGGACCCTACTCTTCTCTTGCAACTCCAATCTTCAAATTTTTCGGTAAAATCATCTCACTCAACCCTAGTTCTCACCTTTTCTTCAATCTTACTTATTTTTCTTGATTCCTAGGGCATACATTACCTCTCTAGATGTATTCCTACTTGCTTTGTATCGATTCGAACTAGATTTGTTGAAAATAGGAAATTAAGGTTCTTATGCAAGACTGGACTAGTCCGGGTATTCAAGTGCGGACAAGTCCGCACTTTGAAAATGGACAAGTTCGGTACCCTGACAATTTGAACCTCTAAATTCTTATTTGCACAAAGTCTGCAATCAATTCTTATCAATCCTTGAATTCCTCTGTCAGACACGATGTCGTCAGGTTCCGATGATAGCTCATTTGACTATGACGAGAGCGTGATCGGGCATGAGTACAAAGAGCAAAAGAACAAGTCATGAAGAAAAGGCACGACCAAAATGTTCACTCCTCTCCTCTCGATGATGTTCTTCCTAAGAAGAGGAGAGTGGTAGTGAAGAATCCACTTAGCAAGGAAGGTGTTGGCAGCTCATCGGCACCTAAGAGAAGTCTTAACAAGGGCAAAGGACTGGCTAGTGGTCCTGTTGGCCTGTTGAAGATGAAGGCTCCTATTCACCGCAACAGGCATCCATCAAGTGATGATTTTACTCAGAAAGGGGATGAACTGGATGACAAATTCGAAAAGATAGAAGTCTATAAGTAGTTCAAACAGTCAGCTGATCCAAGATTCTAGAGCAACTTCCATGCTAACTATTATGAGCATGTGTATATTAAGATGAGGAACCCTCTGATTGAAAGTCAGTGGGTCAATATCACCTACATCCAGTCCAAGAAATGACAAGCTTATCAAGAAGTCCTGGAGGCATTGGAGAGACATGGACTGAAGGATCTCATTTCCTTCCAGTGGGACTGGAACATTGAGGTCATAACTCAATTCTACTACACTTTATACTTTGCTCGTGATGATGGTTACAAAATGATATGGATGACATATGGAGCAAAGTAAAGTATCACTTATGAGGAATTTGCTAGAATTCTTCATCTTGAAGATTCTTTGGAGAAAGATGAGCTTGACTTCCTCTATGATACAAGAATGTCTTACAAGTCTTCAACTACCAAGTATCTGAAGCCATTCTTTGTAGTCTTGAATAGGATTCTGAGGAATACAATAGCTCCCAAGGAAGGAGACGCAGGAACCATCCAAGGGACTCTAAGGACCTTGATGAAGGTTATAAGCAAGAGAAGGATCTTCAATGTCTTTGAATACATCTACAATGACATTGTGAACATCTCCATTACTCCAAACAGGTCCTGTGGCTATGCACCCTATATCATGTATATGAGAAGGTGACGGGACTTGAGTTTGTCAAGGATGTTCCTCGCACTGGTCTCAAACCCCAGAAGCCTACAATCTACATTGTTCCCTCTACTCCTACCTCACCTGCAGAGGAAAAAAGATCTAAGAGGGCTCATGAAGGCACAAGGACTCAAGCTGCTACTACTGCTCCTCCACCCTCTAGAGAGTCCTCCAGTGGTTTGCTGAAAATGCTTTCCTCCATCTTTGCATCCTACCACAAAGTGGAAATTAAGCAGCACAAGGAGAGTCTGGCTAGGAAAAGACATCAGAGGTATGTGAAGACCAACATTAAGGCCATCTGTGAGAAGCTAGAGATGGAGCCAGTGGGCTCATCTCAGATTTCTGAAGATTCTGAAGAGGATATCATAGAGATGGCTCCTCTCAGAGCAAGAGTTGGCTTCATTTGGACTAGCTGGCGTCTCCGCTCCTCCTCCTCCTCTGCAAGCACCTGAAGATGAAGAAGAGGATGAAGATAGGACCGAGAGTGAGGGAGGCAGTGGCGATGAGTGATTCCACTCAATTTTTCTCTTTTTGGTGCCTTGATGCCAAAGGGGGAGAGATTGAGACTAGTAGCCTTATTTTGTAGCCTTAAGGACTTGTGATCGAGTACATGTATCTCAATTTTCAAGTTATTGTAATCTATTATGGATGTGCTTACTTTATTTAATGTGTGATGTTTAGTTTAATGTTAATGTGATGATTGTTGCTAGAATTGTTAAGTTCTTATCTTTTGCTCATCACATCATTTGATCACACGCTCTATAGGCACCCCACCATAAAGAGTGCATATATGTGAGAAGTTTTTGCTACTCATTTATCATTCTCATATATGCACACTTTATGAAAATCAATTTTTTACTCTTAATTGTGAAATCTCAATTGGTTGTCATCAATCACCAAAAAGGGGGAGATTGAAAGTGCATCTAGGCAACCCCTTGTGGGTTTTGGACAATTGATGACAAACAAATGAGATCCTAATGAACTTGTTGAGATGAATGCAGGTCAACTCATATTAGATAGTTTGGTGCACTCAAAAAGTGAAAAATGAAGTGTTGAAGAAAAAGAAAAGTCCTGTTGATGAATAAAGCGCAAAGTAGACTTAATTGTGTAGGATGTGTGTGAGAGACACATTCCAAGAGCTCAAGTCTTTGCGTATGGGTAACGGTCTTAAAATCAATCTTAAAATTCACTAAGCACCGAACTAATCTGTTCATGGACCGGACTGGTCTGTTCAACTCTCTGTTGCCTCACTTCACAGTGCACCGGATTAGTCCGTTCATGGACCGGACTAGTCCGATCAACTTTATGGAACCTCACTTCACAGTGCACTGGACAAGTCTGTTCATGGACCGGACTAGTCCATTCAACTTTCTGTGAACTCAATACATTGTGAACCGGACAAGTCTGTTCAATGACCGGACTAGTTCGTTAAACTCTCTGATGTTTCATAACACATCACACCGGACAAGTTTGTTTATGGATCGGACTAGTCTGAGAAAGTTTCTGATGTTCCAATTCACAGGAAACTGGACAAGTCCAAACACCTACCAAACTAGTTTGGTATGACTCACACAATTTAGGGTTTCTAGTGTGCTGCACATTCCACGCCGATTTCACATAGCAGAACGGACAAGTTTGATCCCCTATATGAACTAGTTCGGCCGTCGGGATCCCTAACAGAAATACTTTTGGAAACACTATAAATAGGAGATCCACGACCCCATAATGACAACTTTTAAATCCTACTGTCAAGCACTGAAACCCTAGCACCGCCACCTGTCCCAAGAGCACAAAAACACATCTCCCCACGCATCTAAAGTCCTCAAAAGTGAAAATCATTTGAGTATTCAGATTTGGGATTGAGATATCGTTGTATACACATCATTGAGCTCTTGGGGTTTGATCTCTTTACACTCGTGCAATTACTTATAATCTTTTCGAGTGTATTTGATCATATTTTCGTTGTAATTCTTGGGGGAGTCCTCAACGTGTGAGGTTGCCCCATCAACTTGGTGACTACCCATGATAGTGGAATCAAGTGGGCCTTGTGTGGTGACTTGACGAGGGAAAGGGTTTGAAGAGACTCAGCTCTATGTGGGCTCCCTCAACGAGGAGTATATCTCTTTGGTGAGATCGAACCTCGGTAAAATCTGTGTCTCGTGTGCTTTACCCTTTTACTTTTGCAAGTTTGATTATCTAGGGCATCAGAATTGATCAATCAAATATTTTGTGATCCACATGAACATTAAGTAATCTTATCTCTTGTTCAATTTGAAAGAATAGTAATTACATTCCGCTGCAATTTCATTCAAGATTCCTGCATAATCGCTTAATAGTTTTGCCTGATCTGAACAACCAGACTAGTCCGTATCATCAACTGGACAAGTTTGGTCTCTCTAGTATTTGATGATTTGATTAAGTGTCAGGAAATTATCAAAGCCTATTCACCCCCCTCTAGACCACATCCACATAGAATATTCCAAAGACTTAAGTTTAAAGAAATGAGATGCATCTTTATATTATGCTTCCACATAGTATAATCACTTCCATCAAAATGTGGAGGCTTCCTCGTAGAAATAGAAAGATAATGATCATTAGAATTCAAGAGTTCATAATTGAAAGGATATCGGTAATAGTCTTGATAACCACTCCCCGGTGGCTTGTCTTCACCCCTTCTTCTTCTCCTTTTGGTTCACAAGCTTCTTCCTAAGAAGTGCCTTGAGTTGGCAAACTTCTTCATCATCATTCTTATAATCTCTCAGCACATCGAGTGCTTTGATTGTGTCATGATATTCTTCATCAGTGGGCTTCCCCGAAATTTGAGTTTCCTTCTCATCGGCCATCGTCTCTCCGAGCGATTAGTCTCTTGAAGGAGAGTTTGGCTCTGATACCAATTGAATGTATCCTAGAGGGGTTTGAATAGGCTTTTTGAATCTTGAAACACTTAGTTCAAATGGTTTCAAATTACTGAGACCAGACTAGTCCGGTATGAGTGCGGACTAGTCCGGGGTTAGTCATAAAATGAGCAAACTTAAATATTTTTGATCTTTTTCTTCATTCCTATTTTAGCGGAAGGTAACAAACTATCCTAGCAACTTATGCAAGTGTTTAAGAGAGCAAATTAACGAGTAGATCACAATATTAACAAGATTGCATTTATGAATGAGTTTATGCCCTAACTTATGATCTTAACAAAAAAGTGAGAAATCAAGAGGACAAGGGACAAAAAAATTTCTAGAGGTTCAATCCCACGATGGGATTTATGTCCCCGTTGAGGAGCCCACAAAGGGTCGGGTCTTCTCCAACCCTTCCCTCTCCAAATTACCACGAAGGCCAACTTGGTTCTTCACTATCATAAGGGTAACTACAATGTTTTTAGGGCTTTCTCATAAGTTGAGAGTCCCACGAGTTTACAAACGAACTGAGATCAAATCGCGCGAAGATTACACAAGTAAGAGCAAGAGTGTGTGAGAGATCAAACCAGGAGCTCAATCACGTGAGATAGTCACTCTCGCTTAACCAAATCCCAAATCATAGAGAATTCACTCTTAGGACTTTAGATTGTGTCGAGAAGAGTGTTTTGAGCTCTTTGAGGTAGTGGCGTTTCTAGGATTCAAGATTCATGCAAATAGAGTTGAGGATCTCCTTTTTATAGAAGTTCCGATATGTTACCGTTGGAATCACAGAGGTTCAGACTAGTCTGTGGTCAACAATGGAATTATGTGGGCCTAGATGTGTCCGCCACCTTTGAACTTTGAAGTGCACTAAACCCTAAAACCACAGGCTAATCCGCGTAGGTACCAAACTATTCTGATGTGGAATAGTGAGGTATAATAAACTAGTCCATATGTGAACGGACAAGTCCGGTGTGTAACAATGAGATACCTCAGACTTGTGTTAGTGATGTTGGACAAGTCTGAACCATTCCCGTGGATTATAACAAACTAGTCTGTATGACATAGGACAAGTTCGATGTCATATTGTGAGTCCTTGTCTATGGAAAAATGGACAAGTCTGCGATGAGTGGACTACTCCGGTATGACAACAGACAAGTTTGATGTCACACAATAAGGATGATCAGACTAGTCTAGTGTTATCCGATCTAGTCCGGTGTGTGACTTTGTTTTTATTTATGTTTACCCCTCATTCTTCCCGTACAACAATTGAGCTCTTGAGAGATGTATCTCACACACACTTTTAACACAAGAAATTAAACTAAGCATTTGCCTTTATGTGTTTCTTCCATCAAGACTTTCCTTTTCCCCTTTTTGTGTTTTTCATCTCTCTGAATTAATACCTGCTCTCAACTCAAGAAACTTGATTAGAACTTTATTTGTTTGTCACCAGTTATCAAAAACCCACACGAAGGTGCCTAGAGGCACTTACACGTTGCCAGGTACATGGTGTTGAACGACTTGGTCAGCTTGTTCAGATCTCATGTAAAAGAGGGTGCACCGTAGGTAGAACCTTTTTTGTACAAAGAGCTGGCGGTCGACCCGCTAGGGCTACGATCTGGCTGTTGTAGTAGGTGGCGGTTTTACCACCGTAGGGTGCATTCTTAACACTGTAGAACTGCATGGTCTGACCACCAGGTGTCTAGAAACCTGGTCCCTGGTGGACATAAGGGTCCTAGGGTCTTCCGTGCGCCATTAGAGCTTGCTGCGAAGGAGCAAGCACGCGTGGATGTGTCAGAAAGCCTGGTGGAGGTCCAAGGCAGGGAAATACACCAGTCTAGAGCTATAGGGTCCCATTCCATGGATGCATCAGAGTGGAAAATTCACCTCCGTAGCATCTATTCCAATTTTGATGGTCCCAACCTCGGTTGGATGTCGGGGCACCAGAAGCAGGGGCACCAAAATCAAGGGTGTTGGAGGCAAGAGTGCCAAAAGCGGAGGCGTGTGGAAGACAGGCAGAAGATGCAGGCAGCAGGGTGTGTCTCGCACTGACGGAGGTGGTAATTAGGGCGTTGGCGCTCCCTGGCTTGGATGTATCTCAATCTCCTCAAAATGGAGGTCGTTGTGAACATCGGCGATTGTGGTGAAGGGGTGCTGCCACTTGAGAAGGGACACCATATGAGAGAATTGCTTGTTTAGGTCATGAAGCATCGTGCACACGAGATTGCGACCGTTGACGGCCTCATCGAAATCGTTGAATGCATCAGCCATCAACTTGAGGCGGCGATAGTGGTTAGTGATGAAGATGTCCCCATCAACGAATGTGCAGAACTCGGCACCTAGAATCATAGTACGATTCTACTTGTTGTCAATAAATTGCTCCAAAAGCCCGAGCAAGATGGAACGAGTTGTGCGTATGCCCATCAAAATGATCTCAATGAGATCAGGGAAGATGGTGTCGTGAACCTAGGAGATGGTGTTAGTCCATACGACACCAGTGAGGATCGACAGTATCGGGATCCATGTCAGTGAGAACGTAATTTAAGGGCTCGTACTTGTTGTGGGTGTTGAGGAAGTGGGCCTTCCACCGTTTATAGTGTGATGAAAGGTTGTCAAGGACGACGGGGATCATCGATTTGATGCGAGGATGGCGACAACTTAAGCATGAAGAGCGGCAACATCATGAGACTCCGAGGTGTTGGCATTAGGGGACAGAGGAGGAGAGTCACGCCTGGCCAATGCACGACGAGTCTCATCAGCTGCTGCATGTAATGCATGATGCGCGTCGCCAGCTGTTGCACATGCACGTGTTGCATCGACAACCAATCGATCGGCCTCCACAACCAATCAATTTGCCTCTAGAACCAAGGTGACATCTTGTGAGGCGGCGAGCCCGATCGGCATCCGCAACCAATCAATTTGCCTCTACAACCAAAGTGACATCTTGTGAGGCGACGAGACCGTCGGGATTGCTGTCGTCAGAGTCGATGATGTTGTGTATGTTGGGCATCGTCGGAAGCCATCCGATCACAATAACATATGCAATTTGTGTGACTGGCGATCAGACCTCGAGAGGCGGCAGTCAGACCGCGAGCGGGCGGCGACTAGAGTTAGAATTAGTGGACGAAGCGAGTAGAGTACCACACGTCAGACTCTGGCTATCTGACCGCGGGCTTGTGCCGCGGTAGCGGCGGCTAGTGTTAGTTCGGCAACGCGGACTAGCTTTACGCGTTGGTGGCTAGCGGTTTGACCGCCGTTAGGATGGTGGTCAGACCGCGGGCATATGCCAGCCGTTGAATGGCGGCGCAGGGAGGAGAGGAGGAGAAGTGCGGGCGTGAGGCATGGTGGCGGCTAGAGCTGCGGAAGAGAGGTCTCTAAGAATGAAACTTCTTAATACAATGATAGAAGTAAGTGGAGAACTAGTAATTTGATTGATTAAAACTCCTCGAGTGATACATATTTATAAAGGATTAGAAGACCTCCCTTGATTACATATTTATACTATTATTTGTCTAACAATACCTTCACATATATCCATGTCTGCTTCCATCTTAGAAATGTAGTTCAACTGCTTCACATTTAATTAGTACCAAATAGCATACCTTTTCTCCAACGGCATCTTGGATGAGGAATGTGTCTCCTGCCATTCTATCGACAACTTGCCCAGTGCTCAATTCCAAGTCAAAATAAGCAATATCCTGTCTCAGAATAGCCTTGAGATACAAGGCTCTGATTCGTGCAGCCTGTCTTTCTCCAGTAATTGTCCAACATGATACCTCTAGCAAAATATAAAATTAGTAAATTGAAAAGGATTCGTTTAGAAACTAACCAAAACAGTACTTGATTACAAGTACCCATTTTATATGAATTGAAAGCTTCTCAAATAAAAAATAAAAAAAAAGTTAAGAAAAGAGTTATGATAACTTGATTTTCATTACTAGGTAATCCACTTACGTAATGTCGAAGCAAGTCCAGCACCAATGGCAAGATATACAAAGTTCATGATAACCTGAAAGGAAAGACAAGGGACCTAGCTTGGTTAGATATAAGTCAGATGATAGAAACCACATACGTGCCCAAAAAAAACACTAATAGTTAAACTCCGTCCCTTATTATACTGCTGTACATGCATAAGGATAGTTATAATTTGTTTCTTTGTCCGTGGCCCATCACTTGGAAAAAAAATTGTAAAGAAAAGCTTGGTATGTATGGATGCAATTATTTACAGAATCAACCCCAGCCCCACCTCTAAAAAATCATTTACAGAATGTACCATGTTTTTTTTTGGAAAATTATATTTAATACGTAAATTTCAAAAGTGGGGGATCGTTTCAAACAATTGCAATGAATTTACCAAGTTTCAAATTCAACCTTCAGGTCTGAAACGGCCCCCATTTTACAATTTTTAAAAGGCCCCTCATTTTTTAAATTTATATATACTAAAATATCATTTTCCCCGAAAAAAGTGTCATATACCACGTTTCAGCAACGGACGAATCAAATCATCCTTATGTGCGCGGAGGTGGCCGCAGCGTATCTGCCGACGATTCTCCGTCTCCTTCGTGGCCGCCTGGCCGGCAACGGCAAGCCATTTCCAAGCTCACGAAGCAGAGCAAAAGGGAGAAGAGAATACCCAAGTGTAGCAGGGAAAGAGCTGTGAAGCTTGCGCGCAACGCAACGTACCTTGACGACCCTGTGGAGCACGTCGGCGGAGGCGGTGGAGCCGAAGGCGTCGATGACGTCGCCGAAGATGAAGGTCATGAGCGGCTGCGCCATCCCGTTGGCCAGCGCTGCCGCGGCGCCCACGGCCATCAGCGCGGCGTCCGTCCGGTCCGCGAACGCGAACAGCCGGTGCAGCGGCACGCGCCCCACCGTCTCCGCCGGCTTCTTCTCACGGCCCTCATCAGCACCCTCCTCTCTTCTTCCTCCTCCATGGCCACGGTCGCCGCTAGCCTGAGCCTGAGCCCTCCCTCTCATGGCCAAGTCAACGAGTGCCAGCTCGCGCTCCGGGCACGACCTCACTCCCTTTTCTTAATTGGATCCGCGGGAGAGTTTTATTTGTTAGCCATGGGTGCCAAAGATTAGGAAGTTTGAGCGGGCGGTTGCTGCTCAACGTTTGACGCGGCATAGAGAAAGGTCACAAGTGTTGCATGGACGTGCTTGGGGTACAAAGCAAGATCCATGGCGTGACGAACGTGGAGATGGGGTAGCTCACCTCATATTGCCCTTCTGATTCACAATTAATATGTTTTAGGGACTTTTGAAAAAAAACAATTAATATGTTTTATTGACGCGGGTGGAAACGATGCTTGCCTCTACTTTGTAGGCAGCTTACATTGAGATTTATGGTTTAATTGGTTGAGCAAGGTAAAGATTAGAGGTCTCCAATTTGAATTATGATAGAAATGATACTTAAATAAAATGTAGCTGATCTTATTGCAGTTACGAGGCGTGAAGGAGTGGCCACACGAGAATGGTGTTGAAGTATAGCTGAAATGGTCATTTTTTTCCTAAGCAACTCAAGCTTTTAGGTGTACGGATTGATGCAAAGTATATTAATAAAAAATATATATATGGCATCTAGTCCCAAGATTAATTGCTCCGTATATAGAATGTGAAGCTACTAAGGCTCTGTTTGACACAGCTGGAACTTGTTACAAAAGCAGCTTATTTGAAAAGCTGGTAGAAAATAGCTTCTGCTTATGTCCTACTTTTAGTTCATTCCAAGAAGCGGCTGAACTAATAAGCTGTTACAGAATTTTCCTGTTTGACACACTCTCAGCTTACTTTTATGAAGAAGTTGTACCAAACAGAGCCTAAAATGATTCAATTCAAAACAAGGGGAATTATACTTTGCCATTGGAAGGGAATTATACTCTATTATATATGCTCGTTCCAACCCTAATATGTACATATTTCATATTCCCCTCCAACCCCGGCCACGTTGACAATAGAACACAGCTGGGGCGACCGCCGGGGTTCTTTGGCGTGCCTCGACCTCGAGCTTAATTTCCGGGCTTTTCTAGAAGCTTAGCTAGATGAGAGCAACAGCAGTGTCACCGGGCAAGCCAGCTGACCTCGCAAAATAATAAGATACTAATAATTTTAATTAAGGGCCTGTTTGGAACCCTTAAAACTAATAGTTAGCTGCTAAAAATTAGCTCTAGGGGTTCCAAACCCCCCAGCTAATACCATGACTAAAAATTAGCTGAACCCCCAACTAATGGTTATTTCATTAGCTGCTCCACCCTAGCTAATACCAACTAATACTTGCCTAAAGTCGAAATTACCCCTCCCTTATCTCATCTATCTGTGTCTTCTCTCCCCTCTACTTCTCTCTCTCTCTTTTCCCGTACTCGTGCAAATCCTCCCGGCCCGTGGAAATCCTCTCCCGTCGCCCCGCTCCGGCGGCCGCCGGCGACGCGGCTCCGCCCCCCGCTCGTCGCCCCGACCCGCCCACGGCGACGCTGCTCCGCCCCGACCCACGGCGACGCCGCTCCGCCCAGACCCGCCCACGGCGACGCCGCTCCGCCCTCCGCCCCCCGACCCGTCGCCCCCGGCGTGGAAATCCCCCGGAGTTGACCTCACGACCTGACCTTGGAGCGGGTACACGGGGAGGAGAAGGAGTACTAGTAGTGGCGGTTGTTCGTGTGTCCGCTGCCGTCGACGACCACGCGGACATCCCTCCTCGTCACGCACACAGGCCGCAGGAACAACAGTTCGTAAACAGTACAAACAATTCCAAGCAAATGTTTAATTTAGGGGTACAATGGTCTTTTAGTTTCCAGAAACACAATTCGTTGTAGTAGTTCCAAACACCCACCAGCTAATAAATAACTAGCTAATTATTAGTTGGACCCTTCCAGCTAACAATTTATTAGCTAGCTAATAATTAGTTTTAGAGGTTCCAAACAGGCTCTAAGTGTGCGTTGACATTTGCAAAGTAGACGAATCAACAGACTTGGAGGAGCCGAAAGTCATCATGGTGTGCTCTATTTTAATAACCGCGCGCCTAAAGCAATTTACAGTTGTTGTGTTATATACAATGTTAAACTCCGTTTCACACAAAATCTAGCGTACTTAACGTAGCGTTTAAACATAATAATTGTAAGGGTAAATTTAAAACGACATCTCTTTTGCTACTCCTTACATAGGGGCTGTTTGGTTTGCGGCCGCAGCACACCACAGTCAACGCTACAGCTGCAGCGCGCGCCGCCACCGTTTGCTTTGTCGCCGATGGTTAGGCGGCGCCCCATGGTCCCGCTACATTCCCTCAGTTCATTTTGGCCGCCGCTGCTCGCCACAAGTGTGGCGTTGAAATCAGCTGCCGCACCTGCGGCTTCGTCACACTTGCGGCGATTTCTGGCTGGTAACCAAGCAGACCTTTAATATAGGCACACAGGAATCCCGGTCATGGTTCCAGTAAAAAAAACTGCATCTGTTTTGGAAAATGGAAGGGTGTTTGACATTGGCGTCTAATTAAATATTATATATGTCTACGTCATCAAAACATGTTAAATTATAAACCATCAGATAAGAGCAGAATCCACAAGGTAACATACTATGCAACGTGTGCATCATACAACATTAGTTGCGTCAAATCTGTTAGAAAACAATACACTTTAGAGACAAAATTAATTCTTAAAATTACAACAGTACGCATGACAGATAGTCCATAGACCATGAACACCAATATACAAATAAAGCAGATTATATCTATCATATTCATGTGTAGAGAACTCATCTTTACTTACAGTGCTGACGTTTCCAGCTTGAAAAATGACGAGAGGAGCGTGTGAAGAAGACTATAAATGAAGCAGATCTTCTATCGAGCAGTCGCGCGAACGCTACCCAAAAATCTGATTCGCCCCAATCCGTGCAGATTCTTCACTGGGATGTGGTTTCGGAGACACTGCTCTCCTACACGTCGGTGACACGCCGACGGGAGGGATGGACTAGCCTGTAGCTGACGCTCAACACAGTGGACTAGTGAGTCTGTTCACCTCTGTATTTTGGAATAAAAGCATCATTTTGTATATATAGTGACAGACTCTAGTAACTGAAAGAATTAAGTATACAGTAAAGCAGCACAATTAGGCTCTAGTAACTGAAGACAATAAACTTCAGTATTTGAAGCATAATTGCGCCAGTTACTGCATACCATTATTTTCCAGAAACTGACTCATAAAGTGCCACGAATTGCAGCAAATTAAAGTCATATTAGTGTCAATTTTATCAAAAAGAGAGAGAACAAATTATTGCGCCAGTCGCCACGTCGCAAGTCACAAGTCACGTGTTAACTCATGCGAAAATACGCGAATACGCGAATACGCGCGCGCGTGCGTGTGATTTGTTTGTGGCTATAGTTATCCTTCTCTCACATATTCCACACATAGAAAATAGCTTCCCTTATAAATAAGTGCTACTCTCCTCAAATAGTCGATGTGGGATTAATGTCTCCTTTACACCTTTGGAATTCAATAGAGAATAGTTGGGCCTAGGCCCAAATATTCCAACAATCCCCACTAAATTCCAAAGGCATAGCTGACACTACTTGTCGTGTGTCCATAATGTTATTTGATATATCTGTTTAACGATGAAGACCTATTCGGTTGAACATCCATCTAGATCTAAAAAATCTGCCAACTCACAACTACACAATGGACTATGCCTTGAATTGGAAGTTTTGCGCGAGGTGATTTTATTTAAAGACCAAACTGATACTAGGCGTCTATTAGACCAGTCCTCGGGTGGAGCCTATAAGTCATATTCCCGTGTCTCTTTCATGAGCTTCTTAGAGAATTCCCGAATCTCGCAGACTGTGACCAACAGTCAGCTCATATAGGTGTGTTCGTACAAGAATACTCTATAGGACAGTATCTCGCACTATAGCCTCCGAACACATTAAGACTTAGAGTCAGCCTTGTAAGGACCGAATGCCCAAGAGGGGGGGTGAATTGGGCTTCTTTTGAAAAATTCTAAGCAATAAAGCTTAACTTCTAAAGCCCAATTCCCTACGCAAACTATCTATGCATTCTAGTAGATAGAAACTTTGCGGAATATAAAATGCATAAAAGTAAGGGAAAGGAGAAGGACGCAAACTCCCGAGGAGACACGAGGATTTATCCCGTGGTTCGGCAAGATCGTCAAGATCTTCCTACATCCACGTTGTGGCACCCACCAAGGGGTTTTGCCACACCCAAGTCACCGAGACGAGGGATCTTTACTATTCCTCTCCGTTCGCCTCCCTTAGCAAGGTGGAGCTCAAGCCTTGTACAACTTCGACCTTCCGGGCTTCCACAAACGCCTTGGCAAGCTCCGGAAGTCTCCTCACAGTTACAAACACCAAGGGAACTCCCTTGAGGCTCTCTCACTATCCTAGAGAGTCCACTCACCCAGAATGGAGGCACACAAGCTCTCTCTCTAGCTAGTTCTAGCCTAAATCTTGGTGTATAGGTGATCAAAATGATGTGGAGGTGATTGCTCTTGGTCTTGAATGCTTGTTGATGTGTTGACAGTGTCTGGTTATCAAGACTTAACGAAATGACAGGATTAGGGGGTATTTATAGCCAGCCTCCCCGAAATAGCCGTTGGAAAAGTAGGCTGACAGAACTTTACTGTGAACACCGGATGATCCGATGTCTCCCCTTTAGTTATCATCGGTCAAGTTACTTTAGCTGACATCATTGTGTCAGATATGACCGTTGTTAGACCGATGTTGATCCTGTCTTCTCATCGGATGATCCGGTGGCTCTTCCTCCAGAATTGACTCAAACTTGATGCTTACTGGAGTAATTGACCGATGTGTGCTTCTCTGTACATCGAATGATCCGGTGCTACACTTGGTCCAATGATCTTGCAAACTGTACTGATGGACCGATGTTACTGAGCCATTCACATCAGATGATCCGGTGAGTACTTTGTTCTGAGGTCTTCTTCTTCAGCTGAACCAACTCGACCGATGTGTTATTCTGAGGAATCATCGGTTGATCCGTTGAGTTGATTTTGTTTGCTTCGGGTTGTTTCTAAGTGAATTTTTGTGTCTTGCTCAAATGACCTCTTAGACTTTGTTGAACATGTATCTCTGATGATTGTCAAACATCAAGTGTCTTCAATTTTGATTGAGTGACTTTGACATAAGAGCTTTCACTTCTTGTCTTCACATAATTGATTTGATCTCATACATTGATTGTATATGGGTCTCCAATAACATATTTATTCCATTTGATTGAGTGATTATGGGGACCTTGCATTCACAAATTCATTAGTAAAATCCAATGGTTGTCATTAATCACCGAAACCATACCTCATGGGGGCCTAGATGCTTTCAATCTCCCCCTTTTTGGTGATTGATGACAACACAACAATTAAAGCGCAATAGTAATGAATTTGGTAGAATGAAACTTAAACGGATATGTAATGAATATAAGATATCACACTTAACATTTGAAGCCTCAAAAACGATCAATAACTCAAGTGTGAAAAAGCTCAATCAATTAATTAACATAAGAGTACTCAATGAACACCAAATGCATCAAATTACACAAGGTAATATAGATAAACTCCAAATTACAAAAGATGACTCATAAGAAGGACTCCCACTGAGACTAAGACACTCCCCCTGAGACTAAGCAGACCTCCCCCTGATTCCTCTAACTCTTCTCCCCCTTTGGCATCAAGACACCAAAAAGGGATCCAAGTGCCTAAGGATCTTGAGCACTGGGCGCGATGACGAACTGGTCACCGTCGCTGTCGTCGGAGCTGCTGGCTGGAGTAGCGGTGGAAGGAGCTGCCGGAGTCGTAGGAGCCACCGTCAGTGCCTGCTATGTAGGAGCTGCTGGAACAGGGGCACTGACGATGGAGGCCGGCGTCTGCTGAAACAGGGTCGTGGCCGGCAGCGGGGAGTGAATCGGAGCACCAGGAGCCAGAAGTGGAGACATGCTGATGGAGGGAATCGGCGTAGACGGCACCGGAGCGGCAGCTGGAGCCAGGACTGGTGGTGGTGGAGCGACTCCTGGCAGCTGCGACGGGAGGGCAATCCAGGTCTGGGTGTAGAGGTTGGTGATCAACCCCAGGATGCCCATCATCGCCTGTTGTGTCTACTGCTGCTGGTCGAGGGTGCGCTGGTGCATCTGGTCGATCAGCCTCGTCAGCCGGTCAGTGTCCTCTCGCCTCTCACGGGCGATCTGACGCTACATCTCCTGCTGCTGCTGCTGGAGCTCAAGAAGACGGGCAGCCTGCTCCGCTCGGGCCTGCTCAGCTGCCAGCCTGTCCAGACGCTGCTGCTCAACCATCTGCTGGAGGAGCGAAGTCAGCTCTGACGGCTGAGTGACCTGTGCCTCAGTGATGGGAGGTGGAGTAGGTGGTGGCACTGTAGAGCCTCCAGCCTCCGCGTCGTGCTGCCTGGGTGAGGGAGGAGGTGGAAAGTACTCCTCGACACTGTAGTCGGTATCGCTCTCGGACCATATGTGCTGCAGGTCCTCACCCTGTGCCTCTGCCTCAGCTAGCCTCTCATCGTCCTTCTCCAAGTCCGACCAGACCTCCTTAGAAAGACGAGTCCTGACTTGATGCTCGACTGGACGGCCAAGGCGGCGGTCTCCAGGAGCTGGAGCACGGTAGTGGCTAAACCGTGTGACGCTCTCGTCAGTGAGGCGGTCATGCACGGCGGACTCCTCAGGGACCATCATGGTCAGCAGGTAGCTGATCCAGTGTCCATACACAAGCTGCCTCATCATCCCCACTCCATCCGTGATCACGTCTTCCATCTCGCATATGAGGACGTCCACTATGTCGAACTCCATCCCGTTCATGATGTAGAACAGGAGAGTCTGTTGTAAGCTGGTGAACCCCTCCAAGTAGCCTGACCTCAGCAGGAGCGTGCGGCGCAAGGCGAGGCGCACTGTGCGTGCAGCAGGAGTCAACAAGGCCGGTACTCTCGGCTGGTCAGGAGAGAAGGTAGGACCAAACAGGGAACGAATCTCCTCCAGCGGTGGTGCCACTCCTCCAGTGAGCGGCCTCCTCGGTGGATCTGCCAGACCGTAGACCCTCTCATGCACGCAGGTGTTGTGCAAGTCCACTCCCAGCAGCTTTGCCAGCGTCTGCCTCGTCAGGTGATGGTGCTGTCCCATGAACATGAAATCAATCGATCTTCTGCCCTCAGAGACATAGAGGGTGGCGTAGAACACGCGGACCCAATCCTCCACATAGGCACTCCTCTCATAGGACACTAGCTGCACCAGACCTCTGTACCTCTCAAAATAAGGTCGAATCTTTGTCTCGGCAGCCAGAGCGAGCTGATCCCAGTCCAGGAAGTTGTGCTGGAACAACTTGTGGCCTCGGCGTCTATAAGTCTCGTAGAGAGACTCCGGCTTCACAGTCCAGAAACGACTGTCTACAAGGGCTTCCTGGGGCTGCAGGTACCACTCCTCAAGCAGCACACTCCACCTGAGTCTGCGAAGCTGCTTGGCCTTTATCTTCCAGTAGTCGGTCAACCGGACTCCTTCAGCGACATGTACAGTGGTGTCCATCTCGTAGATGGCTCGCTGGGCCTCCCTGTCCTCACGATGATCGGCAACCGTCGGTCTCGGACGTGGAGCTGCCGCGGGATGACCCCCATGGGTCTGGGCTGAGCGCCGGCGGACGAGAGGCTCTACCGGCTCTTCTTCGGCCTCGGAGTCATCGATCACAGGAGGCTGCCTCGGACGAGCCTCACGGATCCTCAGTGATCCCCCTCGGCCACGCTCATGCTCCTCGGCGGCGCGAGCGGCCATCAACGCTTTCTTCTCCTCCTTTGACAATTTTTGCTTCTTCACGGCCGGCTCCGCGATGGCCTTGCCCTTGTTCTTCTTGTCGCGAGCCATTGCGATCGGGCGATTGAACAGAGTCGGAATGGTGACGTGAAGATCAATGCAGCCGGAAACCCTAGCGGCGACGATCGTGGAGGCACCACGACAGTAAGATGTGCGCGTGGGGCGGCTTGTGGTGTACGGGAGGAAGCGGCAGCGGTGCTGTGGTGATGAGGGAGAGCGGCGGCGGTGCTCGGTGGAGTGGCGGCGGCGACTGGTGGAGCGGTGGCGGCGACTGCGGTGGCGGCGGCTGCGGTGGAGAGCGGCGGCGCTGGCGAGAGGCAGCGAGCGGCGGCGGTCGGAGGGCGGAGGTGGCGTCCGGCGGTGGCGGTGCGTGAGGCGGCGACCGAAGATCGGCGGGCGATGACGGGCGGCTGCGGTGGAAGGTGACGGGATCAGAAGAGAGAGAGAAGGGGGCGTACGGCTGTTTAAATAGTGGGTCCCAAACCCTAGCTGACTTTTTAACACCGGATGGACCGATGATGAATGATGGGAGCATCGGTCGAATGATACAATAAGGTTTTTCAGAAAAGTGCCGTTGACACCGGATGGACCGATGTTGAAGGATGGGAGCATCGGTCGAATGGTACAGTAAGGGTGTTCAAAAATGGAATGTTGACACCGGATGGTCCGACGTGGGAGGAAGTAGCATCGGTGGAATTTGGCATAGCTCCAGAGTTGTGAACACTGGATGGACCGATGTTTTTCAGGATGAACTCGTCGGTCGATTAGTCACACTTGACTGCTGACTTTTGGGGATTGAACACCTATCGATCCGATGAGAGATTGACCTAGGCATCGGATAATCCGATGACTACAGAACAATAACATCCCATATATGTCCTTTGACCAAACAAACAAGCAAAGAGAAACACATGTCTTAGGACTTTTTGGGCAACCCCTTACCCCTCAAAAATTCTAATATGTCAATAACTTGGCTAATCCTTAAAGCAAATAGAACACCGAAGGAAGAAAATGGGAAGGAAATTATCCAAATAAAATGTAAGGCCCATGCTTTGTGAGCTAGAGTATGAAGACTTCTATCTCTTTGAAGCATGTTCCTCTAGGCATTAACGCACCTAACATTTTGTTCTTTCCACCTTGTATGAGTTGAGATATTGCATTTCAAACAAGTCTCTTTCTCATGAGGTGGGTTCCCCTTTGTGACAATCTACCGTATGCAATGCCAAACATTTTATAATGCAAGAAATTTTAAGTCTATATGGCAGGCATCATGCAAGGCATAAAATAAATCTATCTTGCCAAGTTTGAACCTTTCAAAGGCTTCTTTAGGGAGAACCACTCTCCAAACCTTGGGAAAACCCAAAGGAACCTCCATCCCAAGCTAACCCTTGCTCACCCCTATCCTTTGAGAGTTAGGCAAGACCTATATGAAGTGCATTCTTACATGACGTTCGTTGCATCTAACACATTTAATTCACTTCTTAGCCTAGAAAAAGTTTTCTCATCAAGTGGTTTAGTGAAGATATCCGCCAATTGTTCTTCGGACCTAACACCTCTCAAAGAGATGTCTCCCTTAGCTTCATGGTCCCTTAAGAAATGATGGCGAATATCAATGTGCTTAGTGCGGGAGTGTTGAACGGGGTTTTTAGCTATCTTAACCGCACTTTCATTGTCACAAAGGAGAGGCACACAACCAAGTTTAATACCAAAGTCCAAAAGGGTTTGTTTCATATAAAGAATTTGGGCACAACATGCACCGGCCGCTATATATTCCACTTCCGCCGTGGACAAGGCGACAGAATTTTGCTTCTTGCTAGACCAAGATACTAGGGAACGTCCAAGCAAGTGGCACCCACCGGAGGTACTCTTGCAATCCATGCGGCATCCGGCAAAGTCCGAATCCGAGTATCCCAAGAGATGGAATTTTGCACCTTTAGGGTACCACAAGCCCATACTAGGGGTATGCTTAAGATACCTAAGTATCCTAAAGACCGCCTTCCTATGCAATTCTTTAGGTGCTGCTTCAAACCGAGCACACAAGCATACACTAAACATGATATCGGGCCTAGATGCGGTAAGATAAAGCAATGAGCCAATCATAGAATGGTAGTTAGATTGGTCAATAGGTTTACCGTCCTTATCCGCGTCGAGATGACAATTTGTTGCCATTGGAGTGCTTCTTGAGCTACAATCTCTCATCTCAAATTTCTTCAAGAGGTCCTTGGTGTACTTCTCTTGATAGACGAAGGTTCTCTCTTGAAGTTGCTTGATTTGAAATCCAAGGAAGAAGTTGAGCTCTCCAATCATTGACATCTCGAATTCCCTAGACATCATTTTGCCAAACTCATGGCTAAGAGCTTCGTTAGTTGAACCAAAAATAATATCATCAACATAAATTTGGCAAATGAACAAATCTCCGTTGATGTCCTTGGTGAAGAGTGTAGTGTTCACCCTCCCGATCTTGAATCCTTGCATGATGAGGAAGTCCCATAGTCGTTCGTACCACGCCCTAGGTGCTTGCTTGAGCCCGTAGAGTGCCTTGTGCAACCTATACACATGATTAGGATTCCTCGGATCTTCAAACCCGGGAGGTTGTTCAACATAAACAAGCTCGTTAATGTAACCATTAAGAAAGGCACTTTTCACATCCATTTGATAAATCCTAATGCTATGATGTGATGCAAAGGCAAGAAGTATACGGATGGCTTCTAGCCGGGCGACCGGGGCAAAAGTTTCCCCAAAGTCTAGTCCTTCAACTTGCGAGAACCCTTTGGCCACAAGTCTAGCCTTGTTGCGGACCACAACGCCATTCTCGTCTTGTTTGTTGTGGTACACCCACTTTGTTCCGATGACATTCTTGTCCTTGGGTCGCTCCTCCAACATCCAAACTTCATTGCGGATAAAGTTGTTGAGTTCTTCTTGCATGGCCATCACCCAATTTGGGTCTTGGAGTGCTTCCTCAATGTGAGTGGGTTCTACACACGAAACAAACGAGTAGTGCTCACAAAATGAAGCAAAGTGGCGAGATCGTGTACTTACACCCCTTGACGGACTTCCAATTATTTGGTCCATTGGATGCGCCTTGGAGATGCGTCCATGCCTTATAAGTGGTTGTGAAGCACTTGGCGAAGGTGATGCGTGTTGCTCCTCTTGTGGTTGGACTTGATCATGGACTTCTTCTTCCTCTTGATGTTGTTGTGCTTGTGAGTCTTGAGATGGCAATGGATCATCCTTCTCTTCTTCATCAACTTGAGGCGCCATAGAGGTGTTGTTGTTGGAACTTGAGGCTCCCCCTTGATCATGGCTCTCCTCAACTTCGGGCTTGATGTCTCCAATGGTCATGTTCTTCATGGCTTCTCGTAGAGGCTCATCATTTATTTCATCATGACCAAAACTCTCCTCTTGGGAGCCATTAGATTCATCAAATTCAACATCACAACTTTCCTCAACTAAACCGGAGGTTTGGTTGAATACTCGATATGCTTTTGAGTTTGATGCATAACCAAGAAATATACCAACATCACATCTTCTTTCAAACTTACCGAGCTTTTTCTTGTGGTAGATGTAG
Source organism: Tuctoria greenei (assembly GCA_036927565.1). NCBI lineage: Eukaryota > Viridiplantae > Streptophyta > Magnoliopsida > Poales > Poaceae > Tuctoria > Tuctoria greenei. Next base: position 100,979,877 of record JAYESD010000010.1, read on the forward strand.
CACTTGCATCCAAAGACTCGAAAGTAGGAGATGTTGGGCTTTCTCCCAATGAGAAGCTCGTACGGGGTCTTTTGAAGTAGTCGATAGAGATAGACCCTATTTGCGGCATGGCACGCCGTATTGATTGCTTCGGCCCAAAACTTCTCCGACGTGCCGTAGTCATCAAGCATTGCTCTTGCAAGAGTGATGAGTGTCTTGTTCTTTCTTTCAACGACACCATTTTGTTGAGGAGTGTATGTGGCCGAAAACTCATGTTTCACTCCTTCACGGTCACACCACTCCCCAATGTTGTAGTTCTTGAATTTGGTGCCATTGTCACTCCGGACCTTGATGATGGGAAGTTGAAACTCCCTTTGAGCGCGGTTGGCAAAGGTCTTGAACACTTCCGGAGTTTCACTCTTGTCACCTAGAAATAAAGTCCAAGCATAGCGAGAATAGTCATCAACAATAACGAGACAATAGAGGTTACCACCAAGGCTTTGATATGTGGACGGTCCGAAGAGGTCCATGTGGAGTAGCTCAAGTGGCTTGGAGGTTGACACCATTGTCTTCATTGGGTGGTGTGAAGCAACTTGCTTCCCGGCTTGACAAGCACTACAAAGCTTGTTCTTCTCAAATGTGACATCCTTCACGCCGATCACCATCCCAAGCTTGAATGACTTCTTGAGTTTACTCATCCCAATGTGTGCTATGCGTCGGTGCCATAGCCAACCCAAGCTTGTCTTAGTGAAAAGACAAGTGGTCAAGCTAGCATTCTTGTTGGCGAAGTCCACTAGGTAGAGATGTCCATGCCAAAATCCTTTGAAGACTATGTCTTGGCTAGTTTCACTACTCACAACAACATCATTTTTGCTAAATGTGCACGTTAGTCCAAGATCACATAGTTGTGCAATAGAAAGTAAATTAAAACTAAGTGACTTAACGTACAAGACATTAGAAATAGATAAGTCATTTGAAATAGCAATTTTACCTAAGCCTATTACCTTGCCCTTAGTGTTATCACCAAAGGTTACTTGTTCATGATTGTCGGGGTTTTCTATGGTGGTGAACATACCATCATTGTCGGTCATATGTTGGGTGCACCCGCTATCAAGTACCCAATGCTTTCCTCCGGCTATGTAGTTCACCTACACACATGAATTCAATTTTTAACTTTAGGCACCCAAGCCAACTTAGGTCCTTGTATGTGTGATACAAGTGTCTTTGGGACCCAAAGTTGCTTGGGGAGCTTCCCCTTCATGCCCTTCATGTCCTTGTCAATGAACCTAGCCTTCACCTTGCCATCTACTTTACTTAAGAGATAATAGCGATCATTGAAAGTAGACTTGTAATTAGTAGGAAGCTTGGGAGAGGGTCGGTTAGGAAGATGATACTCCCTTGTGTGGTGACTGGTGACCTCACAATGTTGGCAATAAGAACCAACTTCTTTGATGAAGCTTGTTCTTAGCTCCGGTGAGGGCACCTTTCCTTTGTTGGGCACCGGGAAGGATCCAAGTCCTCTTTTGTTGAAGGCCTTTTCTTGTTGGAAGAGTATTTCCTTGTGTTTGACCTCCCCTTTTGAAATTCTAGCCACACTAGTGCGGAGACTCTCAATTTCTTCTAACAAGTCCTTCTCCCTGGCATTAGCTTTCAAAGGCAAAGACTTGTGCAAAGCATTATTGGCATGAGAAGTAATGGATATGTCATCATTAAGAGTTTGCTTCTTCATATTTTTCGACTCTTGATCAAGCATGTCATGAGCAAGGTTAAGTGTTTGATGTTCTTGTGTTAACTTGTTGTGCTCTTCCAAGAGTGTTTGGTGTGCTAAGTTAAGTTCATGATTATCTATCTTGATTTTAGCCTTTTCTTCCTCAATTTGCTTGACATGGGATTTGAGCGTGTCATGCTCTTTGAGTATGCTTTCATACTTGTCAAGCAAATCAAGGTTAGCACTCTCAAGTCTAGCACGAGTTTCTTCAAGCACTTTAACCTTACTCTTTTCCCTCTTAATGATAGTATGATATTCATTTATCAAAGAAGTTAAATCATCGGGGGAAAGCTCATCATCGCTAGAGTCATCACATACCTTGGTGTTACCTTTCGCCATGAGGAACATGGGCGGTGGATGAAGAGGTGCATCATCATTGTTGGCGATGGCGAGGCCGGCCAAGCTTTCTTCTTCCTCTTCACTCTCTTCATCACTTTTTTCTTCGTCGGTGACCCATTCATTTGTCTCACACATGAACACCTTTTGTGGGCCATTTCTCTTCTTTGGGAAGAGCCTTGCCTTCTTGCCCTTGTCATGTTTCTTCTTCCCAAAGGATCTTGGCTTTGGTTTGGCTTCTTCTTCATCATCATCACTTCCTTCAAGCTTGCAATGCTTGCTCTTGTGGTTCTCTCTTCGTTTGTCCTGTCTTGGACAATCATAGGAGATGTGGCCTTGATCACCACAATTGTAGCATGTCTTGTGATCATCTCTCCTTGGTAGGAATGCTCTCTTCTTGGGATCAAATGTGTATCCCTTCTTAGTGATCTTGGAGTTCAAGCGTGAGAACTTCCTCATCATCAATGCAAGCTCATCATCTTCATCTTCGCTTGATGCTTGCTCTTCTTCACTTGAGCTAGGCTCGGCCACCTTCTTCTTCTTGAAGCTTGTTTTCTTGGTGGAGGCCTTTAGGGCAATTGTCTTTGAAGATGATTGCTCCATCCTCCCAAGTACACTCATCTCATGAGCTTGTATTTCTCCAATGAGCTCCGAAACTTCAATATGGTCAAGTGACTCTTTTTGGAGCATGGAGTTGATGATGTTGTACTTTGGCTTGGGGAGGAGCATGAGGATCTTGCGGTTGATGAGTCCCTTGTCAAGAGAATCAATGTCAAGAGCATTTATTTCTTCAATAAGCACATTTAAGCGAGAGAACATCTCATTGACATTTTCATGAGGTAGCATCTTAAATTCATCATATTTTGCTTTAAGCATGTGATATTTAAGTTCCTTAACTCTAGAAGAACCTTCATGAATCTCTATTAAGCAAGCCCAAATTTCACAAGCTTTTTCCTTGCTAGCAATCCTAGAAAATACATCTTGACTAATACATTCATAGATTGCATTCCTAGCTTTAGCATCCCATTTAATTTGATCACCAACATAATTGTGTTCTCCAAACCCCGCGTGGGCCGCTTCCCATACTTCGGGCGCAATAGCCTCTAGATAAGCGCGCATGCGTGCTTTCCAATAGGCAAAGTTCTTGCCCTCGAAGATAGGAACCGAACCCCCAACCTTGGCCATTTTAGCTCTCTAGCGGTGAAGCTAGAATGATCCTATGAGCAACCTTGCTCTGATACCAATTGTAAGGACCGAATGCCCAAGAGGGGGGGGGGTGAATTGGGCTTCTTTTGAAAAATTCAAAGCAATAAAACTTAATTTCTAAAGTCCAATTCCCTACGCAAACTATCTATGCATTCTAGTAGATAGAAACTTTGCGGAATATAAAATGCATAAAAGTAAGGGAAAGGAGAAGGATGCAAACTCCCGAGGAGACACGAGGATTTATCCCGTGGTTCGGCAAGATCGTCAAGATCTTCCTACATCCACGTTGTGGCACCCACCAAGGGGTTTTGCCACACCCAAGTCACCGAGACGAGGGATCTTCACTATTCCTCTCCGTTCGCCTCCCTTGGCAAGGTGGAGCTCAAGCCTTGTACAACTTCGACCTTCCGGGCTTCCACAAACGCCTTGGCAAGCTCCGGAAGTCTCCTCACAGTTACAAACACCAAGGGCACTCCCTTGAGGCTCTCTCACTATCCTAGAGAGTCCACTCACCCAGAATGGAGGCACACAAGCTCTCTCTCTAGCTAGTTCTAGCCTAAATCTTGGTGTATAGGTGATCGAAATGATGTGGAGGTGATTGCTCTTGGTCTTGAATGCTTGTGGATGTGTTGACAGTGTCTGGTTATCAAGACTTAACGAAATGACAGGATTAGGGGGTATTTATAGCCAGCCTCCCCGAAATAGTCGTTGGAAAAGTAGGCTGACAGAACTTTACTGTGAACACCGGATGATCCGATGTCTCCCCTTTAGTTATCATCGGTCAAGTTACTTTAGCTGACATCATTGTGTCAGATATGACCGTTGTTAGACCGATGTTGATCCTGTCTTCTCATCGGATGATCCGGTGACTCTTCCTCCAGAATTGACTCAAACTTGATGCTTACTGGAGTAATTGACCGATGTGTGCTTCTCTGTACATCGGATGATCCAGTGCTACACTTGGTCCAATGATCTTGCAAACTGTACTGATGGACCGATGTTACTGAGCCATTCACATCGGATGATCCGGTGAGTACTTTGTTCTGAGGTCTTCTTCTTCAGCTGAACCAACTCGACTGATGTGTTATTCTGAGGAATCATCGGTTGATCCGGTGAGTTGATTTTGTTTGTTTCGGGTTGTTTCTAAGTGAATTTTTGTGTCTTGCTCAAATGACCTCTTAGACTTTGTTGAACATGTATCTCTGATGATTGTCAAACATCAAGTGTCTTCAATTTTGATTGAGTGACTTTGACATAAGAGCTTTCACTTCTTGTCTTCACATAATTGATTTGATCTCATACATTGATTGTATATGGGTCTCCAATAACATATTTATTTCATTTGATTGAGTGATTATGGGGACCTTGCATTCACAAATTCATTAGTAAAATCCAATGGTTGTCATTAATCACCGAAGCCATACCTCATGGGGGCTTAGATGCTTTCAAGTCTTCCTTACAGAATGGAGAGTGTTGCATCTTCACTGGAGTGGGTACTACATGGTTATATACTCTCCTAGTTATAGATACAGCTTGTTCTTCCCAAATTCTAATTCACGGGACCTCCGATCACATAGGTTTGGGTTACCGCTGTGTATAACTCACGTGGGTCTCAATCCCATCTCCTTCGATGCACTATCTATCACATTTCTTGATAGACCTTTTGTAAACGGATCTGCCAGATTTTTCGCCGTTTGAACATAATCAATGGCTATCACTCCGGAGTTTCTCAATTTTCTGACAGATTTTAACCGTCTTTTCACATGTCTTGAGGATTTCATATTATCCTTTTGTACTTGACACCTTCGCAAGAATTGTTTGATTGTCACAGTACATAAGAATTGGAGGAATTGGTTTTTCCACCACTGGTAAATCCATCAAGAGTTCCTTCAGCCACTCTGCTTCTACAGAAGTTGTATCTAATGCTGTAAGCTCTGCCTCCATAGTTGACCTCATCAAAATAGTCTGTTTACAAGACTGTCGGTACCCTGGGAACCGTACACCCCTTGAGATTACAAAGATCTCAAGGGAAAGTCATCTATTTGATTTGAAGACCTTCGGAGGCCCACATGTCAGACATAACCGGACCCGCTTCTCCAACATGGTTAATCCCAGGGTCGCCACGTGTACTGTCAAACCGGAACTACCGCCCACAAGGGGGAAGCTCCGGGCTATGTACCAAAATGGCACCCCCGGACCTAACCCCAGACTGAGGGAAGCTCCAGAACTGACACGTGTCAGGTAGCTCCAGAGCTACCTGTTTCCCACAGTATGCTCCGGAGCTGCCACGTGTCCAACCGTTGGATCTTCAGCCTCTAACCTCCGGAAGACTCCACAACGGCTCCGGATCTTCAAAGGGGAATCAAGGGCTTCAAGACCCGATCAAGTGTCCTTAATACTATATTAATGACACACGGTCGGACGACCTTAATTACCAGTAACGGTGCTGTCAAAGCCCATTACCCGGTCATTAAGGGCAATTAAACGTGTTGAATGAGCATCAATATTAGTAACCGCCGGGGCCACATGTCGGGCCAGGCTAACTTGTAACGGCCTGCCCTTGTACTATAAAAGGACAGGCCGACGACAGACGACATACGTTCCATAGACGCTCGACACAAGCTCATACAGCTAATACAAAACCAACACACCCGTGGAGTAGGGTATTACGCTCAGGCGGCCCGAACCACGTAAATATCCGTGTCTCCTGTGCTATTTACAATTCACCTTCTTGAATCTCCGCGCGCCCACACCGAACATCAAACTCCTCTAACACTTTAGTAGTGTCGGGAGATCTGCCAGATCCAAACCACCGACAGTTGGCGCGCCTGAGATTTCGAGAATGGTGAACTCAGCTGCTGGATCATCCAACGGTCATCCTGCTGTTCAAGCTGTTGGGGGCAATCCCTCCAATATGCAGCCACCAGCAGGGGCATCAGCGCCAGCAGGAGTCACACTGCCACCACCAGCAAATCAAGTTGGACAACGCGATGGTGCACCAGCGTCAATCACTGCATCGGCAAATCATGACAACCCGGAACACGCGCTCCATGCACCACATGCTCTTCTCCAACGCCCACCACCTCCGGATGCACCCCGGGATGCACTGGAGCAGTGGAGGGCTGATGTGGAACATTTGGTTGCAGCAGCAGCCGACCGCATCAGCAACCAGGGTCCTCCTCCTTCAGGACGGGCCCCGTCGCAACGATGGACCTTGTCTAGCAGACTTGGTCTGCACGTTTCCAACAACAGGAGACGTGCTGCATCACAGCAGGTGACATCGTTGCCCTCCGGGGCACGATGCACCCACACGGTATCAAGGCTTTCAACTCATGACCTCCGGGCGGAGCTTGATCGCCGATACTGCCAACAGGACGGCCGAGTCCATATTGAGCGTGCTCGTGAAAGATGAGAAGCTCAAGACGTTCCCGCTCCTGAAGGAGTGGGAGGAGGCTGTTCAGCCTTGGCCATGCATCTACGTATGGTCAGGTGGCCACAGAAGTTCCGGCCTCACCTGCCGGAGAAGTTCGATGGGACTGTCAATCCTGTCGAATTTCTTTAGATTTACTCCACTGCTATCTTGGCAGCTGGAGGAAATGAGGCCGTAATGGCCAATTATTTCCCCGTGGCTTTAACTGGGACCGCTAGGTCCTGGTTTATGAGCCTTCCACCCAACTCCATCAACAGTTGGGAGGAGCTGTGCCAGCAGTTCACCGCCAACTTCGGGAGTTCATACACCCGACCAGGCACTGAACTGAACCTTTTTGCAGTCGTGCAAAAAGGGGGAGAATCCGTGCGATCATTCATCCAGAGATTCTCTCAGGTACAAAACACTATCCCTTCTATCTCTAGCGCTTCTGTCATTGTGGCATTCAGACAGGGTGTACGGGATAAGAAGATGCTGGAGAAACTGGCGATCAAGGAGATCACCAGTGTCACAGAACTCTTCAGTTTGGCCGACAAATGTGCCAAAGCTGCGGAGGGCCGTGAAATGCACTCCAAACCAACTCTGGAGGATCACAAGAAATCCTCCAAAGGAGTAGCCGCTACCTCCGGGAGTGGCAAAAAGAAGAAGAAGACCAACGGCAAGAAGAAGCCGTCGACCGGTACATCCAATGTTGCAGCTGCTGTAGCTCCGGGTGGCCGGGGGCCACGCCCCGAGAAGCGACCTCAACCGTCTTTTGAAGACGGTGGCAAACCCAAGGTGTGGTGTCCAATTCACAAAGCGGGCAGCCATAGTTTGGAAGACTGCCGGGAGGTCCAAAACCTTGTCGAGCGCTACAACAAGTGCCGGGAAGAAGCTCCTTTCCGACAGAGGGAAGGAAAACAAAAAGTCGATGAAGCTTCGGCTGAAGAGGAGTTAGGTTTTTAGGATCCCAAAAAGGTCCTGAAGGCCGTCTACACCTCCGTCGGCGACGATTCCGACAACTCTGACAACGAGCGTCGGAAGATCATGAACACCATTTTTGGTGGATCATGGGACATCACCTCCCGCCGCGTCATCAAGACTATGCGTCGGGACATGGCTGCTGTAGCTCCTACAGCCAGGGCGGAACCTCATCGGAAGTGGATGGACACAGCCATCACTTTTGATGCTTCGGACTGCCCTCGAAGCATGGTTGGAGCAGGTCAACTACCTTTGATGGTATCTCCTACCATCAATAACATCCAGCTCCACCATGTCATGGTAGACGGAGGTTCGGGGCTCAACCTTATAAGCTTCGAAGCTTTTACCAAGCTTCAGCTCCGACCTTCGGATCTCCACCCCTCCCGACCTTTCTCTAGAATAGGTCCGGGAGCCATTACCCCACTCGGAGCTATTACTCTCCCCGTTACCTTCGGGACACGGGAGAAGTATCACACCGAGAAGTTGGTCTTTGACGTTGCTCAGATCAACTTACCCCTCAATGCCATCTTGGGTAGGCCTGCCTTGTACAAATTCATGGCAGGTGCTCATTATGGCTACCTGGTGTTAAAGATGCCAACACCAGTAGGCGTTCTCCGGATCCGCAGAGATCGTACTGTCGGAGTAACTGCTCTGGAAGAACTCCATGCACTTACCACGGCGCAAGAGGAGGACTCCAGGCAGGAGCAAGCTCCAAAACCCCCGAGCATTCGTCAACGAGGCTCGACATCTGCACCTCGTGTGCAGCCAAGCGGCGACACCGACATTCCCATCAAAGTCGTCCAAATCGGTTCTGATGCCACTCAGACCACCCATATATCGGGAGGATTGAACGACAAATAGGAACTCGCGCTCATCTTTCCTCTGGGCTAATGTCGACGTGTTTGCCTGGCAACCATCACAAATGCCTGGGATCCCCAGGGAAGTGATTGAGCACAATCTGAAGATCTACCCTAACGCTCGGCCTGTGCACCAGAAGCCTCGGAAGCAATCCGTAGAGCGACAGAACTTCATTCGACAAGAAGTGAAGAACTTGCTCGAAGCTGGATTCATTCGAGAATTCTTCCATCCAAAATGGCTGGCAAACCCAGTCGTTGTGCCCAAGGCCGGCGGGAAGCTTCGGATGTGTATCGACTACACAACACTAAATAAGGCATGTCCAAAAGATCCATTCCCACTACCTAGAATAGATCAAATAGTGGATTCCACCTCCGTGTGTGAATTACTGTGTTTCCTAGACGCATATTCTGGGTATCATCAAATCAAAATGTCTAGGGAAGATGAAGAGCATACCTCTTTCATCACAGTAGATGGATTGTACTGTTATACAACCATGCCATTTGGTCTCAAGAATGCAGCTTCAACCTTTGTACGAGCTATGTACAAAACCTTTGAATACCTCATTAGAGACATAGTGGAAGTGTACATTGATGACATCGTGGTCAAGGTCAAGAACAAGGAGTCACTTCTTGACACCTTACAGGCTGTCTTCGATAAGCTGCGAGTCACCCACACAAAGCTAAACCCAGACAAGTGTGTCTTCGGGGTTAGCTCTGGAAAACTTCTTGGTTTCCTGGTAAGTCACCAGGACATAGAAGCTAATCCGGCAAAGATCAAAGCCATTGAAGACATGCGGCCACCAGCCCGCATCAAAGATGTCCAAAAGCTAACTGGATGTCTAGCAGCCCTCAGCCGATTTATTTCAAGACTGGCGGAACGGGCACTCCCCTTCTTCAAGCTATTGAGGAAGTTCGGACCATTCCAATGGTTTGAAGAAGCAGAAAAGGCGTTCCAGGAGCTAAAACAGTTCCTCACCACCCTACCAACTCTGGTAGCTCCGAACCCTGGTGAGCCTTTGTTGCTTTACATTTTAGCTACTGACGAAGTCGTCAGTATGGTCCTGGTTGTGGAGAGACCAGAGCTACCCCATACTAAGGAATCCAGACCCCTTCGAGAGGGTCCGGAAGTCCCTGAAAGCGAGTCTGGGTCCCAGCCCCCAGATTCGAATCAACAAGAAGCCACATCAGAAGACCCAGACTCCTCCAGTAGGATCCAGGTCGCTTCTGAAGAAGCTCCGGGTTCCTCCAGCCAGGACCCGGAGGTCCCCGAAGAAAATCCGGATCCCTCCGCGAGGATCCGGGTCAGTGGAGAGGAAGCTCCGGGCCCCTCCGGGAGGGTCCGGACCATTCAGCGCCCAGTGTACTTCATCAGTGAAGTACTACATGATGCCAAGACTCGATACCTAGAGGTGCATAAGTTGCTATATGCAGTTCTTATCGCCTCCAGGAAGCTTCGCCATTATTTCCAAGCTCACAAGATCTCAGTGGTGACTTCTTACCCACTTTGAGCAATCTTGCATAATCCTAACTCAACTGGGAATATTGCAAAGTGGGCAGCGGAACTGGCCGAATTCGATCTCGAATTCATTTCAAGGCAAGCAATCAAGAGTCAAGCATTGGCAGACTTCATGGCGGAACGGACTCCCTCTCCATCAAACCCTGGGGGCCCCAGTGAGCAGAAGTCGGAACACGAAGCTTCGGCCTTCACCGAGCCTCATTGGACCCTCTACTTCGACGGCTCCATGCAAAAGCAGGGGGCCGGAGCTGGAATCCTTCTCTTTGCACCAACCGGGGAGAAGGTGAAATACATGGTACACCTTGACTTCAAGGCGACCAACAACATGGCGGAGTACAAAGCACTCATCTACAGACTAAAGGTGGCACTATCATACGGTGTCAAGCAACTGCTGGTCAAGGGAGATTCACAGCTCATCATTAAGCAAGTGAAGGGTGAATGCTCCTGCAACAATCTCCAGCTAGCTGCTTACCTCCTTGAAGTCCAGAGGCTTCAGAAGGACTTCGAAGTCCTAGATCTCCACCATGTCCAGCGTGCCCACAACGCTGAAGCCGATGAACTCTCGACGAAAGCGTCAACCGGAGCTCCGGCTCCTGATGGAACCTTTGTCCGGAGCTTGTCAAAACCCACAGCTCAGCCTGCCGAACTGGGTGAAGGGGGCGAGATCAGCATCCCGAAGCTGACGGTCCCGATGGCCCTGTTACCATGGCAGCCATCAAGGGTCGTAGGTGCTGCCGGAAGCTCCGAGCAACCCAGCACGCAAGACTCAAATGCTCAAGTTAGTTCTGATGCATGGATCTCGGAGATCCGGAACTACTTGAAAGACAACATCCTTCCTGACGATGATGTATCCGATGACCGGGTAGTCAGATTGGCTAAAAGATACACGTTGGTAGAAGGGGATCTCTACCGGCGCGGTGCCAACGGCATCCTAATGTTGTGCATCACAAGGGAAGAAGGTTGCGAGCTCCTCGCAGAAATCCATGGAGGAGAGTGTGGGAACCACGCGTCTTCCCGCACGCTGGTTGGTAAAGCCTTTCAGCATGGTTTCTACTGGCCTACAACACTCCAGGATGCAACTGAGCTGGTGAAGAAATGCGAAGCATGTCAATTTCATGCAAAGCAAACTCACACACCGGCTCAGCCCCTACAAATGATGCCTCCTACATGGCCCTTCGCTGTGTGGGGGATGGACATCTTGGGACCTTTCCCAAGAGCCTTCGGAGGTTACAAGTTCCTGTATGTCGCCATTGACAACTTCACCAAGTGGCCGGAAGCAACTCCAGTTGTGACAATCAACAAGCAATCTGCTATCAACTTTTTGCAGTCCATTGTATGCAGATTTGGAGTCCCAAACAAAATCATCACTGATAATGGGACCCAATTCACAAGCTCTGCATTTCAAGGATATTGCGAAGACCTCGGCATTCAAGTTTGCTACGCCTCCGTAGCTCACCCAGCAAGCAATGGCCAAGCCGAGAGAGCAAATGCTGAAATCCTTAAAGGACTCAAAACGCGCACCTATGAGCGCTTGGAAAAACATGGTGTTAGAGCTTCCACCCACTCTATGGGCCAACAGGACAACTCCAAACCAGTCAACTGGAGAGACACCCTTCTTCCTGGTGTATGGAGCTGAAGCAATCCTTCCTCCAGAAATCACCTTGGGGTCACTCCGGTTCCGGACCTTCGACGAAGCCACGCAGGACCAGCTCCGGCGTGAAGACCTAGACCTCCTTGAGGAGGGAAGGTGCCAAGCAGCTGTTCGGAATGCTCGATACCGCCAAGCCCTTCGGCGCTATCATCAGCGGCATGTACACAACCGACAGCTCGAGGAAGGCGACCTGGTGCTACGGAGAATACAATCCAGAGAAGGGTTAAACAAACTCTCCCCCAGCTGGGAGGGACCCTTCCGAGTGATTAAAGTATCCCGTCCTGGGAGCGTTCGCTTGGCTACCGAGGATGGGACACCTCTCCCAAATCCTTGGAACATTGAGCACCTCCGTAAGTTCTACACGTAATATCACGGAGGTGAGTCTGTAGTAACTTGAGGTGTATGTTATAGAGTCATTGTACAGAGTCGGGTAGTTCCTCCCGGAGAACAGCTGGACCTTTCCCGGAAGGTCCGCAAAGTTCATGCAACACTTGTCACGGTCTCAGGACTAAAAGTGTGGCTAGCTACCCTGGGTCAAACGAGAAATAAAACACGCTTAGCCTGGTTCTGAACCCTAAGAGTGTACTTGTTTCCCCTGTACCCCGGACCTATAATGAAAGACATCTTCATGTGAAACAGACTCCACGTGCATTTATTTTGTACAGGCTCAACATTTTTTATTTTTCTCTTTCTTGTCTATAACAAAGAGGTGCAATTCTTAAGAAATTTTAGTTCGACCGGTTCATATACAATTCGAATTGTATTGTCAATTCTTTTGGATTCAAATATTGTTCATGGCCCACTCGCCTGAATGCCGCCAAGCCAATCTAGGGTCGGAGTGTGCTATCGACTTAGCCTGGTCAAGCACCCTAAGTACGCCACTCTACCTACACCCCGGCAGGCCGAAGTAAGGCGGGTCCAAGTACAATTGGATCTGGAAGTAAAGACAACACATTCGGTTGTATTTAGAATTGCGTTAGATCTAAAATTTTCTTGAGAATCGTAAGCCGCGACGAAGTTATAGGCAAGAAACGAATTTTACTATTTTTCTTGGCTTCAGTGTGGAGGAAAAATAAAATCTACGTTGATGGAGAAAAGCCGGAGGTAACAAAGCTTCGACTCCCCTAGATGGCTTGTAATCGATGTTAAGCATTGAAAACGAGCATCACCGGAGCAACCAAGCTCCGGTGAAGTTAGGGGGACCAGCCGTCGACGCTAAATAAAAGATGGTGAGAAGACCCCGCAAACGGAGTCTGCTACCAACAAACTACGCGTTGGCAAAGGTCACTGCCGGAGCTACTAGCTCCGACACCCCGGAGGACTAACTATCGATGCTCTACGCGTTGATAGGGACTATTGCCAGAGCAACTAAGCTCCGACGATAGACAATGTCGGAGCTTCTAAGCTCCGACAACCTCAGGGGGCCTTCACTATCGAAGACTTCAGACCTACACTCTACAAGTTTGGAGCAAATGAGTCTTCAACAAAACACAATATCCTCTTGGTACATGTTCGCAATCAAATTTTGTACATCTACCAGGGGGCCAAGACAAAAGTGTTGAAGACAAAAAGTGAAATTCACAAAAATTTGGGGATTTCATTCATCTGGAGACAAGGGATTACATCTGGAGACAAGGGATTACAAAATTGAGGAAGAAGAAGAGAAAATACAAGTGAGAACTACAGGGATGGTCCTAGACCCTATGGAAGAATTAGGCGACCTTCTGGGCAACCTCTGACACGTTGGCTCGGGTAGCTTCGCCTTCTCCTTCAACGGGACCTTCAAGCACCGGGTCTAGAGGAAATTGCGAGTTTCGGCTGGTGTAGCACGTCAGCACATATTCTGCGACGTTCTTCGCCAGGGATTGCCCCTCAACCTCTAATTGGTCCGCGATGACATCGCCCACCTTGGAGAGTTTGCTGCCTGCCGAGCTCAACGCCTGCAACGCCAGGTCCGGCTCCGGCTTCGGATCATCCGGGCGCATGAGGCTGAAGCCCATTGGTGTCAGCGCGTCGTTAGCCTTGCCCAGGAACTCCCAAATCTGTAGGGAGTCCACAGTCTTCAAGCCCTTCAATTCTTCCAAGGATCTCCTGGCCGCCACCAGTTCAGAATTCTCGCGAGCGAGGCGCTCAACTTCTTTGGCGTTTTGTTGAATCTTTTCAGCAACCCGCTTTTCGAGTTTTCCGAGCTCCTCCTCCCGGAGGTGGATCTTGTTCCGGCGGTCGACCAGGTCCTTCTCCCTGCCCCTCACTTTCTTCTCCCTAGCAGCAAGGGCACACTATTGCTCGTAGAGTTCCTGCCCTCGCACCCAGGCTTTCTCCTCCTCCTCGGTGCAGCGCTCTTCCAATTTATTGGTGCGCTCCTCGAGGCCCTTGTCAGCCAGAGCCACCTTCTCGGTGAGCTCCTCCTCCCTCCTCAGGACGTCATCCCGCAGCTCAAGGAGTTTCTGCTCTTCATCTTCGAGCCGTTTCTCCCTCTCCTCAAGTGCCTCCCGGCGCTTGATGAGTGTAGTGTTAATGGCCTCAAGCCTTTCTTGGCGTTCATCGGCCGCACTGTTAGCTGCTTTGGTCTGCTCATAAATCTCCCGGGATTGGACGTCGAGGGCGCGAGTCATACTCTCCCTGTCATCCAATAATTTACCCCAGTATTCCAGGTGGACCTTCTCCCGCTTGATCCACTCTTTGTCATCCGCTAGCCTCGACTGCGCCAGCTTGGTCTCGAAGTAGAGCCGGTTACGCCACCGCCTAAGGGTTTGGCGCTCCTCTTCAAGAGCCTTGCTGTCGTGGAAGAAGGCCAGTTGAACTTGACGCAGACTGGAACATGCGTTGTCAATAGACAGTGACAACGGGATAGGTTCCGGACTTGCTGGGGTCTCCTACGCTGGTTCCAACGGGTTTTCAGATACAAAAATTGGGTCCCACTCCACAAGAGTGGTCCCCTGGGTCTCCATGGAACTAGGGCCGTCCTCCGGGATGGCCTCAGTCACCATCGAGGAAGGCCCCGCCGCCAGGTATTCATTCACCCCCTCAGGCAGGGGGCCAGCGACTTCGCCAGGGCACTCCGGCTCAGCCGCGGGTACCTCCGACGTCGTCACTTCCGGAGTAGGGGCCGCTGCTGGCTCTGGTCTGGGCACCTCCTCCGATGGGGGATCGAGCTCCGACGCCTCTGCAACAACCGGCTCGGGAGCCGGAAGATCTTCAACATCGACTGGCCCTGCGGCCGGAGCTCCAACAACGACCGGCTCTGCGGCCGGTGCTTCTGAGGAAGCCGACCCAACCGCCGGAACTTCCTCAACATCCGGCGCGCACGCCAGGACTTCAATCACCTCCGGCTCAACCGCCAGAGCTTCGACAATTTCCGGCTCTGGGGCCGGAATTACTGCTTCCTCTGGCTCAACGGTCGGAGCTTCCATCATCTCAGCACCAGGACCCGGAGCTTCAACCTCCGGGACAGGTACCGCTAGCGCATCTTATCTCCCACGGTCGGGCGCTACCACGGGAGTCTCTGGGGATGAGTCGAGGTCCATGACCACGACAGCTGGCGCTGGAGCTATCGCAGCTTCAGCCACCACTTGGGTCGGCACCGGGACAGGAGCAGAAGCCCCCGCCCTCACAGCTTTAGCTGTTGTGGCTGAGGGTGGAGCCTCACTCCTCTTCTTGGGAACGCTGCAGATGATGGATGAAGAAACTTAAAAAATAGTTACTACAACTAAACAACTGTCCAAGGTAAAGATTAAAAATTACCTTGGGAGGCTTCCGCACCAGCTTGCGCGGAACCTCTTTCCCGGGCATTCTGGGCTGGTCATAGCCGGCGTGGAAGCTCCGGAAGGCCCCCCGGAACTCGTTGCAGCCACGGGCGTTTCCCTAGTCGAGGCCCCCCTCGATCGGGAAGAACCTCCGGACCTAGAGGCCTCAACCGACCCTGGTGCTGGAGTCGCATGCCCGGAGCTAGCACCCCGGGAGGACCCCACTGTGGGTACAGTCGCCACGGTTGTAGAAGACCTCCCCCTCCTAGGAGAAGGAGCCGACGCAGAGGTGGCAGGCCTGACAGACCTTCCGTCGGCATGCTGCAGCTTCCTCTTCCGGCTCAAGGGTTCGTCCGCCAGCTCCTTGCCCTTGCCGACGACCTCGACCCTTGGCTTCAGGGCAGGGTCGGAGCCACCTTCGGACACTCCAGGGATCGCCACCCTGGTGGTTGATCTTCTCTCGATGACACCAAGGTCGTCAAGCACGGGCATCTTCCGCCGGAGCTCCCTACTGAACTCTACTTCCACGTTCAGAGGAAGAAAAGCTGATGGCGGAGTCAAGTCGTCACCCTTGACGTCGATGCCGTGCTGGAACTTCTTGAGATGAAACTCCAAGGTTGTCCCCACCATGTTGGACATCAGCCCGGTCTCGACCCGGTCGTCGTCCATCACACTGTTGAGGGCCCAAGCGAGTTTTTCTCTCCTCTTCAGCGGTGCCCACCTGTTGACCAGGAAGTTGCAAAACACCGCCTGAGGAGTTAATCCTCCCTCCACGCACTGGTGGATCCTGGTCAGAGCAGGGTTGAAGGCGTCCGCCAACACCGGAGCTTCACTCCAGATCGTCGTGTCAATGTTGGGGAGGCCTTCGGGCAGCTCTAGCCTCTCGTGCTCCTCCACCCGGATAACTATCCAGTCCTTCTTCCAGTCATCCCACTTCCCAGAGGGAAACGACCAGAGGTACTTGAATGGGCACTTCTTGCGCTTCACGAAGTAGTAGAAGCCAAGGTACTCATTGCTCCTGCCGGTGGTATGGACGGTGAAAAAGGTACGGAAGAGTTCAATGCAGGGGGGATGCCCACCCACATCTCACAGAAGTGGACAAAGATAGACACAAGGAGAATGGAGTGAGGGCCAAGGTGGTATAACTGCAGACCATAAAAGTCTAGCAACATCAAGAAAAAGGAGGAAAAAGGTGGGATCAACCCCACCATGGCGTACGAGGAGAAGTACACCATTTCGTCGGCGTGCTCCTTCTCAAACGAGAGCTCTCCACCGGCCGGGACCGAGCGGTTGAAGAAGTCTGAGGACCATCCCATGAGGGTCCGGACCTTCTTCAGGTCGATGTCGGTCTTCAAACGGCTCTTGTGGAGACCCAACTCCATCGCAGCACAGCAAGGCAAGAAAGGGAAAGCAAAGCACAAGTTGGGAGTTTGAGCGCAAGATCAGATGAGAGGCGTAAAGAACTCCAGATGGTGCGCGCTTTCCTTCTTAAGTAAGCCCTCGCAACGCTTGGATGGAAACCACAAGGAAGTCGAAGATACCACTCAAAAATTCCACCCAGCCGATGACAAGAGGGCCTGGGACCACCCGATGATCAAGTCGAGGTGCTTACCCAGGCGAACGGTTGTCATCATGAGGCGGGAAGCCCGAAGGCGGCGGCCTGACAAGGCGCGCGGAACCGATACGGTTTTCGTATCGGGAACCGGCGACCTTCAATTGTGTGAGATCCACACGCCAAAGATCTCATCTTTTGCACGCAGGATACGCCACACGGCGAGGATTTAACTCCAAACCCTCGCCAACGGCACTTCCGAAGACCTTTGAAGACTCAGTTCAAAAGTCGCGAGGATGGACCCACCTCTGGCGGAATGACTTCACCCAAGGGGTCTTCCCCAGAGGTGGGCCTAGGGGGCTACTGTCGGTACCCTGGGACCGTACACCCCTTGAGATTACAAAGATCTCAAGGTAAAGTCATCTATTTGATTTGAAGACCTTTGGAGGCCCACATGTCAGACATAATCGGACCCGCTTCTCCAACATGGTTAATCCCAGGGTCGCCACGTGTACTGTCAAACCGGAACTACCGCCCACAAGGGGGAAGCTTCGGGCTATGTACCAAAATGGCACCCCCGGACCTAACCCCAGACCGAGGGAAGCTCCAGAACTGACACGTGTCAGGTAGCTCTGGAGCTACCTGTTTCCCACAGTATGCTCCGAAGCTGCCACGTGTCCAACCGTCGGATCTTCAACCTCTAACCTCCGGAAGACTCCACAACGGCTCCGGATCTTCAAAGGGGAATCAAGGGCTTCAAGACCCGATCAAGTGTCCTTAATACTATATTAATGACACACGATCGGACGACCTTAATTACTAGTAACGGTGCTGTCAAAGCCCATTACCCGGTCATTAAGGGCAATTAAACGTGTTGAATGAGTATCAATATTAGTAACCGCCGGGGCCACATGTCGAGTCAGGCTAACTTGTAACGGCCTGCCCTTGTACTATAAAAGGACAGGCCGACGACAGACGACATACGTTCCATAGACGCTCGACACAAGCTCATACAGCTAATACAAAACCAACACACCCGTGGAGTAGGGTATTACGCTCAGGCGGCCCGAACCACGTAAATCTCCGTGTCTCCTATGCTATTTACAATTCACCTTCTTGAATCTCCGCGCGCCCACACCGAACATCAAACTCCTCCAACACTTTAGTAGTGTCGGAAGATCTGCCGGATCCAAACCACCGACAAAGACCTTCATGAGACAGCTGCTCCTCCAAGAGTAAAGACATAACCACTTGTTACCTTTATCTCATCAACATCAGAAATCCAATTGGAATCACTATAACCCTCTAAAACTTTGGGGTCTCCTGTATAGTGAAGTCCATAGCTCATTGTACCACATAAATAGCGCATAACTCGCTCAAGCGCGCGCCAATGATCATCTCCTGGTTTAGCAGTAAACCGGCTCAATTTGCTAACCGCGAATGAAATGTCAGGTCTAGTAGCACCAGCTAGGTACATGAGTGAACCAATAATCTGAGAATATCCCAGTTGGTCTCTTCCTAGTCTTTTATTCTTCCGAAGAATTATACTAGGATCGTATGGTGTTGGTAAAGGCTTGTTGTCAAAATAGCCAAAACGGCTCAAGACCTTCTCAACATAATGGGACTGTAAGAGAGTAATCCCATTCTCATTTCTTATCAGCTTGACGTTTAAGATAACATCGGCCTACCCTAAGTCTTTCATATCAAATTTTTGGAATAGAGAAGATTTTACCTCATTTATCACATCAATATTAGTTCCAAAAATTAATATATCATCTACATATAAACACATGATCACTCCTCTACCCCCACCATAGCGATAATATACACATTTATCAGCCTCATTGACAACAAAGCCTGCTTGTGTCATGGTACTATCAAATTTCTCATGCCACTACTTTGGTGCCTGTTTAAGACCGTATAAAGATTTATTTAACATACACACCTTATTCTCTTGACCAGGTATCTCAAATCCTTCTGGCTGATCCATATAAATCTCCTCATCCAACTCTCCGTTAAGTAAAGCCGTCTTAACATCCATTTGATAGACTAGAAGACCGTGTGAGACAGCCAAAGAAAGAAGTACCCGAATTGTTGTCATTCTAGCAGCGGGTGAGTAAGTATCAAAGAAGTCTTCTCCTTCTTTTTGTGTATAACCTTTCGCCACCAGCCTGGCCTTGTACTTCTCAATAGTACCATTAGGCCTAAGCTTTTTCTTGAACATCCACTTACACCCAGTCGTTTTACAACTGAACGGACGATCCACTACATCCCAGGTTCCGTTAGTCATGATGGATTCTATCTCACTATGGACTGCTTCCTTCCAATCGTCTGCATCAGGAGATGCAAACGCCTCTTGGATGGATCTGGGTGTATCATCCACAAGGTAAACAATGAAATCATCACCAAAGGATTTTGGGATCCTCTGTCTCTTGCTCATTCTATGAGTTGTTTCATTGTTTTCTCTGTCATACGTCTGTAATAGATTTTCTGATGGTGTAAGAAGAGGTTGTTCTAAGGTTTCGAATGAAGGATAACTTGTGTCATGCATATGGCCATATGAATTACATGCATCATTCATAGGAAAAATACTTTCAAAAAATGTGGCATCTCTGGATTCAACTATTGTATCAACAAGTACAAGTGGTGAATCAGATCTGATTACTAAAAATCTATAAGCAGGACTATTCGAAGCATAGCCAATAAAGATGCAATCAACAGTATTAGGTCCGAGTTTACGCTTTTTAACTATTGGTATATTTACCATAGCCAAACACCCCCATGTGCGCAGGTAAGAAATAGATGGTTTTCTTCCTTTCCAACCTTCATATGGAGTTTTCTCACTATTTTTAGTGGGAACTCTATTTAGTACATGGTTTGCAGTCAAAACTGCCTCCCCCCACCATTCCTTAGATAAACCAGCGGTATCTAACATGGCATTCACCAAGTCTGTTAGAGTGTGGTTTTTCCTCTCGGCAACCCCATTTGATTGAGGTGAGTAGGGTGGTGTTCTTTCATGTACAACTCCATTCTCAACACAAAATTGGGTGAACTCATTAGAGAAATACTCTCCCCCACGATCAGATCTAATTCTCTTGATTTTCCTTTCTAATTGATTCTCAACCTCAGCTTTATAGATTTTAAAGTGATCTAATGTCTCATCATTTGATTTAAGTAAATACACATAACAGTAACGAGTTGAATCGTCAATAAATGTCATTAAGTATTCCTTTTCCCCCTTAGTTAATATGTCATTCATTTCAAAAAGGTCGGAATGAATGAGTTCCAAAAGTGTCGTATTTCGTTCATCAACAGCAAAGTGAGGTTTTCTTGGCTGTTTAGTTTGCACACAAGCTTGACACTTGGAACTTTTCACTATAGGAATTTTAGAAATTAAATTCAAGGTAGATAGTCGTGAGATGCATCCAAAATTTATATGACATAAATGCGAGTGCCAAACACTCGCTTCATCATCTTTATTCAAAAAATTCACCACAGAGCTACTAGAATGTGAAAGGGAAAAACAGAACAAGCCTCCGCTGTCATCGCCTTTTCCAATAAAGAGTCCACATTTTGACACAACTACTTTATTAGACTCAAACACCAACTTAAATCCGTCTCGACAAAACAAAGAGCCACTGACGAGATTTTTATTTATTGAGGGGGCATGATGCACGTTCTTCAGCTGCACGGTCTTTCCCGAAGTGAACTTCAGACTGACCGTACCAACACCATGAACAGAAGCACGTGAGTCGTTTCCCATCTGGACGGAGGCACCGTGGGTAGCCTGATAAGAAGAAAATATAGACACATCAGCACAAAAATGAATATTAGCCCCTGTATCAATCCACCATTCAGTAGGTTGACATGATGTTAAAACAATATATGTATTACCATACCCTGCTGTTCCAGCATCGCTAATAACCATGTTGGCAGATTTTTGCTGAGTTTTCTTGCCTTTCCCGTCTGTGTATTTTTTGGCAAAATGTCCAACCTTGCCACAGACATAACATTCAACCACAGCCATGTTTATCTTCTTCTTCTCCTTTCTCTTGAAGTTGGTGGTGTGTACAACTTTATTTTTCCCTTTCTTTGGTCTAGCATGCTGCATGACATTAGCACTGGACTGTCCTTCATGCACCTTGGACGCACCATCTTTTGCCCGAGCTTTCTCCTCCACATCAAGAGAGGCCAACAAATCCTCAACGGAAATGTTTTGTCTCTTATGTTTTAGAGGTGTGGCAAATCCCCTCCAAGATGGAGGTAATTTGGCAATAATGCCCCCAACCACAAATCGATCAGGCAAATTTAGTCCAAGTTGTTGGAGCTCTCCGATAATAAGTTGTATTTCATGAGCCTACTCAACCACTGAACGGTTGTCTGCCATCTTAAAATCATGATAGCGCTCCATGACATACAACTCATGTCCAGCATCCGACGCACCGTACTTGTGTTCGATGGCCTCCCAGAGCTCTTTTGCGCTCTTATGAGTCATATAAACATCACACAGTTTGTCGGATAGCACACTTAAAATACAACCCACTGCCATCACATTAGTCTTATCAAACTCAGCCTGTTTTTCAACAGTCATGGGTCGATCTACAGACTTTAGAACATAAGATATGTCCATAGCAGTGAGCTACAAGTCAAGTTTTGTAGCCCATCTCTTAAAGTTTGAACCAACGAACTTCTCAGGTTTCATCGCATCAGCAAAGCTATTACCCATCTTAAAGTGCCTATCAGATTTTTGGATAGTTAGAAAACAATGCACTTTAGAGACAAAATTAATTCCTAAAATTACAACAGTACGCATGACAGATAGTCCACAGAACATGAACACCAACATGCAAATAAAGCAGATTATATCTATCATATTCATGTGTAGAAAATTCATCTTTACTTACAGTGCTGACGCTTCCAGCTTGAAAAATGACGAGAGGAGTGTGTGAAGAAGACTGTAGATGAAGCATATCATCTATCGAGCAATCGCGCGAACGCTACCCAAAAACCTGATTCGCCTCAATCCGTGTAGATTCTTCATTGGGACGTGGTTTCAGAGACACTGCTCTCCTACACGTCGGTGACACCGACGGGAGGGATGGACTAGCGTGTAGCTGACGCTCAACACAGTGGACTAGTGAGTCTGTTCACCTCTGTATTTTGGAATGAAAGCACTCATTCTGTATATATAGTGACAGACTCTAGTAACTGAAAGAATTAAGTATACAGTAAAGCAGCACAATTAGGCTCTAGTAACTGAAGACAATAAACTTCAGTATTTGAAGCATAATTGCGTCAGTTACTGCATACCATTATTTTCCAGAAACTGACTCATAAAGTGTCACGAATTACAGCAAATTAAAGTCATTTTAGTGTCAGTTTTATCAAAAAGAGAGAACAAATTTACTGCGTCAGTCGCCACGTCGGAAGTCACAAGTCACGTGTTAACTCATGCGAAAATACGCGAATACGCGAATACGCGCGCGCGCGTGCGTGTGATTTGTTTGTGGCTATAGCCATCCTTCTCTCACATATTCCACACATAAAAAATAGCTTCCCTTATAAATAAGTGTTACTCTCCTCAAATAGTCAATGTAGGATTAATGTCTCCTTTACACCTTTGGAATTCAATAGAGAATAGTTGAGCCTAGGCCCAAATATTCCAACAAAATCACGCTGTGTACGACGATTACTGGACCTCTCTATCCATGTGTTGTCAGCCAAAGCAAATATAATTCGTATAATGACCATTCTCACACAGGATGTAATGTAATTCCATTCTCTAAAAAAAAATATAATGATCATTCTTCACTTTTTTGCATCTCAAATTCAAACAGCTCTACCGTGAAAAATTCAGCTTGGCTGAATGAAACCAATAGAGGAGGCATGCATTTGACTGGGAATTCGAAGCCGCAGAAAATTAGGGATATGCATGACAAAACATTGTTTAAATTTTTCTAGCTGGCAAAATAAAAAGGTCGGCATGACCTCATTCTGAGATAATTATTGTTGGGAAAAATGATATTCTTTTGGACCCGGATGCATTACTGGCCGCACAGTATGGATTGTAATTTTTTAGCCACAATTATCGTTAATGTCGTATTTGTTTTTCAGTGTTCTTTTTTAATTTCATTATTATTTTTCTGCTAAAGACACACTATTAATAATCTGATAATGTGTGTTATTATTTTCTGCTACGTATTACACTTATTCTCTAAATTAAATTGAACCAACGAGATATTTATTTAGAGAATTTAAGCTTAATTTTAATGGTATGGTATGTAATTAAAATGTGACCAACGCTGTTTTAAATTATATGTCATATTTTATCATGTCATTGTTCATTTCCGCCCAACGGTGATATGAAAATATTATTTAATGTGTTAGTTTTCACTTCTAAGCCCAACAGTGATGTGAATTTTGTTTAACTTATGTTTATGCATATTAAAATTAATGATGTCTACTAATGTTTCTCTATTTTATTCAGCTCCGAACATCGTTTCCGCTATTAGTGGAATTGAGAAAATTCATGGAACCAACTTTCCCACGTGGAAGAATAATGTTGAGATCGTTCTTGGCGTTCTTGAGCTTGATTATGCATTAGCATGATGTTCCCACACCTCATGCCACCGGCGAGGAGAATTTGATGAAACTTAAGACCTACAAGGAAAACTCTAATCGCATGTCACTAAAAATTATGAAGGGGTCGATTTCTGAAGAGATAAAGAGAGCAATCCTGGATTCCGAAAATGCTAATATATATTTGGCCTCTATTGAAGAGAAATTTAAAGTCAATGACAAGTCTTATGTCGTGTCACTCATGCGTAAGCTTTTGAACACCAAGTTTGATGGTGTTGGCAGTGTTAGAGAGCACATCATGTTGTTGTATGACATGAGTGCTAAATTTAAAGTCTTAAAGATGGGGGTTTGATGATCTTTTTCTTGTTCATCTTGTTATCCTATCTTTGCCTGATAATTATAGTGCATTTGTTGTCTCTTACAATAACATGAAGGATAAGTGGACTATTGATGAATTGATTGCTCATGCTATCGAAGAGGATGACAAAATTAAGGCTGCCAAACAGGACTATGTTAATCAAGTTGGCTCCAACAAGAGGAAGTTTCATGTTAATGATAATCATGGTGGCAATAAACACAAGCACAACCCATGGTAATGAGAAGTCTGGGCAACCTCGCCCTAGTACTTCTGGTAAGAATAATAGTGATTGTTGTCACTTTTGTGGCAAACCTGGCCATTTCTAAAGAGATTGTGCTGGTTTTCTAAAGTAGCTTGCTAGAAAAGGTATTATGTTGTTACTTATATGGATGAATCTTTTTATGCAAATTATTCACTAAATCTTTAATGGATTGAATTAGGTGCCACCATGCACGTCACTAATTCGTTATAGAGATTCATGATGAAGATAAGTGTAACAAAAGAAGAGAAAAGCCTAAAGGCCGCTTGATGGAAAAGAAGTTGAAGTTGAAGCTTTGTTTAGATGGCGGGTTCATACTTGATCTCAATAATGTTTTACTTGTTCTTAGCATGAGGAAAATATGATTTTTGTTTCTTTATTTGATGATGTTGGATTTGAATGCTATTTTGGGAACAAAAAATTGTTTAATTAAGTATAATGAATAATGATGTTGGTCTTGCCTTCCGAAAAGACAAACTTTATTTGCTTTCCCTTAATGAATCTTCTGTGATGAATATAAGTGTTGTTCGTAATTATAAATACAATCACATTAATAATAATGAGACTTCTTCAAAATTGTGACACTATCGTCTAGACTACATTTTGAGAGGGGAATTGAACGTTCCATTAAAAAGAAATTCTCCATCCGTTGGATTTCTCTTACTTTGAGCAATGCATCAATTGCATTGAAGAAAAATTTGTTAAACAAAATAAGAAAGGAAATATAATAAGTACAAAACTTTTATAATTAATTTATACGGATATATATGGTCCTTTTCCAATA